>JAODLM010000738.1:0-666371 GCA_036937905.1 Salvia rosmarinus
TTCCAAAGTGAGAAGGAGCATATGAACGAAATGGTCTATATTGGTGCAGAACAAGAGCTGTTATAAGCTCATTTGGGGTCTCTTGGTGGTAGTTGGGAGAAGGAATGGTCAAATTACCGATTGCATGTTAATACCGACTTTTAAGTTTTATCGCTTTGATTGATTTCTAAAACTTAAGGTTTTATTTTCTTAAATATCCTTAAAAAGACTTATTTCATAGTTTATAATAATTTCATGAAGTTCGATGGCATCCGTAAGTCAATTCCAGTTATCGCTAAAAATAATATCCGACGATTAAATTATGCTCATTCTAAATTTATGAATTCTTGAGATTTCATAATTTATTTGAGTCTTATAAATCATTTATTATTGATTTAGATACTTGGTTCGAGTTTCGTCTGCTCGCATCGCTTTAGGGTTTTTCGTATATATTCCAAGCTGCTCGGTTAAGTTCTTTAGAAATTTCGTTCAGAATTAATTTTATGAATTCTAAATTCATAATAATATATTCCTTCATTATTTTTATTGTTATCATAAATTTTCATGAATAGCACGGATCGAAGTTGATCCGGCTCGTGAATAGTAATTTTGAGACCTGACAGGCAGTATGCCCGAAAATTCCAATTTTCGCTTCTCATATGTTTTCGTGATTTAAGATCCTAGAAATGAAATCCTTTTGTTGAGATTCATTCTCGATCTTTCATTCTATGTTCAAAGCTACCGTAAAATCCTAATTGCAGACTAGTCATTAGTTTTTATTTCTAGTTTTCGATCTCCAAATCGATTCTAATTTGTTTCGCTGGTCACCTTAAACATAATTAAGGTCTTAGAACTCTAAGTAATTGGTTTAAGCATCGCTAATAAAAGTTTTAAATTTTTCAGTTATTACATACCATCCTCTTAAAATAAATTTCGTCCAAATTTGCTAACCTTGAAAAGATCCGTATTTCTTTTCATAGTCGATTCTAATTCCTGTGTTGCTTCTTCTATCCATGGTGTCGCCATAGAACTTTTACTAACAAGATCTCTTTGTTCCTTAGCTTTGATACGCCGGTCCAAGATTTTCGTAGAGCGCCCACATAGCTAATCCAAGCTAGTAGTTCTAGCTTGAGGTAAGGCTACCATAAGTCACCGGCCCTATCCTTTCCAAAATTTCATAGGGTCCTATGAAACGTGGTCGCAGCCTTTCCTTTGATTCTCAATCTCATGATTCCTTTGATGGAGAAATATTCAAGAAGACTTTCCTCCCACTTCAAAATGCAGCTCAGGCGACGCTTGTCGGCGCACGACTTATGTCGGTCTTAGCCTCCTTGATCCGCTGACGGATCTCGTCTCACAATCTCGATCATTTCTCCCACCGAGTCGTGTTAATACTCTCTTTCTCCTACCTCATCCCAAAGAAAGTGGTGATCGACATTTCTTTCCATAAAGCGCTTCAGTGGGTCATTTCAATAGTTGTTGGTAGTCTGTTGTTGTAGGCGATTCCACAAGTGGTAACACTTGTTCCCAACTTTCCTCTATCCAGACAACGGTCCTCAACATGTCTTCGAAACTCCGAATGGTCCTCTTGATTGTCCATCCGTTCGGGTGGTACGCTGCATCAAATATAGTCGAGTCCTCAATTCCTTTTTGTAAACTCATCCGTAACTGGATGTAAATTTTGAATCTCTATCGACGTGATAGTCTTCGAAATCCATGAATGTATGACTTCTAACGCATAACCGTAAGCTGTCTGTTTGATCCATGTGTTATCGAATTGGTAGAAAATGCGTGCTCGTTAAACGATCGATGATGACCCAAATAGCGGTATTTCCTCTTGTGATTTGGGTAACCTGCAACAAAATCCATGGCTATGTCATCCCATTTCCATTCCAAGATGTCTAGCGGTTGTAAGGTTCCATACGGTCATTGGTGGAGTGCTTTACCACTTGTTGGCACGTCAAACAACGCTTTACTTAATGAAGCTATGTCTCGCTTTCATTCCATCCCACCAAAACATCATCTCGTTGCTTTTCTAAAATTTTTGTGGTTGTTGTCCTTGATCTTGGCTCGCATTCTCCACCTTCTGCTCTTCCTCCGGCTCCTAAGATTCGGCTCTTATGTTCGGATTGCAATCAACGCTGTAACACGGCCTTCTATAGTCCGAGACGAGTCCATGACTGATGTTCATCTTCCAAATTCCTTTATAAGTATCTCTTCGTGATCGAGGAGACATCATAAACTAGGGTGGATTTGTGACTCAAAGCATCGCCTACAACATTAGCCTTGCTCGGTGGTAATTGATACCACAATCATAATCTTTCACAAGTTCAAACCATCTACGCTGCATCATGTTAAGATCTTTCGCTCAAAGAAATACTTCAGCTTTTATGGTCGTGATAGATCTCACATCTAACTCCATAGAGATGGTGTCTCCAAATCTTTAAGGCATGTACGATCACGCTAATTCCGTGTCGTATGTGAGGATAGTTCAACTCATGTAGGCGTAATCGCCTTGACGATAAGTAATAACTTTGTCTTCTTGCATCGTAACACATCCTAGTCCATTCTTCAAGCGTCCGTAGATTGTGTACCTTATCCGCTTTGCATCTGCGAGTATGTGTGTCGTCAAGAACTCCTTCAATCTCTCGAAACTAGCCTCACACCGGTGGTCCAATTGTACTTGATTCCTTTCTTAATAATTGGGTCATGGGTTGGTGTTGTTGAAAATCCTTCGATAAATCTTCGATAATAGCCGGCAAGTCCTAAGAACCCCAATTTCATTCGGTTCTTTGGTGATTCCCATTCTCGAATCAGACGATCTTAGAGGGGTCTACTTTGATTCCTCGACGGACACGATGTGACCTAGAAATGTCACTTAACCAAAACTCGTGACTTGCTAAACTTGGCAAAGAGTTGCTTTGCCTCAATGTTTTGCAAGACGCTTAAGTGCTCTTCATGTTCTTGGTTATTCTCGAGTATATTAGATATCGCCTATGAATACTACGACTAATTTGTGTAAGTATGGGTGAAATACCCTATTCATGATATCCATAAATACCCTGGGCATTTGTAACTCAAAGGCATAACGATGAATTAAATGACCATACCTTGTACGGAAAGCCGCTTTAGGTACATCCTCCGTCTAATCCTCACTTGGTGGTATCTAGACTTTAAATCTATCTTCGAAAGACTCGCTTCCTTGTCGATCAAATGATCATCAATTCGGGCAAAGGATACTTATTCTTAAGAGTTATCTTGTTTAACCTCGATAGTCTATGCAAATTCTCATCGTGCCATCCTTCTTCTTCACGAAAGGACAAAGTTCCCAATGGAGACACACTAGGTCTAATGAAACCTAACTCCAAGAGTTCTGCAGCTGATCTTCAATTCCTCAAGTTCTTTGGTGCCATCGTATGGGGCTTTTGACACGAGGGCATAACCTCGTTCGAGGTCGATCGTGAACTCAATCTGTCGGTTTGGCGGTAATCCCGATAGTTCGTCCGAAATACATCGGGTACTCCTTCACGATCGAACGCCTTCTATCCTCCTCTCATTCGCTCCTCCTCCCGGAGATAGACAAGGTAGGCGCGGTTCTCTATCTTGTTCAAGAACATACTTGTTTGTAGAAAGCGGATATGATCGACTCTCCTCCCCATGATGATCCCGAAAGTCTCGAGGTTCCTCTCCGGGATGTTGGAAAGAAATTTTCCTTTCATTACACAGTGATGGTCGATTATGTTCGCTAACCAATCCATTCCTGGATTATGTCCACATCTCGTCATAGGTGTTTAGCATGATTTTGTGCTTATTTTTCATTTTTAAAGCATGTCGCTTCCCGTGATTTGTCCTGCTAGACGTTGCTTTGATTAGTATTTATCGATTCTGACTTATTTGGTTTATTTTGATATTTTGTAGAAAATGATATTAAATAGTAATAAATTAATCTTTCAAGAGCTATCCTATATTGAATATCATCTGATAGGAGTCCATAGGTACAAACGGATCGTAATTCGGATTTTCGACGAGAGAGAACGGAGCGAAACAACGAAGTTGCGCACGCGCGATCGTGTCCGGCGCTGGGCTCGCCCCAGCGCGCCTTCGCAAGCCATCCGGCGCTCACACGGCACTGAGCTCACCCCAGCGCCCTCCTCAAGCCTAGCGCCCGCTTCATGGCCATCCTCTGCGTATTCTCCAACCCAGCCCATCGCCATCCCTCTTGCGCGTTTTTCAGTTTACCGCGCATCCGACGCCAACGCGAGAGCCCTTCCGCCTGCCAGATTCTCCATCGAGCTGCCTCATGCCGAGCGCCAGCTCGTGCTTCACCCAACGTGGTATTGCCGTGTCACCCGGTGCCGCCAGCCGCCTCGCCTGCTGGCCACCTACATCCGCGCCACCTCGGCAGACGCCACCCAAGACAAAGATGCATTCCAAGTGCCTTCCACACGCATATCCATACCATCCAGCCGCCTCGCACGCCCAGCCGCAGACGCCGGAGCCCACCAGTGCTCGACCACCCATCGCCGACTCACCACCGCGCCCGCTCAACCATATTTTCTCGCACGTTCACCGAGCAACTCGCCGCCGCCGCCGCCGTCGGCGCCACTCGAACCGAGCTCATGCTCGCATGTAACGCTTGTGACGGGCGCCCTTCAAACCCGTGCTCACCTTTTAGTCGTAACACCCGCTCAACTGCGCTCAACGTGAACCGCTGCGTCACTATTTAATATATATATATATATATATATATATATATATATACTGCAACGCGAGTTAGGACGGAGATTTTTTGATTCTTATTTTCCATCTGCGCTACTGTTCTTCAAGATTTTCTTCCGGAGCTTTCGATCGACGACGACACAGATACAAACATAGTATTAATTCTTGTCTTTCATTTCTTAGTTTATCGATTTATGCACTTGGTTTATAATTTCGCTGAATTACATTCGATCGCTTTATGTGTTGAATTTTGAGATTATTGTTGATTGAATTTCATAGTTGATATCGATGTTTTATAGTTTCTATCAATTTCATTCGATCGATCTACGTGTTTTGCTTTGAGTTTGTTATTGGATTCAAGTTCATAAGTTGATATTGGTTTTAGTAGAGTGTTGAATCGTTCTTCGCTTAATATGTTGAATCTCTTTCAGTTGAATTTTTTGCTTCATGTTTGGTGATTTTAAATTAGTTTGTTCTACGATTAGCTTCTTGATTCGTGATTTCGTAGGTTCTCGTACTAGGGTTGACAACTCCTAGTTATATTGCTTTCATTTATATTTTATTTTTCAGATTTCAATTCCCTGCTTATTCCATAACCCCGCTTGGTATTAGAGTGTTTAGAATTTACCGCTTTTATGTGAGACATGAACAATAAGCCTGTTAAGTTTTCCTTGAGAGCGACTTGGGTTATCTTTCCCTCTGACAAAGACCTCATTCGATTATGAGTCAATTAAGAGAGCACATTTAGTTGAAACAATAGGTATGATGTGAAGGTTATCTGTCATGACCTTAAGTGAGCCTAGTCCAAGTTCTGGGTTCGAGCATATGTGGGTTACCGTTTTATGCTTCCTCTCGAGAAGATATTCTCATGATTTGTTCATTGCGTTTGGATCTATCCTAAGTTCTCTACGCATGCTTCAAAGAATAAAAGAATGTGAGGCCCAGATCAAACAAGAGGATAACAGCAATTGGAGGAGTGTTCCCATACCTATCAAGTTTCATTGGTTTCTTGGTGGCTCTCTCGGAATTCCTTCTTGGTCGGCGCGTAGGCCCGGCTTATGTGGTGGTTCATGTTGTTGATGATGTTGTTGTTGTTGCCGCGGTTGTTGTTGTTGTTGTTGTTGGGTATCGGTATCGTTGTTGCGGTTGTCGCCATTGTTGTTTCCACCTGTAGCCGTGGTTGATACGATCGCTGAATCGACAAGAAGTATTGGATCGTGGCATTCTTCGGAATGGTTGAGCTTGATAGCCCGGACCACCGGACTCGGTTGGGCACATTGGGACGACCATTTCCCCCTTGGCGATCCTGCAAGGGCCACGAGTAGTGACCCTTCCGCCACACTTGAAGCATCCGTCATTCAGAATGCGCATGCCCCCTTGTGATTCCTATGGCACCTGGGGCACACGAGGAACTTCACAAATTTTTGGTATCCCTCGCCAGGTGCGGGTACCATGGGCGCCCATTTCTTGCTCGTGCCCAAATGGCACGTTATTCCTACCATGGCCTCCGTCGGCTCGACCATGTTGGACCGCGGCCTTGGTGGGTCCTTCCCACTTCCTCTTCCCACGATCCCCTTGGTGATTTGGGATGCCGCAATGATCTGCCCTCGTGCAAAGTGCTTGATGTCCAAAGCTCTACTAAGGGCCTCGCGGTAGGTCAGATTCCCATAACCCGCTAGCGACACATTGATCTCATGACTGAGTCCCGTCCAAAACTTTTCTGTTCTCTTTTCATCAGTGTCGACCAGCTGAGGCGCATACCGCGACATTTCGCAAATGCCCGATCGTAGTCCGTGACCGTGGTCTTTCCTTGTCACTGCATTGTAGAACTCATGTTCTTTCTTTTTCGTAGCTCTTAGAATATACTTCGATACTTCCTCCTCGAACTCTTCCTGTGTAATCTTGAGTTCTTCTTGGATGAGAGTCTTCCTATTCGCCTCCCACCGTGAGTCGGCACAAGTCATCCGGAAAGCAACGCATGACAAGCGCTTGAGATGTGCGATGAAGGAAGTTAAAGATTCGCCCAAGGCGCGAATCCGAGTTCAAGATCCACGGATTTTCAATCACATTGAAAGTGGGCGGTTCCACCGAGGAATAGTTCCTCAATCCGCCGACGGTGGTGGTGGTGGGGTGGAGTGTCTCTCTCTCGTGTTTTACTTCACGATTTCTTCTTCTCGGCGGACATTCTATCCTTTATAAATATACGCAATTAAATATCATCTTATACTATCCATCGGGATCAATGTATATATATATCGGCATGATATTTATATAATTATGAGCATAAATCTAGCACATCATCGAACACAACATATCACAATATTAAAACAAAAGGCTCTCGGAGCTATAATCATATCACATCAATTTTCTCTCGAGGACTTTCATACATTTGAAGATTTGCAAAGGCCAGTACAAAGTATGATGTCCAAAACAATTATCAAGATCACCCTTGTACTGAGTCAATCACGGTGCGTATAAAAATCTAAACGCTATCAGGACGCCAAAATAGGGTTTCATGTCGGAACGACTCATCGTTTCGCGATGCATCAAAAGATATACAAAGTATATAAACAAAAACTATCTAGTCCTAAGAACTAGATCCATGATCGCCGGGGTGTAGACAGGGCTCCATGTGTCGAGTCGGACCGAAGTATCCATCTTATCATCACCGATAGGTCCTCCTGGGGTCTTCCTCTCGATCTTCCTTCTGATCTTCCTCCTCGTCGAACGCGGGAGCCACGGGCTCTCGGACTCTAATGACCACAGGCGTCTTCATAGTAGCTGTGTCTCGTGGATCTCGCCATGACCTCCTCAAAAGCAATGGGTTGGGATTGGAGCAAAGACAAGCACAGCTCCTCTCACGGTGCCTACAATTAGCCACGTGGATCCTCGATCTCTGCACTGTGGTACACAGTGCATGCGGGGTGGTGGCGGGACTGTGGAGAGCGGCGGTGGAGGTGGAGTGCGGGCGGGCATGGCATGACCGCGGCCCGATGGTCTGGGCGGGCAATGACAATGATGGAATCCTGCCGGTGGTAGAACCGGAAGGTGAGTTGTCGGGATGGGAAGGTCCAGCCTCGAACATGTTCCTACCATCGCCAGTAAGAATACGGGTCCGTCACCGCCAAACGGGGCACCTCCGGTGGAGCCACTGAATCTCATCGCCCCATGTGTATTCCAGCTGGAAGATACGGCCCACGGTGAAGCTCCGTACACCATGAATACATAGCTCGGTGGCTAACAAAGCGGTCCAGTCCGCCTCGCATCAAGCTCTCGGCGTAGATAGATATAGTCCGCCGATATCTCACGGGCATATCTCTCGCGGTCCGGATGGCGCCTCATGATCACCGGAGCACACCGTCATGTGCGATGTACCACGGACATGTGCAGCGCCCAACGACGTAGGGAAGTGTGCTAAAACTCACCGAGGTCGTCGCCGGCGTCATCCGTAGGTACGGTATGAGCGTCACGACCTCCTCGGGTGTGTCCTTAGAGGATGAGGCGCCTATTCGTGAAGATAGTCCGAGCCATCCAAAGCAAAGTATCACAATAGGTCGACACGGTAAATATAACGGTATATCTAGAAGAAGGTATGTACACAATGAACATCCGTACAAAGTTAAGGTTATAACAATCTATATTATCATACGACCTACATCCCAAATCCTTATGACATTACTTTCATGGTTTGGTCTCAGGAAGAGACGGTATGGTTTCTCAGTGAGCAACAATCGATTTCTAGCCTTTGGGTAAAGGCTAAGTGGTCACCTTATCTTATTGGGTTCTGGATTCCTTATTTCTATTCGCGTTATAGTATCACATCATATCCGTTCTCATTATGTACTTACAATTCATTATTTCTTTTTATACTTCCTTAACATTATACTTTGATTCTTTTCATTATTGTCACGATAGAGGCAACACGCACGGTGTTCGAATTCCTTCGGCGTAGAGGTTGGGACTCATAGCGAGGCGAACCTCCGCCAAGCAATCGATTAAGTAAATGGCGTCAGAGACTCGTCGCGTTCTCATCCTCGAATCCGCTCGGATTGTGATTCTTAAGATTTCTATGTTCTCGTGGGATACCTTATGTTCTCATACTAAGTTTGGCGCAAAAGGGAACATCGTCTTAAGAGTCTATGTCCTCACGGGAAACATATTCATTTACATCCCGCTTCTAGATGCTTTGCATATAACAGTAAACACAGATCAAGATACATTGTGCGATAATCAAGTATCCTCACTTTACTCATTTACCAAGCCCCTAAAGTTTGCAACTTTCTTTCAAACTAAAGACCAATCATTTGAAACAACTTCTCAATTTCAAAACATTTTTTTTTCCAAAATATATTTCAACTTCCCAACAAGGCAATATTGTAAGTCCATTTCACATTTCATATACTTCCATCATTTCAAAATAACTTTTAGTTGAGATAGTTACCTTCTTCCTCGTTGAGCAGGACGACGATGAAGGGCAGTGTTGTGGCAGTCAAATACAACCAATTTCTAGACTTAACTTTCAACTTAGGATTCAAGGAAAGGGTTTCTAGGGTTCGAGAGCTAACAAGTGCTCGATACCACATTAATGACTAATTCGACTTCTCAAAGAAGTACGAATCATATGGATCGTCATTTGGTATGATAAAGCAATGGATATATACATAACTAATCGATATAATTTACCATTAAACTACTCATAAATGCATAGACCGGAAGGAATAAGTGTTTAATACAAACTCAAGTCACGTAAGGACTTGCAAAAGGTTCAATGGTCAAATATAACCCAATCGTGTGCAATTCAAGGAACGAGGTACGACCTCAAGTTCAATACGATAATGGAAAGCGCTTATAGTCAAGACACAAAAACAATATCGAGTTTTAGCAATAAACGTGTGGACATGCATATGACGATACATGCCCAAGGTTCTAGAAATCCTTTCTATTAAAGCAATAAAACAACTGCCACTCTGCACCACCTCGCACTCATCATCAATCTCTGCTCAACCTGCACATAAAAAACGAGATGCAGGGCTAAGTGCAAAAGTACTCAGTGGACTCATTGCCGAAAACATTTTATTTGTTAAAGTTATTGAACTTCCCACAATAGCGCATGAGGATTTTAGTTAAAAAGACTCATGCCTATCAAACATTTTATCATTTTCCAAAAGTGTCCGGTCGGACTATTTCATCCACGTTGTTCCATATCTGATCATTCATTCATTCGCGCACTATGGAGGTGGCCACCTACACATAGTCATTATAACCGGTCGAGGTAACTAACCTTAACACACAATCACACGTGTACATAATCCGAGTTAGTCCTTAACTAAGTCGGATCCGATCGTTACCCTTTTTAATGTTGGTGGACCAACACATTCACATACCACATTGGATATACCAATCTCAGATATGATCACAACAAAACATAAACATTTGGCAGTCAATAACAGTTTATGCAATAATATTTCTTAAAACTTTTGTAAATCATGCTTTGAGATAGATATGCATATCATTTTTGTTTCAAGAGAGCCCACCTGCTAATCCGAAGCTAGTAGTTCTAAGTAAGCAGGTGTGATTATACTTCCTCGTCGACTACGTACGATCAAACCCTTCATAAGAAAATAGTCTTTCTTAAATTCTTTCTATCGATCGAAGGTTGTTTATAAATTATGACTTAAAGTTCTCAATTAGGGTTTCTTTATGATTTCATGTGATGGTTTTAAGATAATTTCTATTATCTTACATTCCCAAATTCCCAAACTATTTTACTTCATCATTCATAGATGAACCTCAACTTATGAATCGTATACTATGAGTTTATCCTCGACTCTTAACGTTTGTGTTCTTCTAAATGTTATTACGTTATAGATTGTTAGTATTGAAGTTGTGATTGGTATATTAGGATATTCTCAAACCACAAACTAGACTTAACAATTGTAGTTACATCTAGTAGGTTATGCTTGACGACTTGTCGACAGCACGACGAATAAAAGTCTCTGACTTGATTCAAGTGATCACATCTTTATCATGTAAGTAAGTACTTAGGAATAGATGAAGTTCTTGAGATATTAACTCGACCTTTGAGACATAAGTATCAACATCTTATGTTCGAATCTTTGCTTACACTTTACGACATTGTTTGTTTCTCTTAACTCGTCGGAGATTATATAAGTTGTATAATCGCTATTCGTTGTCGAGTTGTCTTAACGCTCAATCTAACATCGTATTACGTTATCGTTGTTGAGTATTAATGTCGTAATTCGGTTTCTTTAACTTATGATCTCACGTTTGAGCATCCTATTACTAATTGAAAAATCTAATTAAGTGTCTAACATTCGATTCTCATTAATTCCTTCTTACGTTATCAGAATTTGTCGATTTCTTTTGGATTCTCGTACTTAAAGTACTATGTTGTTTACGTTTGGGGTTTTGTTTGTCGGCACAACATAAATATACCATTCAACACCATACAACACCATACACAACATAACTATACTAAAGCATTAGAAAACCTTAATTTCTAACATAATACCCAACTATTGTGTATGTGTGCACGAGTGTTTCATTCATTCATCATAATCACAATCGTTCATTCTAAACTTATAGATTAACTACCATAGCATCATTTACCATTAAAATTAAAGTCATACTTAACCATTTTGCTATGTTTTCGATAATTAGAAATAATTAGCATAGGTCTGCAATAAATTCCAATAAAATCATGTTATACTCCTATCATAGTATAGAATTTAATTATCAACTCAATACCATCAAATAAAATTTAAAAACATGAGTAACTAAACATATAGTTTTCGGTAATTAGGGTTTATTGAACATTGATGTTCAATAAATTCCACAAAAATCATATCATGCTTATATCATATACTAAACATGAAATATCATCTCATATCATACATTAAAATTAAAACATATGCTTATCACTATATATATGTTTTCGGTAATTATGAAATATATGCATATATATCCAATAAATTCCATTCACTTCACAATATTTTTATATTATGCAATAAACATGTAATATTAACATTAAACATCAACTAATATTTATAATATGAATCAAATGCTTGGAATTCTTTTTGTCCTCACACATATATTACATATGTGTTCAATGAATTCCCAACAATGCATATTAGATTCATATTATTCCTAAACATCACATATCATTTTATTTTCAACAAATAAAAATCAATTAAATCTAAAATATATATATATATATATATATATTTTCGGTTTCTATAGAAAAATAGGAGTAGTGCCTCTATAATTTCAAGATTAATATATGATGTTCTTATCATATATTAAACACTATACCTCAACTATTTTTCAACAAATAAAATCAAAATAATTTCCAAAATACATATATATGTTTCGGTTATTTTGAAGAAATAGGAGATGTGTCTCAAAAAATTTCAAGATTAATATATGATGTTCATATCATATATTAAACACTATATCTCAATTATTTTCAACAAAAAAAATTAAAACCTTAGCCTAAAAATATCACATAGCTCTCAGCCTTAAGGAAGAAAAATCCAAATTATTTTTGAAAATTCCCAAATTTATTCTACATGCTCCCAATACATCAACAAGCAACAATATCAATTAATATTCACAAAAGCATGTTTTATCTCCTATAAAAAGAAATTATAACAAAATAAAAAAATAACAAACATGCTCCAAAGATTCCCAAATTTTAAATACAGCCTTAGAACATATTTCTAAGCATATTTCATTCATGGCTTGAGAGCATTTGATGGCTCAAAAGCTACCCTTTTGTTGCCATACTTTGACTTTGATTGATAACTTGTTTCATTGTTGTAAAGTTTGAGAGACACTTTTGTTGTGAAGGTCGAATGTTGATAATTCCCTTTTTGCTATCCCTTTTATTATATAACATTGTGGAAATAAATTGATTCGTTCTTGTTATAATTGGTATTGGAAATCAATGATTGATTATATCCATTTGTTTCAACTGGTTATTCCTTCTCGTATATTATTGGCATTTCATTTGATTTATATCTCTTTACTGTAATTAGTCCCAGTAATTAGTATTCAGTCAATAGTCAAAACCTAATTACTTGGTTAAGGCTGTGAAATATCAACTCAAGCAATAACATTTCTGTGCACTCAACCAATCTCAAGGCTACGTTCCTATTGCTGCCAAAGGCCATAAAGAGTCGGTTTATGCATTGGCAAAAATGACCAGGAACACTTCTTGTTTCTGGTGGAACTGAAAAGGTGAGCTCTGGTTTTTCTGGTATTTTGATCAATATTTTTATTATTATTAGTTCATCTCATGTGAAAGGTCTATCAAGTGATGTTTCTTTTCATTTTCTTAGTGCTGTTCATTTCAGATGACATCTTAATCTATTGTTTGATCAACAGTTTTGTAATTGATCCATATTATGTTTCATAGGTTGTGTGTGTTTGGGACCCCACGACGGGCTCTAAAACAATGAAGCTAAGAGGACACACAGATAATATCAGGGTGCTGTTATTGGATTCTACAGGCAGGTTAGTTGAGGGGCCTTCAAAAGCATATTCTCAGGGTCCTGTGATATCAGTATCACCTTCTGTGAAAATATTTATGCTGACAAACATTAAACACTCAACTTTGGTAGTTACTCTTAGATTGATTCGGGTACTTAGCTTAAGTTATATCAGCCGTGACCTTGAACTTCATGTTTGGCTACACAAGCTCACAGCTGGTAATCATTTGTGTTAGTAAAAGTAGTGGGATGATAGTTCTGCCAAGTGTTGTGGGAAAACCTGAAACTGCCTGGATGATGCTCGTCTTTATTTCTAAATCCAGTGTGTTATTCTATGACCTAGTTAAGTATGCTGGTCTTTTATATAATATATCCAAAATATTTATCTTATTAAATAGTGCAGTAAATAAACTGTTAATTTGACCAAATTAAATTAAAAAACTATTCATTTGGTCAAATAAATTAAATAAACTATTGGTGTTGTAGTTTGATTGATATTAATATCAATCACTCACCAATTAAAAATAAAAAATTGGTTGAAACTTAAAGAATAGAAATATCATTTTATATAGGTTCTCATTTGGCTATGTTTAATAAGAAATAAATGTGGGATTGTAGAATTATTAGAAGACATAAAATGATGAATTTAGAAAGTTAAGAATAAAAATTATAGTAATTCCACATAGGATTGTGGATTAATGTAGTGCTTCAATATGTTTTGCTATATAGAATTAAAAGTGAAAATTTGGTTGAGACTTAAAAATAGAAATATCCTTTTATATAGGTTATTATTTGGCCATGTTTCATAAAAAAATCAATATGGAATTATAGAGTGATTAGAAGGCATAAATAAAGAATTTAAAAATTAAGAATAAAAATTATACCAATTCCATATAGGATTGAGGACCAATGTGGTGCCTCCAATGTGTTTTGCTATAGAGAATAGAAATATCCTTATATATAGATTTTCATTTGACTATGTTTCATAAAAAATCAATGTGTGATTGTAGAGTGATTAGAAGATATAAAATGAAGAATTTAGAAAATTAAGAATAACAAATTATAGTAATTCCACATAGGATTGATGATCAATGTGGTGCCTTCAATGTGTTTTGCTATATAGAATTAATTAATAGAATGTTTTGCTACATAGAATATGATTCAATAAATTTAAAAATTATGTATAACTATAGATAATGTCACAATATATAATCAAGTCTTTTGTAAAATTTTATAATGCTTTTAGATTTGAATTTGTTCACTCTTCAAAACCTAAATCATTCAAAATCTAATAAATAAATAAATAAATAAATAAAATACTTGAGTCCCACATTAATTTTATAAAATTTCACATATTCAAAACCTAAATCTATTTTTATATTTAGGTTTTAAGATTATAGTTTTCTTATATTGATTCATGTTCATATTTTTTATAATGTATCCAAAATATTTATCTTATTAAATAGTGCGATAAATAAACTATTAATTTGACCAAATTAAATAGTCTAAATTAAATTAGAAAGTATTTATTTGATCAAATTAAATTAAATAAACTATTAGTGTTGTAGTTCCACATAGGATTGATGATCAATGTGGTGCCTTCAATGTGTTTTGCTATATAAAATTAATTAATAGAATGTTTTGCTACATAGAATAATAGATTCAATAAATTTAAAAATTATGTATAACTTTTAAATTCTATATTCAGGCTACTAAAAAAACCCTAATCCGATAGGACTAGTCACTAGTTTTTTATTTCTCTAGTTTTCGATCTCTGAATCGATTCTAATTCGTTTCGTTGGTCACCTTAAACATAATTAAGGTCTTAGAACTCTAAGTAATTGGTTTAAGCATTGCTAATAAAAGATTTAAATTTTTCGGGTTATTATAGTATGATCCTAGTTCAGTGGTGAATGGTGCACCCACCAGCGACATCAAAAAAATTATGTTCATACAGTCGACTGAGAAGCTAAAGGCATCAGTGACTGAACAAAAGTAAACAAGGTATATTGTGCCTAACCTAGGGCCTAAGTACAAACTATTGATCGCTAAATTTCCTACCAAAATAAATGATAGTAAAAACAGCAAGTATTATATCGTGTCCACAGAGACGATAATCTAAAATACGTTGAATAATTCACAGAATCTTTGATTATTATTGAGCAACAATATCGAGATGAGATTATTAAACTAGACATAAATAAAAATAAGAATGAACTCGGATATGAAAGACAGATCCTATGGATGTATTTAACCTAACCAGATTCACACAATTAACCTATTAATCATTTTACCAATTTAATCGATCGAAGATGAAAGATCACATAAGTAACCAACAATTTCGATTCACGACAATTATGGTTGTGGATTACCAATTTACCTATTACTATTAAGTCTAGGGCAGTAAATGAATCAAACTATTAAGTGAACTATTCGAACTCGATTCGATAAAAGTTCGTTCGAGTTTGTTTAGTGAAGCTCGTTAGATAAACAAACCAAGCTTGATCATGGTAGTATTCGGCTCGTTAGCTCATGAACATGTTCGTTAATGGATTTAGCTTAAAAATATAAAATTATTAACTAGATACAATTAGCTTAAAACAAACCAAGCTTGAGCATGGTAGTATTAACTTCGTCTCAAGGTGAAAATTAGTAACTCAAAAGATCACAAAGAATATGCTTCCTACGGATGTTCTATCTCATTTCGACTTAAGGTTTACCCGTATTGTGCATTCAAGATCGATTGATAATTAAAGCATCAAGTATTCAATTGGAAACTAGATATGCATTAAAGTTGATCAGAAATTAACACATAAAATCAAGCTCCATGAATCACAAATCGATGACTGGAAGGTAAAACAGTATCAACAGATAAATCACAGAAATCTAGTCAGACATACAAACCCTAGGATCAATACAGGATTTAGCTACTCATAATTAAAACACTAAAACAAGAATTAAATAAATAAAACATAAACTGAATTGAAAAGATAAAACCGTATGAATCCACGATGGAAACTGTAACAACTCGAATCCGCAAATAATCTGAAAGCATGCAGGAATCTAAAGATGAAAACTGGAATGGAAAATAAGCTAAAGCTAAAAGCTAAACTGTGTTCTATAATGTAAAACGTGCAAAAAGGTAAAAACTATTCTTTTGTGTAAGCGTGAAGTGGTTCCCAAAGTGTCGAGCCGCCTCCCGTTCGATTGCGCATATATATAACCCTAGTCTCGCATTGGCTCGTGAGACTAGCTCGCGATCAAGGGTCATGATGGAATGTCGCGAGCCATCCCTTCTGCCGTGCGTCCGTCTTTCCTCGCGACCTTAGCTCGTGACACAGTGTCGCGAGCTAATCTCACGAGGCGTTCTTCTCGCGGCCAGGCTTGTGATCGCTAGGCGGTCGCTAGCCTCGACGAGACTTCGAGTGAACTTCGTGACCGGTAGCGACCGCTAGGGTGGTCGCTAGCCTCCTATTCATTTTTCTCTCATATTTTACTCGTGAGTTCTCTTCGCATGCGCCTATGTCACAATCTCTCTCGCCCAAAATCCCTTTATCTCGTGATCCACCTTTTGACATCTAAACACGTGCAAAACGACACGAAATACACATGGCATAATATCTTTCAAGGTAAACATAAATATATTGAAATATAGCTCAAAAGATCACTTATCAATTATAAAATGAACAAAACTGGCCATATAAATTAGGCAGAAATGAGGTTTATCAGCTACTTAGATGACCTGATCCCATCAGGCAGTCCCAGGTTACACAGCTGAGGTACTCTCAGCGTAAGTCGACTCAACAAAGGAAGCCTATGCCGAAAGCACCTAATTCTAGGAAATATGCCCCAGCATATGTTCCAGTCTATCAGAGACATCCTACACACATTAAACCTTCCATCACACCTCCATAGCATACACTTACACCACATCAACAAGTAGACAAACCCAAACCCCATGCTCAATCAGCACAGAAGTTCATGGCTCAGTAGAAGAAGCCAATGATAGTTTACATAGATTTTCAGGGAAGACATATCAAGCTTGACAACAACATCATAATCATCAAGCAGATCTAGGTTCCCAAAGAAACTACTAATGTGGAAGGACCCACTTCATACGGGGTACCTAAATATGATTTTTACAGGTCAGACTGATCAGTTAGAATAAGAGAAAGGACCTCCTAGTCCAGAAGCATATTTGGTACTTGGACAGCGGATGTTCAAGGCACATGACTGGTTGCAAGGAGTACCTATCTGATTATGTGGTGAACGAAGGCGCGAATCTCATTTTTGGTGATAACTCCATTGGATACACTAAAGGCTACCGTACTCGTTCAATTGGCAATGTGAAAATTTTCAATGTCAATTCGTTTTGGTCTTAAGAATAATCTCATATTACATTAGCCAATTTTGTGATAACGATTTTAATGTCAAAATTCAAAAGAATAAATTCACAGTTAAAAATAGTCGAGATAGATCATCTTGAGAGGAGTAAGGCATGGGAACTTATACATCGCATCATGGGAGGGCCCCTCCGGATACATGCGTGGTGTCAAAATCATAGTTAGAGATCACCGGTGTGGCACAAAAGACCGAATCACCGAACTTCAAGACCATCAACAAATTGGCTAAATAATAGCTTGTCAAGGTTTACCAAATGCAGGTTTTCACAAGGACCAAGTGTGCGAAGCATGTTAAAGGGCAAATAGGCGAAAGCATCATTCAAGAGAAAACCGCCATCTCGATGAATAAAATCCTTCAACTGTGCACATGGATCTCTTTGGACCGCCATTACGATCGGTTATAACGGTGAAAATACACTTTTATTGTTATTGATGATTATTCTAGATTTACCTAGGTTGTATTTTTATATAAGAAAAATGAAACACTAGAGAAACTGTCTGCATAATCAAATAGGCTCGACACCGGCGGTGATCGACATCATCACAATAAGATTAGACGGAGAAACTGAGTTCCTAAATACTGTTATTCACAAATATTATGAAAATAAAGGAATCGGTCATCAAACATTTGTTGCTCACACAACTCAATGAAATTGAGTAGCTAAAAGAAGAAATCAAACATCGAAAGAGCGACGCACAATGCTTGCGATTCGAACTACCTCCTAAGTTCTGGGCTGAAGCTATCAACATAGCTTGCTATACCCAGAACAGATCTTTTTTCACTCAGAGACATGGGAGTACACCATACGAAGTGTGGAATAACAGGAAACCTTCTATCTCTCACTTTCATACTTTCGGTTATCTATGTTCCACAATAATGACAAAGTGTAGTTAAAAACTTTTGACAGCAAAGCTGAACAAGGAATTTTTCTCTGCTAAGGAATCCAGCAAAGTCTATAGAATTTTTAAAAAACAATCCTTCATTATGGAAGTAACACCTCCTGTTGTATTTGATGAAACTCCTACTGAGTACATGATACAGGTCAACACGAAAGCTGAGTCATCACAAAAAAACCTCCACTTCCTTGAGCTTAGCGACGAAGTTTTAGTATGGGGACCAAGAGAGGAAGAAATCAAGCTCTAAGGCACCCGTGGAAAGAGCCAAGTCAACCGGAGATTCCGCTCAGAGCTGATCATGCCATATGTCAAGGGGGAACTAAGCTGGCTGATGCTTAGACTGATAAAGATCAGTCAGCTAACACCATAACCTATCAGCAGCATACACAAGCATCATAAGATCTCTTTGCTATACCCCTAATTGATCAGTTGCTTACTAATCACCCAACTGTCGATCCAGTTCCTGCACCTGAGAAGACAGAAGATATAGAAATTTGGTTGAAGATCACCCAGTCGACAACATTCTTGATGAACCAACAGACACGGTCAGAACTTGAAGATCAACTACTCACCAAGCTCGCATTGCAGATCAATTGACCACCACAGAAACATCTATGTTCAGTTGAGTCTACTCTCAAATGAAATCCAAGGATGTCCTCGAAGCACTCAATAATGTAAGCTAGACGAACGCCATACAGTAAGAACTGATCGAGTTTTTAAGGAATGCAGTATGGGAGCTTGTGGGAGACTAGAAAATCATAAGGTGATTGGTCTGAAATGGATCTTCAAGAACAAGAAAGATGAAAGCGGATATGTAATTAGGAACAATGCTGGCTTGTGGCTAAAGGGTATAGCAGGAAGAAAGAATAGATTATGAAGAAACTTTTGCTCCGGTTGCACGATTGTAAGCCATCGATTATTTCTACGCCTATACACACAAAGGATTCAAAGTATATCAAATGGATATGAAGTGTGCATTCCTAAATGGCATACTAAAAGATGAAGTGTATGTGGAACAACCTCCTAGTTTTGAGACTGAAGGTCCTGACAAGGTCTACAAGTTGAAAAAAGCTCTCTATGGACTCAAACAAGCTTCTAGGGCTTGGTATGACACCCTGTTATTGTACCTGAAAAAAAAAGGTTCAAGAAGGGCTCAGTAGACAGGACTTTATTCACTCTCAGGGATTGTGATGACATTCTCATGGTCCGGACTTATGATGATGATATTATTTTCGGATCAGAATCTGAGAAATTTTGTAAAATGTTTGTTGATGTTATGATTGAGAAATTTCAGATGTCCATGATGGGATAGATGAACTTTTTCCTAAGGCTACAAGTGAAGCAGTAAGCAAAAAACATTTTCATAAGTCAAACCAAGTAAACCATGGAGCTAATCGACAAATTCGAGTTCGATAAACAAAGCACGTGAAGATTCGATTAACATAAACTAGAAGGTGGATCTAGGAGTGAAGACAAGCAAGTGGATCACACGGATATCGAGAATCATTGGATCACTACTCTACCTTCTGCTTTGACTAGATATATCATTTCGGTGGGTATGTGTCGGATATCAGTGACCGACAAAAGGATATTGCGCTATCTCAAAGGCACACCCATATGTGATTATGGTATCCTGTTGATGATAATCTCAAACTTTCGAGTTATTTGGACTATGATTTTGTAGGTTGCAGATTAGGCAGGAAAACAACTTTAGGGACTTGCTAGTTTCTACAAAACAAACCGATTTCTTGGTTCTCTAAAAATGCAGACATCAATTGTAATGTCCACTCATCAAGCCGAATATATAGCTCTTGGAAGCTACAGGTTCTCAAATCATGTGGTGAAACAACAACTTAGAGATTATGAAGTCACAACGAGTGAAGTACCCATCTACGGTGACACTCTAGTACCATAGCCATCACTCAATCGATCCTATATACCGGATGCCGAGACGTAGATGTCGACATCATTTCATCCAAGATCACGTCGAAAAAGAACATCATTATTGAGAAAATTCACATTGATATTCAGCGTCTTGACATCCCGATGAAGCTACTTGTCAAGATCGATTCAATATATTGTACGAAAAGCTGGATCACAACCCGGAAGAGTGATTAGGCATGGCGACTAGTTAAACCTAGCAGCTTGATAGTACTAGCCGTAATGACTAATTAAACCTAGTCGTTGACAAGTACATGTAGTATCGACTAGTTAAACATAGCGAGATAATAGTATCTGTTGAGACTAATTGGTTAACACATCGATGGTTGTCATTAGTAAGTGAGTCGACTCGTGAAAACTTAATGTGATCCATGTTAAGCGACAGTAGCACGAGAAGATATCGATGACCAATTATCGGTAATATAGGTTCAAGGGAGGACCAATGCGATAAGAAAAATTGATCAATCTAATTGAAAATTTTAACAAGGTCATAAATTGACCGAGTGTTCGTAAGAAACATAAGTTGGTATCGATGGGTAAATTGATAACCGGTTGAGAATATTGAGGAAAACCAAAAACTGGAAAGGTCTATTAGTATGCACAAACTCTGGCAACATCAAAATGGTATCAGTATCAGTATCACTTGATGTCAATGCCATCGACCAAAGAGGTATCAACTGACTACTATGATCGGTGACGGTATGTATACTACTCTCTCGTCCCAACATTATTGGCTCCTTTCTTTTGCACGTAGATTAAAGAGTTATATTTTTGTGTAAAGTAGTGGGTGACATAAAATTCGAGGCGCTTTTAGTGTAAAATTGTTTCCTTTTGGAACAAGCCAATAATAGCGGGACATGACCCATAAAAAAAACGAGCCAAGAATAATAGGACAAATGGAGTATATTTTAATTAGATAAATAGTACCGTCATAAATGCCTAATTAATGTAAAATCTTTCAAATTGATTTACACTTATTTCAAATCATTGATATTTACATCTCGGCATTTATCTCGAAGCAGTAATGTCCTCTCTCGCATTTAATTCCTTATCTACTAAAAGGCGTGATGTGATATAAAGATTGCTCACGTTACCAATATGCATAGAAAACTCAATCATCTTTCTCCTAAAACATGCGCACGTCACAACAACGTTTCTCTCTATAAATATGTTTTTCTTAATAAGCATGTATCATCTCTTAGCGCATATATGATAATTTCTACTTCTCTCACCTTTATACATGGTATCCGGGAAAAAGAAAAACCACACCATTGTCAACAATCTCAACATTCTCATGGCTGAAGTGACGATAGAAGTACGTAGCGAACCATACATCTCCTATAACATCTTATCGTTAGAGATGTTGTCGTTTTGCTTGAAGTCCTTCGTCCTCTTCCTACCATGCCTTGGGTCCTTCATGACCACTATAGAGGTGGAAAGAAAGATTGTGACTCCAGCCTAACGGTTCTAGAAGGTGAGATTGTCAGTGACATGGTGACTTCTCTAGTCTATAGTGGTTTCATTTGCAAAGTCATCACATGCTCATTTCACCAACCACTCAAACGTAGTAGTCGATAATCTAAGTTGGATTCTTACTACAATGACATCATTTCCTGTGGTTTTTTGACAGATCTTGAAGATGTAGATGCAAAAAACAAAAACCTTTCTTACATCAAGCATCCTCTCAACCAATCATTCTCCAGCACGTTTTTTATGATACCAAAAAGGAAAAAGACGAAGAAATGGGAAGAGATGGTGAACCATTGATAAACGCACTTTTTACTAGTTTAATAATGATATTATGATGAATTTAGATCAGTTTAAGTGTGTTTATATAGTTGATCTTATGTTCTTAGCTTTCTTGAGAAGATACTGCTCTTGGGGTTCCTCTTTGGCGTTTTGTAGGCTTTTCAGGTTATAATCGATGCACAAGGAAAAGAACATATGAAATGGATATGACAAGTAAGGATGTGAAAAGTTTACAATATTAAAGAGTATCTCGATAGGAGTCCATAGGTGCAAACGGATCACAATTCGGAGTTCGAACGCGAGAGAACGGAGCGAAACAGCGAAGTCGCGCACAAGCTAGCGACCACTTTAGCTGTCGTGAGGATGGCGCGAGTTCAGCCAAAAGCTTCACGCATAGTTAGCGACCAGGCTCGTGAACGTGAGCCCGGCTGCTAAGGCGCTGCGACGCAATTAAGGTTTCAGCCCCTTGCCTATTATATCCCTAGGCATCCTTTGGCGCCCCCATCTCTTTCCACACGTTTTAACCTAGTTTTTAGCTTGTTTTCCTTATTGTTCTTCAATTTCATAGTATAGCTTTAGATTATTTACATTCCAGACTTTAGATTCCTGCAAGTTGTCAGTTTATTTACGGATCGAAGTTGTTACATTCAGCATAGTGGATTTATACGGTTTATTCGTTTCAATTCAGTTAATGTTCAATTTATTTAATTCTTGTTTTGTTATTTCAATTATGAGTAGCTAATTTCCGGGTTGATCCTAGGGTTTGTATGTCTGACTAGATTTGTATGATTTATCTGTTGATACTGCTTTGCCTTCCGTCATAGATTTGTGATTCAAGGAGCTAAATCTTATGTGTTAATTCGATCAACTTTAATGCATATCTAGTTGCCAATTGAATATATTAATTTTGATTGTCAATCGATCTTGAATACTGTCTGGGTAAGCCTTGAGTTATGGCGAGATAGGAACATCCGTAGGAAGCATATTCTTTGTGAGCTTTTGGGTTGCTAATTTCCACCTTGAGGCGTATGATGAATAGGTAAATTAGTAATCCACAACCACAATTATCGTAACTGAAATTGATGGTTACTTATGTGATCTTCCATCTTTTACTAGATTAAATTGGTTAACAGATTAATAGGTTGATTGTGTGAATCTGGTTAGGTCAAATACATCCCTAGGATCAGTATTTCTCATCTGAGTTCATTCCTATTTTATTTAAGTCTAGTTCAATAATCTCATCCCTTGATTCTGTTGCTTGGATAATAATAAAGATTCTTTGTTTATTATTCACTGCGTTTTCGATTATCAGTCTCTGTGTATACGATATAATACTTGTTGTTTTTACTATCATTTATTTTGGTAGAAAATATAGCGATCAACCATAACTAAAAAAAAGGGAGAAGAGCATTTTGGTTTCAAACTGATGTATCACTTGTAATCTCAACAACCTAGATCTATAAAACTGACCAGTTCACCATAACGAGAATGACTCTTTGTCCAGGCTCTGTACTTGCTTTAAACCTTTTGGCATTATCAACAATAGGTTGGAGGGTGATCAAGAGATCGCTAACAGTTTGGTTCAGCACAGCGTGGGAGTGGTCTATCCGCTCCAATTTTTCAGTGTATGTAGCCAGTAGACTGGCAATTTCTTCCTATTCTTTCTTCACTTCTTCTTCCTCCTTATAAGACTGGACAAGTGTGGCATATGCTTTGATTGCATATCAACCTTCCTTACCTTTTTCTTTCCAAGAAAGTTCTGGATCTCAATAGTGGTTCCACTATTGAGTCCAATCGACACTCTCTCAAGCATATCAATCTTCCTCACCTCTGCTTCTCTTCCAAGACCTCAGGATCGACCTCTGCATAGCAGTTGGCTCACCATGAACCTCCACAGTGATGACGAAAACTAGCATATTGAGTGCATCGTCGAGACATAGTGTGAAGTAAAAGTCCAAGATCTACTCGTCTTTGTACATCTTCGAATGGTGGGTGGTCTTTTTTCTAGGTGCCATTTATGTATCTAAGAGAAAGATTTAAGAAATATCAGTTGAAAGCCTGAGAGATTTGAACTTGAGAAACAAATGATCATTCATGGATAGCTTATAAATAAGCACGAATAACATTTTACCTTCTACTTGTATCTCGATGAAGTAAGATGTAAGAGAACTTTATTCCTTTCTAATCAGCCTTTTTCTGACAATACATTAAATACAAAGATATATCTTACACACACCGATTTAACTTCCAAATGAATTAACTTAAATCATTTGAAATAAATGAGACGAAATAAATTTAAAGTTGTTAACGCACCAGTCAGGCATTTGTTTCAGCATGCTGTAACAGTATACATTATCAGTATGATGTTATCAGCATGATAGCAATAGATGAGTTAGTATACTTGGTGGTCAATTGAACATAATAGTCAACTGATACCTCATTAGTCGATGGTACGACATCAAATGTTATTGATAATGATACCGTTTTATGTTACTAGTGTTTGCCAATAGTGAAGGCGGTCAATATCATTCATCCATTTTGTATCCTTTAGCCTAGTTTAGCTATTTTGATTACCAATTTTGACCTTAGGTAAAATTATCGATGATGATCTGTTTTACCTTCGGTATGGGTTCCCATTGAACCGATCTCTCGATAGTTGGTCTCATCGATATCGCTAGTTTGGCACTAGTCAAATTCAGTTTTTCACTCTTCTGGGTTCAGCAGTCCTAGCTTTTCGTACAACATGTTGAATCTATCTTCAGTAAACAGCTTCATCAGGATATTAGCACATTGAATATCAGTGTGAATTTTCTCAACAATGATGTTCTTCTTTTCGATGTGATCTTGGATGAAATGATGTCGAACATCTACGTGCTTACATCTGGTTTGCAAGACTAGATTGAGAATAATAGCTATGACGCTGGAGTTGTCATAGTAGATGGGTATTGTTGTGACTTTATAATCTTTGAACTGTTGCTTTAGCTAAAGGATTTGAGAATAGTAGCTTCCAGCAACCATGTATTCTGCTTCAATAGTGAACATTGTGACTGATGTCTATTTCTTGGAAAACTAAGAAATAGTTTGCTTCCTAAAATTTGGCACGTTCTTGAATTTCATTCCTATCTAGCCAGCAACCTGCAAAATCAGAATCAGAGTAACCTGAAAGCTCAAAATAATTATCAATTAGATACCACAAACCTATGTTAGGTGTGTCTTTGAGATATCGTAGTATCCTCTTAGATGTTTCCAGGTGAGTATCTCTTGGATCAGCTTGATATCTTGTACAAACTCCTACTACGTAAGATATGTTTGGTTTGCTAGTAGTAAGGTAGAGTAATGATCTAATGATTCCTCGATATTTGGTGTGGTCCACTAGCTTACCTTCAGTGCCTAGTTCCGTCTTCTAGTTTGTATTAATCAGAATCTTCACGGGCTTTGCTTGTTGAAACTGGATTTGCTTATCATCTCTTTTTTGTACTTAGTTTGGCGTATGAAGATGTCTTATGCTGACTGCTTAGCTTGTAGTCCTAGGAAGAAGTTTATCTCTCTTATCATGGACATTTAAAATTTCTCAATCATAACGTCAGCAAACATCTTACATAATTTCTCATATTTTGATCCAAAGATAATATCTTTAACATAGATCTGGACCATAAGAATGTCGTCACCATCCTTGAGAGTGAAGAGACTTATGTCTACTGAGCCCTTCTTGAACCCTTTTCTTCTAGTTACAACGACATGCTATCGTACCAAGCTCCGAGAGCTTATTTGAGTCCATAGAGAGCTTTCTTCAACTTGTAGACCTTGTTAGGACCTTGAGTCTCAAAACCAGGAGGTTGTTCCATATACACTTCATCTTTAAGGATGTCATTCAAATGCACACTTCACATCCATCTGATAGACTTTCAAACCCATATGTGCAGCATAGGTTAGGAATAGACGAATAACTTCCAATCTTACAACTAGAGCGAATGTCTCATCATAATCAATTCACGCTTTAGCCACTAGCCTTACTTTGTTTCTGATGACATACCTATTTTCATCCTTGTTTTTGAAAATCCACTTGAGACCTATCACCTTATGATTGTCAAGTTTGTCTACCAACAACCATACTGCATTTCTTAAGAACTCATTTAGTTCTTCTTGCATTGCATTCATCCGACTTACATCGCTCTTCAGAACATCCTTAGGTTCAACTTGTTAGTAGAAACAAGCAAGAATGTTGATTTTATGCTAGTAAGTTGATCTCGCGTTGGCCTCGTTAGTAACTAATCAACGAGTTCTGACATTATCGAATGGTGGGTGATCTTCAACTCATCTTTGATATCTTTGAGCTTCATCTAGGACTGGAACTAGATCAGCAGAAGGGTGATTAGTTATAGCAACCGATCGATTGGGGTAATCTTTGAATGATTCTTTGATCTTTGGTGTATGTTCTTTGACGAGTTGCGTTATAAGTCGATTGATCTTTATCGATCGAGTGCGGTTTCACTTCCACAATAAAGGATTGCTTGTTGAAAACTCTATAAGCTTTCTTTGGATTTTTAGTGAAGAATACCTAATGAAAATTCTTTGTTCGCCTTTGATGTAAAGGTTTTAAGCTACTTTGTCATAGTTGTGGATGTAACACAAACAACCAAAGTATGAAATTGAGACATAGAAGTCTTCCTATTATTCCACACTTAGTATGGTGTTTTCTCATATCTCTAAGTAAAAAAGAATCTTTTCTGGGTGTAACTGTCATAGTTGTGGATGTAACACGAACAACCAAAAGTACGAAATTGGGATATAGAAGGCTTCTTATTATTCCAAACTTCGTATGGTGTTTTCTCATATCTCTAAGTCAAAAGGATCTGTTCTGGGTGTAACATGCTGTCTTGATTGCTTCAGCCCAGAATTTTGGTGGTAGCTTCAAACTGGCAAGCATTGTACATGCCGTCTCTTTTAGTGTTTGATTTCTTCTTTCAGTTACTTCATTTTGTTGAGGCATACGAGTATTAGACGTATGATGAATGATACATTTATTCTCATAATACTTATGTATGACAGCATTCAGGAACTCAATTCATCTGTTTGATCTAATTGTGATGATGTTAGTCTGCTTCTTAGTCCTGAGTCTCTTCAGCAATGTAGGCAGTTTCTCAAGTGTTTCATTTTTCTTACATAAAAACACATCCCAAGTGAATCTGGAAAAATCACCAATAACAACAAGGGTGTATTTTCTACCGTCATAGCTTACTGGAGTCACTGGTCCAAAAAGGCCCATGTGCAGTAGTTGAAGAATTCGATCAGTAAAGTGGGTAGCTTTACTTTTTAATGACACCTTACTTTGTTTACCCTTCTGACATGCATCACATAATTGGTCCTTATGGAATCCTTCATTTGGTAAACCTTCGACTAGCGAGTGTTTAACTAACTTGTTGATGGTCTTGAAGTTCAAGTGATTCAACCTTATGTGCCACAATCAGTTGATCGTTGAGGAAGTCTTGGACACCATGCATGTTTTCGGATGGCAATCCTCCCATGATGTAACATATAAGTTTTCATGCCTTACTCATCTCAGTACGATCTGCTTTGAGTTGTTCTTAACTGTGAATTCATTCTTTTAAATCTTAACAATAAAATTGTTATCAAAGAATTGACTAATAGATAGGAGATTGTGTTTCGGACCAAGAACATAATTGATGAAAAAGTTTTAGCACTATCATTCGAAAGAGTACCATAGTCGGATAAGTATTCCTTGTGCTATCCATGTGTCTTGAACATCCACCGTCCAAGTACCTTATGTGCTTCTAAATTGGAAGGTCCTTTTTCTTTTTTTTCCTGATCAGCATGACTTGCAAAAATCATATCCAGGTACCAGTATAAAGTGGGTCCTTGCAAATTAGCGGTTCATTTGGGACTAGATCTTCCTGATGATTAATGTTGTTGTCAGGTTTGATCTGTCTTCCTAGGAAATTAATATAAATTGTCATCGGCTTCTTCTGCTGGGCCTTGGACTTCTGTGCTGATTGAGTAGGGGGTTTGGGCTTGTGCTGTCGTGGTGCACTAGTGTAATGTGGAGATGTAAAGTAAGCTTTATTGTGTGAATGATGAATGAAGGTGCTTTTAGCACAGGCTTCCTCTCTGAGTAGGCTTGCGCTGAGAGAGTATCAACTATGTAACCTGGGGCTGCCTGATATGATCATGTCTTCTAAGTAGTTTATACTTAGGCCCTGGGTTTGGCATATCTTGTCTTGTATCCATTCGTTCAGTCACTAGAGAATTTAGCTTCTCAGTAGACTTTACGAACACAGTGTTGGCGTCACTGGTGGATGCACCATTCACCTCTGAACTTAGATAACACCCTAATCCAGTTATGATCAACGAACACCTTTGAAATGATTGAATGGACTCTAGTTTATTCATAGCTTCGTTCATAATGTTAATCTTTGCTTGGAATAAAGCCTCACTCTGCTGAACTTCAGGCTGATCTCAGTTAGTTCAGTTCTCTGCTGAACTTTTTCTTTTCCTTGTTGTAATCATTCAACTTTCAGTTCTTTTATCATGTTGGCTTGATTAAATGTTCTTGTTTCAGCTTCGTCAGCTCAGCAGTAAGCTTCATTTCGGCTTCTGAATGGGCAACTGACTGTTGACTTTTCTCAGATAGTAGAAGCTTCTCTATCAGTTTGTAGTTCCTAGACTGTTGACTTTTCTCAGATAGTAGAAGCTTCTCTATCAGCTTATAGTTCTCAGTCATTGTTCCTAAGTACATCTGCATGACTGTCTTGTAGTCGACCATGATTTGTTCCATCTCGTCCTACTTGATTGAGGTGTCTTCTAAATCGAACACCTACTCAGAGAATATAATTGTTTGGGAGAGATTTTAAGTAGAGAGATGGAAAGTTACATCAGGTTCATCGAGGCCATTGTTGGTTCCCACCATGCGGCTATCCTCATAGTTGTTGGTCTCTCTTACCATCAAGCATTGGCTTTCAACATCAGTGCTGGTGAAGTTGTTGGAAGAGCTGCTAGATGAGCTTAATGTATCGGCCTTCTCAGCCACCATCGCTTTGCGCTCATTCAGTTTTCTATCGTGCTTGGCTCGGAAAGCTTTCCTTTCCTTGTGGCTTAGCTCAGGGTAGCCATGTCTGAAATGCTCTTTCTTGCAACTTTTGAAGTTCTCATCGTCTTTATACTCAGGTCGGCTTGGCTTATCATCAGACCAATCCTTGTGAGTTATTTCTTTACGGCTTTTGTCGTGTGCGGTACTTTTCTTACGATACTTGTTGTACCTCTTTAATCGGGCTTCCATTTTCTCGAATCTTTCTGCTATAAGCGTATACTGGGTCAGCAACTCGTCATTGTTACACTCAGCCTCGTCCTTTGTCGTCTTTTTGGCTTCCTTGCTCTTGTCAGTTTTAGGGACAATGTCTTTGCTCGTGCTGACTTGAGCATCTTCTTCAGATGCGTCAATCTTTGAAGACTCTTCGGTACGTCTGATGTCGTACTCATCAGCTTTTAATGTTGAGAAAAGTTTATAAGTTGACATCTCGTTGAATCCAGCTTTCTTTTAAAGGGCTATTGTGTATACTTTACAGTCAGTAATAGGGAGTGCCCAAAGGACTTTGAGATTGATCTCTAATTAAGTGTATTTGTCATTTCTTAGGGCTGAGATCTCATTGGTGATTGTTGCGAATTTGTGTTCCATATCATTAATAAGATCCCTTTTTTATGTTTGAAGTTATCAAAATTTCTGATAAACTATCGTAAGCTTGTTTTCCTTGATCTCCTCGGAGCTAGCACATAGGCTCTCGAGCATGTCCCACATCTCATTGGTTGTTTCACATTTCATCAGCTTCCCAATGTGAGAGTTGGGAACTATTTCAGAGATGATGTTTTTCGCCAGGTTGTTAACCTCGTATTCTTTGCATTCTTCTGAGGTGAAGTCCGCTCGATCCTTTGGCTTGTAGTCGTAGGTGGGATCATTGTTAGGCTCTGTGATTACTTTGATTATCTTATTTCAAATAATGATTGAGCCACTGGTGATGACTTCCCACATATAGTAGTGCTTTGGGCGATGAGAGAGTTTTGAGTCCAATTTCTAGATCTCGTAGTTGTCACAACCGTAATAACCCGAAAAATTCAAAACTTTTATTAGCGATGCTTAAAACAATTACTTAGAGTGCTAAGACCTTAATTATGTTTAAGGTGACCAACGAAGCAATTAGAATCGATTAGGATCGAAAACTAGAAATCAAAACTAGTGACTAGTCCCTCTGGGATTAGGGTTTCTGAATAGCCCGAACATAGAATGAATGATCGAGAATGAATCTCAACAAAAGGATTTCATTTCTAGAATCTTCTCGAAAACATGTGAGAAACCAAAAGATTGGAATTTTCGGGCATACTAGCCCGGTCAGTCTCAAAAGTACTATTCACGAGCCGGATCAACTTCCAGTCCGTGCTAATCATGAAAATTTATGATAACAATCAAAATCATGGAGGAAAATATTATTATGAATTTAGAATTCATAAGAATCAATTTCTGAACGAAATTCCCGAAGAACTTAACTGAACACCGTGAATATATACCGAAAAAACCCTAAACTGATCCGAATGAACCGAAACTTGAACCAAGGGTCTAAATCAATAAGAAATTATTTATAAGACTCAAATTAACTATGAAAGATCAGGAATTCAATAGAATTTTGAATGAACATAATTTAATCGTCGGACGCTGTTTTTCCGCGATAACTCGGAATTGACTTACCGGATGTCATCCGAACTTCATGAAATTATTATAGACTATGAAATAAGTCTTTTTAAGGCCTCTCAAAATCATTTTATAATACCATACAAAGTTAGTATTCATCATCCTCTACCATCCTAAGGGAGTGGAATTTTTTTAGAATTTTTTTTCATTTTGAAACCCTAGTTCGACCTCCCCAAATTTCGTGGCTTTTGAGCCACCAAATGCTCTCAAGCCATGAATGAAATATTCTTAGAAATATGTTCTAAGGTTGTATTTAAAATTTGGGAATTTTTGGAGCATGTTTGTTATTTTTAAATTTTGTTATAATTTCTTTTTATATGAGATAAAGCATGCTTTTGTGAATATTATATGATATTGTTGCTTGTTGATGTATTAGGAGCATGTAGAATAAATTTGGGAATTTGCGAATTTTTATTGATTTTTCTTCCTTAAGGCCGAGAGCTATGTGTTAATTTTTGTGCATTGTTTTAATTTTTTGTTGAAAATAGTTGAGATATAGTGTTTAATATATGTTATGAACATCATATATTAATCTTGAAATTTTGAAACACATTTCCTATTTTCTTCAAAAGGCCGAATATATATATATATATATATATATATATATATATATATATAGACCATTGTTTGATTTTATTTGTTGAAAATAGTTGAGATATAGTGTTTAATATATATGAACATCATATATTAATCTTGAAATTATTGGAACATTCTCCTATTTTCTTGTTAAACCGAAACCTATATGTAAATTTTGGAAATTGTTTTTATTTGTTGAAAAATAGTTGAGGTATAGTGTTTAATATATGATATGAACATCATATATTAATCTTGAAATTATTGAGGCACTACTCCTATTTTCTATGGGGATTGAATGTGTATATATATATATATATATATATATATATATATATATATTTAATGAATTATTTGATTTTATTTGTTGAATATAATATGATATGTGATGTGTAGAGATAATATGAACCTAATATGCATTGTTGAAATTTATTGAACACATATGTAACATATGTGTGAGGACAAAAGAATTCAAAGCATTTAGTTCATATTATAAATATTAGTTGATGTTTAATGTTAATATTACATGTTTATTGCATAATATAAACATATTGTGAAGTGAATGGAATTTATTGAATATATATACATGTATATAGTGATTACCGAAAATAATCATGTAGTAAAAAGCATGTGTCACTACAACAAAACAGACCTATTGCGACATACGCACATGCGACATTATATGAATGTGTCATAAAAGTACCATACTTATACTTCTAGTGTCGTACATTTGCGTCATTTGTGCATCATCTAAATATTTTGATGTATTTTGGTGACATAGGCGCGACACTTATTTTATGTCTCAAAATTACGATAATTTAATTGCGACTCACATATAAAATGTCATAATTATACCACATATTTAAAATAATTTAGCATTTAATGTCGTATATTTACGTCAGTTATACGTCATCAAAATATTGTGTCGTAGTTTAGTGACACAAATCGACACTCGTTTTATGTCTCAAAATTACGACAATTCATTTGTGACATCGAATAAAATGTGATAATTATACCACATATTTAAAGTAGTGTGGCATTAAGTGTTGTATATTTACGTCAACTGCATCATCTAATTAGTTTGTCATAGTTTAGAGACATTAATGCAACACTCCTTGTTATGTATCCACTACAATTTTGGTTATAGACCACGGGAATGCCCATGGTCTATTACAGAAAACCCCGTGGTCTATTAAGGTATGGTCTATTACGTGAGGCTATAGACCACGGGGAAATCCCCGTGGTCTATCACAATATAGACCACGGGTAAATCCCCGTGGTCTATCATGTTATAGACAACGGGCCACCTGAAGGTGAACCACGGCCTTTCCCCGTTGTCTATGACATTATAGACCACACGCATTTCCCCGTGGTCTATAACTGAATAATATATTTTTGTTATTTTATTATTTATTTAATACCTGTTTTCATAATTTGAATGCATGTTTCTGCTAATTAAAAATAATAATCTAAAAATAGATATAAAATATTTCTCATAATATTTATATCAAAATCAAGGTACACATTTCATAAGCATTCAAAACGTTATATCCGGAAAATTCTCAATCTACATGTATTTTCTAACTAGCTACAAGTATTTTCTAACTAGCTACAACAGTGTCGAATACGACCAAGATAACAAGCAAACGAAGAACATGACAATGGACTGCCACCAAGACCCGTTATGCGAGATACATGAATATTTAAAAAATATTCATGTAAAGAGACTAGGATATGTAAAGCACATCCAATGGGAAGTTTTGAAGTAAGTCTTGGGAAGCGGAAATTAAATCGAGAGTCAAATCAAGATCCGACGCAAGAATCTTATCACCGAATGTCCAAGATGTTCATCTCAGCAGACTCGTCGGTCGATGAGCTGCTCTCGAGTGTCTGCTTGAAGGTAAGCGCGTCCACGGTGCCCACTAAGAACGACTCATACACATCGGCCACTTCTTTCCGGACATGTGTCCTTGAAGACCTTGTAATTGTTAAATGTGTTCTCAAAAGCAGGTTGGCGTTCGACATCATCAATAAGAATGTGGTGAAAGCCATCAACCGCTAATCTCAAAGTGTGCCATCGGGGTCATCCTTCTCGTTGTCATACACCTAGAATGACCACCAAAAAGAATCTTAAATGATATGGTACACATCAATCGAATTACCATGCAAAATAATATGGCGAAACTAATCGAAAAGGATGTCATACTAGAAATAAAAGACTCAACATTTTCCACCAATCACCATTGTGAAATCTATAGAAAAAGCCTTATTACCGTGGAACATCCAACGGAAACTAGGCAAGTGCATTAATATATTCCATCCAATCCAAACAATTTAGCTAACGTCCGGTTTGGATTAAACCCAACACTATGAAAAGGTTCGATCAGAATACAATAACGAGATAACACTTAATTCGGTTATCATTTTGAATGCCCATAAACGCGAAAGAAATAAAATAAATGTCTAAAAATTGTCATGGAGTTTGAGGTCGCCGATCATTTATAAAACTATGGAGGCAAGAAATTTCTTTATTTATCATGACAATTATTCAAGCTCATGCCAAAGTTGTGCAATGAGATAAAGAGAATAAGCAAGTTTTTCAAAAAATTGTAAAAGAAAAGATGAACACCGAAAACATAACATATAGCCACCATTAATTCGCAGTTTGATAAAATTTAGTGCACTTAAAATGTACATTATTTTTCAAAAGCATTCATCGAACCAAATAAGTGGAATAGTTTTTGCATTCAATCAAGTTATTTTATACTAAATGGTCTACTATACATGTAACGATATAAATCTGATCAAATTTCATAATTTTCCAACAATACATAATTTCACTAAATGAATTTTGGGAGAGTTGGTCACTAACCATCTTAAAGTAAATTCTACCTTCCGGACTTTGAATTATGCGGATACATCAAACGAGCAACCTCGCGCCGGGTCTTCAATAGAAAGCGGACCCCAAACCATGAAGCCAATAAGCGATAAAGACCCGCTCAAAATCGAAGATGAATTAACATTCCAATAGCCTCACAAGAAATAAAGAAAGAAAGAAAGAAAGAAAGAAAAACTAAAAGAACAACAACAACAAAAGAAGCACATTGTTGAGATCATCATTGAAACATAGCGCACAAATATCGGACTTTAGTCAACTTAAAGTAACTGGACATGTAGTCACTAACTCAATAGTCGATGTCGAGAAAATTTCACCGCTTAAAACTCAATAGTCACCGACTCACCGGATACATATGATGAGGTTCCATCTTTTAACACTAGTGACATATAGCCTTTATTCGAATGAGGCAAAATTATGATACGGTAAGTTAGAAAAATCTCACCATCAATGCTAAAAATCTCAAGATACCATAGAACAATGTCCGAAATTCATAGGTCGAAGTAATCCACTCAAAACAAACCTAGATAAAGTTAACGTGAATCGTGACTTTCGGTATGGACAAATTGCTAAAAATAATTTAGGCAAAATTTCACACTGACCCTTTTGCTTCTATCGGTTCGAGAACAACCAACGAGATGTTTTGTATTCAAGACACATTTTCAAGACATGATATAATTCAAAGTTAGTCAAAAATGACATAACATCATATTCAAGACACATTCTCATTTGTATTGACAGACATTCTCATACAGATATATTCAAAGACAAATTTTCGGTTCAGAACAACCAACGAGATGTTTTGTATTCAACACACATTTTCGATTACATGATATAATTCAAAGTTAGTCAAAAAATGACATAACATAAGATATGAAATAATCCAATTTTAGCACACATTTTGAAGAAATTGAATTTACAACATACCGATTTCTTAATCATTTTCATTCTCATCGATGGTATAATATCTTCAAAATCATCATCATTCGAGTCGAACAATCACTTGCAAAGTATTACGCTCGTCATCTTCATTATCGAATCATCAATATTATCTTCACCGATAGGATCAACTACTCCTTCGATCGCCATCCTGTCAACATCCGCTCTAGCCCATGATATATTTTCATTGTCAATATATGTTTCATCTTGTTGACAAGAAATATGCTCATCCTCAATGCTTTCAAATTCATTAACCTCGTGGTCAACATTGAATATAGCTCGAGGAGTCATCTTCAAAGCTACATGCCAACTGGATCAACTGGATCTTGAATATACCATGCTTGCCGAGCTTGAGATGCCGAGATAAATGGTTCATCTATTTTCCTATTTCCTCTATATAGTAAGTGAGCAAAGTTAACCAAAGTGAAATTAAACTCGTCGTGTTTCAATCCTACATTATAGTCAACCCAATCACACTTGAACAATATAAATTTCAAATCATTGGTGTACCTCACTTCAACTATATCCTTCAAAACACCATAAAATGACACATCCACGATATAGATTCTTGTCCTTGCTACTTGAGAAACTATCCGTAGTAGCGATCGAGAACACTCCACTATTTTGGGTTTTCTTCTCATCTCTCGCGTCTTAGTATGGAAGCGCAATCCATTTACAAGATACCACGTAACGACGAGCCCATTTACTTGGTCCAAAGACTAAAACTTTAATATCTTGGTGTACACTAGTACCACTACTTCTATTTGCCATTTCACTTACCTATATGGTAATGTAAATACATTAGATAACATATTAAAAATAAATAAATAGTCTAGAGCATTGTTGAATCTATTTATGAACTTACATGACTTTTAAACCATTCATGAAAGGTTTCGATGTGAAGCTTTTGCTATCATAACTTGAAATACGCCGATTTTTACGTTGTAGTACACGCAAATGTTCCCCGCCATATTAGAATATTATTAATTTTTAGTAAAATATTTAAGAAACATAAATCAAATCTAACATTTTGTACAAACCTTTTAAAATTATCGACAAGCGATAGATTATTCAAGACATATCTATGCGCTTGAATCCACTCGATGTCATCCAACAAAATATTGCTTCTTTTCCCAAAGGACGACCATCTTGGGTTGAGCCATTCTCACCGCCTTCATTGTTTCTATTTGGTCTATTCAACTTTGACTCGACATCACTTAAATACATTGAACAAAATGTCATGCATTCTTGACCCGGATACCTCTCCTATAGATCCTACGGGTGACTTGAGCGCGGACATAATTTTTCAATGTGTACAAATACCTAAATAAGAAAAGTGTTTTTCATAGTTCATCCAAACCATACAATATGAATTTGAAATAAAACAAATATTAAATATTACCTCTCATGGGGTACATTGAGCTAAACCGAGCAGGTCCAAGAAGTTTAGCCTCTTCCGCAAGTGAATAGCAAATGCTCCATAACATCAAAAATGAAGGTGGAAAAATTTTCTCCAACTCACAAAGCACTAGCGCAACTCGATCCTGTAAACCTTCAAAATAAGCCATAGTGTGCACTTTTGAGTACAATTGTTGAAAACATCACATAAGCCGATAATTGCTTGGCAAACACGCTTAGGAGCGGATCTTCTTAAAGTAACGGAAGAATCTTGGATTGGAAGAATTGCTTGGCAAACACGCTTAGGAGCGGATTGGAAGAATAGATTGAAAGCAAAGTATTATACTCGCATAGGCATGACAAGAGTTACGTGGTGTCAAAATGTCCACAAAGGGTGGAAGCCGATCAATAGGCCTATATTGGTAAACCATTGGAGCTCGAAAATGCAAGGTGGTATTGCAATTCAAAGTTATTAATATTGGAATAATTTTCATTTGTTTCTATTAAAATATTTATCTATAAAATGTAACTTTTGTTGTTTGGTTGAATTATAGAAACTTAGTAAGACTAATGACAACGATGAAAGCATGTTAAACTTCCTCCTAGATTGGGACGAAAGGATATGGCTATAGAAGAGGTATTATACATCAAACAATGTTGAGATTTGTTGTTTAATAATGTATCATAGTATAGTAATTTCTTTATATTTTTCATATTTATAGTACCGCCAAAAATATGGTAAAGAGCCATCACATCTAGATTTGTTTGTCCATACAAGACAGCAAAAGAGCGGAAAACAAGTTGACAAGAATACTGAAGAGAAACTAGTAAGTACTCTTTCTTTACCCTCCCTTGTTTTGAATTAACAATTATTCATACATCCATTATCGATTGATATATAACTATCTGGTATTATATTTTTTTGAAATCGATTAATATATAACTATCCCTTAGTGTTCTGGTATTGATTGTTTCTTAGTGTTCTGGTATTATATTTATGTACAAGTAATATCACTTAGTGTCCCTTAGTGTTCTGTTATTATATTTATGTTGTTCTAGTATTGAGCGTTCTGGTATTGATTGATTTGGATTTATTGTTGTCACATTTTTTTTCTTATATTACTTGTACATCCATTAACGATTTTAAATCATGATTGATGTTTTCAAAGTAGAATTTATCTATATACTCTTCTTTTTTTTGGAAAAAAGAAATAACTATTATCTTTTATAATTGGTAATGTATTTTTAATTTTTCATTTCTTTTTAATGTTTGTAGTGTTTAACGTTATAAAATCTTTTCCCAAAAAAATTCTCTTGCATTTGTTTTATTTTTTTACTCTTTCTTCTTTCTCCATTTATGATCTAAAAAAGGATTGAGATATTAGTTTGAGCATTGAGATTCTTTTAATTTCATTTTGTCTTTTGTACATAGGCTCTTTTAAAGGAGTTGAAACAAAAGTTGCCTGAGAATTCTACGGGATGATATGGATGCTAATAACGAGATCTATAAAGATGTTATTGGAAAGGAAGCGCCAAATTATTTTCGCAGCAGCAGTGCTACAAAGAAAGTGATTTTTACATCTCGAGAAGAATTTGATAAAGCTATACATGACAAATCTAATGCCATAGTGGCAAGTATTCGAAAGGGATTTGAAGATGAAATGTCAAAATTCAAAGATGACTATTCCTCAAAAATGGAGATGCTTCAAGCACGACTTCTCACATTAGAGGATCATAATATAAATGTAAGTCGACATTATATATCCCATTTACATTATAATATATTTTATAACTCATACTTTATATTATAATATGCAAGGTATCCGGATCTTTCAATTCTCGGCATACAAGCTTTCAATAATGGGTCATCATCGGCGGAGTTATGGACATGAACATGCGTAACTTGAGTGTTGTAAATGAAACTTTGAGGTAAATGATCAAAATTTTAATAATATTTCTATTGAATTTTAGCATTTTGTAATATTATCTTCGACCAATGTATTAGATGAGAGAGAGATGAACAACTCGAATGAGAACAATATGAATATTCGTTTAGATGGTGCACCTATGCGGTATTGTTATATCGATTGTACTTTTGAATTAATTTAATTTTTATATGTATGAAATATAATTTATTTTATTGAATCTTTGTAGGAACAAGGTAAAAGTGTAACAAGGAAAAGCAAGAGAAGATGAAATGACATTGAGTGTCACATTATCATTTACGGATTTGCATTCTTACATAGCTAGATATTTAGACTTTGATAGTTGATGTTAGATTTTGAATAATATAGTAGACAAGTCGATCAAATGTTATGATATTTTCAATTTGATATTTGAAAGATATTTATTTCTATGTTTTTAATAATTGATATGCTTCTTCATTCCAAAGAGTGCCTAAATTCATTAATGATGCATTATTTATGAATCTGACGATAAAATTATTCAATTAAGTATTGTATAAATATCGTAATTGTGAGATAATAATAATAATAATAATAATAATAATAATAATAATAATAATAATAATAATAATAATAATAATAATAATAATAATAATAATAATAATAAAGTGATGCAAATTGTGTTGTATATTTGTGACTTTAAATTATCTTTTACAACAAATATTTTATAATAAAGTGATGCAAAATGTATTGTATATTTGTGACTTTAAATTACATTTACAACAAATATTTTATGTTGGAATATTATGCGACATTTTATCTATGACGTAACATGTGTCGTACAAAACTACATCACATTAATTATAGTATCACAAATTAGAACATGTCATTTCATTTAATGTCGTACAAGTGATGCAAGATTTACGACATAATAACAAAGTGATGCAAAAGGTGTTATATATTTTGTGACACTTTATACAAATTTTACAACAAATATTATATGTCGCAATATTATCGACACTTTAAATATGATGCTACAAGCATTGTAAAATTTTACGTCATATTATTGTAATGTCACAAACTATTGTCGCAAATTATGAGGCATCGTTTCAATTAATGTCACGATCAAATGTCACAAATGCACATGCATCACTGAAACTAATGACGCGTAATGTGTCGCGAATTTTATGCGACAAAATTTACGTGAAGCACAAAGCGTCGTATATGTTGCGTCATTATTGAAAAATAATGTCGTAAATTTACATCATCACTTTTTGCGACACAATACAACATGGCGCAGAAATGTCACAAATTAACTTTGACATAAAACAAAAGTTTGCGATATATTTTCCATGTCGCAAAAGGTCATATTTCTTGTAGTGTGTTTTAATTTTAATGTATGATATGAGATGATATTTCATGTTTAGTATATGATATAAGCATGATAAGATTTTTGTGAAATTTATTGAACACCAATGTTTAATAAATCATAAATACCGAAAGCTATATGCTTAATTACTCATGTTTTTAAATTTTATTTGATGATTTTGAGTTGGAAATTAAATTTTATAGTATGATAGGAGCATAACATGATTTCATCGAAATTTATTGGATACTTATGCTAATTATTGCTAATTATCGAAAACGTAGCAAAATGATTAAGTATGAGTTTAATTTTTATGGTAAATGATGCTATGATAGTTAATCTGTAAGCTTAGAATGGATGGTTGTGATTGTGATGAATGAATGGAACACTTATGCACACATACACAATGATTGTGTATTATGTTAGAAATTAGAGTTTTCTAATGCTTTAGTATAGTTTATGTTGTGTATGGTATTGTATGGTGTTGAATGGTTACATTTATGTTGTGCCAACAAACAAAACCCCAAACGTGAACAACATAATACTTTATGTACGAGTATCCAAAAGAAATCGACCAATTTCGACAACGTAAGAAGGAATTAATGAGAATCGAAGTTAGACACGAACTAGGGTTTTTCTATTAGCAATAGGATACTCAAACGTGAGATCCTAAGTTAAAGAAACCAAAAGCCGAGTTACGACATTAATACTCAACAACGATAACCTAATACGATATTAGTTTGAGCGTTAAGACAACTCGATATGAATAGCGACTTTATAACGTACACAATCTCCGACGAGTTAAGAGAAACAAACAATGTCGAAAAGTGTAAGTCATGATTCAAACATAAGATGTCAATCCTTATGTCTCAAAGGTCGAGTTATTATTCACAAACCACTCCATTAATTCCTAAGTATTTATTTACGCTATGGCATGAGGTATCTCAAATCATAAGTCAAGACTCCCCTTTTATTCGTCGTGTTAATACGACAAGTCGTCAAGCATAACCTACTAAGACGTAACTATAATTATTAAGTCTAGTTAGTGGCTTGAGAATATCCTAACATATAACCATAACTTGAGTGCCAACACTCTATAACATAATAACGTTTAGAAGGACACTAAGGTTAGAGTCGAGGTTAGACTCGAAGTATATGACTCATAAGTTGAGGTTCGTCTATGAAGGATGAAGTAATATAGTTTGGAAATTGAGAATGTAAGATAATATAAATTATCTTAAAACCATCACATGAAATCATAAAGAAACCCTAATTGGGAACTTTAAGTCGTAATTTATAAACGACCTTCGATCGATAGAAAGAATCTAAGAAAGGTTATTTTCTTATGAAGGGTTTGATCGTACGTAGTTGGCGAGGAAGGACAATCACACCTGCTCACTTAGAACTACTAGCTTCGGATTAGCAAGTGGGCTCTCTTGAAACAAAAATGACATGCATGTCTATCTCAAAGCATGATTTACAAAAGCTTTATGAAATATTATTACATAAACTGTTATTGACTGCCAAATGTTTATATTTTGTTGTGATCCTATCTGAGATTGGTATATCCAATGTGGTATGTGAATGAGTTGGTCCACCAACGTTACAAAAGGGTAACGATCGGATCCGACTTAGTTAAGGACTAACTCAGATTGTGTACACGTGTGACTGTGTGTTAAGGTTAGCTACCTTGACCGAGCACGGCGACTATGTGTAGGTGGCCACCTCCATAGTGCACGAATGAATGAATGATCAGATATGGAACAACGTGGATGAAATAGTCCGGCTGGACACTTTTGGAAAATGATAAAATGTTTGATAGGCATGAGTCTTTTAACCAAAATCCTCATGCGCTATTGTGGGCAGTTCAATAACTTACAAAGAAAATGTTTTCGGCAATGAGTCCACTGAGTACTTTTGTACTTAGCCCTGCATCTCATTTTCGATGTGCAGGTTGAGCTGGGATTGATGATAGGTGCGAGACGATGCAGAGTGGCAGTTGTTTTGTTGCTTTAATAGAAATGATTTCTAGAACCTTGGGCATGTATCGTCATATGCATGTCCACACGTTTATTGCTGCTAACTCTGATATTGTTTGATGTCTTTTGATTATAATTGCTTTTCATATCGTATTGAACTTGAGGTCGTACCTCGTTCCTTGAATTGCGCCCTAATTGAGCTATATTTCAATGTTGAACCTTTTGGGTAAGTCCTTCTGTGACTTGAGTTTGTATCGAAACAGCTTATTCCTTTCAGTCTATGAATTTATTCGTAGTTGATTGGTTAATCGTATTGGTTTAGTTATGTGTATATCCGCTGCATTGTCATACCAATGGAGATCCGTTTAATCCGTACTTCCTTGAGAAGTTGGGTCGTCACAAAGTGGTATCAGAGCATTTGTTCGCTCTGAACCCTAGATACGCTTTCTTGAATCCTAAGTTGAAAGTTGAGTCTAGAAATTGTTGTATTTGACTGCAACTACACTGCACTCCATCGTCGTCCTGCTCAACGAGGAAGAAGGTAACTATCTCAACTGAAAGTTATTTTGAAATGATGGAAGTATATGAAATGTGAAATGGACTTACAATATTGATTTATTGGGAAGTTGAAATATATTTTGGAAAAATGAATGTTTCGAAATTGAAAGTTGTTTCAAATGATTGGTCATTAGTTTGGAAGAAAGTTGCAAACTTTAGGGTTTGGTAAATGAGTAAAGTAAGGATACTTGATTATCGCACAATGTGTCTTGATCTGTGTTTACTATTATATGCAAAGCATGCTAGAAGCAGGATGTAAATGAGTAAGTTTCCCCATGAGGACTTAGACTCTTAAGACGCATGATCCCTTTTACGCCGAACATAGTATGAAAACATAAGGTATCCCCAATTGAGCGAAATACTAAGGAAGAGCGAGAACATAGAAATCTTAAGAATCACAATCCGAGCAGATTCGGGATGAGAACGCGACGAGTCTATGATGACGAAACGATTGCTTAACTATAGGTTCGTGCTGCTACGAGCCTCAACCTCTCTATGCGAAGAAATTCCGAACACCATGCGTGTTGCCTCTATCGTAACAATAATGAAGAGAATCAAAGTATAACGTTAAGGAAGTATAAAAAGAAGTAACGAATTGTAAGTAGATGATGGGAACGAATATGATCGGATGTTATAATGCGAATAGAAATAAGAAATCCCAAAACCCAATAAGATAGGGTGACCACTTAGCCTTTACCCGAAGGCTAGACATCGATCGTTGCTCTACTTTGAGAAACCATACCGTCTCTTCCCGGAGACCAAACCATGAAAGTAATGCCATAAGGAGTTAGGAATGTAGATCATAGGATAATATAGATTGTTGTAACCTTCTTTGTACAGATGTTTATTGTGTACATACCTTCTTCTAGATATACCGTTATACTTACCGTGTCTGACCTATAGTGATACTTTCCTTTTCAGATGGCTCGAACTGTCTTCATGACTAGGCGCCATCTATCCTCTAGGGCCACACCCGAGGAGGTCGTACTCTCATACCGTACCTACTAGATGTGCCGAGGAGACAACCTCGGCGAATTCTTGGCGCACTTCAAACGTCATTGGGCCGCTGCACATGCCCATGGTACATCACATTATGATGGTGTGCTCCAACTGATCATGAGACTGCCATCCGACTGGCAGGGGTATGCACGTGAGATATCGACGGACTATATCTATCGACGCCGAGAGAGCTTCGATCTGGAGACAGGCTTGTCTCGCTTTGTTAACCACCTGAGCTATGTATTCACGGTGTACGGAGCTGCACCACGTGGGCCGTATCTCTCAGCGCGGGAATACACTTGGCGCGATGAGATCCCGGAGTGGCTCCACCCAGAGGTGTCCCGTTTGTCGGCTGACGGACCCGTATTCTTGCCTGGCAGTGGCAGGAACATGTTCGAGGCTGGACCTTCCCGTCCCCGATAGCTCACCTTTCTGATCCTACCACCAATAGGATACCATCCTCGTCATTGCCCGCCCAGACCATCGCCGCCGGTCATGCCATGCCCGTATCCACCTCCATCTGTTGGCTCTCCCCCAGTCCAGTCGTCTCCATCCCCGCAAGCACCTGTGTACCACAATTCTATGAAGATCGAGGATCCACGTGGCCTAGCTGCAGAACCATGAGAGGAGCTTGTACTGCCCTGCCGCTGCTCCATTCCTAGCCACTGCTTTTGAGGAGGTCATGGCCGAGATCCGCCGAGACCTAGCTGCTATGGAAGACGCCAGGGTCATTAGAGTCCGAGAGCCCGTGGCTCCGCACTCGACACTGAGGAGGAAGACCCGGAGGAAGATCCCGAGGAAGACCCGGAGGAGGATCCCAAGGAAGATCCTGAGGAAGACCCGAGGAGAACCTATCAGCTGATGATGAGATGGAGGGAGTGGATAGTTCCCATACTTCCAGTCCTGACTCCGACACATGGAGCCCTGTCTACACCCCGGGCGATCATGGATCTAGTTCTTAGGACCAAATAGTCTTTTTATCTATACACTTTGTATATCTTTTGATGCATGTGGAAACGATGAGTCGTTCCGACATGAAACCCTATTTTGATGTCCACGATAGCGTTTAGATTTTTGTACGCACCGTGACTAGGTACACGGAGTGATGCTAATAATTGTTTTTGGGCATCATACTCTGTACCTGGTCTTTTGTAAATCTTCAAAACGCTGATGAAAGTCCTCGTAGAGGCAATTAATGTGATATGAAGACAGCTCCCCGAGAGCCTTTTGTTTTAATATTGTGATATGTGGTGTTCGATGACGTGCTAGATTTATGTTTATGATTATATATACATACCGTGCTAAGATATTTATGATCCTGACGGATGGTATAAGAAGATATCTGATTACGTATATTTATGAAAGATAGAATACCACCGAGAAGAAGAAACCGGAGGTAACACCCGAAAGAGATGACACCCCTCCACCACCACCACCGGCAAGACGGATTGAGGAACTATTCATCAAAAAGAATCCGTTCACTTTCAACGGTGTTGGGAATCCCGTGGATGCTGAACTTTGGATTCGCGCGCTGAAGCGAATCTTTAACTTCCTTCACTGCACCTCTCAAGAACGCTTGTCATGCGTTGCTTTCCAGATGACTGGTGCCGCCGACTTCTGGTGGGAGGCGAAGAGGAAGACCCTATCCGAAGAAGAACTTGAAGATTACACCTGGGAGGAGTTCAAGGAGGAAGTATACGAGAAGTATATTCCTAAGAGCTACCAAAAAGGAAAGAACATGAGTTCTATAACCTACGTCAGGGAAAGACAACGGTCACAGACTACGACCGTGTATTCTTTGAGATGTCGAGATATGCGTCCTAGCTAGTCGACACCGACGAGAAGAGGACATAAAATTTTTGGGCGGGACTCCGTCATGAAATCTAGGTTTAGCTAGCTGGCCATGGAAACCTGACTTACCATGAGGCCCTCACTCAGGCAATGGACATCGAGGCTGTCATGCTCGAAGATAGGACTGTCGCTGTACATCCCCCGAATCACTAAGGGGATCGTGGAAAGAGAAAGTGGGAAGGACCCCACCAAGGTCAAGGATCCAACACTGGCTAGGCCGACAGGAGGCCATGGCAAGGGAATAACGTGCCATCTGGGCACGGGCAAGGTAATGGACGTCCCATGGTACCCGCACCTGGCGGGGGAAATCAGAAGTTCGTGAGACTCCCCGTGTGCCCAAGGTGCCATAGGAGTCACAAAGGGGCATGCGCATTCACGAATGATGGATGCTTCAAGTGTGGCTAGAAGGGTTACTACTCTAGGGACTGCCCAGGGATGTGCCAAAGAGGAAATGACCGTCCCAATGTGCCTAACCGAGTCCAACCAGTACGCGCTATCCATGCTCAATTGTTTCAGCAACAGCCCCCGGTTCAGTACTTTCAGCCGATCCAACGACCCCAACGGCGACAACAAAAACAGCAATGGCGACAACCGCAACAACAATCGACAGCCGCCGTAGCAACAGCAGCAACAACAACAACAACAATATCAACCACCACCGTAAGCCAGGGCCTACGCCCTCAATCAGGAAAGAGAATTCCCGCAGGAGCCGCCAAGGAACCAAGAAAACTTGGCAGGTATGGGAACACTGCTCCAATTGCCTGTTATCCTACTATTTGATACTGGCGCCTCGTATTCTTTTATTGCTGAAGCATGCGTAGAGAACTTAGGATTATAGGATTAGATCCTAAACGCACTGAACAAATCATGAGAATTTCTTCACCAGTAGGAGACATAAGAACGGTAACCCACACATGCTCGAACCTAGAACTTCGACTAGGCTCAATTAAGGTCATGACAGATAACCTTCACATCATACCTATGACAGATGTGGACATAATCCTAGGAATAGATTGGTTAACCGAACATAATGCGACCATCTTGTGTAATGAAAGGAAAATCTATTTCCAACATCCCAGAGAGAAACCTACAAACTTTCATGGGATCAGCATGGGGATGAGAGTCCCAATCATATCCGCGCTACTAGCAAGGACGTTGCTGAACAAGACACAGAACCACGCCTACCTTGTCTATCTCCAGCAGGAAGAGCAGAATGAGATGAGGATAGAAGACGTTCCGACTGTGAAGGAGCACCCCGATGTATTTCCAAATGAACTATCGAGATTACCGCTAAACCGACAGATTAAGTTCACGATCGACCTCGAACCAGGTTCTGCCCCTGTGTCGAAAGCCCCATACCGGATGTCACCAAAAGAACTGGAGGAATTGAAGATCCAGCTGTAAGAACTCTTGGAGTTAGGTTTCATTAGACTCAGTGTGTCTCCATGGGGAGCACCTATCCTTTTTGTGAAGAAGAAGGATGGTAAACTGAGAATGTGCATAGACGATCGAGAGTTAGACAAGATAACTCTTAAGAATAAGTATCCTTTGCCCCGAATTGACGATCTGTTTGATCAGCTTAAGGGAGCAGGAGTCTTTTCAAAGATAGATCTAAAGTCGGGATACCATCAACTAAGGATTAGACCAGAGGATGTACCTAAAACGGCTTTCCGTACAAGGTATGGTCATTTCGAATTCATCGTTATGCCCTTTGGACTTACAAATGCCCCAGCAGTATTTATGGATATCATGAATAGGGTATTTCACCCATACTTAGACAAATTTGTCTTAGTATTCATAGACGATATCCTAATATACTCCAAGAATAACCAAGAACACAAAGAGCACTTGAGAACTGTGCTGCAAACATTGAGGCAAGAGCAACTCTTTGTCAAGTTTAGCAAGTGTGAATTCTGGTTAAGCGAGGTGACATTCTTAGGTCACATCGTGTCCATCGAGAGAATCAAAGTACACCCCTCGAAGATCGATACAGTTCAAGAATGAGGATCACCAAAGAACCCGAATGAAATTCAGAGTTTCTCAGGAGTTGCCGGCTATTGTCAAAGATTTATCGAAGGATTTTCAACGATAGCCCGACCCATGACCCAATTGTTGAGAAAATGAATCAAGTAGACTTGGACCGCCGAGTGTGAGGCTAGTTTCCATAGATTGAAGGAGTTGCCGACGACAGCCCCTATACTCGCAGTACCCGAAGTAGATAAGGAGTACACAATCTACACAGACGCTTCGAAGAATGGACTAGGATATGTTCTGATGCAAGAAGTTAAAGTTATTGCTTATGCTTCAAAGCAATTACGCCTACATGAGTTGAACTATCCTACGCACGACCTGGAATTAGCAGCGGTCGTACATGCCTTAAAGTTTTGGAGACACCATCTCTATGGAGTTAGATGTGAGATCTATACTGACCATAAAAGCCTGAAGTATTTCTTTAAGCAGAAAGATTTTAAAATGAGGCAACGTAGATGGTTAGAACTGGTGAAAGATTACGACTGTGGTATCAATTACCACCCAGGTAAGGCTAATGGTGTAGCCGATGCTTTGAGTCGCAAATCCAACCCTAGTTTGGGATGTCTCCTCAGTCATAAAGAGACACGTATAAAAGAATTTCAGAAGATGAATATCGAAGTCATGGACCCGTCTCAGACGATAGAAGGTCGTATTGCAACGTTGATTGCAATCTCAGACTTAAGAGCTCGAATCCTAGAAGCTTAGAGGAAGAGCAACAAGCTAGAGGAAGTACGAGCTAAGATCAAGGACAACAATCATAAAAATTTCGAAGAAACAACAGATGACGTTTTGTTGTATGACGAGAGAGTGTGTGTTCCAGAAGACGAAGGGCTTAACAGCGAGATCTTGAAAGAAGCCCATGAGACTTCTTACACAAGACACCCGGAAGCACCAAATGTACCAAGATCTCAAGGAGAAATTTTAGGGATGGAATGAAGCGAGACGTAGCTTCATTCAGAGAACGTTGTTTGACTTGTCAACAAGTGAAAGCACTCCACCAGTGACCGTATGGAACCTTACAACCGCTGGACACACTGGAATGTAAATGGGATGACATAGCCATCGATTTTGTTACCGGGTTACCCAAATCACAAAGAGAAAATACTGCTATTTGGGTCTTCATCGATTGTTTGACCAAGAGCGCGTATTTTCTACCCATTCCGATAACACATGGATCCAACAGACTAGCACAGTTATATGTTCGAGAAGTCATACGTTTACATGGAGTTCCGAAGACTATCACGTCTGATAGAGATTCAAAATTTACATCCAGATTTTGGACGAGCTTGCAAAAGGAATTGGGAACTCGACTACATTTCAGTACCGTGTTCCACCCACAAACGGACGGACAATCCGAGAGAACCATTCAGACGCTTGAAGACATGTTGAGGACCGTTGTCCTCGATAGAGGAGAAAGTTGGGAACAAGTATTACCACTTGTAGAATTCGCCTACAACAACAGCTACCAAGCGACTATTGGAATGGCCCCGTATGAAGCGCTTTATGGAAAGAAATGTCGATCGCCACTTTATTTGGGATGAAGTGGGAGAAACAAGAGTTTTAGGACCTGACTTTGTGGGAGAGATGATCGAGATTGTGAGACAAATCCGCCAACGGATCAAGGAGGCCCAAGACCGACAGAAGGCGTACACACAAACGTCGCACAGAACTGCACTTTGAAGTGGGAAACAAAGTCTTCTTGAAGATCTCCCCGTCAAAAGGAATCGTGAGATTCAGAATCAAAGGGAAGCTGCAACTACATTTCATAGGACCCTATGAAATTTTTGAAATGATAGGGCTGGCGACTTATAGACTGGCATTACCGCTATGCTTTGGGAACGTGCACAATGTATTCCATGTTTCAACTCAGAAGTACATACATGACCCACCATGTAGTATCACCGATAGATATTATCCTCAATGACAATATGAGCTATGTGGAACTCGCTAACGGAAATCTTGGTGGCGTATCCAAAAGCTAAAGAATGAAGAGATACCGTTATAAAAAGTTCTATGGCGACACCATGGACAAGAAGAAGCAACCTGGGAATTAGAATCAGCTATGAAAGAGAAATACCCAGATCTTTTCCAAGGTTAGCAAATTTGGGGACGAAATTTATATTAAGGGGGATGATATGTAATAACCCGAAAAATTTAAAACTTTTATTAGTGATGCTTAAACCCATTACTTATAGTGCTAAGACCTTAATTATGTTTAAGGTGACCAACGAAACGAATTAGAATCGATTCGGAGATCGAAAACTAGATAAATCAAAAACTAGTGACTAGTCCTACCGGATTAGGGTTTTCTGAATAGCCTGAACATAGAATGAAACATCGAGAATGAATCTCAACAAAAGGATTTCATTTCTAGAATTGTCTCACGAAAACATGTGAGAAACCAAAGGATTGGAATTTTCGGGCATACTCACTCGGTCAGTCTCAAAAGTATTATTCACGAGCCGGATTAACTTCCAGTCCGTGCTAATCATGAAAATTTATGATAACAATCAAAATCATGGAGGAAAATATTATTATGAATTTAGAATTCATAAGAATCAATTTCTGAACGAAATTCCTGAAGAACTTAACCGAACGCCGGGAATATATACCAAAAAACCCTAAACTGATCCGAACGAACAGAAACTTGAACCAAGGGTCTAAATCAATAAGAAATTATTTATAAGACTCAAATTAATTATGAAAGCTCAAGGATTCAATAGAATTTTGAATAAGCATAATTTAATCGTCGGACGTTGTTTTTCCGCAATAACTCGGAATTGACTTACCGGATGCCATCCGAACTTCATGAAATTATTATAGACTATGAAATAAGTCTTTTAAGGCTATTTAATAAAATAAAACCTTAAGGTTCCGAGAAATCAATCGAAAGCGTGATAAAACTTAAAGAGTCGGTATTAACATGCCAAATCGGGTAATTTTACCATTCCTTCTCCCAACTACCACCAAGAGACTCCCAAATGAGCTTACAACAGCTCTTTAGGCTGAAATACAGCAGCATTTTCTTCCATTAGCCTCTCTCACTTAGGAAACCCATTTCTCTCTCTAAATACAAATTTCTCTCTTTTGTTCTTCCATGTTCTAAGCTTTAATCCCCCATTTCAAACCATTTCAACTCTCAAAATAAGTTTATAAGACCATACAAAGGTAGTATTCATCATCCACTTCCATCATAATGGAGTGAAAAAAAATTTAGAATTTTTTTTTCATTTTGAAACCTTAGTTCGACCTCCCCAAATTTCGTGGCTTTTGAGCCACCAAATGCTCTCAAGACATGAATGAAATATACTTAGAAATATGTTCTGAGGTTGTATTTAAAATTTGGGAATTTTTGGAGCATGTTTGTTATTTTTAAATTTTGTTATAATTTCTTTTTATATGAGATAAAGCATGCTTTTGTGAATATTATATGATAATGTTGCTTGTTGATGTATTAGGAGCATGTAGAATAAATTTGGGAATTTTCAGAATTTTTTTTGATTTTTCTTCCTTAAGGTCGAGAGCTATGTGTTAATTTTAGGCCATTGTTTTAATTTTTTTTTGTTGAAAATAGTTGAGATATAGTGTTTAATATATGTTATGAACATCATATATTAATCTTGCAATTTTTAAAACACGTCTCCTATTTTCTTCAAAAAGGCCGAATATATATATATTGTGTCCATTGTTTGATTTTATTTGTTGAAAATAGTTGAGATATAGTGTTTAATATATGATGTGAATATCATATATTAATCTTGAAATTATTGGAACACTTCTCTGATTTTCTTGTTAAAACAGAAACCTATATGTAAATTTTGGAAATTTCTTTGTTTTTAATTGTTGCAAAAATAGTTGAGGTATAGTGTTTAATATATGATATAAACATCATATATTAATCTTTAAATTATTGAGGCACTACTCCTATTTTTCTATAGGGACTGAATGTATATATATATATATATATATATATATATTTAAGGAATTATTTGATTTTATTTGTTGAAAATAATATGATATGTGATGTGTAGAAATAATATGAACCTAATATTCATTGTTGAAATTTATTGAACACATATGTTACATATGTGTGAGGACAAAAGAATTCCAAGCATTTGGTTCATATTAAAATATTAGTTGATGTTTAATGTTAATATTATATGTTTATTGCATAATATAAACATATTGTGAAGTGAATGGAATTTATTGAATATATATACATGTATATAGTGATTACCGAAAATAATCATGTAGTAAAAAGCATGTGTTTTAATTTTAATGTATGATATGAGATGATATTTCAAGTTTAGTACTCCCTCTGTCCCATTTAAAATGTCCTACTTTCCTTTTTGAGTTGTCCCATTACAAATGTCATATTCCATTTTAGGAAGTAATTATCCCTTCAAAAAGTGTGGGCCCTACCCACTTTTTATCATTTTAACTACTTTATACCTATCTCCTAAATACCCGTGCCCAAAAGAAAAGAGACACTTTAAATGGGACGGAGGGAGTATATGATATAAGCATGATATGATTTTTGTGGAATTTATTGAACAACAATGTTCAATAAATCATAAATACCGAAAACTATATGCTTATTTACTCATTTTTTTAAATTTTATTTGATGATATTGAGTTGGAAATTAAATTCTATAGTATGATAGGAGCATAACATGATTTCATCGGAATTTATTGGATACTTATGCTAATTATTGCTAATTATCGAAAACTTAGCAAAATGGTTAAGTATGAGTTTAATTTTTATGGTAAATGATGCTATGATAGTTAATCTATAAGCTTGGAATGGATGGTTGTGATTGTGATGAATGAATGGAACACTTATGCACACATACACAATGATTGTGCATTATGTTAGAAATTAAAGTTTTCTAATGCTTTAGTATAATTTATGTTGTGTATAGTATTGTATGGTGTTGAATGGTTACATTTATGTTGTGCCGACAAACAAAACCCCAAACGTAAACAACATAATACTTTATGTACGGGAATCCAAAAGAAATCGACCAATTTCGACAACGTAAGAAGAATTAATGAGAATCAAAGTTAGACACGAATTAGGGTTTTTCTATTAGCAATAGGATACTCAAACGTGAGATCCTAAGTTAAAGAAAACAAAAGCCGAGTTACGGCATTAATACTCAACAACGATAACCTAATACAATATTAGTTTGAGCGTTAAGACAACTCGATACGAATAGCGACTTTATAACGTACACAATCTCCGACGAGTTAAGAGAAAAAAACAATGTCGAAAAGTGTAAGTCATGATTCAAACATAAGATGTCAATCCTTATGTCTCAAAGGTCGAGTTAGTATTCACAAAGAACTCCATTAATTCCTAAGTATTTCTTTACGCGATGGCATGAGGTATCTCGAATCATAAGTCAAGACTTCCCTTTTATTCGTCGTGGTAATACAAGTGGTCAAGCATAACCTACTAAGACATAACTATAATTGTTAAGTCTAGTTAGTGGCTTGAGAATATCCTAACGTATAATCATAACTTGAGTACCAACACTCTATAACGTAACAACGGTTAGAAGGACACTAAGGTTAGAGTCGAGGTTAGACTCGGAGTATATGACTCATAAGTTGAGGTTCGTCTATGAAGGATGAAGTAATATAGTTTGGAAATTGAGAATGTAAAATAATAGAAATTATCTTAAAACCATCACATGAAATCATAAAGAAACCATAATTGGGAACTTTAAGTCGTAATTTATAAACGACCTTCGATCGATAGAAAGAATCTAAGAAATGCTATTTTCTTATGAAGGGTTTGATCTTATGTAGTTGGCGAGGAAGGACAATCACACCTGCTCACTTAGAACTACTAGCTTCGGATTAGCAGGTGGGCTCTCTTGAAACAAAAATGACATGCATGTCTATCTCAAAGCATGATTTACAAAAGTTTTATGAAATATTATTACATAAATTGTTATTGACTGCCAAATGTTTATGTTTTGTTGTGATCCTATCTGAGATTGGTGTATCCAATGTGATATGTGAATGTGTTGGTCCACCAACGTTAAAAAAGGGTAACGATCGGATCCGACTTAGTTAAGGACTAACTCGGATTGTGTACACGTGTGACCGTGTGTTAAGGTTTGCTACCTCGACCGGTCACGACGACTATGTGTAGGTGGTCACCTTTATAGTGCGCGAATGAATGAATGATCAGATATGGAACAACGTGGATGAAATAGTACGGCCAGACACTTTTGGAAAATGATAAAATGTTTGATAGGCATGAGTCTTTTAACTAAAATCCTCATGCGCTATTGTGGGCAGTTCAATAACTTACAAAGAAAATGTTTTCGGCAATGAGTCCACTGAGTACTTTTGTACTTTGCCCTGCATCTCGTTTTTGATATGCAGGTTGAGCAGGAATTGATGATGGGTGCGAGGCGGTGCAGAGTGGCAGTTGTTTGGTTGCTTTAATAGAAAGGTTTCTAGAACCTTGGGCATGTATCGTCATATGCATGTCCACACGTTTATTACTGCTAACTCTGATATTGTTTGATGTCTTTTGATTATAACTGCTTTTCATATCGTATTGAACTTGAGGTCGTACCTCGTTCCTTGAATTGCGCCCTGATTGGGCTATATTTGAACATTGAACCTTTTGGGCAAGTCCTTCTGTGACTTGAGTTTGTATCGAAACAGCTTATTCCTTTCAGTCTATGCATTTATTCGTAGTTGATTGGTTAATCGTATTGGTTTAGTTTTGTGTATATCTGCTGCATTGTCATACCAGTGGCGATCCGTTTAATTCGTACTTCCTTAAGAAGTGGGGTCGTCACAACCACGAAGGTGGGAGAGAAGTTGACCTGCTATAGTTAGTTTCTATCAAAGCAAAAATGCAGCAGTATGCACAAAAATATAGTTTTAAATATCCGTTCGAAAACAATGACCACTGGGGGAGTTAGTTATTCTTGTGAACAACCAGTTCTCATACCAATTGATTGGTTCCATTGGGTATGTACTGGTGCATGAGGGGAATACACCAGTTAGGTAAATTTTAAAACTTTCTTTCTACACCATTGGCTGGCTACAGGCAGTAGCTGGTCGGGTGATTGGCAGTCTCGTACTGATGTCAGTACTACTGGTTAGTTCAGAAAAAAAAGTATGTCTTATACTAAGTGATATCTGTTTACAAACCTACACTACTGATGTGCATGCAGAATGTAGTGGTTACTGTATTTGTCATATTGAAAACTTTAAACAGATTCAAAACAGTTAGCGAATTATTGCTTAGTTAGTCTTCAGTTATATCTCTTTAATATCAAACTGACACTGATAGAGGATTTCAGAATTATTTTGTATTGTTGTCTGTTGATGATGATAGTTCAATAACATGCAATTTAAATAGTGATACTGAAAGTAAATAACACTTTGAGGTTTACACAATTTGGACAGATCAACTCCTACGTTCACGGACTGATTGTTCATTCAATCCACTAACTTTGGATTGGATCTTGTTTACATGTACAAGAGTAAACCTAGATACTGAGTTTACCTTATAGTATCCCGCCTCACTTGGTGTTCCTCATATGCTTTAGGGTGTGAGGAAACCTTTGACTGCTTACGGATGTAGTCGACCTAACATCTAGCTTATGGGTGCTAGATAACAAAGCTTTCAGTAACTGACACTTCGTTTCCTACTTGCACAAACTTCTACATAAACTTTTGGGGTTTCGTAGAGAGGTTTCCAACTAGGATTCTGAGTTGACACAAGCGTCAAACTCAGTATGTCTAAGCTTAAGATATATAAGATAAATATCCTAGACAGGAAGTGTATATTGAAATCTCAAGCTGATAAGTATATGTGAGCTCTTGAGATTTACTGATAGCACTATTAACTTCCTTTTTGAAATCGTTGTCTGAATGTTCTTGAGCTTGAGCTTTGAATACTTTGAGTATTCCATTGCACATCATTTCGGTAACCTTCAAATATTGGATTATGCACGTATTTATAGAGAGGAATAAGAATAGTACCATTGGAGGGACTAACAATTTGATCCTTCTATTTGTCGTTTGAGTTCTTCCGTTGAGAATCCTCGTACGTCACTGTCAAATATATGCATCATCATACACTAAAAAATGTGTTCTATTATGTCAGGATCTTCTGCAGATACGCTACCTCACGTGTTGAGTCAAACTCTCAAGGCTTAATTTCTTCTGTATTTCTTAAGTTGAGTTGACTCTGTGTTTTATCAGCTTCTTCACTTCAGGTTGGGCCAGTCGAGACTACTCTGTCTTTCATCAGCAGGCTGGACTCCCGTCTTTTGTTAGTTTGAAAACCTAAGTCAGTTTGATGCTGATCACACTATTTTCTAACACGAAAACGTGCAAGTAGATAGGTAAGTCGAGTATCGTATCCACAGGGATTGTAACGCGAAAATACAGAATCTAACTCAATAATCCTTCATCATTATCCAAGCAACAAATTTTGTTTTGAAAAGGTTTGGGACTTCAAATAATAAATTCAAAGTCAAGATCAATAAAGCAAATAAAGCTAACGATAACAATGCTAAGAGATAAATGAACTAAAAGACTAACCCTAGGGATGTATAAATCCTACCCATAGTGTGTGTTTATCCTGCTTCCTATTAACCAATTTTAATCCAGTCAAGATGAAAGATCACATATGTAACCAATAATTTCAGTTACGACAATTGTGGTAGTAGATTACTAATTTCCTATTCTCGTTACATCTCAAGGTGAAAATTAGCAACTCGAATAGATCACAAAGAATATTCTTCCTCGAATGTTCCTATCTCACCACGACTCAAGACTTATCCGTACAGTGCATTCAAGATCGATTGACAATTAAAACTGTTAAGTATTCAACTGGCAACTAGATATGCATCAAGATTGATCAGAAATTAACACATAATATTTAGCATCGAGAATCACAAATCAATGTCTGGAAGGTAAATAGCAAATAGCAGGAATCACCACACTAAGGATAGAATCATACAAACCCAAGGATTAGAACGGAAATTTAGCTAGACATAATAATGGAAATAAAATAAGATTTAATCATAGAAATAAGAATTGTATAGATAAAACCCGTAATGTAGCGTCTGAAGAACAACCGAGGGTTTGAATCCAAACCCGAGTAGAAAAAACGGGAAAACTTAATTCCTTCGGGTGAAATTGCTCCAAAGCGATTACAAAACGTTAATGTAGCATAGAACAACGATCAACTAAGCCTAGATGAATAAATATCAAAGCTAGAATGATAGAAAGATAAAATATGCTAAAAACTGAGTAAAAACATGGACAGTAGCGCGTGCACAAGTCTAGGGATATATATAGGCAATGGGCTGAAACCCTAATTCGCGCCAGGCCGCCACGCCTAGCGGCCGGGCTAGCGGTCGCTAGTTGTGAGTCAGTAGGTTTCTTCGATGAGCTCGCGGCCAGGTTCGCGGTCGCGTAGTTTGCCTAGCGGCCGAGTTAGCGGTCACTAGCTCGTCGTAAGTTTTGAGACAACAGATTTTTCAAAATCTCTCGCGGGCAGGCTCGCGATCGTTGGCTTTGCCTAGCGGTCGCTAGGTTGGTCGCTAGTTTTACTCCAGAATGTTTCCACCCGAGCTCGCGGCCGGGCTAGCTGTCGCTAGGGTGGCCGCTAGACTCTGTTCCTTTCCGTCTTTGGTGCGTGCTTCGCTTCGTGCTTCGATTATCATCTTAAGAGCCTACAAAACACCAAAGTGGAACCCAAGAGCAATATCTTCCAAAAATAGCTAAAAGCATTAAAATCAACTATATAAACGCACTTAAACCGATCTAGAATCATCTTAATATATCATTAATAAACGATTAAAAAATGCGTTTATCAAACCCCAAAACTTGAAACATTGTTTGTCCTCAAACAAAAACAAAGACACAATGAAAGATCAACGAGCATCAGCAAAGGTGGTACCTATAACAGGCCTCAGAAATCTTTCAAAGCTAAAAAATAACAGCACACATGACAACATTAGTCAACTCGACAATGTACAACAATTGAAAGCAAAATCTTATTCAATTCAACCCTCACAAAGGCATGTGTATAATATAGTGTACACTCAAACTCATAAGAAAATTCAGGACGTATCCCCCTCAGGTATGCCTGAGTTAAGTTTGTAGCTTGTCTTTGCCCGTTTTATGCTATTTCGTTCGTTTTGACCAAAAAAAAAAGAAAATTCAGGACGTGTATACACTCAAAGAGTAATGTCATGCAAAATCTTACCATAGGCTTGCCATTTTTCTAATATCTCTACCACATCAAATGCGTTCAAATTAGGATCAAAAAAGATCTTTTCACAGGTTGTAATATAGGCACATTGGTTAAGGTATGGTGATATATGGCTAAGTGACTCAAATGTGACTCAAGCACCCCCATTTATATTTTTCAATACATATGGACTTTGTCCATTTCCCTTTTTCTTTCCAACTTACTAAATCAACATTCATTAAACTTAAGATACCTATACAATGATGAATATCCCTTTATGCTCACATTATTCATATTATTATATTTTTTTCTTTTTAATAGAGCTTATAGGGTCCATTATTTTCCACAGAGGTACCATTCTTTTCCACAGATGTACCTCTCTATCTTTTAAACCGACGTAATACATCAATTTAAATTTACCCCCCTTGATTCCCATATCCATCCTCATTTCCTATCATCCGGTTAACAAAATAATAAAGTCTAATAAAGGCTCAAAGAGGGTGACAAATGGTAGATATCATTTGGTTAGTGTATGGGTAAAATCGTGGTTCACAAAGATGGTCTTTTATCCTTTCCATATTCGAAACACATATTGCAGCCTCGACACAGAAGTTCTAGAACATGATTACACACATGATATCACACATTTTATAGAAACTGTAACATGATGTTTATACAGTGAAGCTCAAGTCTCACGGTTTAGGCAAATGGTGAAAAAAACAAGATAAGTAATCTCAAGTCATATATGCATCGTTTTCTAACATATCATGTGCACCATCAACATCTTTTCAAAAATTTCTATCATCATTGGCCACATAGGTTAACACCTTTTTACTTAAGCTCGTTGATCAACAGAACAAAAACAAAAACAAAAGACATAAAAGCCCCAAAACATAAACTTTACAAGACAAAGCAAAAACATAAAAAGGACTCACAACCAACTACACTCTTCTACTCCCCCCAAACTTATTGTGAAATGTAGAGCAATAAGGCTTGCAAAAAAGACGTGGTTGGTAGAGAGACCTTACCTCATCTGCCGCTACTCCGACGGCAGGTAGAATCCTCGCCAGTGATTCCACTGCTGCATCATCTGACGCTGGTGCTCTTGATGCACCTGCTGTTGGGCGAGGAGGGCCTACTGTTGGGTCATCATGGAGGTCAGGCTCCCGTCTATGTAGTCGAGACGACCAGCTATACGATCTAAGTGCTCGTAGATCCCGGGATCGCCTTGGATGGGTGGTGGGTGCAACGCGCCACATGTCTCATACGCGTCCTCATGTTCCGCTTCTTTTTTCTCCTGCTCTTGCTCTACCTCTCCTTGCGCATTTAAGCGTTGAGCCCATCTATAGTGCGCATCCGCACTCATGTTCCCATTGGCGTCAAGCTATCCAATGTCGCTTAATCTGGTAAGATCTATGTTGGGCAGCCGAAAGATGGACTGGTCGTTCTTATCGTAGAGCAGCCAGAGGTAGCGCCGTGAGTCTCATTTCAGGAACGTCTGGACATAAAGATATGACTTATCCAGGAAAATTTCCTGTGAGACTAGATTCTCACAAATTGCCACCCCAAAAAAGTCGGCAATAGGGGTGACGAAACCCCCTATGCAAATCCTCGCATTCCCAGAAACTTCTGATTGCATCTGGAAATGCTGGATAAGGAACATGCCGGCGTGCATCTTCTGTCTGGTTGTAGCACCAATCATGATGCTCATATCTTGGGAGATAACTGTTGTAACAGCTCGGGTTCTGGGTCCAAGACCTGAGGCATTACGATAGGGTAGTTGCACAACTCAGTCGAGTGAAATAAAATAAACAAAATAATGAATGAAGACTTCACGGGACATGAAAGAACTGTGATTGACACTCTAAGGGAATACCCGAATCAAAATACTTAAACGAACACAGAGTAAAAGGACCCTGGTTCCCACGGAAGTTAAATATATAACAAGTTCGAATTTAGCTTCACCTTATAGGTGACATATCCACAAATTGATTAGGTTTTAGTTGTGGCCTACATGTCCTGATCAATATATTTTCACGTGGGAGCATTAAACAAAAACATAAACAACAATAAGGACACACTGACGACCGCCTAAAACCCATCGTCAAAGGTCCTAGGCGCGTCAAGATACTATTTATAATCTCCTCCAACTTAAACATATAGTTCTGTATATGGCAAGTTAAGGGGTCGAACCCAAGAGAGCTGGTTGTGTTGTTACTCGAGTTGTCACAGTTTGAGTAGGAGGTTGCCCATAGGGCAAGGTGACAGTCAGGTTGACGGTCTCAGTAGAAATGTACTGAGAGATAGATCTTGAGCAGAAAGTAAAACTGAAAACTAAACACAAGGTAAAAGTCAAATAACAAGCAGTTGGGCCAAGGGTTCCACACATTAAGATACTGGTCAAGATGTCGGTCATAGGTTCAAAGGTTTTCACCACGAGTGTATGTCGTTGCTTAAAGGTACCAAGGGGTAGGCGCCCCTTTTTGGTCGTCACGTACACGGGCCCCCAAATCAGCTTGCCCTTAGGTTTTAGGATGAAGAACGAGACCCCTACCTTGCCCCTCAGCGCTCTCCCTAGGAAGACACTTCACTTGGGTATCCCGCCCCAACAGCTTGACTCACTAGACAGCCCAACTAGCCACAGCCGGTCCAAGGGAATGGCTCGCAACCCTCTGCCCAAGTCCGACGGCTACAATCACCCACTCCAGCCGCACTTCCCGGGACAAAGAGACACTCGATGTCTTACTCCGGCTATTGCTTGTAGCTACCCCTCCCCTCAAGGCTACCGGCTGAGTTAACGCTCAAGGAAAGGAAAAACATAGGTATTAAGGCCTAGAGCTTCGGGAACACCCACTCAAGGTTCTAAGGACATTTAGACCTCACGACTCTCATGACCTCGACTTAACGTGCTTCACCCCGAGCCCAACCAAACAGACTACTCACGCAATCGACATAAACACAAAAGCAATAAACAAGAACATAAACGAAACCATACTTGAATATAAAATTAAATGGAAAGGAAAATCAGTCTCTGGCAAGCAGTTGCTCGAGAAGAGATAACAAAATACATAACTTAAATGTTTGCTCGTAGGACTTGTTTATCTTCCTCACCAATCACTCATGAAAGCCAAAGTAAAATGAAGGAGAAAAGTGCAGAGAGAACTCAGGACTTGATGCTTCCCCTCTCTCCAATCGATGATATGTGTGAAGTGGTTGTTAGGAGCCTAGGTATACTCCTCCTTGACTTGGTCTGCGCACGTATCTCGAGATAGTAGATGGCGAGGTCAGCAGCTAGCTCGGGTTCTGGACACCGATGGAGACTCCTCTGGCTTCAGCTGGACGAATTTGTCTCATCCTAACTACCTCAGCTTGACCTTTCCCTTTTCGGCAAAAATCAAACAGACGGCAGAGAATGACCTTGCCCAGAATCTTCCCATTTGCGTGCAAGTCTGCCAGAGTTCTTGTCTTGGTCTCCCAGTTGCATTATGAGTTTACCCTCTGTCCCCTACGTCATTCCTATTCCTTTTTCCGCTCTTCCTTGACTCGATCATTCTCTTGGCTTCATGTCAGCTCGTTGGTCAGGCTCAGCTCCCGCGCGGTACCGTGTCTTGGCAAGATGTCAGAATGCCTTGCCAAGGTAATCTTCGGGATTTTACCTCTCTCACAGGAGGTGGCTTGATCTTACCCAAGGTCCGTCTCAACCTGCAGTACCCCAAAGCGTGTCCTCCCAGACACAGACACACACAAAAATGCACTCTTTCTAGGGCAAGGACTACCCCAAAAAGAGCACGAAAAGCGGGCTCATCATACTCACACACTTAAACCACGGTTGTCCTCAAGCGTGCAAGCATTCCTTGCCCAAAAGAAAAACAAAACACACAAACAACACACGTAAAAACCAGCCAGGATAAGATGAAACATAACAAAGATAATCCGGCATAGGCGATTAATACAGCTATGTATCAAGGTCAATCAAGATTGGAGCAAAGCAAGTTTGTGGAAGTTTCTCTCAAGCACTCAAACACTCTGTGTTTAGGGTTTCACGCTCAGTGATGACTTGATCAAGGAAGTGCCATAGGCTTGCCGGCCGTCTATTGTCTCTGCCCTATAGCTTGGTATAAGTTCTCTATCCTTAGGTCTTTTAGGGTTGTATCTAGTGGCTTCTTGGCAAAGTATGAAGTATTTAAGCTTGGGGTAAGGTTGTCCTGACTTAGGTCTTGGGCAGAATGTTTTCCCATTTCCCTTGGCAAGATACTCACGGGCCTGAGCACACTTTATATTTTGGGGAAACTTATTTTTCTCTTTTTTATCTTTTTTTTCATCACATGTTACCCCACTCTTTTTCTTTTTCTACACATTTTGAATTTTAGCTCATTATGCTCGGTCGAAGGCCAAGGCATCTAGTGTTTGTGTTTTGCCCAGAATGATGCCCAAGACATACATATCCCTCCCCTATTCTTCCTCTTTCAATCCCCAGGTTAGGGAAGAGCACAAGGTAATTCAAAAGAAAACGAGCAGCTCAAAAGGGCTAGCAAAGTATACATATATCTGGGTTTATGTTCATTGTTGACCATGGCTACGAAAAAAAATCCTAAATCGTTTAGAGCACTTAGACCTACAGCAGTTGGGCTTTGATCAAGACGGCAGGCAAATTCTAGCACAACCAAGTCAAGCATCTGAATAACACACAGAATAGAAATCATGCTCGCAATGATAAAGCATATAGGCTCAATTTCTCACAGGTGTGCATGCTATGCCCCTTTTCCGTCATACTAACCTCATTGAAACAAGCTAAACATGTATTACAAAGCCTATGCCAAGATCATAATTATCATGCTCATCTCAAACGTGCTGGTCAACACACACAACAAAAAACAGGGGGCTCTCCCCACTCACACACTTTGCTCGTGGCAAAGTGTTAGACTAATTAGGGTCCCCGAAACACAAACACACAATAAACAAACACAAAAAAAAAAGAAAAGAAAAACAAAACACAAAAACAAAAGACACAAACACAAGGGAGGAAAAGCTTAGGGGGATGCAGGCGGATACCTAAATCCTTGATGGGCGAAAAACATGAGTCTGGATTTCATTCAAGGTCTTTGCATTCTTACGAGGGCGGCTTGAGTGTCATCTTGGGCAGGCTCCGGTGTTGCTGAAGGTCCTACCCTTGCCTTGGCCTTTGAGCATGCTGGCTTGGCAACTGGCTTCTCAAGCTCCTACAGTATGGTGAGCTTATCGTCCTCGTCTTCCACGATCTTGAGCATCTTCTTGAGCGCCTTCAGGTCAAAGGTGTCCTCTCTCTCGGGGGTCATGATAAAGTCGGGGTCGGGCAGATCGTTCTCCTTGGCGAAGTTGGTTGGCAAGAGGCACAAGGACAGCCTCTGCTGCTCCCTGCCCATGATGCTCTTCATGTGCGAAATTGCAAAGGCTGCGAAGTTGAGCCTTGTCTTCTCGTGCATTGCCCAGAGAATATACAACTCGCTCTTTGACATTGTCGCGCCGCTGTCCTTCTTGCCAAAGAGGTTGTAGGAGAGGATCCGGTGGCACACCTGCATGGCTGGGTCCTTGAGGGCGGTTCCCTTGGCGTCACAAGATTTTAATTATGCACCATCTTTTCCGATCAGCTTTGCCCAGATCCCCGACCATTTTCCATCCGTGTAGTTGGGCACAACCTTGTCTGCTCCTTTGTAGCTTTCGCCCTTGGCCTCCATCAATGTCACCATATTTAGAGCTTGGTTGAGCTCGTCAACCGTGAACTCTCTCCACTCCCCGAGGAGTGTGAATTGTATGCCCACTGGCACTCCCTTGTCGTGGTCGATATCAAGATCACCGTAAAATTCCTTCACCAATGGCGCGTAGACTGTGGTATTCCACTCTATAAACTTTCCCCATTCGATTCCCTTGAAAAGCCACCGGACGTCCTCCTTGACACGCAGTCGCTCGAGAAGTGCAGTGCTCCAATCACTTGGGCACCACCATCTCCTTGTTCTTGGCGAGCTCCTTGGCGTTGATAGTGTAAGCCTTTATCCTTTTCGACAAACGTGTCGTCATTTTAGCATTCTTCACCGATCGTTCTTCGGTGAAAATGATGTCGTCTTCCTCCTCCACTACCACTTGGTCGTTCCCTTCGTCTTCACCTTCACCGAGCGCATCATCGGAGCTTCCTTCCTCAGAGACCTCTTTTTTCTCCGCTGTCTTGGTTTTCGTATCGACAGACTCAGTGTGAGGGGACATCACCGGCGTCTTCTTCGAGAAGGAGGGCCCTCCTTTCTTCTTCTCCGGTGCTCTCTTCGGTGTCTCCTCGGTCAAGGGCTGCTCCTCTTCATCGGCGTCCACCTCCATGTGGATGTCGTGTAGGGTGGGCGCTTTTTCTGCTCCGGTGGTGAAGTCAGTGAGGAGGGCTCCATCGCCGGACGATGGGCTCCCCTCGGCGGTGGGCTTGGCTGGTGATTTCTCCATCTTGATGCGGCAGGCGACGGTCTTCTTCGAGGCTTTTTCCGGGAGCTTGTTCTTGGATCGCGTATGAAACATGGATGAAAGGTTAGGGTTTTGTGCTTTGGTTTGAGGAAGTTTTTGGGGTGAGGTTTGAATGTGGGAAGGTGGGTAGGCGAAATGAGGGGTTAATTGGAACGTGGGTTGGGGTGGTTATAGGGTAGTGGGCTGATTGATAGGACATCTCCTGCGTCAGCTTGCAGAGATTCAAATCGCCGCCTCATTCCCCGTGTCTTGGCCAAGGCTGTCACCTTGCCCGCTGCAGTGCCTCCATTTCACCTCGCCTTGAGTTCCTTCCAGACCTGTAGTTAAGAAAATACGCTCATCGAGGATGAAACAGCCCTCTCAAGGAGCAAGTCAAAATAACGAGGGTGGGTTTCCCCACTCACACACTTTGCTTGACAAAAAAAAGAATGAAAGGTAAGCGATTAAAACCATACCACATCGGGTTGCCTCCTGGGAAGCGTTGTTGTTTAACGTCGTTAGCTCGACGTATTCCTCCAGCTTAGGCATCTTGAGGATCTTCTTGAGGGACCTCGTGAGGCTCATCTTGCTCAACGTCCCATTCTCTGAGCCTTCGGTCGTACCCATAGTAGGTCTTGAGCCTGCTTCCGTTCACCTTTAACACTTTCTTGCTGTCCATGTCGCTTATCTCCACAGCTCTATTCGGATGTTGGGCGTGCACGATGTAAGGTCCCACCCACTTGGTGGTCAGCTTGCCAGAGGCATAGCGGAACCTATTTTGATAGAGTAGCACCACTTGCCCATTTTCGAACTTCTTTTCCTTGATCAAAAGATCATGGGCTCTCTTGAGCCTATCCTTGTATATGGCTGCATTGTCATAAGCTTCGAGGCGAATCTCCTCGAGCTCTTGTATGTCAAGCTTGCGCTTGTCTCCTGCCTCATCCCAGTCAAAGTTGAGCTTGTGGATTGCCCAATATGCCTTGTGTTCCAGCTCGACAGGCAGGTGACGCATCTTGCCAAACACCATATGGTAGGGAAACATTCCAAATGGCGTTTTGAAGGCTATCCGGAATGCCCATAGTGCATCGTCGAGGTGAGTGCTCCACTCCTTCTTGCTTTCTCCCAAGGCCTTCCTCAAGATAGTCTTCACAATGCGGTTTGAGAGCTCAGATTGACCATTGGCTTGAGGATGGTAGGCGGTGGACATCCGTGATGCACCCCATTCTTGAGTAAGTCGTCAATGGTGGCATTGTAGAATTGGGTGCCCGATCATGATTATGGCTCTTGCATACCGAACCAGCTAAAGATGTTTGACTTGAGAAAAACGGCTACGGTCCTTGCATCGGCCATTGGTACAGGCCTTAACTTCTACCTATTTCAACGTGTAGTCCACTACTAGGAGTATGTATTCATTTGCCTTAGAGTTTGGCAAGGGGCCCATGAAATCCATGCCCCACACGTCGAATACTTCCACTGGCAAGATAGGTACCAAGGGCATCTCATTCCTCCTTGAGACATTGCCCTCGCGTTGGCACTTATCGCAGCCTCGGCACTTCTCGTAGCTATCCTTGAAGATAGTGGGCCCGTAGAACCCACAATCAAGGATCTTCCTTGTCGTTCTCTTGTGCCCAAAATGTCCTCCGCACTCCTTCTCATGGCAGTGCTCAAGGATGCTTGTTTGCTCACCTTCCAGAACGCATCTCCTCAAGATCAAGTCTGAGCATTGCTTCCACAAGTATGGGTCATCCCATACGTATTATCGACTCTCCTTCTTGAGTTTGTTCCTCTGGTGTGTTGGCATCCCCACGGGCAACACTCCGGTCATGATGTAGTTCACCAAGTCCGCGTACCACGGATCCTTGGTGTAGATCTCGAGTAGCTCCTCGTCTGGAAACGTTGCTCGGATTGGATCTCTTTCATCCTTTCTCAAAATTCTGCTCAAGTGGTCGGCCACTTGATTTTGAGATCCACTCTTGTCTTTGATCTCAACGTCAAACTCCTGGAGGAGGAGTATCCACCGTATGAGTCTTGGCTTTGTATCCTTCTTTGCCATGATATATTTTAAGGCGGCGTGGTCAGTGTAAACCACAGTCTTGCTCCCAAAGAGGTAGGAACGAAATTTCTCGAAGGCAAACACCACGGCAAGAAGCTCCTTCTCCATGGTTGTGTAGTTGATCTGCGGCCCGGTGAGGGTCTTCGATGCATAGTAGATGAATAAGCTTTCCTTGCCAATTTTCTACCCAAGCACCGCGCCAACAGCGTATCCGTTAGCGTCGCACATCAGCTCAAAGGGCATGCCCCATTCTGGTGGCCTTATGATGGACGCTGTGACAAGATGCTCCTTTAATATTTGGAAGGCTTCTTTACATGCGTCGTCGAACTCCCACGGTACATCATTCTGGAGTAGGCGATGCATCGGTTGTGCTATCTTGGCGAAGTCCTTGACAAACCACCGATAGAATCCAGCGTGGCAAAGGAATCCCCGCAGCTGCTTGATGTTGGTGGGATAAGGCAGCTTGGCTATGATCTCCACCTTGGCTTTGTCTACCTCAATGCCCTTCTCAGAGATAACATGCCCAAGGACAATTCCCTCCTTGACCATGAAGTGGCATTTCTCATAATTCAGCACAAGTTTCTTCTCCACACACCTCTGCGAACTAACTCAAGATGCTCTATGCACTGGTTAAACGTCTTGCCATAAAAAGTAAAATCATTCATGAACACCTCAATGCATTGCTCAAGAAAATCAGAAAATATACTCATCATGCATCTTTGAAATGTCCATAGGGCATTGCATAAACCAAATGGCATACGACGATATGCAAATGTGCCAAACGCGCAAGTGAATGTGGTCTTATCTTGATCTTCTAATGCCACACAAATTTGCATATATCCAGAGAAGCCGTCAAGGAAACAAAAATACCTGTTCCCGGTGAGTATCTCAAGCATCTAGTAATGAACGGCAGGGGGAAGTGGTCCTTCCTGGTCACCTTGTTGAGCTTTCTGTAGTCGATGTAAACCCTCTAGCCTGTCTGAATCTCATCGCGACCAGTTCCTTACCTTCATTCTCGACCAACTGTGCGCGGATTTCTTTGTACGGCGTGGATCGGGCGACCCACCGCCGTCTCGAGACAAGGTAAATGAGGCCCAACTCGAGGAGTTTGAGTATCTCCACCTTGACAACTTCTTTCATCACCGTTGAGCTTATACTCCGGGGTCTCGACCGTATGGCATCATCCTCGAGCAAGATGTAGTGTTGGCAAACAGTAGGGCTGATGCCCTTGAGGTCGGCTAAAGTCCAACCGATGGCCTCCTTGTACTTGCTCAAGACGGCCCTCTTCTCTTCTTCTTCTTTGATCGTCAGCTTGGAGCTTATGATTACTGGCAACATCTCGTTGGTTCCGAGGTAGATGTACTTCAACTGCTTTGGTAGGCGTTTGAGCTCTAGCTTAGGGGCTTTCTTCAAGGAATGTTGCATCCTCTCATTGCCATGCACTAGCTGTGATCGATAGCTTAGGTGATCGTCCCCGCTTTGGACGGCTTCTACATCAAGCACTTCGGTTGCCTCGATCTCCTCCTTGTCAAGATACTCTAGGTCTTCAATGTGTCCTTGGATGACTCTTTCGTACACGTCCTTGATCACCACGTTGGCAGAGTATCTCTCAACACATCCTTCTCAGTGAGATTGACGAAGTCAACCATTTCGATGTGGATCGTAAATTGCTCGGCATTGTAGATGTCAAAGGTGACCATCTCCCCAGTGAATTGGCATGTGAGCTTCCCGTATCGCAGTCGATTAAAGTCCGTGCCGTCTTGAGAAATGGCTTGCCTAGCAGCATGAGCTGCTTCTTGCTCCGGGTACTGCCCATATTTAGAACATAGAAGTCGGTTGGAAAAATAAGGTCCTGCACCTTGATGAGCACATCCTCAACTATCCCTTCGGGGTAGACACTTGACTTGTCTGCCAGCTGAATCTCAACACAAGACGGTTGGAGTGGTCCGAGTTTCAATTCTTGATAGATAGATAGGGGCATCACATTGATTGATGCCCGAGATTGAGCATAGCTTGGTCTATCCTCGTTGTCCTGATCACACAAGGTATATAGAACATCCTGGGATCGGTACACTTGATTGGGAGGTCTCGCTTAAGCACGACTGAGACGTTCTCTCCCATCTGGAACTTGTCATCGTCTGTGTACTTGACTCTCTTGGTACATAGAGGAACTTGGCACACCTCGGCATCGAGGTCAAAGCAGTGATCAAAGGTATGTTGATCTCTACCTTCTTAAAGATCTTGATCATCTCATTCATCTCTTCAGCTTCTTTGTTCCTTGCCAACCTTTCTGGAAAGAGAGGTCTGATCTTGATCTCTGTCTTATCTGCTACCTTAGGCAAGAAGGCCTTTGCCTCGGGTTTAGGTTCCTTGAACAAGTCCTCGACTTCCTCGATTATGTCTTCTATCTCGACTGTCTCCTTGACTGGGGCTCCCTCCCTGCTTGGCAAGTTCTTGCCGTTCCTCAAGTTGATTGCGTTAACATGCGCATTGGGTTGGATTTGCACTTGAGCAGTAAGTGTCCCTTGCTTTTGGTTAATCTTTGAGATCTCTTGCGTCAAGATGTTCAGCTGGGTCAGCACAGATTGCAAGACTCCTTTTATCTCTGTTTTGAACTTGTCGAGGTCTCGCACCATCCTCTCTTGTATAGCTCCTTGACTGTGCACTATCTCGGCTAAAGATGGCTGAGCTTAAGGTGGGTTCTGCCCAGAAGGTGCTTGATAGTGTGTGCCTCCGTACCTCAAGTTCTCGTGATTTTCTATGGTGGGTTGTATGGGTCGAAGCGGGGCTTCTGACCTTGAGCGTTTCCTCCACCACCGTTGTTAACATGCCAAAAGGCATTCACCCTTTCTTCTTGACTACTTGTAGACATTCGTCCGTGTTGTGGGTGGTGGCAAAGCAAAGCTGACACGCTTTGACATTCTTCTTGGCCATAGTGGGCCTCAACAGGTCCATCATTTGTTTCATCATGGCCTTCATATCCTTCATGTCCGATCCGTCTGAAGTGGTGGCTTCAGGGTTGGGCATCGTTTTGACCATTGCGTTGGCATTATCTTGAGAATCCTCGACCAAGTCTCATGAGTAGTTTGAATGCCTTCTTTGGGTTGTTTGTTGAGGATGGAACCTTCGCACGCAGACTCACGAGCTGCCTCTGAGTCGCCCTCAAGCCATTCACATAGTATTGAATCAAATCTTGATCAGATATTAGATGGTTGAGACATTTTGTCAAGATGGACTTGAAAGCGACACCAATAGTCGTACACCGCCTCACCATTCCCCATCCGAGGGAACTCATCCTTTTCCTCACGCTTTGTATCCTTGAGATGGGATAGTATCTCTCGAGGAACCTCTGTGAAGCCCCGCCCAAGTAGTGACTCCACCCGTAGGCAAAGTGTCTGACCACTCGAACAATCGTCGTGGAGAGTGAATGGAAAGGATATGAGTCGATGTACTCCTTCTCGACTTCATCCGCACATTGTACTACACACCATTTCAAATCACGGAGATAGCACTGGGGTCCTCTCCCGGCATATCCTCAAGCTTGGCAAGATCTCGCATGAAAGAGTGCCTCAGCTCCCAGTTGTCCTCGATCTCGGGCAAAGTGATGCCTAAAGGACGGAGACTGTTATTGTTTGGGAACATCATCTCTCGCAGCGTCTGCTCTCTTGGAGGTGGTGGGTTCTGTGGATTCCTCTCCTCCATGTTGTCTTGCCTTGGTCCGTGCCTCCTCGTGACGGGAGCGTTTCTCCTCACCTTGCCTCTTCTTCTCTGAATGGTTCTCTCAATCTCTGGGTCAAACAAGAGCTCTCCGTCCTCGCCTACAAGGTTAGGTCGGAGCATGCAAAAACCAAATAAAAATAAAAATAAATAACAACACTAGAATAGCACAACTCCCCGGAAACGGCACCAATCAGACGATCGTCTAAAACCTGTCGTCAAAGGTCCTAGGCGCGTCAAGATACTATTTATAATCTCCTCCAACTTGAACACATTGTTCCGTATATGGAAAGTTAAGGGGTTGAACCCAAGAGAGCTGGTTGTGTTGTTACTCGAGTTGTCACAGTTTGAGTAGGAGGTTGCCCGGAGGCGAGGTGTCGATCAGTTGACGGTCTCGATGAAATGTCTTGAGATAGATCTTGAGCAGAAAGTAAAACTGAAAACTAAACACAAGGTAAAAGTCAAATAACAAGCAGTTGGGCCAAGGGTTCCACACGTTGGGATACTGGTCAAGATGTCGGTCATAGGTTCAAAGGTTTTCACCACGAGTGTATATCGTTGGTTAAAGGTACCAAGGGATAGGCGCCCCTTTTTGGTCGTCACGTACACCAGGCCCCCCAGCCCCAGCTTGCCCTTAGGTTTTAGGACGAAGAATAGAGACCCCCTTTCTTGCCCCCTTGCCAAGACGCTCTCCCTAGGAAGACACTTCACTAGGATATCCCGCCCCAACAGCTTGACTCACTAGACAGCCTAACTAGCCACAACCGATCCAGGGTGGCTCGCGTTTCGCCCAAGGCCGACGGCTACAATCACCCATTCCAGCCGCACTTCCCGGGATAAAGAGACACTCGATGTCTTACTCCGGCTATTGCTTGTAGCTACCCCTCCCCCCAAGGCTACCGGCCGAGTTAACGCTCAAGGAAAGGAACAACATGGGTATCAAGGCCTAGAGTTTCGGGAACACCCACTCAAGGTTCTAAGCACATTTAGACCTCACGACTCTCATGACCTCGACTCAACGTGCTTCACCCCGAGCCCAACCAAACAGACTACTCACGCATAATCGACATAAACACAAAAGCAATAAATAAGAACATAAACGAAACCATACTTGAATATAAAATCAAATGGAAAGGAAAAGCAGTCTCTGGCAAGCAGTTGCTCGAGCAGAGATAACAAAATACATAACTTAAATGTTTGCCTGTAGGACTTGTTTATCTTCCTCACCAATCACTCATGAAAGCCAAAGTAAAATGAATGAGAAAGTGCAAAGAGATCTCAAGGCTTGATGCTTCCCCTCTCTCCAATCGATGATATGTGTGAAGTGGTTGTTGGGAGCCTAGGTATATTCCTCCTTGACTTGGTCTGTGCACGTATCTCGAGGTGATAGGTTGCGAGGTCAGCAGCTAGCTCGGGTTCTGGACACCGATGGAGACTCCTCTGGCTTCAGCTGGACGAATTTGTCTCATCCCAACTACCTCAGCTTGACCTTTCCCTTTTCGGCAAAAATCAAACAGACGGCAGAGAAGGACTTTGCCCAGAATCTTCCCATTTGCGTGCAAGTTTGCCAGAGTTCTTGTCTTGGTCTCCCAGCTGCATTCTGAGTTTACCCTCTCTCCCCTACGTCATTCCTCGTCCTTTATCCGCTCTTCCTTGACTCTATCATTCTCTTGGCTTCATGTCACCGTTGATCGTGCTCGGCTCCGCTGCGGCCGTGTCTTAGCAAGATGTCAGAATGCCTTGCCAAGGTAATCTTCGGATTTTACCTCTCTCCACAGGTGGCCTGATCTTGCCCAAGGTCCGTCCTCAACCTGCGGTACCCAAAGCGTGTCCTCCCGCATACGCAGACACACAAAGAACACACAAAATGCACTTTTCTGGCAAGGACTACCCCAAAAAGCACTGCGCGGCTCGTCACCCACGCTAAGGTAGACCACAACCATAGGGAAACCATCGTCTTGCCCTCCTCCCATCCATTGCTCATCCTGTAAAACATTTCGAAAGAGATTTTGGGCTGAGTACTAATGCACTCAGTGAGTTAACTTGCCCATTTTATAAAACTTGTTACGAGAAATGAAATCTGGTGACATGCATGTATACCCCATAATTGCAAAGGTTTTAAAACTGAAAACCACTTCACAATTATGTAAAAAAGTTTTCTTTTCTTTTCTTTAGCCGAAGCTCCTTATCTCGAGCAATTTTCTGTGTTGGTGTTACCTTACCTTGAGCTAAGGGATTTCTCCCCAATGCCTTTAACTTTGCTGATGATGGGGGACCCGGCTGAGCCACACCCACCAACAGACTTCTGGTGTACACTAAAGCTTATCACCGAAGGAAACAAGGCTCGATCGTTTCTGGTTTCTTGTCGAAGTTCTCGGTGGCGCCAAGATATCGACCCCGTAAGGTAAGCACGCAACAAAACATTTTACATGCATTCACAACTTTAACTTTAAAAGCTTTGGACTTACTAACCCAAGATACCTTGTAAAATATAACCCGAAAATGATCTCTTAGGATAAACCATCCAAAATCGATGCATTTAAACGTATGCATAACGGACGAACATGTGACAAGCGGCGTTGAAAATGGATAACTGTCTTCTTTAGAAAACAAGCAATGGAAGACAAATCTAGTAGAATGCATGCTTAGCCAAGCTCGCCACCAAATCGGCGACAAAGGAGGCGGCGATCGGCGGCCTGCTGTGGCAGCGGTTTGGCCAAATAAATGGCCTCGGCGTTTCTCCAATCCTTTAGAATATAACTCTACTAAAAGGCAAAACAAAAAGGACAAAATCGGGCTGCCAGTACATCCCCGCGCCAATGGCTGCCCAGCTCGATCCCCTCCTCCGGCTTCCAGTTCACCTATTCTCTTTACATGGCCAGTACTAACTTTCATAAATTTAGCAAACTTAGTACCCGTGGACACGAAATAAAATCGAGACGACTATAAACAGATATGCTTTAAAGATCCGTGAAAGTCAGGTTTTGATAACTTACGGTGCCCGAACTTGTGGGTGGTCGAAAACACATACTTAGTGTCTACATGAATTATCGTAAGACACTCTTCCTAGCCTTGGCGAGGTTTCATTGACGATCGCGTCGCAAAAAAAAGTCGACCTTTTAACGCTTTTCTGAAAAAGCGTGCCATGCAAGCGAAGCTTAAAAGGCGGTGTGCGTCCCTCATATGAAAAATTTCGTCCCAGAAATTTCAACACGTGGAGAAAACAACTCGGTCTTGGCCACGAACTTGTCTTCCAACTCCCGTGAACCGCCTCTCCGTGGTGATTCCACGACACGCCTGCGGAATGCACTTGTTCGTCAATTCCTTGTTACCGTTCCCGAGATAGCCAGCGGCGCTCCTCGTAACTTTCGGATCACGAGCAGAATCCTTGGTCGTGCTTGATCACGTGTTTTGGGTGAACACGTACTTTCTTGACGAGAAGCGTGAAACACATCATGAACATCTCCGATAAGCTAACTTTATGAAGCAGCGGCATATCCTCTCAAGAACTTGAAGGTTCGGTCGTAACACCTCGAAAGCGAGCGACTCGCTTTTCGTTGGGAAACATTAAGGAAGCGATCTCGATCATGAGCGAAGATCCGTCGGCAGCTTATGCGCATGGGACTTACACTGCTGTGATCCTTGGCTTGATCGGTCGATAACCTCGGTGTCTGTTGAACCATCTCGGTCCTAACATCTTTCTCTAGCCACCGTCCCGATAAAGTGGCGATCGACACTTCATGGTACAAGCGCTTCATAGGGAGCCATTCCTATGGTGGCTTTGATCTGTTGTTATAGGTAAACTACACGAAGGTAGTATCTCTTCCCAATTTCCCTCTTGTCGGCCACGGCTTTCATGGCATGTCTTCAAAACTGAATTTCTTCCAGGCGATCGTCGTTTCGGGATGGAATCTGGTACTAAGATTGACTTGGTCCCATGGCTTCCTGCAGATTCTCCAAAGCAGCGTGAACCTCGGGTCACGATCGGCACGATGCGATGCAGCATGTAGCAAATGCGATTTCTCACGTAAAGGCTGAGCAAGCTTCCCGTCACGTCGTTTGGTAAGAAATGGTGACCGTCGGTCATCGTGACAACCCATATAGATACGTGACCTTGAGCTCGCACAAAATCCGTACCGATGTGATCCATTTCCTCTACGGGATAGGTAGCGGTTGCAACAATCTGACGGGCGTTGGTGTCGGTTTTCACTGGCGACAAGCGAACAACGTTCCATGGCTTGGCTACATCCTTTTCATCCCTTCCCACCAAAGTTCCTCTTAAGGTCTGTACATTTTTGGTCTTCACGGATGAATTTGTATCTGATGCCTGTGAGCTTCACTCATGAGCCCTATTGGTGGCACACATAACCTTCCTCGGAATAGTAGCGCGTTGTCTCTAACTTAGTGAAACCACTTGCTATCTTCTTGGCGCATCCTTTCGAGAACTCACTCGCCGTTCTTGTATTTCAGCATTGGCCTCTCGAGGTCGGTTCAGGTATGTAAAAAGTTTTCTTTTTCTTTTCTTTAGCGAAGCTCCTTATCTCGAGCAATTTTACGTGTTGGTGTTACCTTACCTTGAGCTAAGGATTTCTCCCCTTTAACTTTAACTTTGATGATGGGGGACCCGGTGAGCCACACCCACCAGACTTAGGGTGTACACTAAAGCTTATCACCGAAGGAAACAAGGCTCGATCGTTTACGGTTTCTTGGCGAAGCCACGGTGGCGTCGATATCGACCCAGTAAGGTAAAGCCACGCAACAAAACATTTTACATGCATTCACAACTTTAACTTTAAAAGCTTTGGACTTACTAACCCAAGATACCTTGTAAAATATAACCCATCGTCTTTGTGAGCGATTGATCTCATTGGTGATCTCTTCGTTTTGTGACGGGTCCTACAAGACAAATCTAGGCCTTAAGCTCGTGACATGATATAACTTAGCCACATCGTACATCTCGGTTCTAGTTCTACCTATTCTCGGTACTAACTTTCATACTTTGAACTCACGGTTGATACATTCACATCTTCGCCATCTACTCATGAATGATGAATCGTAATATCTGGCGACGTTACGTTTTTTTTAATCACAAGTTCAATACTTATATTTCTTTGAAATCATGACTTAGCAAAGTTTGATGTCACTTTTAAAAACAAGAATGCATCATGGCCCTATGTCATGTTTTGTTGATTTACCATAATATGAAGTCTTGCCTTGATAAAACATATGCTTATTTCGTAATGCACATTCATGTGTCACGTGGTCATGTTTAGACATATATGTACACATAAAACTATGACCACACTTTATTCACTTTATAAATAATAAGATCGGACACTTAGTCCCAAAAATCATGAATTATACTCATATACTTATACTTAGGTGATAATACCCTTAACACCCTTCACAAGTAATAAAAACTCACAAACATGGGTTTTCTCACGTTTTTCCAACACTTAGAGAAAATTTGACCAAGTACAGTAAGTTACTCATATTTATAAAATGCGCACTGAATTCCCAAAATTCATAGTAAATCTTGTATTTATCACACAAATATGAGAGTGGTCATTATGGAAAGATATTGAACTCTTCTATATGCTATAAAAATTGGGAATCCATAATCGTTCTGTAACCCTATGATATTTCTCTTTAAAATAGAATAGTCCCAGAATATTTTAAAAAAGCCACTGGGAGTTTGTACATTTTGTAAAAATCACCACGACCAAACTACTAGGCCAAAAATTATGAAACAGGTAAAAATCACCACGACCAAACTATGTGTCTATTTTATACGTGCTCTGGTTTTAGTGAAAAAATCATCATGGTTTGAGAGAAAAATTGTTGATGCCGAGGTCTACCTTTCTCTCGGCAGAAACGCACAACTTCAAAAAAAATTAAAAATAGCAAATGAACTTGGATAGAGCTGAAATTTGGTATGCATGTTCAAGAATCATTTATACACATGGTTAAAAACAAAGAATTATCCAAGTACTTTAACATAGTCAAACACATCACGCCACTTTCTATATTTTTGGGTAGCTCACTGCAGTTTTCATATACTTCGAAAATAAATTGTTATACATGATTCCAAGCTTAGAAAACTTGTAGGCTTCCATAGAAAGATGATATGAACATATTGGAACCTATATATCATGCTAGATCATACATGCAACAACATTTTGACAAGCCAAAGTCACATACCAACACATATCAACATAAAACTACACATAGATGACATCGAGACTCCATTCTCACGTATCCATCTCTCTTCCATCGATTATTTTCAACAACCATCACCACCACCAACTTAAGACTAATATAAAACTAGGAAGAACACCTCCAACAAGAAAAATAATCGATCATTACAAAGAAAGGAATAGAGAAAACCATTACCTCTACAAGCTTCCATAAACATCTCTCTCACTTTCTACCTCCTTCGAACTCTCTTTCTTCTTCTTACTAGATCTTTCTTCTCCCTCCAAACTCTTGAAAATGATGATAATATAGGGGAAAATGGGCTGCCTTGGTAGTACTTGAGGATAGAAGGAGTTTTCTCCATGTTTGAGCTTGAAAATGGAAGAAAAATGATGTTTTTGATGGGGGAGGGAAGGGGCTACGAAAATTGAGGAATAAGGGGAGAGAATGACTCTCCTTGGGAGATAAAAATCTGAATAAGAGAGTGTGGGAGAGGGCTGGTCATTCATAAGGGTAGATGGGATAGCAAAGGTAGGATTATGATCATGATATGACATGCACCAATGCATGTGCATGCTTTCTTACACACTCTTACACTCTCTCTCCTAGCCATCATTTCCAGACTTAGACCCCTCATATGGCTGATTTTTGAATCAAAAAATATCTTTAACTATTTGATAATAAATAATATCACACATCAAAATATTGTGTGGACTATTACTAGTCTACACACACAAGACACACACACATACCTAATAAAATACATATCTTGACATATAATAGCATATCATATACTTATCATATAGTAATTAATTATAATTACACGTATATGCTCAGTCGAGAATAAAAATTGACGTATACTTTGAAATTCGAAATAATTCGAATTACTATAGGACATTAAAATTTCATATGTCATATGATATAATACTCCACGTAATTTAACCAATCACGTCATATGATATGCATTTTATGACTTTCGAATCTTTTGTGCCTCAAATGTAAATTTTCGAAATCATTCATTTATTGATCGTGCCGGATCAAATTTTAAAACCTCATTAATTTTCAATTCACCTGTGAGACTTGATACTTTAGAAATCATGAAATTTTTTAAACATTACAAGAATTTTCTTATCCGGGAAATAGGGACCTACGTAACGTCTTAGTATTTCTATTACTGGATTTTGTTAAGGCGAAAACTACGGGTGTTACAATCTACCCTCCTTAAAAAAAAAATCATCCTCGAAATTTGTGTGTCCGTAACTGGTAGATCTGGGTATAGCTCATTAACTTTGGTCTCTAACTCGTAAAGCATTTTTTTTTATCCGTGACGTCTCTACAGGGCTTTCACCCTGGGGATCTGTCTATTTTTGGGTAACCGAACTTTTTGATCTAAATTATACTCTGATTTTCGCTTAGTAGCTAAGGTTGGGGCTATGAGCAAAGTCCCCATAACTCGAAGTGTGCTTGGAAACAAACATCCCCTTTCTTATATTGGGCACTTGGAACACATCATTTATTCCACTAAAACTAAGCGGCATAGCCATTATATAGGCTATAAGGCCTATCTTTTCTAGAACTTCAAAAGGTCTGATGGACTTTAGACCGCAACTTGCCCTTCTTGTTGAAATGTATAACCCTTCTCGAGGGTGACACTTTAAGGAAAACTTAGTCTTTAAACTGAAGTCTTGGTTTAGACATGTACTTGTTCGCATATGATTTTTCGACGTTGGATTTCTTTGATCCGCTGGCATATGCAGTTTACCGTGCTTCCGCTGCGCTACTATTATCATCTCTGGTATCATTACTAGTTTGAGCATAGTTATTTTACCAATTTTATCTCGATCGAGCGTGAAGCTACATTTTTGTCTATACAGGACTTCAACAAATCCTCTAACGTCTTGATCATTCCTTTTATCTTGTCATCGGGTGGCGGTTGATAGGTTGTACTGGACTTCGAACATAATCACGTGGTGCCTTGTAACAATCCAAAATTGGGATATAAACCTAGTATCTTTATCTTCATGATTGTCATGGGCATACCATGTAATTGAGTTGTTTCTATAATGTAAAACTTTGTGAATCTTTTGAGCTTCCAAGTCATCAAAACTGGTAGAAAATGAACTGATTCTGATATATGATTTAAGACAACCTATGCTGCTGCGTTTTCTTATATCAACTTGAAAATGCGTAATAGCTTACTGATCGAGCGCTCTTATGCTAAAGATGGACGAGGCTAAGCAATCTGTCGAAGTTGTAGGATGTAAAAATCCATCGGTAAGCATTCCATCTTGGAAGAAATTCTCTGCGCGAGTAGAAGAAGATGAAGTGATCCCACTACGAAATCTATGGTGATATGTTTCTATTTCCACTCTATAATTTCAAGAGGTTGTAAAGTTCCGCTTGACCGTTGGTGAGGTACTTTCACCTTTTAACACACTAAACAATTGTTGACGCACGTTGCTACATCTATCTTTAACTCGTCACTCCCAAAAACTTGGTTTAAGTTCCTAATATATCTTGATTCTCCCTAGTTGGGTTGTATGCGGGGTGTTGTGGGCTTCTCGTGGAACTTCTTCTCTTAGATCAACATCATCGAGGACGTATATTCTTCCTCTAAGAACAAGAGTATTACATGCCTCTTCCCTGAACTCCTGCAGGGCTATAGATCTTACATTGGGATCATAACTCTTATAGTTTCTTATCTCATCCTTGCGCGCTAATGATCTTCTCTCGTAGAATGTGCTTGGATATAATAGCGACAAGGTGTTATTTTATCATTTTTAGCGGGTACACGACCTCGGTTCACATATTCTCAAACTCGCATTTGAGTTCTTTGTTTGTGGTGAGAAGGCATTGTAGGTAAATCTGATTTTAACCCTCTCCCGAGGATCAATCTTGGATGTTTAATTCACCATACATTGATTATATACCTAGCATGCACCTATATAATTAATTGCAACACGTAGGAGTTTTCTCGTGTTTACCTTCGAATCTGTCGGGGAAGAAAGGATCGAGACTAGTGCTTTGATCTTACGGACGATATCCGTTTTCTAAACTCCAATGCCGGTGAGGACAATCTATGGAGAATGCTATGAAAACGTCTTCTTCCTTCTCTTAAGATTTTCAAAATCTCACACCTTAGAATAGGAATTCTCGAAAATATTCACTTGAGGATTAGCCTTGATTATCTCTCTCACCTTATATTTATAATGCAACCCCAATCCTATCATGATAGGATTTATGCATATCTAATAAATATAATCATATCACTTAAGATAGAGAGGATCAGCGAGTCGGTGGGACTCTAAGAGAGGTGGACTATTTTCATCTTAGCAGCAGTGCGGATGGGCGACCCGAGGATCAAATGCAAGGAATAAAGATGGGCCTCAAATAAATTAATTATCTTATGCTCACCCGAACATAAATTAATTCATAAACATTTATTCATGCCACTAGAGAATAAATGTTGACTTACCCTTTATTACGAAGTTGAGTCGGACTTGCACTTAGACTTCTGAATCCCGTATTTAAGATATCATCGTCCGTTAATTATTTACAACGATCATTGCTTAAAATAATTAATATCTTTAATTCCTTAAGTAGTACCACTCAACCTTATTATTGTACTTGAGATAACTCAACTGCGGGGTTTAGTACAATAAACCTTTGAGCTCATTAAGGGGCGTCATCATCCTAGCGGATCGGTGACTCGACACGGGTAACTAGCATGACATCAAACACGCCACCACCCAATCTGAGAGAATCTTGGGTTATCTCATCTAACCTCACCCATAACAAGTCAAAGTGATGGTCGACAACTCATACTCATCTAATACCTTATCCGGTTTAGATCAGCGTAAGTCTCAAGATCTCGTTCTTCACGACGGTCGATTAGAAGAACTCATCTCACCGTGATCCATCAATATGTCGAGGCGTGCCAATATAGACAAGCAACCAAGTCAAGTTACTTCTTATCTATACAGCGACTATACTGACAACTCGTCCTCAAGTTGTCTCGGTGTGATACTTTTTATATCTCATTAAGCTTGACCCGATCATACGGACTTACGTGATCTACAACACCTTTGTATGATCTAACTTATATATGAGATAAAGGGATAAACATATGCAATCAAGTAAACAATTCGGATAGGAGATTGTAATAGTGGTAACGAGGAAACATTGTATACAAGCTCAACCAAAACTGCTTCCAGTATACAAATCCAACAATCTCCCACTTATACTAAAGCAAAGCTTTTAGTATAAAATGTTTCTCTCTACTAGCTATTACAAATAACACCATCACTTTGCTTCTCCCACTTATACAAAAGTTTCCTTTCTAAGTGGGTGGCATCTTCTGCAATCGAGTCCTCGAATATGCTCTTCGTAGACTTTTGCGGCGAGCTCTTCGTGAATGGATCGGCTAGGTTATCCGCGGTGCCAATCTTTTCTATCGGCCGTCTCATAAATCTAACGATTTCTCGTATGACATGGTACTTTCTCTTTATGTGTTTCGTTGCCTTGTGGGTCCGTGGTTCCTTCGAGTTTGCCATTGCACCTGAGTTATCACAGTAAACTGTGATTGTAATATCCCGAAGTTTTAAAGCTTAATTACGATAATAAAAATCATAAATTAGAGTTTTGACTCGATAATTGAAATAGTAATTTATCAGAGATTAATTTCGATTATCTATGATACGAGAATTCCTATATCATATTCACTAATGATTAGTGAAATAAGGAATATAAATTATATTATTCCTTCGATAGTATAATTCTAACGTCGATTAAATGTCAACGGTTAATTATATATTATTTTTCTAAGTGACAAAGCTTAGAATTAATTTCCTTATTAAAGAAATGAATGAATAAAGTGAATGTCACTTTATTATAAACATTTTAGAGATGATTCGATTGTTAACGTTTTGAGATGTTTCGAACGTCAACGTTTAGAGACGATTCGAAAACTAAGTCTAACGATTGAGGAATTATATTATTTAAATTCCTATGATTATTTTATGTAATAAGAGCATTATTTATCATCAAAACAATGCTAGATAATTGAGGAATGAAGATTTAATAAGTAAACCTATTGCGAAAAACCCTAACTTTCGAAATTAGAGTTTTGTGACATAGAATTGTTCTAAATATTTTTCTATGATTTAATTTATCATTTAGGACTTATAAAAATTCACATATCTATATATTAGCTATAAGAAGCAAGAAAACAAAATGTATAGCATTATCATTTAATAAGTACCGAAAATATGGTCCTATAGTGTGAATTAATTTTATTTGCTATCTAAATGATGATGTATTGCTATAATTATGTTATTAAGATATTTTTAGGGATAAGATGATGTGTTATATCAAGTTGTGCAAGTGGGATGGCCTTTTTCCATTATGGCCGAAAATGTTGAAATTTTGTGGAAGAAAAATGTACAAAAATCAAGACTATGATTATGAGAGTGATGTGTATGATAGAGATGCATTAATTAGTGTATATAGGTGTAAAAATAAAATTTTGTCTTATACTTTAAGGTGATGGCCGAAAACAATGAGACATGTACAAGTGTACATGTTGAAAATTCAAATTGTATAAAGTTTGACTTTTCAAATTGAATGTCTCCTAAAGTATTAACTTTGGATTTAAGCTTGATAATGACATATATGATACATGAAATATAGTATAAGACAAAATAAAATTCCTCTCTTTATTTTATGACCTAGGCGACAATATATATATATATATATATATATATATATATATATATATATATATATATTAAGTGAAGATTTTGTTAAATCTTGGACAATTATGAGAATGAAAGTGATAGGTATTAATTATAAGATAAGATGATGTATTGAAGCATGAAAAAAAAATATAAATTTTGTTCTATACTTATGAAGTGGCCGAAATATATATATATATATATATATATATATATATATATATATATATATATGTGTGTGTACAAAAGAAATAAATTTCCATTATTTCATGATAATGCAAATTGATCTTGGAAATTATCATATTATTAATTCTTATATGATATAATATGATGTGTGATGAGGTGAATTATTAAAATAAACAAGTGTGGTATATTTATATATATATATATATATATATATATATATAAAGCCGACAATACATAGGATAATATAATTAATTGTACAAATTGTTAAAAGTGATACATATGCATTAATTAAGTGATAAGGTATGACATAATAAATTGATATGTGATATTAAAATTTTGTCTTGCTTGAGTAAAAGTGGATCGAAACATTGGAGGATTTTATGTACAAAATTTCTATGATTTTATGTGATTTGTTTTTGAAATATGGGGCAACAAGTGGACACTAGCTTTATTACGTGTTAAGGCATGACATAAGAGTGTATTATGTAATTAAATAAAATTCTTATTTCTATTAAGGCATGGTGGCCGAATTATTTGATGGCAAAATAGAAAATAAATGCAATTAGGTTGGATATTTTTACAAGTTAGAAGTCTAGCTTTATTAAAGTGATAAGATAACTTTTAATCCCTCATTTTACATCCTAAGTGCCGTGAGTTCTTGAGAGAAAAGAGAAGAGAGTTCTTCATTTTTCTTCTTCAATCCTTGAGTGAAAAACGTTCGTTATCAAAAATCGAAACCGATTAAAAGGTTAGCAATTGTTAAAGCTTTCTATACATGCTTAAATTTTTGAAATCCATCCATTAAAACTCATGTTATGTTCATATGTTGTTATTGTTGAAAATTTTAAAATATAGTTATGATGTTTGGTTGTTCACTAAATATGTTTATATGTTGTTTAAGAGCTTATATTATGAATTTAGTACAAAGTTATGCATGTATGAAAATTTTGTGAGGGAACCAAAAACTTGGGATGTTCATATGTTGTTGAGAATGATTTTTAATTGTTGATTTGAGCATGGAATAATGATCTATGATAGAAAATAAGCTTATATGATTTAATGTAGAATTTTTGGAAAACTTTAGCTTATACTTCTTAAATTACCGAAAATGCATGAAAAATATTATATTAATGTATGTTTGATTTTTGAATGATATTATAGCATATTAATGATGTAGATTCATGAATTATTGTTGGATGAATTTATTGGAATTTAGAAAAAATTATTGTACCTAAGTCCAAAGGTTCAAAAATATTGTTCTAGGGTATATTGATGTATGAGTTATAATTGATGAAAATTATGTTATAGTGATGATATATGGTGTTGATTATGTGTTGTGTGACTTAATTGAAATTTTTGAAAAATGTTTGGTATGTTTAATGAAATTACCGAAAACTATATAGTTAAATAAGGTGATGTACAATTTTTATATGATCAATGTTATTACATATTATTGATCCTAGGTTGATATAGTATGTTATGTGAATTTATAAGAATTTTTGGAAAAGTTTGACATATATATGTTAAAGGAGCCGAAACCTTATGATTAAGGTTTAAAAAGTTTTAAAATCATATTATCATGTACAATCACATATTATGTTCTAAAAATATGTTTTAGACATACTATGAATTTATGTGATTTTTAAAATAAGGTATACTATGTTTATGTCGAAACGTTACATTAGATAACGTATCTTATGAAAATGATAAGTATTGTGCAAGGTAGGTCATGCCTAAGTTTAATATCGAACATGTTTGTTGATTAACGTGAAAAGTCGAAGATAAATGAGATTATGATTAGAAATCGATTGAAAATCGATTTATATGAAAATTTATGAATATATATGTGACCATTCGAAATTATAGGTTATTAAAAGTCAAAATTGTTGACTTTGGTCAAAATGTATGAGATACGTTAGTACATGAACAATGTTATATTGTACGTCTAATAGAAATATGGTTTACGTTGAATAAATGCACTAAGATGTGTACAACGTATTAAGATTATAAGAATATCTCTTTTATATAAGAGACGATTTCATAATTAAAATCATTTTATCGAAAGACGTTAAAATAAGTTCGACGTTTGACCTAAATGATTGATATGAGTTCATAAATCATATTATGTCTCTATTGAAGTACAAAAAGTTATAAGTTAAGATGTTCGATGAAAAGACGTATTAAAATAGTTTCTTACGTAAAGGTGGGACGTAATTCGATCGCTGACGTTAAGGAAAGCTTAAGAAAGAAGCATACGTACCAGGTGGGCTTTACTATACTCATCAAAGATAAAATGCTTATGAAATGTTTTATTTACGATGTTTTCTTACAAGAAATGTTGATGAAATGTTTTATTTAATTACCTGCCCAAATGTTTATGTTTTATGTATGTATCTCATCCATGAATGTTGATGAATGTGTTGGTTCGCTACCAACTTATGAATGAAATCGATATCGGATCCTATCTTGGAAGAACTATACAGCTAAGGTTAGCGTGTACACATAAGGGTATTGTGTCTTTGAAAGGATAATTCTCGGCGGTCCGCGTGACGTAGAAGAGGCCTACTTCTCTGGCGTCGATGTTAATATTATGAGGAAAGGAAAGGGATATGGATTATGCGTCTGAAAGAAATATGCGGCGGACAAATGTTTATGAACTGATGAAAATGTTTAGTAAGCACAAGGCCTTTCAAATAAAACCCTTGTGTCTTACCATGATGGAGTAGTGTAATTTAAAGTTAATAAATGTTTTGGCATGAGTCCACTGAGTGCATTCTTGTACTCAGCCCTGCATGTTTGTTTTTAAATGTGCAGGTTGAGCTGAAGATGGGATGGAGGTGTGTTGAGCAGTCGGAACCTTTTTGTCGCTGTTATGTTAGAACCTTGAATCCACATCGTCATATATGCATTCACATATTTTCCGCTGCAAAACAACACTATGTTATGTTTTGAAGTTGACTACTTAAATACTTTCAGATCTGTTGAACCCCTTTTGTTAAGGATCTGATGGTCTAGTCACATATGTAAATTATGTGTGCTTATCTCTAATGGTTTGGAGTTCTAAAGTTTAAATGATATATGTCTCATATTTGCCTCACAAGTCTATGATCAATGATCTTTAATGTTCCTTGTTTACTGTTCCAAGTAATAGTCCTCGCTAATCCATCATTAGGATTAGAGGGGCATTCTGATAATACTCTTAGGCAAACTAGGTACCACGTTTAGATCCATGAGGTAGTTCTTGAACCATCAACCTCTTTAGCGACCTCAAGGCGGCTATATATTAAAACTTCCATGGTGGAGTCCATGATGCATCATTGCTTTGCACTCACTTGAGGATCTGACTCCTCCTCCCAAGGTAAACACATAGCTTTGAGGTGAACTTCTTCTCATCACGGTCGACTTGGAAATCCAGTCGAATAACCCAAGGCATTAGACTATCGCATGATAAACTAGCTATAATCTAGAGTCCTTTTCGGTGCTTGAGTATATGCTTTACCACGATCGATGAGCTTGTCGAGGTTAGGCGATATCTAGCTACTATACTCTTGTATAGCGGATATCGGGCCTCGTGCATAGGTGGCTGCTCCTTAGATAAAGGAACACCATGTAAAATGTAGCAATCATTTCTTGGCGGTGCGCATACTAAAGCGAGTAATCACGATATCAATGTAAGGCGCTTTGAGATAAGCTCAACATATTCTCTTGTGATCTCGGTAAACCTTGATCCCAGAATGTACGCTGCATCTCTAAGTCTTTCATTTGAAGCGATCGGATAACCAACTCTTTCGTCGATAACAACTTCACATTGTTGCCAGTAGAAGGATGTCATCTCGTAAAGTGCAAGAAATACCACATCACGTTGTAAATTTAAGCGATACACACAACTTTCACTAGGCATTGGATAAATCCATAGGACTTTACCACCTCGTCAAAGCGTAAGTTCGAGGATCGTGAAGCTTGCTTAGGTCCATAAATGGACTTAGCTTCCATACTAGATGCTCTTCACCCTTCACCACATAACCTTGGGTTCTTTGCATATAGATGTCTTTACCTTCTTCAGGTAACCGTTTAAGCGGTTTTCACGTCCATTTGTCAAACCTCAAGGTTTAAGTGGGCTGCTATGGCGAAGAATTACGATGGACTTGAGCATTGCTACGGTGAAAAGGTCTCATCAAAATCGATGCCCTCAATCGAGTGTACCGCTTCGCCACAAGCACGGCTTTAAAAGCGAAACCTCTCCATCTGAATCTCTTCCTCTTAAATAACCACTTACTACCTATGGCTTCCTTGCCATCCGGTAGAGGTGTTTTCGTATACATCCATAGTATTATGGACTCGATTTCTAAGTCCATAGAGGTGTGCCATGATTTTGCATCGATGTCTTATATCGCCTCCTTTGTATGTCCATGGGTCAATTATTGCCTGCTCGTTTCCTGGGACTAAATCCGAAGATCACCCATGAACATAAATCTCTCAGGTTGATGAACAACCATCCCACTACGATGAGGCGCTACTGGCACAATGGCAACGGTGGGTGCAGTAACTTGTGGTTCTCTAACGGTGGGTGCAGTAACTTTTGGTTCTCTATCTTGCACAACTTGTTGGATAGGAGCCACTTGTACGACCGGTATCTCCAGTGGAACTCGACCCACTTCAATTTCTTGAAGTATCTGGTGTCGATCCTCCCACTGAGACACGACATCTCGTACCTTTGGCTTAATCGGTGGTGGAATCGATCATCTTCTAATTCTTGAAGAATGATTTCAACTTTGGATTTATGGTTTTTTATATAATCATCTTCTAAGAATCAGGCATTAGTGCTAATAATGACCTTCTGATCCTTAGGACTATAGAAATAACCACCTTTTGTTCCTCTAGGATAGCCATAAGCAGTCTTGCATCGGATCTAGACTCGAACTTGTCGACCTTCTTGTTCGGCACATGTCTTTGGTGCCCATATCCTTATGTGGCTTAAACTGAGCTTCGCGCCAAACCACAACTCGAAGGGGTCTTTTCGATGACTTGGATGGTAATAGATTTAGCAAGTATGCATTGTTTCCAAGGCATACCCCGAAGCGAAATAGGCAGCGTTGCATAACTCATCATCGATCTAACCATTTCTAAAAGAGTCCATTTCTTGGCTCGACACGCCATTTTGTTGTGGTGTGCCCGGTGTAGTGTTTGGGAGGTAATCCCACACCGCACCAAATAGTCCATAAACTCATTCTTGAGGTATTCGCCACAGCGATCGGACATGATGACTTGATACTTTACCAAGCTTCGTCTCCACTTCCGCCTTAAATTCTTTGAATTTCTCAAAGCATTCGAGACTTGCGGTGAAGCGGTATATGTATCCGTACCTTGAGTGTCGTCGATGAAGTGACAAAATACTCGTACCCTCCACGAGGTTTTGTTGACATAGGTCCACACAGTCGAATGGACTAGCTCAATACTTCTTTGGCTCTATAACCCTTAACTTTGAAGGTGCAGTCGACATCTTTCCTTCTCGAGTTAAGTAGGCGGGAGCGGATGGCTGTGAGATCAACCAACGCTCCATTCTTAGCGGTCTTTGGATCCTATTTAGATTGATGTGACCAAATCTAAGATACCAGAGAAATGTGGTGTCATCTTCGAAGAAAACTTTCTCTTTTAAGGTTTATGTAGATGCAACATAATTAAAGGTATTATGTTTGGCGAGAAATAGTATAAAGCGAATTATATAAAGTCCCACCACGAGATAACTTTGTCATTTTTATGATAGAAACACCACTATCAAAAACAATGAATATCCATGAATAAATAGTTTGGCGAAATAAGGTTTAATCGAAACTCAAGCACATATAAAACATCTTTCAAACTAAAGCTGTTTTTCAAAACATAAAGTAACATCTCCGGCTGCAGCGGCCTCGACTTTCATCGCGTTTCCCATGGATATCGTTATCTCGCCATCACAGACTCCCTTATCGCGGGAACCCACGCAGGTGTAACAAACATGATCGATCGCACCAGTATCTACTACCCATGAATGAGTAGAACAAGTCACTAAAAATGTTTTTGTTACTAAAGCAAATGGCGTACCTTGAGCCTTGAGCTTGGGGCACTTAGCGTTCAATGCCAGTCTCGCGCATTTGAAGCATTGCCCTTCTCGCTTTGGCTTTTTCAAACCGCTGGTAGAGCCCTTTGTATTACTCCCACTCTTTTCTTTAGCCTTAGCATCTCTTGAATTCCACTTTCCTTTTCATCTTTCGATGAAGCAGTGGTTTTCTTTGAGGTGCATACTAAAGACAGTGCACCTTTGCCCGTTTCGTTCTTCCATTACTAGATCCTCTTGCAATGAATCTAGAGTATAACTCTTATCATAAGGGACTACTCCATGTGAGTCATCAAAGACTTGGGCAAAGTGTTGAGGATCATATCGATTCTGACTACGTCATCAATATATCCTCCAACCAATTCGAGCTCTCCAAAGAGATTGATCATTTGCTCTACATGGTCATGCACTGAATCGCTTTCCTTCATTGAACTTGACATTATTGATTTTGTCAAATTATGACAAGCGATTTTGTCCGACTCCTCATACGATTTCATGAGATTTAGCCATATTGTGGCTGCATCTTCCATCTCTTGATCTTTGGAGTTGCGGGGACTCGCATGGGTGACCAAAAAGCACTTTGCCATTCTATTTGATTTGTCCCATTTCTCGTGCTCCTTGCGCTCTTCATCATTAGATAAATTGTCTAGAGGTTTGGGACGGGTTGTAGTGAGTACAAATAAATTTTCTTCGACAGTAAGAACAATCTCAATGTTTCGTTTCCACTCAATAAAATTTGGACCGGATAGAGGATTTTGTGCGAGCATATTGATAATAGGTGTAAGAGACATCTGAAAAGTAATGTAAACACATAAGCATACGATCGCTCATAATTCGTAACAATAATATTGTAACCTTTTGATAAAACAATATTAATTGAAACCTCCAATCGCCCAAGGAATCCCACATGCAAGCCACGCGTGTGGATGTTTACACATGAATCCCTCGACTAGACTAAAATATACCTTTTAGTCGTTTAATTTCAATCCATGTCAACTTATCCTTATGACAAATGAAATTAATGATTGGAACTTACTAGACCACATCACTATCGCAAGAAGGGACTTCGCGTTGTACTTGAGGTGATGTCTAATCAATTACCACAATTTAAACAGCAGAAAATGAATTCTTAGAATTGGCATACTCACTAGGACCATACTGCTTCCAATCCAAATTCCTATGTTATCTCATTTTAAATCTATCTCTAGAGAACTTATGAAAAATCGCATATGCAAGCCACGCGTGTGGACGTTTACACATGAAACTCCCACTTCTCAATAGATTAAAATGTTTTATTTAGAAACCTCATCTAACAAACTTATGACAAATAGTGCAAGCAAGCCACACGTGTGGACGTTTACTCACAGTGCGTATCACTTTGTTTAGAGATCAAAAAGTGAAGGTCTTGACATTTTAATTTTAAAAATTAATATGTTAGGTTTCTTGCTTAGTCTTTTGTTCCAAAAGGTTTTTCCATGCAGATCACGTAATCTAGCATGCTTTTCTATAGAACTCAACATGTAAAACATGCTCGCGAAATTCTAAAATATGCTTGAAAGCGATAAATCTAGCATGCTTACTATGCGCATCCAATCACGAAAACATATTACATGTTTATCTACGTAATTAAACATACATAGCATGCTTCTGCATAATTTAAACATCCACGACATGCTTTGAGCGATAAAATAAAATAAAATGGTTCATCGCGGCCACTCGTGGATCCTATACTTCCCGCTAATTTATTACATAAAATTTGCAAAATGGATCTTCAAACTCGAGCAGGCCTCGCGTGCGTGCGAGGACGGATTCGTCAAAAGCTGATTTGGGCCAAAAATTGAAAGCGGGCGGATCGTTGGAATGGGCGAACAAGGGTAAAAATCTGGGCGAGTCGAAAAATCGGGTCGGGGGCGAAATTGGGCGGGTCGACCCAAAACAAAGCTGGTCGGTCGTCATAAAGGGCGGGCAGCGCTGACACTGACCGTGCGTCGCCCAACCTCGCGCACCGTCGCCCTGCCCCTCGCGTCGCCTGCCGAGAAATACCCGCCGAGCTGTCGAGAGCCCCTGGCGGAGCGTGTCGAGCCGCTTCGCCGGGGTATCCATGCGAAAATCGCGTGCCCCGCGTCGCCCTGTGCCGCCGAGCACGTCCACGCAGGCTGAGGTTTCCACGCGCATGCTCGCGCCGAGGCCACCGAGCGCTACCGAGAATCTCGCGTGAGAATCGCCCGCCCTCGCATCGCCCGCGTCTGCCGAGCCGTGTCGAGACATCGTTGAGGTTTTCGCGCGTGAGAATCGTCTTGAGGCGCCGCGGCTGCCGAGCGACTCGCCGAGCCGCGTCGCCCGCTCTCTGCCGTGCGACCCGCGAGGCTTGGCGGAGGTTTTCAGCGGCTGTCGAGCCTGCGGACTCGACCCATTGGCGTGCCGAGCCACGTCGCCCGACTCTGCCCGTCTTTGCCAGTGTGCTTCCGGGCGAGATGTGCCGAGCCACGCCCGACCCACGCCAAGGCTGCGAGACTGCCGTTCGATGCCGCCCGGTGACTGCTTGCGACCGACTGCGGCCGCCAAAACTGTCGAGCTGCCGGCGACCCACACCTGATGCCGCCGACTCTGCCGAGGAATCACGCGCCTTGCCGGCGGCGTGTCTCTGGCGCGAGCAGCGCGCGTCTGCGTCGCCCTCACGCGTCCGATCGTCGTCCGCTTTTGTGGTGTACTCTCGTTGTCTCGTTCTTCGTGCTTTTGTCTTTGTTCTTCCTTTACAGATAAGATTTACAGAAAAATCTAATCGACCACGGATTTTCTCGTGGTGAAAAATAAAATCCGATAAAAAATAAAGCGAGCCACGATGAGCAGCATGATTCATAATTAATTAATTGCACGTTATAATCAAGCGTGAATTAATCCAGCGAGCGAAGATTACGATCCGAGGCTCGATACCAATGTAGAAATCGATTTTAACCCTCTCGGGATCTATCTTGGATGTTTAATTCACCATACATTGATTATATACCTAGAATGCACCTATATAATTAATTGCAACACGTAGGAGTTTTCTCGTGTTTACCTTGAATCTGTTGGGAAGAAAGGATCAAGACTCGTGCTTTGATCTTCTGGACTATATCCCGTTTGCCTAAACTCCAATGCAGTGAGGACAATCTATGGAGAATGCTATAGAAACGTCTTCTTCCTTCTCTCAAGATTTTGAAAATCTCACACCTTAGAACGAAATTCTCGAAAATATTCACTTGAGGATTAGCCTTGATTATCTCTCTCTTATATTTATAATGCAACCCTAATCATATCACTTAAGATAGAGAGGATCAAGCAGAGTCGCAGTGGGACTCTAAGAGAGGGGTGGACTATTTTCATCTTAGCAACAGGCCTGGATGGGCCAACCGAGGATCAAATGCAAGGAATAAAGATGGGCCTCAAATAAATTAATTATCTTATGCTCACCCGAACATAAATTAATTCATAAACATTTATTCATGCCACTAGAGAATAAATCTTGACTTACCCTTTATTACCGAAGTTGAGTCGGGCTTGCACTTAGACTTCTGAATCCCCATATTTAAGATATCGTCGTCCATTAATTATTCTGAACGATCCATTGCTTAAAATAATTAATATCTTTAATTCATTAAGTAGTAACACTCAACCTTATTATTGTACTTGAGATAACTCAACTGCGGGGTTTAGTACAATAAACCTTTGAGCTCCTCAAGGGGCGTCATCATCTAAGCGGATACGGTGACTCGACACGGGTAACTAGCATGACATACAAACACTTTGCCACCACCCAGATGGAGAGAATCTTGGGTTATCTCATGTAACCCTCACCCATAACAAGTCAAAGTGATGGTTAGCAACTCATACTCATCTAATACCTTATCGGGTTTAGATCAACTTAAGTCTCGAGATCTAGTTTCTTCACGGCGGTCGGATAGAAGAACTCATCTCATGTGATCCATCAATACGTCGAGGCGTGCCGGTATAGACAAACAACCAAGTCAAGTTACTTCTTATCTATACCGCAGCTTATACCGACAACTCGTCCTCAAGTTGTCTCAGCTGTGATACTTTTTATATCTCATTAAGCTTGACCAATCATACAGACTTCTGTGATCTACAACACACTGTATGATCTAACTTATATATGAGATAAAAGGGACAAACATATGCAATCAAGTAAACAATTCAGATAGGAGATTGTAATAGTGGTAATAGGAAACATTGTAAACAAGCTCAACCAAAACTGCTTCCAGTATACAAATCCAACAGGCATCCTACCTACTTTAGCTCTAAGCTTTTGGCTTGGTGCATCGGCCGCGACGATGACTTTCTTCTTGTGGTAACTAATCGTATAATCATAATCTTTAACCAACTCTAGCCATCTTCATTATCTCATGTTCTGTTTATTCTGCATGAAGAAATACTTCAAGATCTTATGGTCCATGAAGGTTTCACACTTGACTCCATATAGGTAATGCCTTCAAATCTTTAATACGTATACAACAGTAGCAAGCTCCATATCATAGGTCGGGTAGTTCACTTTGCGAGGTCATAATTGTCTTGATACATAAGCCACAACTTTTCTCCCTTGCATCACCACATATATTAAATCTTACTTTGAGGCATTATCATAGAAACATATTCCTCGTTTTTCTCTTGTTTTATAAGTACTAGTACATTGGTCAGCTTCATCTTGAGCTCTTGGAGCTTCTTTCCCATTTCAGCGTCCAAGCAAAAATGACTCATTTCCAAAGTAGTTGCTTCATTGGTCTTGTATTCTTGGAAAATCACTTGTTAAAGTGTCCATAGTAGCCAGCCATTCCTAGGAATTCCTAGTCTCGATGATTCTAGTTGGTGCTTTTCCAAATGTTTATAGCTTTCTCTTGTTGATTCCACTTTAATCTTATTTGCGGAAACCACGAAACCTAAAAAGAATCACTTGTCTGAGCCAAAGCTCGCATTTGCTGAACTTGACATATAACTTCTCTTTTCTTCACATTCTACCAATATGCGCATGTGTTCTTCGTGTTGGATTTCGCTCTTCGAGTAGAAGAGATAGATCATCGATAAATGTAAGTATGAAACTGTCGAGGTATGGATGAAAGACATGATTCATGAGTTTCATGAGTACTTTATATGTACCAGTTAACCCAAAAATGCATCACTACGAATTTGTAATGTTTATATCTTGTTCGAAAATTTGTCTTAGGAATATCATCTTCTCGTATCTTCAACTAATGATAACTGGGTCATCGATCTATCTTAGGAAAATGGATGCTCCCTTCAGTTGATAGAACAAATCATCTATTCTTGGTGATGGGTAGTGATTCTGGATCGTAAGCTTGTCGAGTTCACTATAATCAATACACATCTGAGGCGATCATTCTTTCTTTTGAACGAACAGGTCTGGTGTTATCCAAGGTGAAACGTAGGTTGTATAAAGCCCAGTTGTAACAACTCTTACAATTATACTTTTAGTTCCTGTAGTCTGTTGGATGCCATACGGTGAGACGTCTTAGACATCGGTGTTGCTCCAGGTTTTAAGATAATGGTGAGCTCGTTATGTCGTTTGGTTGACAATCCTGGTAGATCATGGGACAAAAATCTAGTTATTCACAGACGAGGGGCATATTCTTGATTTGAATATTCGTCTGAACGTTCTTTCCCTAGCTTACTAAAACGTGTGGTAAACTCGTAATATCTTCATCATCTTCAAGGCTAAGGCTATGGGTATTTCTTGTCGCTTCCCACTCGTGCTCCGTGATACTTGATCTCTCATTTTTCTGGAGATTGAAATGTGATTTCTCTATCTTAACAATGGATTGTAGCATTTTTGGCCATCTGTTGATCCACTCTTAGGGTAAGATCGAAGCCTTATGTAGGCATCACATAGGGTTTTGTCTAGAAAGTCTTGCTATCTACGTTTGTTCTTAAGTTCCAAAATTCGTTCTTCGAGGTCGAAACTTTTTCTAAGCTTCTTGGCTAACTTTCCATTGGTATCCTCGCGATGTTGAGAAAGTTATAACAACTTGCCAGATAACCCATCGCATCCAATTTCGATTTTTATTCCTTGGTACTGGTTTTTAAACTTTATCTTGGAATATTTGGGGTACGTATTTTCTTAAAGGAAAATTCATGCTGGATTTGTCTTATTCATGTCATTTCTCCTTCTCCAACGTCATGTTGGTTGATAACAAATTTTATAAACAGACGCTTCATAGCGTTTCGCTCTCGGGTGCAACATATGCTAGCAAAACAAGGTGTAGATATTTTGGGTGGGTCAAAAATCTCTTTGAAAGACTATTAGTCAACTGGCTAAGAAGTTTGTATGAGAGTCTGAAATCAGAATCTAAGAGGATGGTGGTACAGAACTATTAACAAGATCGAAACAGTTTTTTTAAGCAAGTACTCTCTGTTTGGGTCCAATAGTGAGGAGTAAGTGGGGATTCTTTTGGACGTGCAAATGATACATGTATTTCATGTTTTTTTTCAAAACTGAAATTCAACGGATAAGATAACATCAATAAGGAAAGAGTTCCCTACAATAAGGACTTAGCAATAGAGTTTTTCGTGCTTGTGGACATGTAAAAGATCATGCCTTATCATGAAGGCTTAGTAGTTATAAATACGAAATGATTGTATGTCTCATAAGAGGACTTTTCAAGAGATATAAGAAAAATAAAATTCGTGATCAATTTTGCAATACGATCTCTAATATGAGATTTGCATATTTGGATAGTCTGAAAGATGAACGATTTCGGCTTCACAAGAGAAAATTGAAAGAAGTACATTGAATTGGTCGGGAAAGCCGAAATTAACAACGTTCTTTACTAACAAGTGGAAGGGTGGAAAATATGGTTATTTTGGTGGGGAGTGGTCCAAAATGGGAAATATTTCTTACTAACAATAGTGGTAATGATATCATCAATCGAGCTAATAAAATCAACGAAACTCTTCCATCACTGTTCTATTCGGGCATACTTTTGAACCGCTTCTTGAAATTTTATTATCAATACGACCACCCAAACAACAAGGACAATGGTGCCATGAAATCTTTAATTATATCAGAGATACAACTCTACCTGCAAAGGAGTGGTAGTGCAAGGGTGACTTTTTTTTTTCTTATGATATCCCCAGTCTAGGCATTTGCACTGGTTGAGAAAGCGGTATGCACACTTGAGCTACTAATTGCTTCATAACTATTATAGGTTGAGAGGGTCCAGTCTTGAAACTATTTGACCTTTAGCAGAGGAATAAGAGTTGAGATGACATATATCGGTTCCTTGCTATATCACTGTTATGTTATGATTTGGGCTACGTGCCACTTAGGAATATTAACCCCTTAAAGAAACGACTGGTGTAACAACGAGAGAATCACACTTTCTCAACTAAGAACATAAACGAAACATTGTATCATTCTACTGACAAGCTTTGAGTTACTATGTTCTTCTCTCGACTTCAACTATTCAAAAGTCAGTAGGGTTCTTACCAAGGAGTAAAAGCTTACAAGCTCGAAAGCATCAAACACTTGGTCAGGCACTTACTCATATGTGACATAAAGCAGCCTAGTAAGATCTTATGCCAGTACTAAGTTCTCGTTTCTATGTTATTCTAAGGTTTTACATACTGACACCAACTAGTTTCAAACTTTTGGTACCCATCACATGTGCTCAATATCCCAAATATGGCAACTCCTTATTCTTACTCGTTTAGATACGAGGATCATTATATAACATCATAATTCTCTTAGGAATAAACAATCCAAACATATATCGTTCACACAGGAACGTCTATCCAAACTATGACATTCTTTAGTCTCATGGGTTCATTCGTCCCAATCTTGACTATTTTTCTTCTTAGATTCTCTAATCAACTTTAGGGCAACTGGTCTCCATCTTGTGACTGATTCTTTGTCTCTTAAGGGTCACTACCCTCCTTCGACCATACATTGAAACATTAAACACATTTGTGGGAAAAAACTTTAAACAGTTCACAAGCACAACTTTGAACAGTTTTTAATCACAAATTAAAATAGCTCGTGAAATCCCTTTTTTTTTAAATCATAAAAGCTTCTTTAACTCATATGTTCTCAAGGAAATATACCATTTTCCTTTTGAGCGATGCGGGGAGGCGCGACGTTTCCCAATAAAATTCTCAAACAAAGACTCTCAAAAAAAGACTAGACTCAAGGTTCTAGGGTATCCTTAGAGCAACCGCACTCTAATACCATTCTGTAACAGCCCGGGTTCTGGGTCCAAGACCCGAGGCGTTACGATAGGGTAGCTGCTCAACTCAGTCGAGTGAAATAAAATAAACAAAATAATGAATGAAGACTTCATGGGGCATGAAAGAACTGTGATCGACACTCTAATGGAATACCTGTTTCAACTAAAAGTACTCTCTTAATTGACTCATAATCAAATGAGGTGTTGTAGAGGGAAAGATAACCCAAGTCGTCTCTCAAGGAAAACTTAACAGGGCTTATTGTTCATGTCACACATAAAATCGGTAAATTCTAAACACTCTAATACCAACGGGGGTTTTGAAACAAACGTAAATTGAAAAGGTGAAAGGAAATATAAATTAAAGCAATCTTACTAGGAGTTGTCAATCCCTAATTGAGAACCTACGAAAACACGAATGCAAGAAGCTAAACGTAGAACAAACTAATCTAGATCATCAAACATGAAACAATAAATTCAACAGAAAGAGATTCAACATATTCAACGAAGAACGATTCAACACTCTACTAAAATCCAATATCAATTGCATAAAATGTAAATTTATCAAAAACTAGAAGGAATAGAATCAATGGAGAAACCAATAATCCTATATCTACTATATAATTTAATCCACTGAAATCATGAAACAAGAAATCACAAAGCAATATATAAATCAAAGGAGTGAAGATCGAATAGCTTAAATCGATAAATCCAACAGAATAATTCCAACAGTATAAAATGATAAACTAAATTATTCAATAGAAGAAATGAAAGACGGGAATTGATACTATTGTTCTAGTTAAGTCGTCGGTCGAAATCTCCCAGAATTGGTTTAAGAGCAGCGGCTGCGTGGAGAAATTTAGAACTGAATAATGAATGTCTGACCTAACTCGCGTTGCGCGTATATATATATATCATGTCATCTACGAAAAGTGCAAGAAATACCACGTCACCGTTGATATCCAAACGATACACACAACTTTCGTTAGGCAACTAGGTAAATCCATAGGACTTTACCACCTCGTCAAAGCGTAAGTTCCATGATCGGGAAGCTTGCTTAAGTCCATAAATGGACTTCTTAAGCTTCCATACTAGATGCTCTTCACCCTTCACCACATAACCTTGGGTTCTTTGCATATAGATGTCTCTACCTTCTTCAAGGTAACCGTTTAAGCGGTTTTCACATCCATTGCCAAACCTCAAAGTTTAAGTGGGCTACTATGGCGGAAGAATTACGATGGACTTGAGCATTGCTATCGGCGAAAAGGTCTCATCGAAATCGATGCCGTCAATCTCAGTGTACCCTTTCGCCACAAGCCTGGCTTTAAAAGCCTAAACCTCTCCATCTGAATCTCTCTTCCTCTTGTATACCCACTTACTACCTATGGCTTCCTTGCCATCTGGTAGAGGTGTCTTTTCATATACATCTATAGCTGTTATGGACTCAATTTCTAAGTCCATAGCGGTGTGCCATGATCTTGCATCAGTGTCTTGTATCACCTCACTGTATGTCCATGGGTCGATTATTGCTTGCTCGTTTCCTGTGACTAAATCCGAAGATTCATCCACGAACATAAATCGCTCTGGTTGACGAACAACCCTCCCACTACGATGAGGCGCTACTGACACAATGGCAACGGTGGGTGCAGTAACTTGTGGTTCTCTATCTTGCACAACTTGCTGGATAGGTGCCACTTGTACGGTCGGTATCTCCAGCGGACCTCGGCTCACTTCAATTTCTTGAAGTATTTGGTGTCGATCCCTCCCACTAGACATGATATCTCGTACCTTTGGCTTAATCGGTGGTGGAATATGATCATCTTCTAGTTCTTGAAGAATAATTTCAACTTTGAATATATGGTTTTTCATATAATCCTCTTCTAAGAATCGGGCATTAGTGCTAATAATGACCTTCTGATCCTTAGGACTATAGAAATAACCACCTTTCGTTCCTCTAGGATAGCCAATAAACAGTCTTGCTTCAGATCTAACCTCCAACTTGTCAGCCTTCTTGTTCAGCACATGTGCTGGACTGCCCCATATCCTTATATGGTTTAAACTAGGCTTGCGCCCAAACCACAACTCGAAAGGGACTTTTCGACTTACTTGGATGGTACTAGATTTAGCAAGTATGCCGTTGTTTCTAAGGCGTACCCCCAGAACGAAATAGGCAATGTTGCATAACTCATCATTGATCTAACCATTTCTAAGAAAGTCCTATTTCTTCGCTCGACACACCATTTTCTTTGTCGTGTGCTGGTGTAGTGGTGGGAGGTAATCCCACACCTTGCACCAAATAGTCCATAAACTCATTCTTGATGTATTAGCCACCGCGATCGGACCATGAGGGCTTGATATTTTACCAAGCTTCTCCACTTCCGCCTTAAATTCTTTGAATTTCTCAAAGCATTTAGACTTGCGGTGAAGCGGTATATGTATCCGTACCTTGAGTGTCGTCGATGAAAGTGATAAAATACTCGTACCTCCACGAGCTTGTGTGGACATAGGTCCACACAGTCGAAATGGACTAGCTCAACAACTTCTTTGGCTCTATAACCCTTCGCTTTGAAGGGTCGATCGACATCTTTCCTTCTATCGAGATTCGCGGTGGGAGCAGATGGCGTGATATCACCCAACGCTCCATTCTTAGCGAGTCATTGGATCCTATTTAGATTGATGTGATCTAATCTAAGATACCAGAGAAATATGGTGTCATCTTGCGAAGAAAACTTTCTCTTCTTAAGATTTGAAGTAGATACAACATAATTAAAGGTATTATGCTTGGCAGAAATAGTATAAAGTGAATTATATAATGAGCCTCCACAGATAACTTTGTTATTTCTTATGATAGAAACACCACTATAAAAAACGACTGAATATCCATGAATAAATAGTTTGGAAACGGAAATAAGGTTTCGTCGAAACTCCTGCACATATAAAACGTCTTTTAATACTAAAATTGTTCTATCAAAATATAAAGAAACATCTCTGACTGCAACGGCCTCGACTTTCGCCGCGTTGCCCATGGAATCGTTATCTCGCCATCATGTAGCTCCCTTGTCCATGCAGAACCCACGCAGGTGTAACAAACATGATCGATCGCACCAGATCTACTACCCATGAATGAGTAGAACAAGTCGCTAGACATGTTTCCATTACTAAAGCAAATGGTGTACCTTGAGCCTTGAGCATAGGGCATTTAGCCTTCCAATACCCAGTCTTTCCGCACTTTAAGCACTTGCCCCTCTCCTTTGGCTTTTTCAAGCCTCCGGTGGCTGCCATGTTCCTGCTCCCACTGGTTCCTTTGACTCTACCACCTTTGGTGCCCCTTTTTCTTCTTCCATTTTTCAACGGAAAATTTTGGCCCTTAGATGTGCTAGCAAGGGCATGTGCTCCTTTACCCATGACTCCTTCCGCGGCCACAAGATCATTAAGCAACTGACTAAGTGTATACTCGGTCTTGCTCATGATCGCGTTCACGCGAAAATTCTCAAAAGACTTGGGCAGTGTGTTGAGGATGATATCGACCTTGGCTTCGCCGTCAATACCTCCTCCTAACTGATCAAGACTATCCATGAGATGAGTCATGTGGGAGACATGTTCATGGACCGAACTTCCTTCTTCCATCCTACACGTCAAGATTTCTCTCATTGTATAGAAGCGGACTGTCCGATCCGACTGCCCAAACTTACTCTCGAGACTTGACCATATTTCAATCGCATCTACCATCGACTGATGCTGCAGCTGCAAGCCTTTGGACATAGTAGTCATCATATAGCATTTGGCCATATTATTTGACTTATGCCAAAGTCTGCTTGACTCTCGCTGCTCATTAGTCGATTTGTCAGTAAGGACATCAGGTTTGGGAGTAGTAAGAACAAACATGTGTTCTTCAGCGATAAGAACATATTCCCTGTTTCGTTTCCACTCGATAAAATTTGGACCGGATAGAGGATTTTGTGCGAGCATATTGATAATCGGTGTAAGAGACATATCTGAAAAGTAATGTAAACACATAAGCATACGATCGCACATAATTCATAACAATAATATTGTAACCTTTTGATAAAACAATATTAATTGAAACCTCCAATCGCCCAAGGGATTCCACATGTAAGCCACGCGTGTGGACTTTTACACATGAACCCCTCGACCAGACTAAAATATACCTTTTAGTCGTTTAATTTTAATCCATGTCAACTTATCCTTATGACAAATGAAATTAATGATTGGACCTTATTAGACCACATCACTATCACAAGAAGGGACTTCGCGGGAAGTTGTACTTGAGGTGATGTCTAAGCAATGACCACAATTTTAACAGCAGAAAATGAATTCTTAGAATTGGCATACTCACTAGGACCATACCGCTTCCAATCCAAATTCTTTTGTCTTCTCATTTTAAATCTATCTCTAGAGAACTTATGAAAATCGCATATGCATGCCACGCGTGTGGACGTTTACACATGAAACTCCCACTTCTCAATATTTTAAAATGTTTTATTTAGAAATCTCATCTAACAAACTTATGACAAACAGTGCAAGCAAGCCACGCGTATGGACGTTTACTCACAATGCGTATCACTTTGTTTAGAGATTAAAAAATGGAGGTCTTGACATTTTAATTTTAGAAATTAATATGTCGGGTTACTTGCTTAGTCTTTTGTTTCAAAAGGTTTTGTCCATGCAGATCACGTAATTCTAGCATGCTTTTCTATAGAACTCAACATGTAAAACATGCTCGCAGAATTCTAAAATATGCTTGAAAAACGTGATAAACCTAGCATGCTTACTATGCGCATCCAATCACGAAAACATATAATATGTTTATCTACGTAATTAAACATACATAACATGTTACGCATAATTTAAGCGTCCACGACATGCTTTGAGCGATAAAAATAAAATAAATTAGTTCATCGCGGCCCACTCGTGGATCCTGTACTTCCCTGCCTAATTTATTACATAAATTTGCAAAGTAAAGATCTTCATAAAAATCTTAAAAGCAGACCTCGCGTGCACGAGCACGGACGGATCGTCAGCGGATTTGGTGAAAATTTAAAAGCGGGCGAGCGAGTGGATCGGGCGGATTGGATCGAAAATGAACCGTGTCGAAAATTCGGTGCGGGCGAAAATTGGGTTTGAATTGAAAGCGGGCGGGTCGGCCCAAGATGAAGCGGGGGGCAGCGCTAGGAGCGCGACCCATGCGCACGCCCAACACCATCCGCCGCATAACCCTCCTGCCTCGTCGTCGCCCTACTGCCCACGAGCACCGCCAACTTTGCCGAGACCTGGCCGAGCATCGTCGCCCAACCTCGCCGAGACCTGCCCGGACTCGTTCGCACCATCGCCCAGCCGTCGCATCAAGCTGCCGTGAGTTTTAGAGAGAGACCTACCGAGACCACCCAGGCGCTGCCGGGAGTGACCTACCGAGGCCGTCCAGGCATCGCCGAGGGCGTTCGGTCGCTGCCGAGCTAGAATCACCCGCACACTGTCGAGTGCTGCCAGGCACGACCCGCCGAGGCGTGCTGAGGCGTCTGCGCAAAAAACGCACGCCTAGCTACCGAAGCCTTCTGCGTGCGATCTGCCAAGTCTCGTCCGAGCGCTTCCGAGCGCTGCTGCGCATGACCCACCGAGGCATGCCGAGCCGCGTCACCCGAGGCCTACCGAGGCGTGTCTGCCCGAGACCGCCCGCTGCTGCCGAAGACCAGTCGAGCCCGCCGAGCACGTCGAGCGCGCACGCTTAGCGCCGAGGCATGCCGAGGCATCCACGCGGAAACCGCACACCCGCGCGCCGGCACAGCCGAGTCGTGCGGCCAGCCTTAACGCCGCCTAACGCCGAGATATCTCGCCCAGGTCCGATGCCACCGAGAAAACATGCGCGCTTCCGAGAGGCGTGCTGTGAGCGCCGAGCACGTCCGCGTGTCATCGCCCGCACACCCTCGGTCGTGCGTTCGGTTTTTCGACGTACCTCCAGTCGTCTCGTTCTTCGTGCTTTTAGTCTTCAGTCTTCTTTTACAGATTAGATTTAAAGGAAAAATTCTAATCTATCAGCGGATTTTCGTGGTGAAAAAAAAATCCGACAAAAAATAAAGCGTGCCACGATGAGCAGCGGATCCACAATTAATTAATTGCGCGTAATAATCAAGCGTGAATTAATCCAGCGAGCGAATCTTGATCCCGGTTACGATACCAATTGTAGGGAAATCGATTTTAACCCTCTCCCGAGGATCTATCTTGGATGTTTAATTCACCATACATTGATTATATACCTAGCATGCACCTATATAATTAATTGCAACACGTTGGTGTTTTCTCGTGTTTACCTGCGAATTTGTCAGGCAAGGATTAGATTAAGACTCGTGCTTTGATCTTCGGGACTGTATCCCGATTGCCTAAACTCCAATGCCGAGTGAGGACAATCTATGGAGAGTGCTATAGAAATTCGCCTTCTTCCTCTCTTTGAAGTTTTCGAAAATCTCTCACTATGAATAGTAAATTTTGAAATTTGCTTCACTTGAATTAGGGTTTGATTTTCTCTCATCATATATTTATAATGCAACCCTAAATCCCATTTAGATAGGATTTCTGCATATCTAATAAATATAATAATATCACTTAAGATAGAGAGGATCAAAACAGAGTCCCATAGGGACTCTATAAGGAGGTGGACGATTTTCACTTAGCTCCAGGCCTGGATGGGCCAGCCCAGTGATCAAATGCAAGGAATAAAGATGAGCCTCAAATAAATTAATTATCTTATGTTCAGCCCAGAACATAAATTAATTCATAAACATTTATTCATGCCACTAGAGAATAAATGTTGACTTACCCCTTTATTTCCAAAGTTGAGTCGGGCTTGCACTTAGAATTCACGAATCCCCGTATTTAAGATATCGCACGTCCATTAATTATTCTGATTACATTGCTTAAAATAATTAATATCTTTAATTCCTTAAGTAGTACCTCTCAACCTTATTATTGTACATGAGATAACTCAACTGCGGGGTTTAGTACAATAAACCTTTGAGCTCCTTAAGGGGCGTCATCATCCTAGCGGATCGGTGACTCGACACGGTAACTAGCATGACATCTGAAACCTTGCCACCACCCAAGATGCAGAGAATCTTGGGTTATCTCATGTAACCTCACCCATAACAAGTCAAAGTGATGGTCGAACTCATACTCACCTAATACCTTATCGAGGTTTAGATCAACGTAAAGTCACCGAGATCTAGGTTTTTCACGATGATCAGATAGAAGAACTCATCTCACTGTGATCCATCAAGGCGTGCAGAATAGACAAGCAACTAAGTCAAGTCACTTCTTATCTATACGCGACTATACCCGACAACTCGTGCTCAAGTTGTCTCGGTTGTGATACTTTTTATATCTCATTAAGCGACCAATCATACGGACTTATGTGATCTACAACGCGTTGTATGATCTAACTTATATATGAGATAAAGGGACATACATATGCAATCATGTAAACAATTCAGATAGGAGATTGTAATAGTTGTAACAGGAAACATTGTATACAAACTCAACCAAAACTGCTTCCAGTATACAAATCCAACAACAAAAGCTTTATGAAATATTATTGCATGAACTATTATTGACTGTCAAATGTTTATGTTTTGTTGTGATCCTATCGAGATTGGTATATCGATGTGGTATGTGAATGTGTTGGTCCATCAACGTTAAAAAAGGATAACGATCGGATCCGACTTAGTTAAGGATTAACTCGCATTGTGTACATGTGTGACTATATGTTAAGGTTAGCTACCTCAACCGATCACGTCGACTATGTGTAGGTGGCCACCTCCATAGTGCGCGAATAAATAAATGAATGATCAGATATGGAACAACGTGGATGAAATAGTCCGGCCGGACACACTTTTGGAAAATGATAAAATATTTGATAGGCATGAGTCTTTTCAACTAAAATCCTCATGCACTATTGTGGGCAGTTCCATGACTTTACAAAGAAAATGTTTTTGGCAATGAGTCCACTGAATACTTTTGTACTTAGCCCTGCATCTCATTTTTGATGTGCAGGTTGAGCAGGGATTGACGATGAGTGCGAGGTGGTGCAGAGTGGCAGGTGTTTTGTTGCTATAGTAGAAAAGTTTCTAGAACCTTGGGCATGTATCATCATATGCATGTCCACACGTTTATTGCTGCTAAACTCTGATATTGTTTTGGTGTCTTTAATTATAACTGCTTTTCATTATCGTATTGAACTTGAGGTCGTACCTCGTTCCTTGAATTTCGCCCTGATTGGGTTATATTTGGATATTGAACCTTTTGACAAGTCCTTCTATGACTTGGGTTTGTATTGAAATAGCTTATTCCTTTCAGTCCATGCATTTATGAGTAGGTTAATGGTTAATTGTATTGATTAGTTATGTATATATCCGTTGCATTATCATACCAATGACGATCCATATGATTCGTACTTCTTTGAGAAGTCGGGTCATCACAGCCTTGTTATCATCCTCCGAAGCGGCTACATATTCGGCTTCCATGGTAGAGTCCGCAATGCATCGCTGCTTTGCACTCCGCCAAGATACGGCTCCTCCTCCCAAGGTAAACACATAGCTTTGAGGTAGACTTTTTCTCATCACGGTCGGCTTGGAAATCCAGTCTGAATAACCCAAAGGCATTAGACTATCTCGCTTGGTAAACTAGCCTATAATCTCGAGTCCTTTTCGGTGCCAGAGTATATGTTGTACCCATGATCCAATGTGCTTGTCGAGTTAGGCGATATCTAGCTACTATGCCTACCGCATAGCAGATATCGGGTCTCGTACATAGCATTGCATACATGAGACTTCCTACGACGAAAGCATAAGGAACTTGTCTCATTTCCTTTATCTCCTTTGTAGTCTTAGGAGGTGTTTACTTCACATTGTTTCGTATGTTTTTGTTGTGTTTTTCTTTGTCTGTTTGTAACGATTTGGTTCCTATATGCTTAAGTTTTGAATATCATTTTATTGGAATCATGTTCGTTTTGTTTTGTGTAGGGAATAGTCGCGTTTAAGCATTTTTGAGCATAAAAGCATACGTGAAGTCGCTAGAAGAGGCACCGCGTCCGGCGGCAGCTGCGTCCGGGTGCCGTGTCTCCGTAAGGCGCCCGCGTCCGTGGCATCGTCCGTCCGTGGGCGCCACCTGCTTGCCGAGATCGCCCGCGTCCGTGTTGTCGTTCGTCCGTATTGGTGTGTTGAAGCCGTCCAGAGAATGGCCGCGTCCGGCGCTGGAATGCGTCCGGCGCTGGCTCATGAGCTGAAATCGTCCAGAGAGATGGCGCGTCCGGCCTGGTCATCGTCCGTGACGGCTTATTCGTCTTGGCCCAGCGTCGACGCTGCCGCCCAAACCGGCGCTGGGTGGCCATGATTTCGCATTGATTTGAAGGCCTCGCGTCCGGCGCTGAGACTCCGTCCGGCGCTGGGCGAGGAATTTTGGGCGCTATAAATATAACTTAAACGCTGAAAAACCCTAGTTCATATTTTATTTGGCAGACGTCAGTTTTCAATATTCTCCCACGCGACTGTTCATCATTATTTTCCTTGTAATTCTCTTTGCATTTGGGATTGATTCAAGACATTTGATTGGAGAAATCCATCAACGACATTTACGATTGTAAGACTTGTTATTCTATTTTTCCTCATTGAATTATTGGATAATGATTTCTATCAATTATAATTATTTGATCCATGAGATGAGCATGAACTAATTCTTTTCTAGGGTTGGGTGATTCAAATTGATTGATTGATGATTTGTTTGATTGAGAACACAAATTGAATCCTAGTGTTTATTGTTGAGTGATTAATCTCTATTGAATTATTTATGTTTCGTGTATTATCGAGAGATAGATCGTGCATGATAGGAATTTGGTAATTGATTAATCACTATTTTATTTGTATGTTTCGTGTATTATCGAGAGATAGATCGTTGCATCATAGGAATAGATTGGATTAGAGGTTCTGGAAGCGGGACTCAGTAGTTTATGTATTTGTGAAATTTGATAACCTAGGTTTAATCCACGGAGCGAAAGTCGAGTGTTTGGATTGAGGTTTGAATATTGCATGAATAGGTAGATTTCTTGATCAAGCAATAAATCGATTAATCAAGGCGAAGAACCTAATACCTAGTTTATATCACATTCTTGAAGAATTCCTGTGCGTTTGAACTGCTTTGAACAATCGTTGAATCGTTTGCGTGTTTAATTTCATGTTTATCTTAGTTAATAATCACCCAAAATCAAGTTTAGGATTTAGATTTATTGCTTTTATCGTAACACATCATAAGCCACATTAAAGTCTTCCTCGAGAGATTCGACTTGGGTCGACCTTACCACGCTTATAGGGACCTCGTGCTATTGCGGCGACTAAGTAGAACAATTTGGTCGGAACAAATTTTGGCGCCGTTGCTTGAAGGCTTTAGGCATTTTGATTGTGTTATTTTCCTTCTAATTTCTTTTTTTTTGTTTATTTTATTTTTGTTTGGTTAATTCTTCCCTCGGTCGCGTAATCAGTTTTCTTGTCTTGTGTTTGTGTATGCTAGGTCGTGGTCTCAAAGGAAGTTGGCACCGGTGTTCGACAACATTCATAGAGGCGGGAGAATTGATATTTCGAACTCGGAAGAAAAAGCTCGTCGAGTGAGGCGAGTTCGTGACGATGAGAATCGAGAGTTTGGGGTAGATCTCCAGAGAAGAAGTTGTGCGAAGCAATGGCGGCAAATGGAGGAGCCCATGAAGATGGAAACCCGAGGATGCGTGATTTTGCTCGACCGTCATTGGGGTGACAACGTCATGCATAGTCCTCGAGGATCCGACCCGTAACTATGAGTTGAAGCCCATTCACTTCAACTTCTTCCGTCGTTCTATGGGATGCTAGCGAGGATGCCTTGAACTTCATCCGGGAGTTCTATGCGATGGTTCACACTTTTCCAGCGAGCAGGCTTCAGAGGATACGTTGAGAATGAGGTGTTTTCCTACACCGAAAGATAGAGCCAAGACATGGTTGATGTCTCTGACCCGTTCATTGACGAGTTGGCAAGCCGTGTATGATAAGTTCATGGGAAAGTACTACTCGAACCAAAAGACCAAGAGTGAGGGCTCGGATAGCCACATTCAGCGGATGGTGGAGAACCTATGCATGAGGCATGGGATCGGTTCAAGTCGCTACTGCGATAGTGTCGCATCATCATTACCGGTGAGCTTCTCAATCGGTTTTTCTACGATGGATTGACGATGGACTATCAATATATGATAGATAATGCGGCTGGAGGAGACATTGGAAACTACTGCTGCGAGGGCGTTAGCGAGATTACGGAGCGCTAGCTGCAAACTCACAAAGGAGAAGTGCGGGGCGAAGACTGCTGCGGCAACAAAGAGATTACACCCAATTATGAGTGACACGACAATTGGCGGGCTCACTCGCGAAGTTCAACTAATGAGGGTGAGCGAATCTCAACCACCGTCCCAATTCAGCGGCAACAAGTGATGTCGATGGAGACATGTGGGATTTGTGGTGAAGCGGGACATGGGGCCAACATATGCCAGCGAGCGAATGAGATGGCATATGAGAAAGCGCAAGTGAATGCAATGCGAGGGTTCCGACAAGGGTTCGAAAGAGCGATCGGCAAGGGTATCGGCCGAGGCTAAATCGATCCTTTTCCAATTCATACAATCCGGTGGAGAGATCATCCTAATTTCTCACGGATTCGAGAATCAAGGAGGATCTAGTCAAGGAGCTCGATTCGAGACGACAACCTCCTCGGCGGCGGTTCCGGCGGCGGCAACAACAATGCGGCCGACCACTCCACAAACCCAACAGCGGTCGGGTGCTCAGGAAGCCAACACTTGAAGATTCTCTACACACTTTCATTCGGGCAAGTCATCGAGATTTGAGTGCGTGGAAGCATCAATGAAGAGGATAGAGACTCAAGTAGAGACGATTAGTTTGGGACCGTTGGAGAAGCGGCACAACAAGGACAAAAGGGAAATTGCTAGTCAACTGAGCAAGCACGGCGATCCACAGTTCTTAGGGTGGAAAATAATTGACAATAAAGTGGAAATTCCACTTGAGGAACGAGAATTGACTAAGGTGGTGAGGAAGTGTAAAGGAGAGCCTGAGAGAAGGAAGAGAGAGACATCGAGGTTTTACAAAGCGAGACTCCATCTAAACCTCAATTCCCTTTCGAGCAGTTGAGAAGTGAAAAGAAGGATCGGCAGTTCTTAGAGTTCTACAAGATGCTATCTAAAGTGAATGTGAACTTGCCTCTCCTTGGCGTTATTGAAACGTCCCGGCTATGTCAAGTTCTTTAAAGAGTTAGCATCGAAGAAGAGAAGTTTGTAGATGATGAGAAGGTGATTGTATCGAGGTTGCAGTGCTATTTTTCAATCAATTGCCACCAAAGCAACGCGATCCGGAAGCTTTGTGATAAAGATTGCTTTGGGGAATGGAAAGGAAGCTACGGGCATGCTCGACCTTGATGCGGTATAAATTTAATGCCTTACTCTATTTTGAGCAACTTGAATTAGGGGAATTAAAACTTACTCGCATGTGTTTCTGAGTTAGTTGATAGATCAATTCGTTATCCTAGGGGGATTATCGAGGACATATTAGTTAGAGTGGGTGGATTGATCATTCCTGTTGATTTTGTTGTTCTAGATGTGGGTGACATTAAAGAAAATGGTAGAGAGCATACAATTCTTTTAGGAAGGCCTTTTATGGCTACTACCAACACTTTGATTGATGTTAAAAATGGTGTATTGAAAATGACGGTGTTGGGAGAAACTGTGTCCTTTTCTGTTAGAGATAGCACTATAGTACCATCTTACGATGCAATTGATAATTGTTCTTACATAGATGCTATTGATTGCTTGGTGGTCGAGACATGTGTATTGCGGGAAGATCGCATAGAAACTTTCCTTGCGAGTTATGATGAGAATGAAGAAAGCTACATGCGGAGAGCAAGGTTGCGGAGGAGAACAGGGAGATAGAAGTGGAAAGATTACCTTCATGAGAAACCGGACCTCAAAGAGTTACCCGAGCATCTCAAATATGTCTACCTTGAAGAGAGTGAGCGAAGCTGTCATAATCTTTGCGGGTTAAGCAAGGTAGAGGAAGAACAACTCATTGAGGTCTAAGAAAGAATAAGCGAGCTCTTGGATGGGTATATCGATATTAGAGGATAAGCCCGACAATGTGCATGCATCGGATAATACTTGAAGATGGGGCTAGGCGATTCGGGAAGGACAACGGAGGTTGAATCCTAACCTTATGGAGGTAGTCGAAGGAGATTCTAAAGCTCCTTGCGGAGGACTCATCTACCCGTCGCGAGCAGATCGGTGGATCGATCCGGTTCACGTGGTACCCAAGAAAGGTGGTATAACCGTGGTGAAGAATGATAGAGGAGGCTGGTGCCTACAAGGACTACCTTTGGATGGAGGATGTGCATCGACTACGAGAAGTTGAATGCCACCACTAGAAAGGACCATTTCCTCTTCCATTTATTGATCAAATGTTAGATAAGCTAGTGGACATGAATACTATTGTTTCCTTGATGGTGCATGCGGTTATTATCGGTAGCAATTGCTCAGGAGGATCAAGCCAAAACAACTTTCACTTGTCCGTTTGGCACTTTCGCGTGGAGAATGATGCCGTTTAGTGCATGCAATGCCCTGGAACATTTCAAGGTGCATGACTTCTATCTTCTCGAAAATGATTGGTAATTTCATTGAGGTTTTTATGGATGATTTTTAGTTTTTGGATTATCTTTTCATGATTGTCTTAGGAAGTTAGATGTGGTTCTTGCGTTGTATTGAATGCGATCTTACATTGAGTTGGGAAAAGAGTCATTTTATGGTGACGAGTGGGATTGTATTAGGGCATGTGATATCCAAAAGGGATTGAGTTAATAAAGCAAAATTGATGTAATTGAAAAATTGCCTCCACCAATTGATGTCGGAGGAATTAGAAGTTTCTTAGGGCACTCGAGATTTTATAGGCGATTTATTAAGGATTTTTCTAAAATAAGTCAACCTTTGTGTAAACTGCTTGCCCAAGATGTTCAATTTCTATTTAATGAAAGTTGCTGCATGCTTTCAATACTTTGAAGGAAAAACTTATCTCTGCACCCATTGTAGTTGCCCCAGATTGGTCATTACCCTTTGAGATTATGTGTGATGCATCGAACACTGCAGTAGGAGCTGTCCTTGGTCAACGTATTGATAAAATGTTGCGTGTGATTTACTATGCAAGTTTAACTCTTAATTCTGCACAAGCAAATTACACGACTACAGAAAAGGAGCTTTTGGCTGTGGTTTTTGCTTTAGACAAGTTTAGGTCTTATATTCTAGGATCTAAAACAATTGTACACAGTGATCATGCAGCTCTTCGATACTTGATGTCAAAACCTCAGGCCAAACCTAGATTGATTAGGTGGATTTTGTTGCTGCAAGAATTTGATGTTGAGATTAAGGACAGAAAGGGTAGTGAGAATGCAGTAGCGGATCATTTATCTCGTCTTCCCTTTAGCTCCCAAGCAGATGACTTGCATCAATCTGGCATTAGTGATGAGTTTCCCTTTGAGCATGCATTTGAGACTTCTGTTATTCCTTGGTATGCTGACATATGTAATTATCTTGCAAGTGGAAAATTACGTTCTGATATTTCTTCTCAAGAGAAGAAAAGGTTTTTGTCGTCTTGCAGGAATTACTATTGGGATGATCCTCATCTTTTTCGCCTTGGTAAGGATGAGGTTATCAGGAGATGCATTCCAGCAGAGGAGCAGCTAGAGATCCTGACGTTGTGTCATGCTTCGAACTGTGGAGGACATTTTGGGGGTCGAAAGACTGCCTTTAAGGTTCTTCAATCCGGATTTTATTGGCCGTCAATCTTTAAGAATGCACATAATTTACATTTAGCATGTGATAGGTGTCAACGGGTGGGTGCGATAGGAGTTAGAAATGAAATGCCTTTGAATACTAATCTACCTGTTGAGATTTTTGATGTGTGGGGCATTGATTTTATGGGTCCGTTTCCAAAGTCTTGTGGATTTGAGTATATTCTTCTTGCTGTAGATTATGTGTCCAAATGGGTGGGCGATTCCTACCCGGACATGTGATGCTAATATTGTCATCAAGTTTGTGCGGGATAATATTCTTTGCGGGTTTGGATTCCTCGAGCTATAATCGTGATGGGGAAAACAACACTGTAATAAATCATTTGAGAAATTGATGAAGAAGAATGGAGTTTCCACAAAGTTGCAACACCGTATCATCCTCAAACTTGAGGACGGGCCGAGGCGAGCAACAAGCAAATCGAGGGATTACGGAGAAAATGGTGAAGCCGTCGAGAAAGATTGGGCAACTAAATTGAGCGAGGCTCGTGGGCATATCGAGCGACTTACAAGACCGTTTTAGGGATGAGCCCTTATAAGATGGTCTATGGTAAGTCTTGTCATCTTCGGTGGAGATTGAACATAAAGCATCTTGGGCGATAAGGAATGTGAATTTGGATTTGTCTCAAGCGGAAAAAGCGAACTTTACAGGTTATGCGAGCTTGAAGAAGCTGCGTGATGAAACTGTGAGAATGCTCGAATTTATAAGGAAAAGTGAAGAGGATTCACGATAAGAAATTAGTGAGAAAAGATCTTCAACACGGAATGAAAGTGCTTTTGTTCAATTCACGGTTAAGATTGTTTCACGGGAAGCTTGAAGTAGATGGAGTGGTCCATATGAGATAGAAGAGGTGTTTCCTACAGACGGTGAAATTATCTGATCGTGACGAGAAGTCCTTTCAAGTTAATGGACAACGGTGAAGTTGTACATTGAAGGAGCATCAAATGTGATGGAGCGGTCGATAAGACTCCAAAGCAATGTCGAATGAGGATTCAATGGTCGAGCTAACGACGTTAAAATTAGCGCTTCGTGGGAAGCTGACCCGTGTTTATTTTGTTTTGCTCGTTTTCTTTTGTTTTGTTTGTTTTGTGTTTTTGATGTTGTTTTTGTTTTATGTAGTGCAGGTTGGAATTGAATATCTTGGGTGTTGGATACAAAAGAAAAGACTCAAAATTCCGTCGGAGGTACCCGGTCATCGGACGCTCCCAAACCGTACTGGGTATAAATTGAAGAAAAGGCTACTTGTTGCGGACGGGCAGCCGTGGCACTGGTGGAGATTATTGTTATCGGCGAGAGAAGGTACCCCAATGGGGACGCATCAAGCCGTGGCTGGGCGAAATTTTTTTTTGAGGCGGAGAGTGTGACCCAGGCGGGACGGAGGGTGCAACCGTGGCTGGTCCGATTTTCTTAAAAAAAAAAAATAATAATAATAATTAAAAAAATAAATTAAAATAAATAAATAATATTAAATATTTATGTGTGGATTCAACCCTAATTTCTTTCTTTCTCTCATGACTCCTCCTTTCCAGTAGTTTCTCTAAAATCAGTCTTCTACTCTCGATCGCGATTCCGCCTCGTCCGTAGCTCAAGCTCGATCCGGCGTTTCCTCTCCGAGCCGCGTCCGGCCTTCCACCCCGCGTCGCGCACCCATCCTTCCCGCTCCGTCCGGCGTTTCGTCCATCTCCGCGCCACGCTCAGATCCATCCGGCGCCTTCCCTCAGCGCTCGCCACCTCCGCGCCAAGCTCGCCTCCGCGTCCAGCGCTCACGACCCAGCGCTCGACTCAGCGCCCGCGTCCGGCGTTTCGCCCTCAGCGCCCGCCACCTCCGCGCCAGCTTCGCCTCCGCGTCAGTGCTCACGACCAGCGCTTCGACTTCAGCGCCAGCGTCCGGCGTTCGCCCTCGGCCCCGCCGCCTCCAGCGCGGCTTCGCCCTCCGTCCGGCGCTTCATAGCGCGCGCGCGCCAGCTTCCGTCCGGTGCTTTAAGCTCGGCGCCCTAGCCTTCACTTTCGTTCTGTCCGGCGCTACGCGTCCGGCGTTTCATCGCTCTTTCATACGAATCCGGTGCTCGCCCGCGTCCGTAACTGCTCCTCTCCGTCCGGCGTTTCCATCACAGCGCCGCGCGCCTCTAGCTCGTGCCCAGCTTCCGTCGAGCGCTACCTCCTTAGCGCTGCGCGCCATCCTTCGCCTCGGCGCTTTCCTCCGTCCGGCTTCCATCTTTCCAATTTGCGCCCAACGCTGCGTTGCACGCCCCGTCCGGCGTTTCACTTGCCTTGCCCAAGTACCTCCCTTACAGATATGGTTCGTACGAAGAATCCAGCTGGATCTAGTTCACGTCATCCACGAGATGATGACATTCCTATGGAAGAACCCATCGAAGATATCGGTATTATGTATTGACCGCCTTCCCTATCTATAATCACATGGAAGGTACTCTTCATCGCCGCTTTATCCATCAAGATATTACTCCTCAGCGTGTATTTAATTGGCAACCGATGATAAGTTTAGGTGCGGAAGATAAGATAAAAATATTTAAAGAACTTAGGCTTACTTGGTATGCTATGATGGAATTACTGGTTATTCTCCGTTGTTGGTTGAATTCTCTTGTCTGATGAGTTTTGATGATGAATCGAGATAATATGACACGTAAATGCATTGGGGAATGAGTATGTTGTTACACCTCGTGTTATGAAGGGTGTATTTGGATTTCCGACCTCGGGTGCGTGGTGTACCTCGATCATTCAATGTGAGAGAGCTTGGCGAGAGCTTTCGGGTTTTAATAGCGGGTGCGTCGGTTGGGATGCCGAGTGGGTTTATCGAGGATCCAACTTTGGCAATGGTGCACAAATTCATTGCCTTCAATGTCTTGACAATGAGCAGGCTAATAAAGTTAATCTGGTGAGGTCTTCCTCCTCACTTGCTGTGTTAAGAAAACGAAGGTTAGCCCAACCTTCTTCATTTGGGAACATCTGCAGATTAATTATTGTAGTAAGAAGTGTCGGCTACCTTGTGCCAAATCCCCTTGGACTAGCCGCAGCATTTGAGGATAATTAGTAATGAGGCACGCACGTTCACAGACGAGGTTTGATAAGGCCGAAAAGGATTGACCTCGGTGAGCTTGAGGTGCCCGTTTGCTTATAATGAGGCGACCCTTGCACCGCGTGATAGGAGGAAGCGTGAGGAGAGATACATGCATGCGCAGCTCGCGAAGCTCAGCGGAGGCTGCGGGACCATCCCATCCCCTTACGGTGACATGATGATTTTGATACCACTCTTGCATCGATGAAGAAGGCGATCAGCATGCTATGCATGAGAGGATCTGAGCCTCTTGAGAGCAACGCCGATCCCGATCACCCACGGTTCCCTTCTCGGCCAAGGCCCGTCGAGGCGGGGCTACTATTCCATGCGTGAGGAGTTTGGAAAGTTCGAGAATGAATTAGCGGTCGATGGGCGAGTTTCGTCAAGACATCTCCTCTCGATTCGATCGACAAAATGAACGTCTTGTGAGCAGAACCGACTTTGGAGAGAAGCGAGAACCAGTCGGAACCAATACAATCGGCGGATGGGTGAGCATAATCGGCGCATGGCGCTCTCGAGGCTCGATGGAAAGCTTGGACTTCATTTCATGACGATCCACCTCCACCACCGCCGTCGACCAATAGTGATTCTTCACTATTGGAGTGTATGTGTTTTGCCGTTTTGTGTGTGTCATTTTTTTTGATCGCTCCTTTTCCACACGAAAGGTGTAAGTATAGGGTAAGTGGCAGTATCGTATCCACAGAGATTGTATCACGAAAACATAGAAGCTAGCTCAACGATAATTCAATATTATTCAAGCACAGATAAAGGACGAGAGGTTTTGGGCTTCGGAAATTAATCCAAAGCAAAAGTAACCAAGCAGAAATATAAAATAAAGCAATAAAATCACGAAAGATAACTATGAAGAAGGACGACTAACCCTAGGGATGCATTAATCCTATCCACAACGTGTTTATCCTGTTCCTATTAACCAATTTAATCCAGACAAGATGGAAGATCACATATAGCCGACAAATTACATTACGACAAAAGCGGTACGTAGATTACTAGTTTTCCCTATTATTTATTCGTCTACAGGTGAAAACAAGCAACTCAAACAGATCACAAGAATATGCTTCCTACGAATGTCCTATCTCGATTCGACTCGAGGCTTATTCGTATCATGCATTCAAGATCGATTGACAATTAATACAATTCGTCATTAATCGGCAACTAGATATGCATCAACATTGATCGAAATCAACACATATAAATAAGCACCATGAATCATGAATCAATGCACGGAAGGTAAATAGAGATAACATGAATCACAACATATAGGATCGGATCATGCAAACCCAGGGTTAGAGCGGAAATTACCTGTACATAATTAGCGGAATAAAAATACGATAAAACATAGAAACGGAAAATAAATATATAAACCCGTGATGAGCGTTGGAAGAACAATGGTTGGTCTTGAATCGATCCCAAGCGATAAGCGGAAAACAACGGAAAACGATCGGACAAAGCGTTAGATTGATAAACTAAACAAGAACAAAGCAAGAATTAAATCTAGAACTAAACTAAAGCTAAAACAAAGATAAAATTGAGGAAAAACAAGTAAAAGAGCTGCGGGGCGTAATGGGGGCTCTCTCGGCGCGAGTGGGGTGTTGCCATATATAGGCACACCCAAAACCCTAATTTTCATACGCGCGCCGTCTCGCGACCACCCTTCGCGGTCGCTAGGTGTGGTCGCGAGGTAATCCTCGCTGCCTTCGCCCGCGATCGCCTCTTGCGCCCGCTGCATTGCGACCGACCAGCGGTCGCTAGCCATACTCAGTGGTCGCGAGAAAACGTCCGATGAATTTCGACTGGCTGGCTCGCGCTTTGTACCTCGCGACCCACCTAGCGGTCGCTAGCCGCTACGAACCGGTCGCGAAAATCGTCCGGTGAGTTCTAGGCGCTGGGCTTGCTCGCGTGCAGTCGCGATCGCTAATCCTCACGGATGCTCGCCGGTTTGCCTCGCGACCAACCCAGCGACCGCTGGGTTGGTCGCTAGAAATAGGTCGGTTGCTCGTTTGGCTCGTGCTTCGTTCCTTGTTTCGATTATCAACATATAAACCTACAAAGCGTCGAGGAAACACCCAGCGTTATCTTCTAGCAATAGATAAAACATTAAGAATCGATACATAAACGCACATTAAACGAGCTAAACTCATCTTCAAATATCAACTAAAACGTGTAAAATGCGCGTTTATCAAACCCCCAAACTTAAAGCATTGTTTGTCCTCAAACAAAAACAAAGCAATACAAACGAAGATCAGCGTAGCAAAGGGATAACCATTCTAGGCCTCGAAACATATTAACGCTCAAAAACATTAGCGCACATGGCGGCGTAGCCAACTCGGCACAACCAACCATCGAGGCGAGAACTCATTTATTTCAACCTCACAAAGGCATGTGCGTAAAATATATAGAATACACTCAAACTCATAAAGAAATTTAAGGGCGTGTATACACTCACGGATCAATGCAATGTAACATCTTACCATAGGCTTGCCGTTTCTCTAACATCTCCACCGTCAAATGTGTTCAAATAAGGATCAAAGAGGACTTTTCATAGGTTGTAATGTAGGCACATTGGTTAAGGTAGGATAATATATGGCTAAGTGACTCAAGTAAACTCCAAGCACCACCATTTATATATTTCGACACGTATGGACTTTGTCCATTTTGTCTTCTTTCCCAACGTGCTAAATCAACGTTTTATGCCTCATGAGGTACCTATACTTTGATTAAGGACCCTTTATGCTCAACACTCATAGTGAATTTATCATTTTTCTTTTTCTTTTCTTTTCTTTTCTAGAGCTTATAGGGTTTAATTTTCACGAACAAGGTACTAATCTTCACCACAGATGTATTTTTCTAAACGAAACTTTTCTCATCATCACTACATCAAAATTTCACCCCTTTTGATTCCCATATCCATCCTCGCCTCCTATCGTCAGGTTAATCGAAAGAAAAGTCTAATAAAGGCTCAAAGAAGGCGACAAATGGTATATAACATCGGGTTAGTGTTTGGGTGAATACGTGGTTAACAAAGATGGCCTTTATCCTTTCCAAATTGAAAACACATATTGCGGTCTCGACACGTAAAAGCGGCAAGTTCTAGAAGATAATCACATGCGATATCACACAATTATGAAACTGTATCAAGATCATTATCGGTGAAGCTCAAGTCTCACGGGATAAGCAAAGGTGAAAAACAACAAGCTAAGCAATCTCAAGTCGTTTATCGTCATTTTCTAACATATCATGTGCACTATCATTAAATTTCACAAAAATTTTCTATCGTCATTGGCCACATGGATTAACACACTTCACTTAACTCGTTGATCGGCAGATTACCTAAAACTAAAAGAAAATGTAAACACGACAAAACAACACAAGCGAAAGAAACGACAAAACACGAAAAACAAAAACAAAGAAAACGTTGGGTTACCTCCCAACAAGTGCTTTATTTAACGTCTTTAGCTAGACCATCACTAACCTCGTCAATCTGGCGTTTTAGTAGCAATAGACATCTTTCTCGACTTGTGGAACCTTCTAAACTTCGCATTTACGGATGACCACCACTGACTATGGAAGTGGCCTGACAAACTTGAATGAAACACTCGAGTTCCATGCAGAGTCCACTTCTTCCTTCTCACGACTTCTTCGATCGGTCGAGTACCCTCTAAGCGAGGCGTGATCGGCAAAGCAGCGATCATGATCGAGCAACAATCTTCCGGCTTTCCAGCGTCGTGTTGCTTGATGGCGTCAGATATGGAAATTTTGAGCTCCTCATCGTTAACACGAAACGTGAGGTTTCCCTCCGCACATCAATCAACGCACGACCGGTTGCTAGAAAAGGTCTACCAAGGATTAGTGGTTGTTGTTTGAATTAAGAATATCAAGAATAACAAAGTCGGCGGAAAAACAAAATCGAATTCTTACCAACACGTCTTGACGATACCTTTTGGATATGTGATGACCGGTCAGCCATCATCGATGAAATCTTCGTCGGCTTCATTTTTCCTAGGTGTAGCCGGTTGAAAACGCGTTAATGACATCGATTTATGCTCGCCTCAAGTCGCATAACACATTTGGAAATTTCGCTCGGCGATCTCGCTCTAACGTGAAGCTGGGATCATTCAGCGAAAGGGAGCTTCTTTGCGACGGCACTTGCACTCTTGGATAGGGAAATTTTCTCAAATTTCCCAAGTTTCTTCTTACTTGCAAGCTCGTCTTTAAGAATTTCATGTAGCCGGCATGTTTATAGCACGCTTGAAGAGAGGCAAATTTATCTCAACTTTCGAAATACCTCTTTGAAGCGAGCAAATTCCTCGTCATATTTCGACTTGACAAGTCGACTCGGAAGCGGGACCGGAGGAATATACGTGCGAGGATTAGCCTCAGGGGTTCCTCGCGGTCGACCTCGCGGCCATTGGGATGGTCGTGAGGAGTCTGCTCACAGCACTTGCCTCCTTCCTCAGCGTCTTGAGCTTCTGCTGACCGAGTCGCCGCGAACAACTCGGCATGCGGATACTCGGATGGCTCGCGATCGGGCTCGCGGTCGCGAGCTTGGTCGCGATTTCTGCGTCGAATATTTTCTTGCTCTTCTTCCTGGTAGGGCTCGGGTAGGCTCGTCCACCTCGCCGTGCGAATGGCGAAGCATTGATTCTTCGGGTTCACCTCCGTATTACTTGGAAATTGGCCCGTCTTTTGTAGTGCATTCACTTGTACGGCAATTTGACCAATTTGACCTTCCAACATCTTTATGTGCTTCCCCATAGCCACTCTGATCGACTCAAGTGATTTATCCTCCGCGGTGTTGGCGATGAGCGACTCGATTCGTTGCCAATTGTTGGTTGCTTACAACCAACTGCTGCATCATGTCTTCGAGACTTGGCTTCCTCGGCTCTTGAATCGAATTCTGAGTATTGAAGCCTGCTGAAGGTTGTTGGAAATTCGAATGACTCCTCTGATTGATGTGGTGGCGTTCTGCATCTCAATCGACTCTTCAAAAGAGTGAACTTCTTCATGAGATCGTCAGTATTTTGAGTCACCTCTCAACGGTGCTTTGAGCGATGGCGTTCTCTCCGTTGGCCATTGATAGTGTTGGCGGCCATCTCTTCTACAATACGGCTCGCCTCGTCGACTAGTCGGTTTAATAAGCGACCTCCCGCCGGCGATCTACCATGCTCCTCGCCCCGCCATGTGGGTCCACCGTAGAAGCGTGTGATTTGTTGCTCCTTGGAGAACCCGTGTTGTGGACATCGTCTCAATAGACCTCGAATCTCCCATGCCTCGAATAATGATTCGTCGTGGTCTTGGCAAAATGAGAGATTTCGGCAATGATCTTCTAGCGCTTTCAGGGCGGAAAGTATTTCAAAGAAACTTCTCAAAGTTTCCCCAGTGTCGATCGACTCGGTCCAAACTCTTGAACCAATCTTTTCACTGGTGCAACACGAAACCGAACATCGCGCATCCGGATTGTGTCTTGTGGCACCCCATTCATTTGATGGTGTCACAAATGTCGAGAAACGTCTCGAGATGCGCATTCGGTCTTCCGTGACTCCTCCCCAAACCGCTCTCCTTGGACCATCTTGATCGGGGCGGTTTGAGCTCGAAATTATTTGCATCTACGTGCGGGCCCCAACCGCCTCCTTGAACTGCTCGGTGGGATGTCGGTACATGTGATTCGAGGTCTTTCCTGCGGGCGAGGACAATGATTCCTAAATTCGCCATCGGCTGCATCTCCGCAAAGTCGGCTAGCATCGTCTTCTTGCTCGGGAGGAATGCCCGTTGCTGCATGGATTTGCCATTGCGACTTGTCTCTTCTCTCGTCCTCTTCTCATTTGAGAGCTTTCGATCTCGAGATCTAAAAATATTTCGGGAGGTCCACGAGATCTTGTCGCGATAAACACCTCGAGAAAAGAGAAAATTCACTCGGTAACAATAAATAAATAATATAACTTGAATTAATAAATCGAAATCATCAAATTATTCCTATGTAATCTTAACAATCCCCAGCAACGGCGCCAAAATTTGATCGCTCCTTTTTCCACACGAAAAGGTGTAAGTATAGGGTAAGCGAAGTATCGTATCCACAGAGATTGTATCACGAAAACATAGAAGCTAGCTCAACGATAATTCAATATTATTCAAGCACAGATAAAGGACGAGAGGTTTTGGGCTTCGGAAATTAATCCAAAGCAAAAGTAACAAGCGTAAATATAAAATAAAGCAATAAAATCACGAAGATAACTATGAAGAAGGACGACTAACCCTAGGGATGCATTAATCCTATCCACAACGTGTTTATCCTGTTCCTATTAACCAATTTAATCCAGACAAGATGGAAGATCACATATGTAGCCGACAAATTGCATTATTACAAAAGCGGTCAGAGATTACTAGTTTTCCTATTACATTACGCTCTAGGTGAAAACAAGCAACTCCAAACAGATCACAAGAATATGCTTCCTACGAATGTCCTATCTCAGTTACGACTCAAGGCTTATTCGTATCATGCATTCAAGATCGATTGACAATTAATACAATTACGTCATTAACTGGCAACTAGATATGCATCAACATTGATCAGAAATCAACACATATAAATAAGCACCATGAATCATGAATCAATGCCTGGAAGGTAAATAGAGATAACATGAATCACAACATATAGGATCGGATCATGCAAACCCTAGGATTAGAACGGGAAATTACCTAGACATAATTAACGGAATAAAAATACGATAAAACATAGAAACGGAAAATAAATATATAAAACCCGTGATGAAGCGTTGGAAGAACAATGGTTGGTCTTGAATCCAATCCCAAGCGATAAACGGGAAAACAACGGAAAAACGATCGGACAAAACGTTCCGATTGATAAACTAAACAAGAACAAAGCAAGAATTAAATCTAGAACTAAACTAAAGCTAAAACAAAGATAAAATTGAGGAAAAACTGAAGTAAAAGAGCTCTGGGGCGTAATGGGGGCTCTCTCGGGCGCGAGTGGGGTGTTGCCATATATATAGGCACACCCCAAAACCCTAATTTTCCTTCGCGCCGCGTCTCGCGACCACCCTTCGCGGTCGCTAGCGTGGTCGCGAGGTAATCCGCCGCCTTCTCGCCCGCGATCGCCTCTTGCGCCCGCTCGATTCATGACCGACCTGGCGGTCGCTAGCCATACTCAAGTGGTCGCGAGAAACGCCCAAGAATTTCTCGACACCGGCTTCGCCGCTTTGTACCTCGCGACCCGGCTAGCGGTCGCTAGCCGTTCTACGAATCGGTCGCGAAATCGCCCAGTGAGTTCTAGCGCTAGGGCTTGCTCGCGGCACAGGTCGCGGTCGCTAATCCTCCGGATGCTCATTGGTTTGCGCTCGCGACCAACCTAGCGACCGCTAGGTTGGTCGCTAGAAATAGGTCGGTTGCTCATTTGCTCGTGCTTCGTTCCTTGTTTCGATTATCAACATATAAACTACAAAACGCCGAGGAAACACCCAAGAGCAGATCTTCTAGCAATAGATAAAACATTAAGAATCGATACATAAACGCACATTAAACGAGCTAAACTCATCTTCAAATATCAACTAAAAACGTGTAAAATGCGCGTTTATCATTTTTTTGTTTTTTTTGTTCGTTTTGTTTTTGTTCTTTGTTCGCTCTGTTTTGTGTTTTGTTTTGTAGGTTTGTTTGGTTTTGATGCCCATCTCCGTTTCGTCAATTTCGTGAAGTCGCCTCTACTATACTTTTATATTCATATGCAATGAGGACCTTGCTTGTTTTAAGTGTGAGGGGGTATCGTTTGGTTTGTGTCGTTTTTGTTTTGTCGTTTCCCGTTTTGTTGTGTCTTGTCGTTGTGTTTCGTCGTTTCTTAACTCTTTGTTTGGATTAGACACGAATTTATTCTCTTGAAATCAATGGTGTATGAACAATTATGCTTTAAGTTGAATTGATTGCGTTTTGATCTGAATTTCTTTGCATCTTGGTATATGGTTTTTAGTTTGATAATTCTTAGGCGTCAATTTGAACTGTGGGACATAATTAGGAAGCTGTGTTTAGACAAGGTGTGTGATCGGATGTCATATGCTTCGTAAATGGAACCCGTCTCTTGTATGATTTTCTAGAAAAAGTGGACAAAAGAAAAAAAATAAAAAAATAAAAATAAAAATAAAAAAAAAAATAAAAATAAAAAACGTTGTATGAAATAAGTGGGCTTAAAATTCGAATAAGGGGCTCTACCCCTCTTGCTTGTGTTGTCTCTCGAATGGAGACTATTTGCTATGGGTATAGATATCTACGTTAGGATACTCGAGTGTACAACTTGAAGTTTCCACCTAACGATCATCGTCCTATAATCGGTTTTAAGTTCCACAAATTCTTATTTGATTTTTTCATTGGGATATCTTACATGAAAAGGGAACCATATAAGTTGTATATTGATTTCTGAGATCATGTTGAGTCGAAGCACAGCTATTCTATGATAAGTCACATGTTTGGATTGATGAATGAGGATCATTATATTGAGAACTATATTATTAAGATGCATTGAAGGGATGTGAATATGAGATTGATTCTATTTGAAGTATTGATTCTATGTGTACCACTATTTTCAAGAAACTAAATTTGCTCGAGGACAAGCAAAGAGTTAAGTGTGGGGGAGTTGTTTCGTATGTTTTTGTTGTGTTTTCTTTGTCCGCTTGAACGATTTGGTTCTATATGCTTAAGTTTTGAATATCATTTTATTGGAATCATGTTCGTTTTGTTTTGTGTAGGAATAGTCGCGTTTAAGCATTTTTGAGCATAAAACGCACGTGAAGTCGCTAGAAGAGCACCGTCCGGCGCTGATCAAGCGTCCGTGGCCGGTGCCGTGTCTCGTAGGGTGCCCGCGTCCGCGGCATGCGTCCGTCCGCGGCGCCACGCTGAAGCCGCCGAGATCGCCGCGTCCGTGCTGTCGTTCGTCCGTGGCCGGTGATGTGTTGAAGCTGCCGAGAATGGCGCGTCCGTGCTGGAATGCGTCCGTGCTTGGATCATGAGCTGAAATCGTCCAGAGATGGCGCGTCCGTGCTGGTCATCGTCCGTGACGGTATCCATTTCTTGGCGCGCGTCCGTACCCCAAACCGTATTTGGGTGGCCATGATTTCGCATTGATTTGAAGGCCTCGCGTCCGTCGCTGAGACTCCGTCCCCATACTTTGGGCGAGGAATTTTGGGCGCTATAAATATAACTTAAACGCTGAAAAACCCTAGTTCATATTTTATTTGGCAGACGTCAGTTTTCAATATTCTCCCACGCGACTGTTCATCATTATTTTCCTTGTAATTCTCTTTGCATTTGGGATTGATTCAAGACATTTGATTGGAGAAATCCATCAACGACATTTACGATTGTAAGACTTGTTATTCTATTTTTCCTCATTGAATTATTGGATGATGATTTCTATCAATTATAATTATTTGATCCATGAGATGAGCATGAACTAATTCTTTTCTAGGGTTGGGTGATTCAAATTGATTGATTGATGATTTGTTTGATTGAGAATACAAATTGAATCATAGGGTTTATTGTTGAGTGATTAATCTCTGTTGAATTATTTATGTTTCGTGTATTATCGAGAGATAGATACGTGCATGATAGGAATTTGGTAATTGATTAATCACTATTTTATTTGTATGTTTCGTGTATTATCGAGAGATAGATACGTTGCATCATAGGAATAGATTGGATTAGAGGTTACCGGAAACGGGACTCTAGTAGTTTATGTATTTGTGAAATTTGATAACCTAGGTTTAATCCACGGAACGAAAGTCGAGTGTTTGGATTGAGGTTTGAATATTGCATGAATAGGTAGATTTCTTGATCAAGCAATAAATCGATTAATCAAGGCGAAGAACCCTAATACCCTAGTTTATCTCACATTCTTGAAGAATTCCTGTGCGTTTGAACTGCTTTGAACAATCGTTGAATCGTTTGCGTGTTTAATTTCATGTTTATCTTAGTTAATCATCACCCCAAAATCAAGTTTAGGATTTAGATTTATTGCTTTTATCGTAACACATCATAAGCCCTGTTAAGTCTTCCTCGAGAGATTCGACTTGGGTCGACCTTACCACGCTATAGGGACCTCGTGCTATTGCGAGCGACTAAGTAGAACAATTTGGTCGGAACACACATGATTAGGTTGGATAGATAAAATTAATCCAACATAATCAAGTGTTTACTTTTAAGGATTAATATTTGAGGATATCCCAAAACCCGGGATTATTTTAATCTTTTGAATTATTCTTCATTAATATTAATCCAACCAATATAGGTAGGATTAAAATAATCCTCCAAATAAAGGGAAATTATTTATCTCAATCTTAATCCTTCACTAATCCTTTGTAGTAAACAAAGGATTGATAGATAAAAATTATCTTATCACACATTTAATCCATCAAATAGTCAATCCTTTAAAATGCTAATCATGTAAAGTAAACACCACCTTAGGGGACTGCTCCTTAGATAAAGGAACACCATATCTGAAGGGCAGCAATCCCTTTTTGGCGGTCTGCGTACTAAAACGAGTAATCACAGTATCAATGTAAGACGCCTGAGATAAGCTCAACATTTTTCTCTTGCGATCTCGGTAAACCTTGATCCCAAGAATGTACGCTTCATCTTCTAAGTGTTTCATTTGAAACTGATCGGATAACCAACTCTTTACGTCTGATAACAGCTTCACATTGTTGCCAAGTAGAAGGATGCCATCTACGTAAAGTGCAAGAAATACCACATCACCGTTGATATCTAAACGATACACACAACTTTCGCTAGGAAACTGTGTAAATCCATAGGACTTTACCACCTCGTCAAAGCGTAAGTTCCAGGATCGGAAAACTTGCTTGAGTCCATAAATGGACTTCTTAAGCTTCCATACTAGATGCTCTTCATCTTTCACCACATAACATTCGGGTTGCTGCATATAGATGTCTCTACCTTCTTCAAGGTAACTGTTTAGAAAAGTGATTTTAACATCCATTTGCCAAACCTCAAGGTTTAGGTGTGCTACTATGGCCAGAGGAATTCTGATGGACTTGAGCATTGCTACAGGCGAAAAGGTCTCATCGAAATCAATGCCCTCAATCTGAGTGTACCCTTTCACCACAAGCCTGGCTTTAAAAGCCGAAACCTCTCCATCTGATTCTCTCTTCCTCTTGTATACCCACTTACTACCTATGGCTTCCTTGCCATCTGGTAGAGGTGTTTTCTCGTATACATCCATAGTTGTTATGGACTCCATCTCTAAGTCCATAGCGGTGTACCATAATCTTGCATCTGTGTCTTGTGTCGCCTCGCTGTATGTCCATGGGTCGATTACAGCCTGCTCTTTTCTTGGGACTAAATCCGAAGATTCACCCACGAACATAAATTGCTCGGGTTGACGAACAACCCTCCCACTACGACAAGGCGCCATCGGCACAATGACAACGGTGGGTGCGGTAACACGTGGTTCTCTATCTTGCACAACTTGCTGGTAGGTACCACTCATGCGGTCGATATCTCAAGTGGAACTCGACCCACTTCAATTTCTTGAAGTATCCGTGTCGATCCTCCTCTGACACCACGACATCTCGCACTTTGGCCTGTCGTTGGTGGAATACGATCATCTTCTAATTCTTGAAGTATGATTTCAACTTTGGATTTGTGGTTTTTCATGTAGTCCTCTTCTAAGAATCGGGCGTTAGTGCTAATAACGACCTTCTGATCCTTAGGACTATAGAAATAACCACCTTTCGTTCCTCTAGGATAACCAATAAATAGCCTTGCTTCAGATCTAGCCTCCAACTTGTCAGATTTCTTGTTCAGCACATGTGTTGGACTGCTCTATATCCTTATATTGGCTTAAACTAGGCTTGCGCCCAAACCATAACTCGAAGGGGTCTTGTCGATGGACTTGGACGGTACTAGATTGAGCAAATATGTCACTGTTTCTAAGGCATACCCCCAGAACGAAATAGGTATGTTGCATAACTCATCATAGATCTAACCATTTCCAAGAGATTCCTATTTCTTCGCTCTGACACACCATTTTGCTGTGGTGTGCCTGGTGTAGTGAGCTAGAAGATAATCCCACACTGCACGAAATAGTCAATGAACTCGTTACTGAGGTATTCGCAACCGCGATCAGACCGCAGGGACTTGATACTCTTACCTAGCTTCGTCTCCACTTCTGCCTTAAATTCTTTGAATTTCTTAAAGCATTCAGACTTGTGGTGAAGCAGGTATACGTATCCGTACCTTGAGTATCGTCAATGAAAGTGATAAAATACTCATACCATCCACGAGCTTGTGTGGACATTGGTCCACACATGTCAGAATGGACTAGCTCCAACACTTCCTTGGCTCTATATCCCTTCGCTTTGAAGGGTCTGGTCGACATCTTTCCTTCTATACAGGATTCGCAGACTAGGAACGGAGTGACTGTAATTTCACTCAACGCTCCATTCTTAGCCAGTCTTTGGCTCCTGTTTAGATTGATGTGACCTAATGTCACAGCCCGATTTCCTTAACCATAATTAGTCAAGTAATTGGACCGTGACTTGATTTAAGAAGGATACTCTGTAATCAATAACATCAAATATGACCACTAATTCATAGCGATCACAATGTGTGACCTTAACTTTCATCATGAAGGAATCAAATATTTATGGTTCAAAGAGGTAAAATGGAATTTGACATAGGTTAATTTTAGGTTTTCAATCCATAATAAGGATCAAATATAGAAAGACAACGACTGAGGATGGATAATCACAAAGGGATAACGAATATCAAGAATATACATTTTCAAACATACTTTTACAACATGGAGAATTGATTGACGTTTCAAAGCAAGTTTTAACAATGTTTCCAAGCCATGATATAAAACTTATTGGGTCTAACAAAACAATTTTGAACTTTCAAGTAAATGACGTTCCAAAGTATGATTCGAAAATGATTCAATTACCTCATATTGAATTCAACAACAACATCTCTGGACCATCAAGTAAATCCTTGTGCGCATAGGCATTTTAATAATTCATGTTCTCAAAATCAAATCAACGTCATAACAACAATGCCGAAATCACAATATCAAAATAAGACTATCGTCACTATTGAGTCAATTCGGCATAACAAAACATAGCAACAAGTGAAGGCCAAAGTTCGGCAACAAGAAGGGTGACTGAGAATTATGTATGAAGACATAACTCTCTGGGCAACAAAAACAAGTTGACATCAAATGAATAACCTCAACAGTTTATCAATATCATCATGAATCAATTTACTTAGAGAAGTTCTTTGCATAGCATTCGATTCCAGCATCCTCTCGAGCTCAACCTGCACGTTTAGAAATACATGCAGGGCGTGAGTACAAAATTACACTCAGTGGGTATACGCCGAAAATATAAAACATTGCCCTTAGGGCTATATGAATGACTTGCCATAACATTAGCAAAGCACATGGGTTTTTAATGAAATAACCTGTGCACGCATCGTAAATAAACACTTACTTGCTTTCATTTCATAGCATCATCATAAAGTTTGCATATGCATGTTCTCATGTCGGCCGATAACTTTTCCTTCCCATATCCACGGATTGTTTCTACGTGTTGAGAAGTAGGCCTCCTTCTCAAACACCTTAACATCACATACCCGAGTTGGACCCGAAGGGTACCAACTACGGTCATACCCGACGTCGGTACATTCTTCCATCCATACTTTCTTTCTTTCTTTTCCGTGGATAGGTAAATGCATTATGCTCATGCTCATGCTCAAAACAAGCAAGTCATTTAACTTTGAAACTTTGCAAGTAAATGCATATCATATCATTTTGAAAATATATATCAAAACAGAGCATATCATTATAGAAAGTATTTATACCCACCTGGCGACAGTCACTCGACAACTGTACTTTTTATCTTTCATATCTTTCTTCTTGTCACTTGGTCCATCAATCCACATAAAACGGCATAAAATCCTATCAAGAACCAAACAAGAACATAACTTATCTTAGTCGTCGATACGACTATATTTTCTCAATACACAAGACGCTATGGTTAATAAACATTCGGGTCATTGCATCCTCTAACGTCTTAACATATAACAAGACTTAACGAAGCCTCATGTGTCTAAACGAGCATAGAAAACTCAACAACAAGCTTAAACCATTCTACCTTAGCCAAAAACCTAACGACCCCTTAAGACGTAGCTTGTGTCCGAGGTCAAAAATTACGCAAGACGTCGTCTAATTTAGACGAACCTCTATACATGCTCAACTATAATCAAATATCACTAATCAACCATCAAAACTCAAAGATCAAAGCTTTAGCATTGAAAACTCAAACTTGACGTCAAACTAAAATTTTCAACTTTCAAATACGTCGGTCGAAAAATTCGAATAAATCATTTTAAGCTTTATTCATATCATAGAGTCTAAATATGAAGTCAAAATGATCAAATAAAATCAAAAATCCAACATTATCAAGGCTAAGGTTTTCGCCATTTTAGGGTTTCAACATAGGTTCGATTTCAAACGTTTTTCTTGCTCAAAACATATTTATATCTATCTAATAACACATATATGAAGAAAATACAAGCTTATCAACATCATATATTCAAGATCAAGACCTTCCATTTTTTCGAAAATTATCAATATTCCAAGCAATAAACATATGCTTCACAAATTCAACATTAAACAATACGTAGACGACGAATCTATCATAATATCAATAAATAATCAACAAAACATAATCATTCATAATTCTTCCAAAATGATCGAAAATATGAAATGTGCATAAGATCGTATTTTCAAACCGTAGATGTGTTCTAGGGTTGATATCATACCTCGATTCGAAGACGGATCAAAAATTTAACGGTTAGATCTTCGTATTTTTGTCTTGAAATTTTCGAAAATTTTGATTGTGTGTGTGTGTGTGTTTTTGGACGAAAATTTAAGAAAATAAAGAAGAAAACTGGATTGGAATGTGTATAAATATGTAGCCACAAATTTTATTTTATTTTCATTTTCTTTAATATGGTGGAAAATTCTCAAATTTTCTCTATTTTTGATTTTCTTTAAAACATGATGAATAATCATGTTCTAGCAAATTACAAAAATGTACACTTTTCTATAAATAAGACCAATGTTATAAATGCATGCTATTAATCCATATCGTTCCGATTTCAAAACTCAATTTCTAATAAAATGCTCTCTACTTGAAATCCTCTTTTAAAACTCAAATAACATATTATAAACATCAAAATTTGATTATAAAAACATTTTTGTCCTCAAAAACCATTTTAAATATTTTGCTCTTAATCGGAGCTTAATCGGCAAACGTCGATGTCACAAAAGCATAGATTTTGAAATTCTCAATTTTCTGAAATCAAGACTTCATTGAGCATGTATCTATCATCTCAAGACCTTTGGAATATAGGTCTTCTTATTCTAAACAAGACCTAAGAATCTTATCTTAGGTTCCATCTCGAATCTATCTCGAATCCTATCTTGTCGACTCGAAGCTTAACATAAAAGCTTCTAGCTTAAACAACTATTTCTTAAGGATGCAATGCCCTTTTCATAAGCTCTTAATTAGGAGCTAATCTCTGCTACAGGAACACGGGGTATTACACCTAATCTAAGATGCCAAATAAATGTGGTGTCACTAGCGAAGAAAATTTCATCTTCTTAAGGTTTGATGTTGATGCAACATAATTAAAGGTATTATGTTTAGCAGAATTAGTATAAAGCGAATTATATAAAGTGTCACCACATATAACTTCGTCATTTCTTATGATAGAAACACCACTATCAAAAATAACAGAATATCCTAGTTTGGAAACCGAGATAATGTTTCGCCGAAACTCCGGCACATATAAAACATCTTTTAATACTAAAACTGTTCTATCAAAACATAAAGAAACATCTCCGACTGCAACGGCCTCGACTTTCGCCGCGTTGTCCATGGAGATCGTTATCTCGCCATCAAACAGACTCCGTCTGCAGGAACCCACGAGGTGTAACAAACATGATCAGCCGCACCCGTATGTACTACCCATGAATGAGTAGAACAAGTTGCTAAACATGTTTCCATTAATAAAGCAAATGGCGTACCTTGAGCCTCGAGCATGGGCACTTAGCCTTCCAATGCCCGCCTCACCGCACTCAAGCATTGCCCTTCTCCTTTGGCTTTTTCAAACCGCTGGTAGAACCTTTTGTATTACTCCCACTCTTTTCTTTATCATTAACATCTCTTGAATTCCACTTTACCTTTTCATCTTTCGATAAAATAGTGGTCTTCCTTGAGGTGCGTACTAAAGACTGTGCACCTTTGCCCATTTTACGTTCCTCCGTTACTAAGTCCTCTTGCAATGAATCTAGAGTATAACTCTTTTCATAAAGGACTACTCTATAACGGAAGTTTTCAAAAGACTTGGGTAAAATGTTGAGGATTATATCGACTCTGACTATGTCATCAATATATCCTCCAACCAACTTGAGCTCTCCGAAGAGATTGATCATTTGCTCTACATGATCATGCACTGAATCGCCTTCCATCATTGAACTTGACATAATAAATTTTGACAAATTATGACTAGCGATTTTATCCGACTCCCCATACGTTTTCATGAGATTTAGCCAGATAGTGGCTGCATCTTCCATCTCTTGATGCTGGAGTTGCAAGGACTCGCACATGGTGACCAAAAGAAGGCATTTTGCCATTCTATTTGATTTTTCCCATTTCTCGTGCTCCTTGAGCTCCTTATCTGTAGATGAATTATCTAGGGGGGTTGGACGGGGTGTAGTGAGTATAAATAAATTTTCTTCGGCAGTGAGAACACTCTTAATGTTTCGTTTCCACTCGATAAAATTTGGACCGGATAGAGGGTTTTGTGCGAGCATAATGATAATCGGTGTAAGAGATATATCTGAAAAGTAATGTAAACACATAAGCATACGATCGCACATAATTCATAACAATAATATTATAACCTTTTGATAAAACAATATTAATTGAAACCTCCAATCGCCCAAGGAATTCCACATGCAAGTTACGCGTGTGGACGTTTACACATGAACCCCTCGACTAGTCTTAAATATACATTTAGTCGTTTAATTTCAATTCATGTCAATTTATCCTTATGACAAATGAAATTAATGATTGGAACTTACTAGACCACATCACTATCGCAAGAAGGACTTGGCGGAAGTTGTACTTGAGTGATGCTAAGCAATGACCACAATTTCGACAAAGAGATAATGAATTCTTAGAATTGGCATACTCACTCGGACCATACCGCTTCCAATTCAAAATATTTTGTCATCTCATTTTAAAACTATCTCTAGAGAACTTATGAAAATCGTATATGCAAGCCACGCGTGTGGACGTTTACACATGAAACTCCCACTTCTCAATAGATTAAAATGTTTATTTAGAAATCTCATCTAACAAACTTATGATAAACAGTGCAAGCAAGCCACGCGTGTGGACGTTTACTCATAGTGCGTACCACTTTGTTTAGAGAGAAAAAAGTGGAGGTCTTGACATCTTTAATTTTAAAAATTAATAAGTCGGGTTTCTTGCTTAGTCTTTTGTTTCAAAAGACTTGTCCATGCAGATCACGTAATCCTAGCAAGCTTTCTATAGAACTCAACATGTAAAACATGCTCGCATATTTCTAAAACATGCTTAAAAACGCAATAAAACCTAGCATGCTTGCTATACGCATCCAATCACGAAAACATATTAAATGTTTATCTACGTAATTAAGCATACATAGCATGCTTCTGCATAATTAAACATCCATGACATGCTTTGAACGATAAAAATAAAATAAATTCGTTCATCGCAGTCCACTCGTGGATCTTGTACTTCCCTGCATAATTTATTACATAAATTTGCAAAATACATATCTTTTAAAAAAAATCTCGAAACAGGCCTCGCGTGCACGGGCACGGACCGGACTCGTCTAAACTGGATTTGGGCTGAAAATTATTAAAGCAATGGAGCGAATAATGGATTGGGCCAGGTCGGGTCAAAAATCTGGAACCAGGTCGAAAAATCGGTGCAGGCGAAAATCGAGTTTGGGCGAAGCGGGTCGGTCGTGATGTGGACTAGGGCAGCTGCTAGGGCACAACCCACGGTCTTTCGGCCACAGCCTCCCGCCGCCCACTGGTCGCGATCGCATCGCGTCACCCACCCCACCGACTCGGCTGTCGAGGCGTGTGCGGCATCGTCACGTAGCTGGTTGAGAGCCCTGCGCCGTGCCGCCCGCCCTACCGAGAGCTGCCGGAGATCTCGCATGGCTATCACAAGACTGGCCCGCCGCACCGAGGTCACACGTTGTCGCCTTGCCTGCGGAGGATTCCGCCCGCGCTGCCGATCTTGCCGGGGTGCTCGGGCGCTGTCGAGGGCGGTCTCCCGTACGCTGTCGAGCCCATCGAGAAGTCTGCATGCACACGCTCAGCGCCGAGGCATCCGTACGAAAACCGTGCACCCCGCATGCCCAGGCCACCCAGCATCGTTCCTGACATTTTATAGGCCCTAGGCAAAATAAGGAATATAGGCCCCTATTTTTTAAAATTCATATAAAATCATCGGTCATTATCCTTTGTACGTACTAAGTAAAACTTATTTTTCTTTACAATAGCTTGCAAACGACACAGGACGACTAAACCACACTTAAAAATTGGGTGTAACTGGTTTGAACCTATAGAGGCGATAATGAGGTTTGAACTCGTGACCTTTGACCACATGAATTCACTTAATCATTAGATCGTCCAAAAGGATCCTTTATATTATATTTATAAAATAAATCAAATTTATAAATTTACGTAAAATTCAAGTGATCTACAAATAGAAGCAAATAATAAAAAATTGTCAAAAACATATACAACTTACTTGTCATCCTTATATTTCTATATCTCAACTCTTATCTATAATACGATATCATTAAAAAATAATTTATTCGAGTATTTGCAGATGCAAAACCATTAATAATCACATCAACATCAATATTTTCTAATATATTTTAGGACCAAATGAAAACATATATCTATAAGCAAAATATATAAAAATTTAATATTTTGAATTTTAAAATAAAATAAAATATTTAAGTGATATAATATTTTGGATCCAAATAAATCTATATATATATATATAAAATAAAATTAAATTTTTTGAAATAATTTGGGCCCCTGACGGTGGGCCCTGGGCGATCGCCCAGGGTGGCCTACCCTCAGGGGCGGCCCTGAGGCCACCGATGCTTGCCGAGAGCTTCTCGTCCTGCATGCTCCTGTCCATCCATTGTTCTGATGCATGCACCAGGACCACGCGAGTATGTCGACGGATCCGCGCTGCCAGTCGCGCCTCATCGTACCTCATCGTGCTGGTTTCCAGTGTGGCTTACATCGTCTCGTTCTTCATGTTCTTCATCTTCATTCCTCTTTTACAGATTAGATTTACAAGAAAAATCCTAATCTAACCACGAATTTTCTCGTGGTGAAAAACGAAATCCGACAAAAAATAAAAAGAGACACGATGAATGACAGATCCACAATTAATTAATTGCACACGTAATAATCAAACGTTAATTAATCCAACCGAGCCAAGATACTGATCCTAGGCTCTGATACCAATTGTAGGGAAATTTTATTTTAACCCTCTCTCGATGATCTATCTTTGATGATTAATTCGCCATACATTGATTATTTACCTAGCATGCATCTATATAATTAATTGCAACACATATGTGTTTTCTCGTGTTCACCTGCGAATTTGTCTGACAAGGAATTGGATCAAGACTCGTGCTTTGATCTTCTTGACTGTATCCCGTTTGCCAAAACTCCAATGCCGAGTGAGAGCAATCTATGGAGAGTACTGCAGAAATTCGCCTTCTTCCTCACTATGAAAAACTCGAAACTCCCAACTATGAATAGTATAATTTTTGAAACTTTCTCACTTAGGATTAGCTTTTTTGATTTTCTCTCACCTTATATTTATAATGCAACCCTAGAATCCTATAAGGATATGATCTCTGAATATCTAATAAATATAATCATATCTTTTCAGATAGAGATGATCAAAACAGAATCCCAATGGGACTCTTATTGAGGTGGACGAATTTCTTGGCAGTCCAGGCCTTGATGGACCAGCCCAAGGATCAAATGCAAGGAATAAAGATAGGCCTCAAATAAATTAATTATCTTATGTTCAGCCCAGAACATAAATTAATTCATAAACATTTATTCATGCCACTAGAGAATAAATGCTGACTTACCCCTTTATTTCCGAAGTTGAGTCGGGCTTGCACTTAGACTTCACGAACCCGTATTTAAGATATCGCACGTCCATTAATTATTTATAGCGTTCTGACTGCTTAAAATAATTAATCTCTTTAATTCCTTGAGTACTACCACTCAACCTTATTATTGTACTTGAGATAACTCAACCTGCAGGGTTTAGTACAATAAACATTTTGAGCTCCTTAAGGGGATGTCATCATCCGAAACGGATATGGTGACTCGATACAGGTAACTAGCATGACATACAAGCACTGCCACCACCCAAGATGCGGAGAATATTGGGTTATCTCATGTAACCATCACCCTTGACAAGTGAAAGTGATGGTCAGTAACTCATACTCACCTAATACCTTATCGAGGTTTAGATCAACATAAAGTCACCGAGATCTATGTTCTTCATTACAGTCATATAGAAGAACTCATCCCACTGTGATCCATCAATACGTCAGAGACGTACCAGTATAGACAAGCAACCAAGTCAAGTCATTTCTTATCTATACCGCAGCCTATATCGATAACTCGTCCTAAAGTTGTCTCAGCTGTGATCCTTTTTATATCTCATTAAGCTTGACCAATCATACAGACTTCTGTGATCTTCTACACACTGTATGATCTAACTTATATACGAGATAAAGGGACATACATATGCAATCAAGTAAACAATTCAGCTAGGAGATTGTAATAGTGATACAGGAATAATTGTATACAAGCTCAACCAAAACTGCTTCCAGTATACAAATCCAACACTTTGGGTACAAGGCGCACAACCATTACATTTATTTTGAAAGACCCCCGATGAGATAACCCCTACCAAGAAACTTTCCAAACTTAGTCAAAACAAACTTGTCCGACTCAAAAACTAGTCTAAAACCCTTGCTAACTAGAATCGAGCCTGATACTAAGTTCTTGTGGATGTCTGAGACATTCAGCACATCCTTCAACGTGATCTCAACGTTGGACGATATCTTGAACACCACATTACCAACTCTGAAAATCTCGGACGGAGCTTGTTTCCTCATGTTGAGTTTTCTCCCCTCAACAAGTGTGTATGTGAAAAACACCTCTTTTCGATGCAGACGCGTGCGGTTACGCCAGTGTCGATGAATTATCCACCTTGATTCTGTTTCAACTAAAAGTGCTCTCTTAATTGACTCATAATCGAATGAGGTGTTGTAGAGGGAAAGATAACCCAAGTCGTCTCTCAAGGAAAAATTAAAATGGCTTATTGTTCATGTCACACATAAAAACGGTAAATTTTAAACACTCTAATACCAATGGGGGTTTTGGAAAAAACGGGAATTGAAATGCGGAAAATAAAATATAAATGAAAGCAATCTAACTAGGAGTTGTCAATCCCTAGATGAGAACCTACGAAAACACGAATGCAAGAAGCTAAGCGTAGAACAAACTAAACTAAATCTTCAAACAGAAAGCAATAAAATTCATTGGAGAAAGATTCAACACACTACCTAATTCCAATATCAATTGCATAGAATATAAATGTATAAAATGCCAGAAGAAATAGAATCAATGGAAAACCAACAATCCAATATCTATTATGTAATTGAATCTAACAGAAATCACAAAGCAATAATACCATGTAATTGAATTCAACAGAAATCACAAAGCAAGAATTCTATAACTCGAATCCAACAGAAATCATAAAGCAAGAATACCATAAATTGAATCCGACAGAAATTATAAACCAAGTGTATAAATTGAAGAAATGAAAAGAAGAACTCTAATCTGTAGTTTATCTCTATCGTCGTCTGAAAGCTCTTGAAAATTGTAACTGAAGCAGCAGTTGCGCGAGTCAGAACCTGAATGCCCTAACTCACGATTGCACGTATATATATATTAAGTGAGTGAGCGCCGGTTGTGGCTGAGCGAGCGCAGAGCGGAGGCTTCTGTTCCCAAAGTGAACGCTCGATGGGAACGAGCGCTCGTGGGTGAGGAGCTACTGTCTCATAAGTGAGTGCTGGCTCGAAGTGAGCGGGCGCGCAAAGGAGGTGAGCGGGCGCTGTGCGTCAGCGCGCGAGGAAAAGTGGGCGAACGGGTGCTCGGATGCGAGCCGATGCTCGGACTGGAGACCGCACGGGTGAGCGTGCGTGTTGGAGGCAGCAGGCGCTGGGCTGGGCGTCGGATGAGGGGTGAGCGCCGGGTGGACTCCCAGCGTGCGTTAGAGGCGTCTTGCGCGGTAGATCGGGCGTCTTTGGAGGTCTGGTCTTGGGTTGGGGCGACGGCATTGCGTTGCATACACACGCGAGGCATGGGCGAGCGCCAGGTGGAGCGAGCACTGTGGAGCGCTGGGTGGAGATGGCCGCGCGCGCATTGTGGCGCTGGAAGGAGACACTAGGGAAGCCAGCGCCGGATGGACGAAACATACGCTGGAAGGGGCGACGAAGCGAGCGCTGAATGATGAGCGCCGTATGCACTGGAATGGGCGCTGCGTTGAGCGCCGGATGAGGCGACGCGGTCGAGCATCGAGTGGAGCGTCGGGTGCTACGGCGCTAGAGAACGCGCGCTGTGCTATCAACCGTCGGTTGGACATGGCCGAGCGCCGGGTCTGATGCAACGGGCGCTGGACGAGGAGGTAAGGCGCGGGGAGGCATGCGGCGCGCGACGGGATGAAACGCCGGACTTGCGGGCGAGTTGGGCGCAAGTGCGCGATTTTGATGATTCGCTTCGTTCTCCCTCTTCTGAAATCCAAATTGCGATCCGTTTGCGTCTATGAACTCCTATCGAGATGCTCTTCAATATACTTGATCCTTGGTAGATCCATTTCATCTTATTTAATGTCGTTTTTCTATAAAATATCAAAACAAACCAAGTAAGTTCGAATCGATATATACTAATCAAACCAACGGCATAAATAGGATAAACCATTGAAAACATCATGCAAAACAATACCAAGAATAAGCACAAAATGAAACCAAACAGATTCTCGACGTGGTTGACTTCCTCGGTCACCACAACAGCAAAATCATCTTTGTCCCACTTTTTGAAGTCCTTCTCGACAACGTTAGCAACTTGCTTAGCCTTCTTCTTCTTTGGCTGGCGGCAATCCTTCATCGTGTGGCCATGCTTGCCACAATTTTAATCGTCTCCGTCAAACTTACAAGCAACCACCTTTCCTTTGCTTTTGTCTTTTACATTGGGATGAGCACGTTTGTTGGAGGGACCACCTCTCTCCAATAGGTTAGCTTTAGCATCGATCAGGCCTTTCACCTTTTGATCTTGCTTCCTCATGTCATACTCAATGCGTAGTTTGACGATCAAGTCTTCAAGCGGCATCTCATTTCGCTTGTGCTTAAGGTAGACCTTGAAGTCTCTCCACCCAGGGGACATCTTCTCAATCACTGTAGCGACGACAAAGCCATCCGAAACAGTGTGCCCTTTGACTTGAACCTCATGTACAATGAGTTGGAACTCTTGCACTTGGTCCATGATCGATCGAGAATCGACCATCTTGTAGTCCAAATACTTATCTACAATGAACTTCTTTGTACCTGCATCATCACTATGATATTTTTTTTCTAGCGCCTCCCACATTAATTTCGAGGTCGTTACAACAGCAGACACACTATACAAACTATCTTCTAAACTACCAATTATGAAATTTTTATAAAGATAGTCGCCAGTGCGATAATTATCATATGCTGCTCGGACGTGGAAGTCTGTTACTTCAGCCCCCGGTACGGCGGGCTCATCTTCCGTTAAGAAGTTGGTGAAGCCCAAATTTGTGAGGTAAACAACATCTTTTGTTGCCATCTCTTGAAGTCGGATCCTTCAAACTTCGACGGCTTCTCGGGGACGGCATTGTCCTTGAGGTATGAACAAGCACCGAGATCGATCCAAAATCGGATCCACCTGTACCACTTGAAGTGTGCTGGAATATGAAACTCGTATGAGAACCACCGGTATTAGATCTCATGGACCCAACAGTCGACCCGTTGAAAAACGCAGTCGTCGAACCAATGGAACCACTAAAATTGGAACCAATCGTTGAACCACTAAAAATGAAACCAACGATCGACCCAAATGGCCTCGATCCAATGGTTGACCTCGAAGGCATCAAACCAAACATGGCCGTAGCCATAGTGCCAAAAGTGGTAGCAGTAGTAGAGACAGCAGTAGCAGTAGGCGAAGGTAGTGATATAGGAAGAGTCGGTGGCAGGAACAATCGACATCTTTAAGCAGAGTTATTTAGTTTCCAAAGTTTTAAGTCGAATTAAAAGTCTAATCTCCTTGGTGGCAAGTAGTATCTCGTCTTGCGACTGTTGGAAATCAGTGTACAAAATAGTACAGAACTTGTCGGGTGTGTTACAACTTGAAATAGAAATGTAGAAGTAGGAGATTAAACTAAAAATGAACTAAAACAGAATTGAAATACAAATGGAAACACATAACCGTATGCTCATCGTCGAGTCGAGGGGGCCTCTATCCACAAGACGAGATACGTCCCGGTAGTGCTCTCGATTCTGGCATATCGTCTCGAAAGATAAAACGATGAATGTCTCGAAGGTAGTAGCACCGCTTACCAACGAGCTCCGGAAAACTAGAATGAGACGAGGACATAACTTGGACATGAGCTATGGATGCAGATAGTGCTTTTTGAATGTTCGAATGCAGATAGACAATAGGTGGCTAATGCTGGGGAGACATGTCATATTTATAAGTCGTCGTCCCTCATGGGAAGCCTATTGGAATCAACACCCGCATTGATGTCCGGTGTTACAAAGTTATGTCCCCCATTGAGTGCAGAGGGGGTTACGTGGCGATTTTCTAGAGACAATGTGAGAGTTACACCCACGTTTCCCATAGAGCCATCATGTTAGGATGTTATCGATCTTTACGACGAATCTGGATAGCACGTGCTTCCAAGTTCACTGAACGTATCGGGACGTCTCTTCAAATGCACAGCAGGCCCAATAGCTTGGGCCACATGAGTTGGGCCTCGGACCAACTCCAACTTTGGGCTCGATCAAATATTGATCCAAAAAGGCATTGGGCCATGAACTAGGCCCACGAAACAAGCCCAAAGACCACCCAAAGACCAATTGTCAAGATCTAAGTCCACGGACCATAGACCACAGAGCCGGGCCGAGCCGGGTCGGGTCCGCACCTGCGGCCGGGGCGAGGCACGACACGGCTCGCATGGCGGGCTACTGGCGGGCGCACTGGGTTTTCCAGCCCATCACTTATGCACATAATTATACTAAGTGTTCAATGAACCACTTATATATATAATTAATAAAGGTACATTAATCAATGTGGAATAATCATTAATTAATCTATGCTTATCTCTTTAATCACGTAACTTCATGTTTAAGTGACCGACTTTGATTCACTATTTTTCACTCACCAGAAATCGGATTTGAGAATATAAATATGTCACGATCATATACTCGAAATGTAGATCGATCCTATATCGTTTAATTTCACAAAATTAAATGTTACGCCACTCAAAATTTTGGTCAAAGTAGCTTCCTGATAGCTTGATCACACATATATATATACACGTAGATTTCCAACATACTATTATTCAATACTTAAGTGCTTTAATTTTTTATTTTTCTCTTAGAATATAGAGTGGAAGTATTCACATGGTTATAGATATTTGATTTTATTTGAGCTGAAATGGCTCGCACACAAAAATAATACACTGTATATATCATTTTTCTCGTGGAAAAAGAAATGCAGAAGAAGCGAACAAAAGAAAAGAGGGGGGAAAGGAAAACGGAAAACAAAATTCATTTTGGGCATATAAAAATGCAACTTCTAACATTTTATCAAAATAAGCGCCATATAATCTTGGATTTCAGTACCGTGACAGATACTAACTCTAATGTGCAAGTAAAAAGTGGATTAACTCCCTTCCATAAAAAAAAAGTTGGATTAACTTTTATTGCACAAATATTGGATTTAACCAGTACGCATCTAAGATAGCGGGAAATTCACAGGATTGTGGGGTTTATCCAGTACGCATCTAAAATAGCTGTTGCGAATTTCCTATGATATATATATATAAGAAAAAAAAAAGTGGATTAACTTCTAGATCGAGATAAGGTTAAAGACCTAAAATTCCAAATTGAAGTAGAGATTTAGAGTTGATTTTCTTAAGAATTCGAGAATTATTACAGCAACCAAATATACATACATAAATCTAATCTAAAGGTCTGATCCAGCCCTTCATTCCTATCCTTTTCCTCTTTTTTTTGTCATAAATTTCGTAGATCTTCAAACTAGAAGACAAATCCCTCTCAACTCTCAAGAACCCATATAAATTTCCTCCATTAATTTCAGCTATGCTGTTCTTTTAGTGGTCGAATTGTATGTATAGGTTAAAATTACTGATACCCACCAAGAAAACCAACTAAAGATTCTATCTTGGTCCATAAATACTCGAATCCATAGATTTACTTTTTTATTTTGGAAGAGTGCGTGTTGTGGGTTTTGTCGTTTTTGTGGTGTGGTAGGTGAGCTGCGTGCGCCGTGTTGCTAGAAGCGGTGAGATGGGCAAGGTAGCTGTGGCGGCGACGGTGGTGTGCACGGCGGCGGTGTGCGCCGCTGCTGTTCTGGTGGTGAGGCGGCATATGAGGAGCTCCGGGAAGTGGGCGAAGGCGGAGGCCATTCTAAGGGAGCTGGAGGAGAAGTGCGGCACCTCCACCGCCAAGCTCCGCCAGGTGGCCGACGCTATGACGGTGGAGATGCACGCAGGCCTCGCCTCTGAGGGCGGCAGCAAGCTGAAGATGCTTATCAGTTATGTTGACAACCTTCCCACAGGGTAATAATGTTTGACTTTGAGCAGTTGTGTTCTGTTTTTTTCTGATTAGATTTGATTGTTGTATGCCTCTGTATCTAGACCATTGATTTGATGATTATCAAGATTTGGTGTTTATGAGTGATCATTATGGAATTTGAAGTGCTGTTAGATTTTACGTTTTTTCTTCAAAATTTAGGAAATTTGCTTTATTTTGTCATGTTGATTTCCTCTTTTTCAATGTTTTGATTGCTAAAGTTAGCTTAGAAGTATATGAAGTTTTGTATGTATAGTTGGTGTCTGATTTGTAATTCATATGTTTCCAAGTTTACTAGTAATACATTTAATTTATGTTGATCGATTTCTCTATTAACATCGATTAGTTTGTAGCTCTGGTTTTGAAGATGTATTACTTATGCCTACAGCCTATATGTTGGAGTTGCAATTTTTGTTGTTTAATGTGAAGATGAGTAAAATGTGTGGCTAATAACAAGATAATGCTTATCATCTTTCACATCTTCCTATCTTGTGGTGCTCTGCCACTATCATCGACTAGAGAATTGCAATTATGAAATTCTTTATCTATGTTGACTTGAAACTGCTTAACATATTTCATCTAAAACATTCCCTAATTGAGATCGAGGAGACGAGGCCTCTTTCGATTGGCTGAAGGGGATTTTCTTTTGATGAACATATTCCGTCTCACTTTATGTGTTATCTTGACTTTTTAATTTGTTGTCATTCTCTGGAGTCCTGTGAGGAGACGCACCAATTTTCCCCTTTCATTATGATGATTGTTTTATCAGACATCTAAGAATATGGTGCTTTCCATGGTTGTTTCTTCTGATTCTTGCTTTATCTTTTCACATGGGACCCATACTTAGTATTTGTTGTTGTAGTGTTCTTCTGGTGGGGCTTGGGGGTGAGGCGCTCTCTTACCTTTTGCATCTATAGTGGTTGTAGCTTTGTTCTTTTTATATATTTTCAGTTGGTTACAATTGAAGCTTTCAATGTTTTAGAGCTTGTTTCATGAAAGAAGTTGGTATAGCTGTGCTTTTTTTCTTTTCACATTTGAAAGCTACTGTAACAGAGTAAAGTGATGATTCTTCCGAGACGAACACCTTTTGATCACGTAATTTATAGTTAATTAATTCCACAATTAAAATCTGTAACCTGAACTGATTTAGCATAATTTTGCATTTTGTTACATCCACTAAACATGCATGATTGCATAATTTTTGTAGTCTGTTATGTGCGTTCGTTTCTTGCAAGATAGGACCTTAATGCTGCCTTAGCTGATTTTTGAGGTCTGTTGAGTCGTACTAGAAGGGTATGCAATATAACTATTTGGCAGTGAGGATAAATCATGTGGTCCTGTTGTCCATTTAGTTACTTTATAGTAAACAAAATTGTCATTGATTCTTTCAGCTTTTCACTTAGAGTTAGAGGCGTTGTGTGATGACAATGTCAAGATAATCTCTGTATAATTAGATAGTAACTAATACCTTCTTCATTCCATGAGATATTAGACTTTTCTATATTGTTTCTGAGAAAGGAAACCAATTCTGACGTGCTGCCCAAAAAAAAGACTCCCTTTTCTTTTGTGAGCAGTTAAATTAATCTTGCAAGAGAATGATTCCTAAATTTTCTGTTCAGGAATGAAAATGGGCTGTTCTATGCACTGGACCTTGGTGGAACAAACTTCCGTGTTATGCGAGTACAGTTAGGAGGTAAAGACAATGCAATCAAGCAGGAATTTGATGAAGTTTCTATTCCTCCACATCTGATGGTTGGATCATCTCATGTAAGTACATTCTTGTGGCATGAAATGCTGATTGTGTTTATCTCCATCAGCTGACACTCTCGCTGAATGGTTTTGATTCAGGAACTATTTGATTTCATTGCCGAGGCACTAGCAAAATTTGTTGCTACAGAAGGTGAATACTTTCATCTTCCACCTGGAAGGCAAAGGGAGCTTGGTTTCACCTTTTCCTTCCCCGTTAGGCAATTATCATTAGCATCAGGAACCCTAATAAAGTGGACGAAAGGCTTCTTTATAGAAGATGCGGTTTGTTTCTTCCTTGCTTCTCTTACCATCCTTTAAAGTGGACGAAAGGGTCACTATCCTGTTGCGTTGTGTTGAAAAGAAAATATTCGTGTTTGTGTTCATGTTGACGCTAATGTTATTGATTGTGTTCAGATTTGACCTTATCATGTGTTCAGATTGGCACCAGTACTGAAATCTATTCATCTAGATAATATGTGAATTTATTGTTTCAGATATCAGTGTTCTGTTGGGTCATCAATTTTTGGCTTTCCTTAGGTTGGACAAGATGTTGTCGGAGAGCTAACAAAAGCAATGGAAAGAGTTGGCCTTGATATGCGTGTGACTGCTTTGGTGAGTCTTTTGTTGTTACAAGATGCTGGTTTGTTTGTCTTGTTGTTTTATTATATTTTATATTTTGTAGGGCAAATACACCTGGTATTTTTTATATTTTGTAGGGCAAATTCACTACTCTAACCTAACAGTAGCCCTTGTTTTCAAATCTAATCAAATAAATAACTATTTCTACAAAATGTACCCAATGGATCGAATTTGTTTACAAATCAACCCTGGGTCTACTTTCTTGTGCTGAATTGTGGACCGATGTTAGATTTGAAAAAAAAAGTATCAATTCATTGGATATGTTTCTGTAAATAGTTGTTTATTGTGTTGGATTTGAAGAACGGGCTAATATTGATTAGATTACTAATTAATGTTGACTATATTATCGTTCAAATTTATAATGATATGTTGTATTTAAATTCTCACTGTTTTTATTATTTCTTAATAATCAGAAATGATAAGTTCATAATTGCAATTCACAATTATTTTTAGTTAGGTTTTGTATTAATAAATTTTAGTTAGGCATGGTTATTTCATAATGATTACTAATTAACGTTGACTATATAATAATCTAGATTAAACTTGATATTTTAGAGATGATAATTTCATAACTCGGATTTGCAGTTCTTTAATATTGACTTTTTATTAATAAATCTATATTAGGATTGATTACTTTATTATTAATTATTAGTTTTTACAATAATTATTATTAAATATGTATGAATGCCACACATAAAATATATTAAAAGAACCGGAAAAGGATGGATTATTTTGTGAAAGAATTTTTGGGCCTATCAAAAGTGGAATTTATGCTTGTGGAAATTTTCAAGTAATCGAAGCCCCTTCTATTTTATTTTGTTCTCAATTTCATATATGATTCTACATACACTAATATAAGTATATAACCCTATAATAGCTCGTATTTTCAAATCTAACCCAATGAATTGATTTTTTTTGGTCAAATCTGGCCTGGGTCAACAATTCGGCACTGCAAAGTTGACCCGACTTAGATTTGATTTTTTTTCGATCGTCGAGTATGTTTTAAATAGTCGGTTATTGGGTTGAATTGAAAAACAAGGGCTATTATTGGGTTGGATTAGTGTATTTATTTGCCCTATTATGTATGCATGTGAGCAAGAAATGTGGAAGTTCTGCTGTTATTGTAAGCGTTTGATTCATTCCATTGATTTCTCTCCACACTCCATTTCAACTTTGAAACAACGATTTTTATTTTTCGATATGTGCGTCTATAAAGATTCCTTTCCTGGTCGTTCAATGCAGGTGAATGATACTGTCGGAACATTAGCTGGAGGAAGATACAGCACTCCAGATGTCATTGCTGCTGTGATCCTGGGGACAGGAACTAATGCAGCTTACGTTGAACGGGCACATGCAATTCCAAAATGGCAGGGTCTGCTACCTAAAAGCGGAGAAATGGTTGGTGCTTTTTTTGAAATTCTGTTGTTGATTAATACTCGTAGGATCTAGCTGGATCTTTCCATTTGCCAGTGGCTATTTTTGTTGCTTCAGCACTATTCGTAAAGTAATTCTATTAACTGACATTCCTTCTAACTGGAGGTTATAAACATGGAGTGGGGTAATTTTCGCTCATCACATCTTCCACTTACAGAATATGATCAAAATCTCGATGCTGAAAGTTTGAACCCTGGAGAACAGGTGCTCGATTCACCTATATTTATTATTGCTTCTCATGTCCTGAGCTGTAAAATGCTGATGATCTTTTTGGGTATCTGAACCATATTTTTTTCTGCGCTGCAGATTTTTGAGAAGATTATTTCTGGCATGTATCTTGGAGAAATTGTGCGTAGAGTTTTATTGAGGATGGCTGAAGAGGCGTCCTTTTTCGGTGATACAATTCCACCCAAACTCAAAATCCCATTCATTCTGAGGTAAGCTATGGTACTTGAGACAGAAAAAACATTCCATTCTCTTGAACAGGTGGTATGTTTCTTTCATTTCTTTCTTTGGCCTATATTTTCGTATGGTGTCTTCAGATTTTGATCTCACATATCTCAATTTATAATCCAACAAGAAAAAAACCCCTTCTCTTCTTATAAGTATCTGAGACTTTCAGTTAGGTTCTATCTCACTAATCTGTACTCCTCCATCCTAAATCAACATCTACTTAAGGAGGAGTGGACAAATTATCATTTCAGGGAATGGAGCCATGCCATTAAGACATCTCAGAAGGAATTCAGAATAGGAATCCAAATAAAGAAGGATGACCTCAAAACAAGTTTATAATAGCAAAGTGAATGTCCATATATAGCCTTTACTTCAGGAGTGGACAAATTGATCACTAATTTTCTAGCAGTATAATAACGTAGTTAATCAGTGTCTATTGTAGTCAGCTAGCAATCAAAGTATCATATCCACAGGGCCTGACAATGCGAAAACATAGTAAATGATAAACACAAACGGTTTATCATTATTCAGGCATCCAAGAAGATGTGTGAAGAATGGCAAAAATTGAGAAAATAATACAAGAAATAAAAATAAAACTGATGTAGAAAAGATATAAGATAAAAGAGTGTTCCTAGGAAATGTAATAATACAATCGAAAATAGCACAATCAATCTATAGTCCTATTAACCACAATTAAGTCTAATCAGATGATGTATCACATAGGTAATTAAGTCTCCAGTGTCAGACAATCTGTAATTATAGATTAATATATGTCCTATCTCCGTTAAGAACACATAAAAACTCCAAAAAGCGTAGAAGATTTATTTTCTTACAATTAATACTAAAACTGTCATGAATTCCTGAATTCGATCATCAAACTAAAACCACTAAGTCTTTAATTAAACAGCTAGCATGCATAAATAGTGATAGTTATATAGCATAAAATAGTACCAGAAATCATAAATCGTAATTGAATAGGTAAATAGGCTCCATAGATTAATCAAATGAATTCCTACTACATACTGTTAGAATCAATAGAAAAATTAAAAGTAAACATAATTGAATTAAATAATAAAAACTAGTGTAGGAATTTTATAATGAAGAACTTTAACTATGAACAATGAAAATAATAAATCTCTACTCTGTAGAAAATTTTAAAATAAAGTCTAACTTTGAAAATATGAAAAATTATAATTGGGGATGATGATATAATGTTAAGAGGGGGTATTTATAGGTGGAATAGTCTTCTTGAAACCTAAAAAGAATATATTCTTGAACTCTAAAAGGAATATATATCATAGTTGGGCTCAAAAATACAAGAAAAAGTGAAAAAAAATCGTGAAAACAAGAAAAAATTCAAGCATTGTTCGCGGTACAGTCCACGGCAGATTGGGCGACTTTTTTGTTTTGGCTTATTCTTTGTAGTTCGAACTCGATTCACGAATCATTTGTGCCTATAGACTCCTATCAAACTGTAACTTAATCCTATCCACTTTTAACTCTTCAATTCGTTCTCCAATTTTCTTGAAAAAATGACAAAAGTTGTCTAAAAGTATCATTTCTTCAAAATATACAAAACTAAACAAATATTTTTTACAAACTTAATTTTCAACATCAAATAAGACTTAGATAAGCATTATAAAAAGAACCATATTTGTCAACTCCCCCAAACTTAAATGATTGTTTGTCCTTGGACAAAAAAACAAATGACAAAACATAAACATGTCTAAATAGATATATAGCGATAAATGGTCTCGAAATTTTTGAAAATTTCCACAAAGGAATTCTCACATGCGACATTCATTAGGATAAAATTTCCACAAGGAATTCTCACATGCGACATTCATATCCTAATATCACATAAATCTATAAGTATCAATATGTAGTTTCTTCAAAGTCAAATCCTCAAGACATGAAAATATATATCAAATAAGCTCTCAACTCTCATGTGTATATGAAATGGATGTGTTTACACTCATATTCAAATTATAGATAGCATCTACCATGGGTTTGTAAATCATCTAACTTGTAAATCGTCTAACTTCTTCATCGCTTATATGTGTGCTCTAGAATTGAGATAAAAAGGACTGTTTTTGGTTGTAATGTAGGCTCTTTAGTAAGGTTTGATGTTTTTAGGTTAAGTGACTCATTATTCCCAAAATATATTCATCAAACACTTCAACAAATCAATGATATCCAAAATCTTTACAAAATCAAGCTCATTCCATCAACCATACCGTTTCTTTGATTTTTTCAATGTCAAACACCACAACTTATGAGAATTTCTCAAATTATACTACTACCACACTTGCTCTTATATATATATATATATATATATATATATATGGGGGGTGGTTATGGTGAGAAAGGTATTAAGTGTGAGAAATAGGAATAAATCTCAACCATTCATTTTAATATAATCAATGGATGTGATTTGTGCTTGAAAATTGAATTAAAACAAAAGCGAATATGTGTAATATTCTTGTTAAAAATGTGAGGGTAAAATGAGATAATCATCCACACAATTAAATGCAAGATTTGAAGATCTTTCTAACTTCCCGCAAAGAGGATTGATACACGAGAAGAATTAACTCAACATTTAATTTTAATCTTTTTGTTCATTGTCGCAAACCCATGTATTATAGGTCGTCCAACTCTTTGGTGCAAGTGAAAGTTTTAATTTGCACACTTAATTACGGCGTTCACTTCATAAATCCCACCCCATTTCATACCAAATAACTCAAATTATCATCACTATACATTTGCAAAAATTCGATTTAGCTACTGGATTATAATGGTAAACGAAGAACGAAATTCTATGTCATATATTGTTGTTGGTGTAGCATACTGATTATGTAAATGTATCATATTATAAACATATAGATACTGACATATACTACCTCCGTCCACATTCTTGGCTCGTTTATTTTGGTTTTGTCGACAAGTTGTACGTTCCATAAAACAATTTATATCATATACTTTATGCCATGTTACACATAACACAACTATCATATCTCCATATAAGAATGGCATATGATTTTGTACATAAGTATCATATGTTTTTGTACATGTATATATGTTCTAAGAATGATGTCTGAATAAAATTTTGATTAAATAAGCTAAGTTACATTAATACTAATTGCATAAATAAGTATAATATTACATATTTATACACTTAAATTTCATTTGTGTTTTACCCATTGTTCATTATTCCACTTATGAAATTTATATCATATATTGTTATTTGTATAGCATATAGATACATAAATGTAGCACATTAAGAACACATATACACAGCATTATAACTATTTATATCATATTCTAAGGTAGCCATATCATATCTTTAAATAAGAATATCATATGATTGTTTACATGCTGATTAAACATTATGATGTCTGACTAAACATATGATTGAGTACATGTCATATTAGTATATATTTGAAGCATATATTGTTTTTGTGTAGCATATATTGATATATATGTATCATATTAAATATATATACAATGTTGTAACATAATAACATAAACACATATATAATGTGCAACACTATAGTACACCAGGAGCTACAAACTTATATAACATATGATACATAATAAAGGTCTCTGTTTATGCGAGAACCATAAATCAAAAGAAACAGAAAATCAATCTCATACCTAAATCCTCCATTATCTTCTGTATTAATTTGTGATATGTGTTGCAAAAAGATAAAAGGAACGATAAACAGTACTCAGATTTTTTGCGAAAAAAAAAAAAAAAAACATATCAAGCTCATTAACTACCTAATCCCATAATTGTAGGAACTGCTTTTTTTAAATCATCTAAAATTACAAACTTAGCCTTATTAAATTCGAATGCATTTTAATTCATTGCACACGATATGAAAGTTTATATCATTTACAATATTTAATCTAGACCATAGATCTCATTAATTAAAAGGTTGAAATTCATTCTCATTTCTCACACAATTATTTATTCTCATATGATCTCTCCCCTATATATATGTATATATATATATTTTTTTCAAGCTTATTCGGGTTTTTCTCTTTACATTCTTTTCTCAATAAATGCCAATTTTTATTCTTTAGACTCTTAAGTGGTTCATAACTTAATTCAAGTATCTGGGATCTATCCATCTCACTTCAAAATATCGTTTATTTCTTTTCTTCATTTTCACTAAATGAGAACGACTTTACTAGTGGAACCGCTGAAGGTATCCCCATCCCTCTGCAATGATTTCATTGGCTTTAAGCTGAGAGTAGTGGTTATTGTGTTTCTTGATAACTAGTTGATCTTGCATGAGGTTAAATCCCAACCTACTTCTTGATAAATGATAACTAGTTGATCTTGCATGAGGTTACTCTTATAAAGGAACTAGGAGATCCTCAACTGTTCTAAATAGATAGATAGATATGTTTTGAGTATATGAAGGATTAGATGAGCAAACAAGTCCAAAATTAATCAACCCGTCAAAGTAAATGGTAGATTAGCCTATTTTATTTTTTATCTATCGATAGAGTTACACAACTATAGCCTTTTATTTTTATTTTCTTTTCTATTCCTTTCCATAGCATTAGAGCTAGATAACCAGTGCTACACTACACTACACAGGACGCCCGACATGTCAGCAATGCATCACGACATCTCTTCTGATCTCAAGGTGGTCGGGAGCAAGCTGAAGGATATCCTAGAGGTACTCGCTCACTCCAACTATGAAACTAATACGTTTATCCTGCAGACTCTTAATCCAGTCATGACAGGTAACTAGCTCCTCCTTAAAAATGAGGAAAATGATAGTGGCTATCTGTGACATCGTCGCCTCTCGTGGGGCCCGTCTCTCTGCCGCAGGCATTGTGGGCATTCTCAAGAAGCTTGGAAGAGACGTTCCAAAAGAGGGAGAGAAGCAGAGGTCAGTCATAGCCATGGACGGCGGATTGTTCGAGCACTACACGAAATTCAGAAAGTGCATGGAGGCCACAGTCGAGGAGCTGCTGGGAGAGGTTTCGGACAGCGTTGTGATCGAGCATTCGAATGATGGGTCGGGCATTGGAGCTGCCCTTCTGGCAGCATCTCACTCCCAGTACCTCGAAGTCAAAGAATCTTGATCGGGCATTCAAGATTGTTCATTTTCAAGTACTTTTTCGTAGCTTTTTGTTTTCTGGAAACTATATATACCTATGCTTGGATGCCTTTGAACGGAGCACAGAGGCACCGGTGGAAGATGATAAATAAATCGAGGGATTTACAAGTGTTCGAAAATATTTAGGTGGTTCCTCATTGCGAACAAGAAATAGATCTAAGTGATAATAATAACTGATTTCATTTTTAGTTCCTATACTTTCTCCTCTCTTTTTCTTTTCTTTTTCAGTGTCCTTATTTTTCTTTATGTGAAGAAATTGTTATTTTTGTGTGTTCCCTTTTGCCCCAACAGATTTGTTTTCTATTTTATGTTTCTTGCAATCATTTTATTTCCTTTCAAATGTTTTACGCTTTATGTTATATTGATAAGATCTTGAGTGAAGTAAGGTATGTTTAGAAAGCTAAGTCTATTTCTTTTGAAGGGATGATTATAGTTTATGAATTGAATTCTATCGTCTATTTGATTAATGACTTCAATTCTGAATTTTGTAATTATTTGATAATGGCCCGTGTAAACAAATTCGGCATTGGAAATTTGACTAGACTTGCTCGTAAAATATCTTTTTCTTGACGCAATTCATTCGACATCTCAGTTTACAAAACATGCTTTATGGGTAACTGTTACACCCTTAATGCTTGGCGTCGAGATGTGCTGAGGCATGGGCATATCTCGGCACGATGGTGTCGGGTCACCTCAGTCCTAGGTGATCCGACGTGAGCCGGGAGCTGGACACGAGACTTGGATGATGAAAAGGAGGCATTGGACCAAGGATGTCCGAGATGCATCGGGCGAGCCGAGCAGGCACATCATCGAGCAAGGCTGTGCGGAGCGGGCCTAATGGGCGCGAGTGTTGGCTCGTCGGGCGAGCGTGTCGGGTGATTCTGGGCGTCGAGTGCCACACGTCGGGCTGTGTCGGGCGCCGAGCGAGAGTTGGCCGAGACGCGTGAGGGCGTCGAATGCGAGCAAGTACCGAGGCGGACAGGGTCGATGCGTGCGAGCGAGAATGCGCGGGCGATGAGCGCCCCGCGCTAAAATGTCCAAGCAGTGCCGAGCATGACATGCGAGCGAGAAATGCGGAGGCGCCGAGAGATGTCGAGCGCCGAGTGTCGAGCGATGCTAAGGCAATCTGCGGCGGCGGCGAACGCACGCGAGGTGGCCGGCGGGCGGTTGTCCTTCTGGCGGTTAAGTCCGAGAAATGCGGGAAGTGTGCGGTGGTGTAGCACACGTTCGAGATCATGGGCGGTTATGTGTGATAACCGGTCCATTGAGCGAGACACGCGTAGATGAGGGCCACGTGGGCCATGTGGGCCGAATCAGTTGGATTTCCTAAGTATTGGAGGATGTCCAACACCTTTAGATTGGCGTTTTTAGCCTAGACTCACATTTTGTTGAGTGAGTGTGTTGTACTCAAGCCAATGAGGCGTTCCTTTGTATGAAATTGTGAATAATATAAAGGTTGGGAGTGAGTTATCCCGTAATTGTGGTGTGCTTTACATTCATTCAACCAAGCCAACAATATACACGAGTGTAGTGTGAGATTGTGGACGAAGGAAGGCTGGTCGACTTGGGTGCGGGTCGACACCGCGCAAGGCAAAAATTTCTAGGCGAAGAAAACCTTGTGACAATTTGGTATCAGAGCCAGGTTAGTGAAAAACCTGATTGCGTTGAGTGCGCGAAGTGTTGCCGCGAAGATGGTGACAAATCAAGAATTTATGGCTCTTGTCGATAGAGTGGGCCGGACGGAAAGTTTGCTCGGGACACCCCCGGAATCGTCCGTGCAGGTGGCTATCTTCCAACGCATTCGAGACGCGAAGTTGATGCTTGGAAATATCCACAAGACGGTTGAGGAAATCGGGAGCTCTTTTGAGGGCATGCCATCATTCGTTGAGGACGAGGTGTTAACTCTAACACAAGTGGTGGATGTCAAGATCGAGAGCGTCCTGGACGAGTTAAGGGTGGTGAAGCGCGCGCTTCGAAATGTCGAGGAGATACCCATTTTAGAGGTGCGCGTCCCGGAGCCAAAACCATTCGAGAGAGCCCGATGTTCGAAGGAGTTGAAGAATTTCTTGTGGGATATGGAGACATATTTTAAGGCGTCTCATATTCCCGACGCTGAGAAGGTGTTGATCACGAGCATGTACCTTGCGGGTGATGCTAAGCTTTGGTGGCGATCCCGATTGTTGGATGACACGAATTCGAGTCGTGGTGCGATTGAGACATGGGATGCTGTAATACCCCGTAAAATTTAAAATCGTAGTTAACGATAAAATTTTAACCCGGCTTGTTAATAAATCTTTTTTTTAAATAAACGAGAAGATTACTTTATTTATAATCGAACAATAACGTGTCGGATTGAAATCGGATTCTGAATGCATGGGACGATCACGATTCCCGTTCGAACAAAGCGAGTGAAAAGTCGTGTCGTACTTATTCACGATATCTAAAACTACCGAAAATAGAAATTTGACCTTATATTTTGTTTTAACTTCTGAACTTCCTATCTCTCATATACCTCCTCAATCTCGCAAATGCATTGACTGCAACATGAGACAAATTGATTTCTCTCATACCTCTGCAAACAACGACAACCTCTGCATACTTGATCCTATTAATCCTTATACACTCTCATCAAATCCCTTCACTACTCGACACATTACATCCTCCGCTTGAACTCTCTTCTTCTTTTTGCGGACTCGCCATCACCCTAGAAACAAAGAAGAAGAGGCGAAAAACAAACAAGAAAAGAAGAAGCGACAAGGTAATCACTTGACTTCTAAGCGTTTAACCACTTACTTTGTTAAACGACAACCAACTCAATTCTTTTTTTTCGTAAAGGTTCCTTGAGGTTGAGACTCGGTTGAAACGAAACTCACACGACAGATTTTCATTAAGGTAAGCTTGAAGCCATTCCATTTATACCTTTCATCCATAACGATTACATAGTAAAATTCATATATGCACACCAAATCTAAATGCGCATTAAATGAGAAGCGATAATAAATCAATGAAAACTCAAAATACGAAATGCTCGCTCTGTCCTCCCTCTATGCTTGCGTCCAAAACACACCTCACACACAAAGGAAGGCGGTGAAGCCCTCGTTGCTGTCCGTCGAAGAGGGCCTTGACCTTGGCGCTCTACGGTGGCGACCGTGCGGCGGCGGCGGCGTGGCGCCGGCGGCGGCTGGCGTGGCGTGGCGGCAGGAGAGAGCGTGAGGAGGCGCGAGAGAAAAGCGGCGGGGCGAAGGCGACAGCGGTCTTCGTCCACGTCGCGCGAGCTGCAACCGACCACGTATAAGAGAGAGATGTGCGGCGGCGGCGGCGGCGACTCGGCGATGACGCCTGCGGGCGGCGAGCGGCGGTGATGTCGCGGCGAGATGAGAGAGAGAGAGAGAAGGCGTGAGTCTTATGTGAGTGAGAGAGCAACGACACGGCAAGGAGGCGGCGTTGGCGGCGGCGGCTGCGGCAGCGCGCGTGGAGAAGGAGAGGCGGTGTGCGCCGGCTGAGATGAGATGGAGTTACGGAGAGGGTGGGGTGAGGTGTAGGTTTAGTAGTGGGTTTGGATTTGGGCACGCATGTTTTTTCTTGATTGGGCTTTAGTTTTAATATTTTCAAGTTGAATTTGGATGTATTAATAGAATAGTTGGGCGGGTTTATATTCTTAGTGGGCTGGATTTATTTATATATAAATCTTCTTTGGCGAGATAATCTGAATGGGCGAGCTTGTGTTGGATTTGTATCTTGAAAGCGGTTTGGTTGAGCTTGTATCTGATGTTTCTGTTACCACTATTACATCTCTATCGGTTTGAATACTTGATTGCATATATCATGTCCCTTATCTCGTATATAAGTTAGATCATACGATGTGTAGAAGATCACGAGTGCGTATGATTGGTCGACTTAATGAGATATAAAAGTTTCACGGTGAGGCGACTTAAGGGCGAGTTGTCGGTTTGAGGCTGCGGTATAGATAAAGTGACTTGACTTGGTTGCTTGTCTGTCTTTGATGCGTCTACGGCGTATTGAAGGATCACGGTGAGATGAGTTCTTCTTTACGTCGTGAAGAACGAGATCTCGGTGACTTCGATGATCTAAACCTCGATAAGGTATTAGGTGAGTATGAGTTCTTGACCATCACTTTGACTTGTTATGAGTGAGGGTTATATGTTCTAACCAATTCTCGCATCTTGGGTGGTGGCGATCTTGTATGTCGCGCTAGTTATCATGTCAGTCAACGTATCCGTTTAGGATGATGGCGTCCCTTAAGGAGCTCAAAGGTTTATTGTACTAAACCCTGCGGGTTGAGTTAGCTCAAGTACAATAATAAGGTTGAGTGGTACTACTTAAGGAAATGAAGTTAATGTCGTTTTAGCGATCAGTTGCTAGAAATGATTAATGGACGTTCGATATCTTAAATCGGAGGATTCGTAATGTCTAAATGCAAGCCCGACTCAACTTGGTAATAAAGGGTAAGTCGACATTCTTTCTCTAGTGGCATGATCGAATGTTTATAAATTAATTTATGTTAAAATTTGAACATAAGATAATTAATTTATTTGAGGCCCATCTTTATTCCTTGCATTTGATCCACAGGTGGCCCATCCAGGCCCGTGTACTTGAGGAAAATCGGGCGCCCCTGTTGCTCGATTGGCGAGATTTTATTCTCTTTATCCACAAGGATATAATTATATTTATGGTATATCATAGATCCTTTCCATATAAGATTATGGTAATAATCTTGAGAGTATGGAAATAATCTAAAGAGTATGGAAATAATCTAAGAGTATGGTAATATTCCATATAGGATTATGGTAATATTCCATATAGGATTAAGGTAGTGCATTATAAATATAAGGTATGAGATAATGTCTGAGTTAATGCTCACATATTAACAAGAAGAATTTTGACCATCTCATTTTGAGAGAAAATTTTCGTGAGCTTTGTGAGAGCAAGGGTGATTTTCGGTGCATTCTCCATAGCTCGTCCTCGCTCGGCGTTGGAGATTGGGCAGCAGGGATACTGATCGAGGAAGGTCAAAGCACGAGTCTCGACCGTTCGATCCGTTCATCCGTTCGATCCACCTCGGCGGATCGAAGGTAAACACGAGAAAAACTGAGCGTGTTGCTATTAATTATATAGGCGCATGCTGGGATTATAATCAATGTATGGTGAATTAAACACGAGATGGATCCTCGAGGCGAGGGTTAACATTCGTTTTCCTACATTGGTATCGAGCACGGGATCGAAATCTTGGCTCTGTTGGATTAATTAGCGTTTGATTATTAAATGCGTTTTATAATTGTGGTTTTGTCGTTCATCGTGGCTCGTTTGTTTTGTTGGTTTTGTTTTACACCACGAGAAAATCCGTGGTTAGATTAGATTTTATTATGTAAATCTTATGCGTAAAGAAGAGCGAGCGAGCGAGCGAAGAGCAAGCGGCGGAAAAACAGGGTTCTCGGTACGTATTGCGGGTGGTTTCTCGCGGCGAGTCTCGCGATCGCTAAAGCGATCGCGAGGGCTGCGGCGGACGGTAGCGCGTTCTCACGCGGGATCCTGGCGCTTAGCGGCGAACTCGCGGTCGCGAGGATTACCAGCGAGGCTGTGGCCGTGCAAGCTAGCGGGCGGCAGGCGCGTTGGCGCGAGAAACCGGCGGCTTGCGCGCGGACTTCATGATCGCGGTATGGCGGCGGGCGGCGATGTCTCTCGGCGGATGTTCGGCGCTTGGGCGTCGCCGCGCTGCGCGTGCTCGGCGGGTCGCGGTCGCGTTAGCGACAGCGAGCGCGCCAGCGAGGCCAGGCGGGCGGCGGCGGTGGCTGGCGCGCGGGCTTTGCCCTAGCCTTGCCCAGCACTCTTTGGGCGACCACCCCGGACCGGTTTTCGAATTTCGGTCCGTGCCCGTGCGCGAGGCCCAATTGTTGAATCGGTCCGTGCCGGTGCGCGAGGCCCGTTTTGAGTTTAATCACATGCTTTGTAAATCTATGTAATAGATTAGATTTAAATGTGCGGGTTTCACGATTGAGCGCGATGAGCGTTTATTTTATTTTATCGTTCATATGCATGTAGTGGATATTTAAATTATGCGTAGCATGCTATGTATGTTTATATTACGTTGACAAACCTTTAAGTGTTTTACGTAATTGGATGCGCATAGTAAGCATGCTAGGTTTATCGCGTTTATCAAGCATTTTTAGAATTACTGCGAGCATGTTTTACATGTTGAGTTCTATAGAAAAGCATGCTAGGATTACGTGATCTGCATGGACAAACCTTTTGAATAAAAAGACTAAGCAAGCAACCCGACAAATTAATTTTCAAATTAAAATGTCGAGACCTCCACTTTTGATCTCTAAACAAAGTGAGGCCTTTGTGAGTAGCGTCCACCGCGTGGCTTGCTTGCTTTTTTTTATCATAAGTTTGTTAGATGAGATTTCTAAATAAAACATTTTAAATCTATTGAGAAGTGGGAGTTTCATGTATGGCGATCCACACACGTGGCTTGCATATCACGATTTTCATAAGTTCTCTAGAGATAGATATAAAATGAGATAACAAAAGAATTTGAATTGGGCGGTATGGTCCGGTGAGTATACCAATTCTAAAATTCATTTTCTAATGTTAAAATTGTGGTCATTGCTTAGACATCACCTCAAGTACAACTTCCATGAAGTCCCTTCTTGCGATAGTGATGTGGTCAGTAAGGTCGATCATTAATTTCATTTGTCATAAGGATAAGTTGACATGGATTGAAATTAAGCGACTAAAGGTATATTTTAGTGCAGTCGGGGGTTCGTGTAAACGCGTCCGCGCGTGGCTTGCATGTGGAATTCCTTGGCGATTGGAGGTTTCAATTAATATTGTTTTATCAAAGGTTACAATATTATTATTCGAATTATGTGCGATCGTATGCTTATGTGTTTACATTATCTTTTCGGATATGTCTCTTACACGATTATCAATATGCTCGCACAAAATCCATATCCGGTCCAAATTTTATCGGTGGAAGCGAAACATTGTGAATGTTCTCACTGCCGTAGAAAATTTATATATACTCACTACACCTCGTCCCGAACCTCTAGGCGATTTATCTGCGATGAGGGCGCAAGGAGCACGAAATGGGACAAATCGAATAGAATGGCGAAGTGCCTTCTTTTGGTCACCATGTGCGAGTCCTTGCAACTCCGACATCAAGAGATGGATGATCTTGACCCGCGATTTGGCTAAATCTCATGAAATTGTATGAGGTCGGACGAGAATCGCTTGTCATAATTTGACAAAATTAATTATGTCGAGTTCTATGAAGGAAAGCGATTGATGTGCATGACCATGTAGAGCGGATGATCAATCTCTTGGAGGCTCGAATTGGTTGGAGGATATATTGATGGCGTGGTCGAATCGATATGATCCTCAATTCTTTGCCCAAATCTTTTGATGACTTTCGTTATGGAGTAGTCCTTTATGATAAGAGTTATACTCAGATTCATTGCAAGAGGACTTAGTAGCGGAAGAAAGCAAAATGAGCAAAAGATCTGCGGTCTTGACCAGCACCTCTAGGAAGACCAGCATTTTATCGAAGATGAAAAGGAAAGTGGAATTCTAGAGATCTAAGCTAAAGAAAAGTGGGAGTAATATAAAGGCTCTGCAGTGGTTTGAAAAAGCGAAGGAGAAGGCAAATGCTTGAGTGCGGTGAGGCCCGGGCATTGGAAGGCCAGTGCCCTATGCTCGAGGCTCGAGTCGTCATTAGCTTTAATGTGAAACATGATTGGCGACTTGTTCTACCCATACTTGGGTAGTAGATCTGGTATGTGATCATGTTTGTTACACCTGCGAGGGTTCTGCGGACAAGGGCTGTTTGATGGCGAGATAACGATCTCCATAGAACAGCTTGGCGAAAGTCGGTATTGCGAGTTGGAGATGTTTCTTTATGTTTTGGGACAACAATTTTAGTTTTGAAAGGCGTTTTATATGTGCGGATTTTAGTGGAACCTTGTTCTGTTTGAAATTATTTACTCATGGATATTACATTATTTTTGATAGTGGTGTTTCTATCATAAGAAATGACGAAGTTATCGTGTTGGCACCTTATATAATTAAGCTTTATACTATTTACGCAAAACATAATACCTATAACTATGTTGCATCTTCATCAAACCACAAAAAGAAAGTTTTCTTAGCAAGATGACTCTACTTTTCTAAACTTCTTAGATTAGGTCACATCAATCTAAATAGGATCAGGGCGGCTAAGAATGGGCGTTGGGTGATCTCACGGTTACTCCGTTCGATCTGCGAATCCTATATAGAAGGTAAGATGTCGACGAGACCATTCAAAGCGAAGGTTATAGAGCGAAAGAAATATTGGAGTTAGTCGTTCGACTGTGTGGACGATGTCCACACAAGCTCGTGGAGAATGCAGTATTTTGTCACTTTCATTGGCGATTACTCGAGTGCGGATACATATACCTTGCGCATGAAGTCACGAATGCTTTGAAATTCAAAGAGTTTAAGGCGGAAGTGGAGGCGAAGCTAGGTAAAAGTATCAATCACTGCAGATCGATCGCGGTGGCGAATACCTCGATAACGAGTTTATGGACTATCTAGTGAAATGTGGGATTACGTCCAGGTAGCACTTCACCGGGCACACCACTGACAAAATGGTGTGTCGGGCGAAGAAATAGGACTCTTTTGAAATGGTTAGATCTATGATGAGTTATGCTACATTGCCTATTTAGTTACGGGGATATGCCTTAGAGGCGGCGGCATACTTGCTAAATCTAGTACCAGTCAGTCGGTTGAAAAGACCCTTTCGAGTTGTGGTTTGGGCGCGAGCCGGTTTAAACCACATAAGGATATGGGGCGATCCGACACATGTCTTTGAACAAAAGGCGACAAGTTGGAGGCTAGATCCAAGCCTTAAAGCTGTTTATTAGCTATCCTAGAGGAGCGAAGGTGGTTTATTCTATAGTCTAAGGATCGGAAGGTCGTTATTAGCACTAGCTCGATTCTTGAGAGGACTTCATGAAAATCATAAGTCCAAAGTTGAAATCATTCTTGAGAATTAGAAGATGATCGTATTCCACCATTAGACCAAAGGTGCGAGATGTCGTGTCTAGTGGGAGGGATCGACACGATACTTGAGAAATTGAAGTGGGTCGAGATTTCCTTTGGAGATACCATTGTGCAAGTGGTACCTACCCGACAAGTTGTGCGAGATGAGAACCACAGTTCTGCACCACCGTTGTCATTATATACATAGCACCTCGTCGTAGTGGGAGGGTTGTTCGTCGACCAGGCGATTTATGTTAAATGGGTGAATCTTGGTTTAGTCGAGCGAGCAGGCAATAATCGACCCATGGGCGTCTGCGACGATCTGAAGACAATGATGCGAATCATGGAACTTACGTTTGGGCGAGTCGTAAAGTCCTATGGATTTACCGATCGCCTAGCGAGAGTTGTGTGTGTCGGTTGATGTCAGCGATAATGTGGTATTTCTTGCACTTTACGTAGATGACATTCTTCTGTTGGCAACAATGTGAAGTTGTTATCGGGCGTAAAGAGTTGTTTATCCGATCGGTTTCAAATGAAGACTTAGGAGATGGGCGTACATTCTTGGGATCAAGGTTTACGAGATCGCAAGAGGAAAATATTGAGCTTATCTCGGGGCGTCTTACATTGATCTTGTGATTACTCGTTTTAGTATCGGACCGCCCGAAAAGGATTGCTACCTTTCGGACATGGCGTTCGGCTTTATCTAAGGCGATCTGCTATGTTGCAAAGGAGATAGAGGAAATGAGACAAGTTCCTACGTTTCCGCGTGGGAAGTCTCGTGTATGCAATGCTACATACGAGCCCGATATCTCTGTGTGCGATGGCATAATAGCTAGATATCGGTCTAACCACAGACAAGCACATTAGGCTGCGATGGCGTATACTCGAGTACACGAAAAGGACTCGAGATTATAGGCTGGTTTACCGTGCGGATAGTCTAATGCCTTTGGGTTATCTGGACTCGGTTTCAAGGCGGCCGTGATAAGAATAAGTCTACCTCGGACTATGTGTTTACCTTGGGAGGTGGAACCGTATCACGGTGGAGTGCAAAGCGGCGATGCATTGCGGACTTTACCATGGAAGCCGAATATGTAGCCACTTGAGGCTAAGGAGGTTGTATGGTTGAGAACTACCTCATGGATCTAGATGTGGTACTGGTTTGCCCATGAGTATCATGGTTTCTTGTGATAACTCGGTGCGATGGCAAACTCGAAGGAATCACGGATCCACAAGGCAACAAACACATAGAGAGAAAGTACCATGTCATCGAGAAATCGTTAGGCGAGGGACGTCTTGATAGCAAAGATTGATCTGACGAATAACCTGGCGATCCATTCACTAAAACTGCGGCAATAAGTCTACGTCGAGGACGTTAGAGGACTTGAATTGCGCTAGATGGCACCGCTAAATCCTGCGCAATAAGTCTCGTCGGGGCGTTAGAGGACTTAATTGCGCTAGATGGCACCCACTTAGAAAGGAAACTTTTGTATAAGTGGGAGAAGCAAAGTGATGGTTTTGTTTGTAATAGCTAGTAGAGACACATTGTATACTAAAAGTTTGCTTTAGTATAAGTGGGAGATTGTTGGATTTGTATCTTGAAAGCGGTTTGGTTGAGCTTGTATACAATGTTTCACTGTACCACTATTCAATCTCTATCGATTTGAATACTTGATTGCATATATCATGTCCCTTATCTCATATATAAGTTAGATCATACGATGTGTAGAAGATCACGAAGTGCAGTATGATTGGTCGAGCTTAATGAGATATAAAAGTTTCACAAGTGAGGCGACTTAAGGGCGAGTTGTCGGTTTAGGGTGTAGTATAGATAAGAAGTGACTTGACTTGGTTGCTTGTCTATGCTGATGCGTCTACGGCGTATTGAAGGATCACGGTGAGATGAGTTCTTCTTTACGACCGTCGTGAAGAACCAGATCTCGGTGACTTACGATGATCTAAACCTCGATAAGGTATTAGGTGAGTATGAGTTCTTGACCATCACTTTGACTTGTTATGAGTGGGGTTATATGTTCTAACCTAAGATTCTCGCGTCTTGGATGGTGGCGATGCTTGTATGTCACGCTAGTTATCATGTCAGTCACGTATCCGTTTAGGATGATGGCGTCCCCAAGGAGCTCAAAGGTTTATTGTACTAAACCCTGCGAGGTTGAGTTAGCTCAAGTACAATAATAAGGTTGAGTGGTACTACTTAAGAAATGAAGTTATTAATCGTTTTAGCGGTCAGTTGCTAGAAATGATTAATGAACGTTCGATATCTTAAATCTGGGGATTCGTAATGTCTAAATAAAGCCCGACTCAACCCGGTAATAAAGGGTAAGTCGACATTCTTTCTCTAGTGGCATGATCGAATGTTTATAAATTAATTTATGTTAAAGGTGAACATAAGATAATTAATTTATTTGAGGCCCATCTTTATTCCTTGCATTTGATCCACAATGCAGGCCGTCAGGCCCGTAACCGAGGAAAATCGGCCCCCTATTGCTCAATTGGCAAGATTTTATTCTCTTTATCCACAAGGATATAATTATATTTATGGTATATGCATAGATCCTTTCCATATAAGATTATGGTAATAATCTTGAGAGTATGGAAATAATCTGAAGTATGGTAATATTCCATATAGGATTATGGTAATATTCCATATAGGATTAAGGTAGTGCATTATAAATATAAGGTATGAGATAATGTCTAGGTTAATGCTCACATATTAACAAGAAGAATTTTCGGCCATCTACCTTTTGAGAGAAAATTTTCGTGAGCTTTGTGAGCAAGGTGATTTTCGGTGCATTCTCCATAGCTCGTCCTCGCTCGGCGTTGGAGATTGGGCAGCAAGGGATACAGATCCGGAAGGTCAAAGCACGAGTCTCGACCGTTCAATCCGTTCGTCCCGTTCGATCCTTCGGCGGATCGAGGTAAACACGAGAAAAACCCCGGCGTGTTCTTATTAATTATATAGGCGCGTGCTATGGTGAATTAAACACAAGATGGATCCTCGGGCGAGGGTTAACATTCGTTTCCTACGACTTGGGCATAAATTATTAATTGGTTTGGACATATTATTTAGGAATGGGCTTCAGGATATGGACCTCTACAGTTAATTATATTGGGCTCATATAATTTAAATGTGTTGGACATAATTACATATAGAATTTGACTATCAAGTTTTAATTGGACTTTAATTAATTAAATCTTTTGGACTTAAGAATTTATTTAGATCAACTTTAATTAAATAAAGTTGATAAGCTTTAATTAATTATAATTAGACATTAATTAATTAAGTTACTTAAACTTAATTGATTAATTTAGATGGACCTTAATAATTAATTGAGCTAGACTTTAATTAATTAGTTAATTAAGTTACTTAAACTTAATTAATTAGCTTGAGAGGACTCTAATTAATTAAGAGCATTGGGCCTTAATTAATTAATTTAATTAGGTCTTGACCAATTAAGTCATTTGGACTTGATCAATTAAAGATACCACAAGTGATTAAATTACTTAGGCTATGATTTATTAAAGCGCTTGGACTTTAATAAAATTAAATTAGTTGAACCTTACTAATTAACTAGAAGAACTCTAATTAATTAAATATATTAGACTTTAACTAATTAAATTGGGAGGATCTTAAGTAACCAAATTTCTCTTGATCCTAATTGAGTAAGTGGACTTTAATTAATTAAGTCACCTAGACTTAATTAATTAACCAATGTAATTGAACTTAAATTACTTAAGTCACTTAGGCCTTGATTTTTAAATTAGTTAAGAATTTCATTGATTATGTTAGCCGAGTACTATCATATATGCATCTAGATTGAGGGTTTATGAATAAATAGAATTGGTTGATGAATTGTTGGGTTTGAGAGGTGAGGAAAGTGATTAGGCCTTGTCGGCCAAATCAAGAGTGATCGACGTTCGAATCCTCGCGTTGATAGCTCGTAGCGTCGAATTCGAGAGGATGACCTACTAACGAATAGGTCATGCAGAAATTTCGGTTCGCGTCTTATCGCCACGCGTTGATCAAAGACCTCGTTCATAACGTTAGTAAACTAGACCACCTCGAGCGCAACCCTAACAGAGCAATTTAAATCTTCGAAGAAGAGACCCATTCAGCCCACAAGCGGATAAATAACGAAATTTCAAGAGCGATCTAACAATCGACTAAGATCACGATCGAGCGACAAAAGCGAACTTAAACAAGCTTTTGTCATGAATCTCGTTAAAGAATACTCTCTCGGTTAGACATCTTATTATCCTCCAATCTTCGATGAAGGTCCGGTAGAGAGTAAAGGGAAAGCCGTGCGAGGCGTCGGACTGTTTAAGGCGCAACCGGTGGGCTTTCTTACGTATGAATAAAGTTAATGCTATGTTAAGCAGCGATTTTCTTTCCAAAGTATTGAATTGGAAATCTTTCAAGTTTTGTCTTGCCGAAAAATATTTTGAGATTTATGTATGAGATCTATCTGTGTTGGCTTTGCCAATTATATGATAATCGAATTCGGGTCCTGAACAGTTGATAGCTATCTTGCCAGGGCTAGTGTACACCTAACGACCGTGAGTCCGCAAGCGAACGGGCCGGTCATTGTGTACGGAGAGGTGACCCACTTTCCGTTACACCGATATAGTTCATTGAAGGGGGCCACCTTCACCAACAAAAATTTCAGATAGAATTGATTACAAAAGAACTTAGACTGCAGTTGAACTTTTAGATCACAAAGAATTTAGTAAGCTTGGCCCTTTTTAAGATAAAACCCCCTTGCGTTACTGATAAGGAGGCATGACAAATATTCACAAGTATATATATGAAGCTATTTTGGCACGTGTTCACTGAGTACTCTGTACTCAGCCCTGCATATATTTCTAAATGTGCAGGTTGGGACGTGAAGTTTGAAGATGGAGTGCCGAGCGAAGAATTTTGTCTTATTTTGAGAATGTCAGAGTTATACATGTCTTCATACATGTATTATGTTTATTTCCGCTGCGTACACTCGTTTTGTCAAGTCTTAATTCGGGCTCAACACTATATCCAATTAAGACCTTTGTTGTGTTAAACTATTCGATTCGGATTTTTAGGATCGACTTCTATTTATCTTGAGAATATTTCGTTGGCTATCCATGTGTAGGTGAATGATGTTAGGATGAAACGATCTCTTGTATTTCAAGTTTCCTTCTTTGATGCTTAATTCGAGTAGGCATGACTAAGATTTATTTACATCTTGTCGTCTCTTGGGTGATGTTATCATTGATTGGATGACGTCGAATTGAGTCAGTGTCCCATGTCTTTTCCCCTTTCTATCCCCCTCTTCTTGTTTCCCTTCCCTAGTCGCGGTTCACCTAGCTTGGCTATCCTTAGATAGGCCGGGTCGTGACTGATGCACTGAAGAAGGAGTTGAAGGATCAATTCCTTCCTTGCAACATGTCATGGATTGCAAGAGATTCGTTGAGCCGGCTTAAGCACAGTGGTACAATCCGTGCTTATGTGAAGGAATTTTGCTCGTTGATGCTAGATGTGCGTGAGATGTCCGAGGAGGACAAGCTATTCAATTTTCTCTTCGGATTGCAGTCTTGTCCCAAACGGAGTTGCGACGTCAAGGTATTAAGGACCTACAATCCGCTATTGTTGTTGCGGATGGTCTCGTTGATTACAAAAACGTGGGCACGACTGAGTCAGAACTGAGAAAGAAAGACTTGGGCAAGGGCAAAGACAAAGGCAAGTTCGGTTCGAGAGGGAAAAGATGGGCTGATTATGCGAGTGAGACTGATTCGGATGAGCCGATTCAACACGTCGTGGGCGAAAAGAAGACGGGATGCTTCATTTGCAATGGCGATCATCGCATGAGAGACTGCCCGAAAAAGTAAAAGCTGAACGCGCTCGTCATTGAAAGTGAGGCGGATGAGGACGTCGGTATTTCTCGGATGAGCCCGTTGCAATTATTGAGTGCAATTCAACGGGTCGGCACAAATCACAACGGATTGATGTACGTGAAGGCTGTGATAAATGAGAAGAAAGTTATGGCCTTGGTGGACACGGGTGCCACGCATAACTTCGTTGTCGAGTCGGATGATTCTGATGCTTAGATTGGAAGTGTCGCCAGAGGGGAGCCGAATCAAGGCAGCGAATTCGGAGGCGAAGCCAATCCAAGGAAAAGCCGATGTTGAGATGCAAGTCGGTGCATGGAAAGGACGTTGCTCACTGATGGCAGTGACGTTGGACGACTTCGATTTAATCCTAGGGATTGAATTCTTGGTTGCGGCCTAGGTGGCAGTGATGCCGCATGTGGGAGGCATGTGGATGATGGATGAAAGCTGCCCGTCGTTCGTGAAGTGCGAGATCGCGACAGGAAGAGTCTTGAGTGGGCTGATCTCGGTCCAGCAGCCGAAGAAGAGAGTGCAACGTGATGCATCGAAGTCCTTTGCTGCAATGACTTGTGTGGAGTCGACACATGTTGGTGATCTTGCCAACATTGAACCTGTTGATCGGAACCTCGTGGTGCAGGTGAACGAAAAGGGAACGAAGGCCAAGACGGGAGACGACCCACCTACGACGAGGACGTCGTCAGGCTTTGGTGGGGGATGTTTGTTACACCCTTAATGCTTGGCGTCGAGATGTGCCGAGGCATGGGCATATCTCGGCAAGATGGTGTCAGGTCATCTCAGTCCTAGGTGATCTGACGTGAGGTGGGGGCTGAACACGAGACTTGGCCGATGAAAAGGAGGCATTGGACCAAGGATGTCCGAGATGCATCGGGCGAGCCGAGCAGGCACACATCGAGCAAGGTTGTGTGGAGCAGGCCGAATGGGCGCGAGTGTTAGCTCGTCGTGTGAGCGTGTCGGGTGATTTCGGGCGTTGGGTGCTGAGTGCCACACGTCGGGCTGTGTCGGGCGCCGAGCGAGAGTTGACCGAGATGCGTGCGGGCATCGAATGAGAGCAAGTACCGAGGTGGACAGGGCCGAGGCGTATGAGCGAGAATGCGTGGGCGATGAGCGCCCCGTGCTAAAATGTCCGGCGGGCGAGCACATGCGGCGAAATCTGGAGGCACCGAGATGTCGAGCAGAGTGCGAGCGATGCGAGGCTGGTGCCGGCGGGCGCCGAGCAAGGGTGGCGGCGGGCGGTTGTCCTTCGGCGGTTAAGTCCGAGAAATGCGGGAAGTGTGCGAGTGGTGTAGCACACGTCCGAGATCATGGGCGGTTATGTGTGATAACCGGCCCATAGAGCGAGACACGCATGGATGAGGGCCACGTGGGCCATGTGGGCCGAATTAGTTGGATTTCCTAAGTGTTGGGGGATGTCCAACACCTTTAGATAGGCGTTTTTAGCCTAGACTCACGTTTTGTTGAGTGAGTGTTTTGTACTTAACCAATGAGGTGTTCCTTTGTATAAAATTGTGAATAATATAAAGGTTGGGAGCGAGTTATCCCGTAATTGTGGTGTGCTTTACATTCATTCAACCAAGCCAACAACATACACGAGTGCAGTGTGAGATTGTGGGTGAAGGAAGGCTGGTCGACTTGGGTGCGGGTCGACGCCGCGCAAGGTGAAAATTTCTAGGCAAAGAAAACCTTGTGACAGTAACCATAGTTAAATTTGGATCATAATTAAAAATAATTATGAATTTCAGGTAATTCTAGGAAATTCAAATTAATAAATTGAAGCCGGTGTCATAATTCAAGCAAGCAATAAAGTTTAGATCATAAATTATACGTAATCTAGCCTTTAATAGTGATGACACAAGATCTTGGATTCGCTTTAGTTCTGTAGATTTAGATATATTTTTCAGTATCTGAATCTTTAAAAATAGGACCTGACAAATGTGGACCATTTCTTTAAATTTTGGATCTGACCTTGATTTTGATTTTGAGATCCCGATCCAGCTCATGGATCCATTTACTATATATATAGGGGATGGTTGGTTCCCGTGAGAATGGAATTATGTGTAGGAAATAGGAATATATATGTAAGTCTAGCATATCTTTCATATTTGTGTAGCACAATCAGAATTTCTATGTTGCACATGTTAGTTTTGTTGGATTTGTATACTGAAAGCAGTTTTGGTTGAGCTTGTATACAATGTTTCTGTTACCACTATTACAATCTCTTATCCGAATTGAATACTTGATTGCATATATCGTGTCCCTTATCTCATATATAAGTTAGATCATACGATGTGTGAAGATCACGAAGTCCGTATGATTGGTCGAGCTTAATGAGATATAAAAGTTTCACGGTGAGACAACTTGAGGACAAGTTGTCGGTATAAACTGCGATATAGATAAGTGACTTGACTTAGTTGTTTGTCTATCTTTGATGCGTCTTTGGCGTATTGAAGGATCACATGAGATGAGTTCTTCTATCGACCGTAGTGAAGAACCTGATCTCGGTGACTTACGATGATCTAAATCTCGATAAGGTATTAGATGAGTATGAGTTCTTGACCATCACTTTGACTTGTTATGCGTGAGGTTATATGTTCTAACCCATATTCTCCGCATCTTGGGTGGTGGCGGTGCTTGTATGTCATGCTAGTTATCGTAGACAGTCACCGTATCCGTTAAGGATGATGGCGTCCCTTAAGGAGCTCAAAGGTTTATTGTACTAAACCACTGCGAGGTTGAGTTAGCTCAAGTACAATAATAAGGTTGAGTGGTACTACTTAAAGAATTAAAGATATTAATTATTTTAAGCGATCGAATGCTATAAATAATTAATGGACGTTCGATATCTTAAATACGGGGGATTCGTAATGTCTAAGTGCAAGCCGACTCAACTTGGTAATAAAGGGTAAGTCGACATTTATTCTCTAGTGGCATGAATAAATGTTTATAAATTAATTTATGTTACAGGGTGAACATAAGATAATTAATTTATTTGAGGCCCATCTTTATTCCTTGCATTTGATCCTTGGGTGGCCCGTCCGACCCGTGAGCTCGAAAATCGTCCACCATCATGCTCTTATGGAAATGATTTGATTCTCTTTATCCTATAAAGATATTATTATATTTATGGGATATGCATAGATCATTTTCATATAGGATTATGGTAATAATCCTTTCCATATAGGATTATGGTAATTTCCATATGGGATTATGGTAATTTCCTTATGGGATTAAGGTAGTGCATTATAAATATAAGGTAAGAGATAGATTCAAGGTGAATCCTCATAATTCATCATCAAATTTTCGTCCATCCCATAGTAATGTTGGGAGGATTTTTCGAGAATTTTAAGAGCATTGGGTGATTTTCCGAAGCATTCTCCATAGATCGTCCTCACTCGACGTTGGAGATTGGGCAACCGGGATACAATCCGAAGATCAAAGCACGAGTCTCGATCCGTTCTTCCCGATCCACCTCGGCGATTCAAAGGTAAACACGAGAAACCCTACGTGTTGCGATTAATTATATAGGTACATCTAGGAATATAATCAATGTATGGTGAATTAAACATCCAAGATAGATCATCGGAGAGGGCTAAACCTCGTTTTCCTACAATTGGTATCGAGCACAGGATCGATATCTTGGCTCTGTTGGATTAATTCACGTTTGATTATTACGTGCGCAATATATTAAATTTTGAATCATGGTTCATCGTGGCTCGTTTTTATTTTGTCGGTTTTGTTTTCACCACGAGAAAATCCGTGGTTAGATTAGATTTATTTTTACGTAAATCTTATACGTAAAAGTAAAGCGAAGGCGAAGGCGAGATCGAGGCGACGGGAAAAGCGGGTCGCACGGCGTGCGGCGGCAACGCATGGCGTGCACGGCGCTCAGCGGACGCCGCCGCGTGTGGGCCGTGCCGGATCCGTTTTCGGCCGAATCTGTTTTGTGAGTCCGGTGCGTGCCCGTGCACGTGAGGCCGTTTTGAATCCGGTCCGTGCCCGTGCACGCGAGGCCCATTTTCGAAGATTATAAAGGTCCGTACTTTGCAATTCTATGTAATAGATTAGGCAGGAAAGTGCGAGATTCCACGAGTGGGCCACGATGAGCGTTTTATTTTATTTTTATCGTTCATTGCATGTCGTGGATGTTTAAATAATGCGGTAGCATGCTATGTATGTTTAAATTACGTTGACAAACCTTTACGTGTTTTCGTAATTGGATGCGCATAGTAAGCATGCTCGGTTTATCGCGTTTTCAAGCATATTTTAGAATTACTGCGAGCATGTTTTACATGTTGAGTTCTATAGACAAGCATGCTAGGATTACGTGATATGCATGGACAAACCTTTTGAACAAAAGACTAAGCAAGCAACCCGACAAATTAATTTTAAAATTAAAATGTCAAGACCTCCACTTTTGATCTCTAAACAAAGTGAGACACTGCTGTGAGTGAGCGTCCACACGCGTGGCTTGCTTGCACTGCTTATCATAAGTTTGTTAGATGAGATTTCTAAATAAAACATTTTAAATCTATTGAGAAGTGGGAGTTTCATGTGTAGCGTCCACACGCGTGGCTTGCATGTGCGATTTTCATAAGTTCTCTAGAGATAGATATAAAATGAGATAACAAAAGAATTTGAATTGGGCGGTATGGTCCGAGTGAGTATGTCAATTCTAAGAATTCATTTTGTTTGTTAAAATTGCGGTCATTGCTAGACATCACCTCAAGTACAACTTCCCGCCAAGTCCTTCTTGCGATAGTGATGTGGTCAGAAAGGTCCAATCGTTAATTTCATTTGTCATAAGGATAAGTTGACATGGATTGAAATTAAGCGACTAAAAGGTATATTATAGTGCAGTCGGGGGTTCGTGTGTAAACGTCCACACGCGTGGCTTGCATGTGGGATTCCTTGGGTGATTGGAGGTTTCAATTAATATTGTTTTATCAAAAGGTTACAATATTATTATTACAATTATGTGCGATCGTATGCTTATGTGTTTACATTATCGTTTGAGATATGTCTCTTACACCGATTATCAATATGCTCGCATAAAATCCTTTATCCGGTCCAAATTTTATCGAGTGGAAATGAAACATTGAGAATGTTCTTCTTGGGAAGAAAATCTATTTGTACTCACTACACCCCGTCCCAAGCCTCTAGACAATTCATCTCTTGATGAGGAGCGCAGGAGCACGAGAAATGGGACAAATCAAATAGAATGGCAAAGTGCCTTCTTTTGGTCACCATGTGCGAGTCCTGCAACTCAAAGATCAAGAGATGGAAGATGCGACCACGATATGGCTAAGTCTTATGAATTTGTGATGAGTCGGACGAGAATCGCTTGTCATAATTTGACAAAATCAATAATGTCAAGTTCAATGAAGGAAGCGATTGGTGCATAACCATGTAGAGCAAATGATTAATCTCTTGGAGAGCTCGAATTGGTTGGAGGATATATTGATGGCGTGGTCGAATCGATATGATCCTCAACACTTTGCCCATGTCTTTTGATGACTTCCGTTTTAAGCGATCCTTTATGATAAGAGTTATACTCTAGATTCATTGCAAGAGGATCTAGTAACGGAAGAGCATAAAATGGGCAAGGTGCCTGATCTTTAATCTGCACCTCAAAGAAAACCAACGCTTTATCGAAGATGAAAAGGAAAAGTGGAATTCAAGAGATGCTAAGGCTAAAGAAAAGAGGGAGTAATCTGAAAGGGCTCTACCAATGGTTTGAAAAAGCGAAGGAGAAGGGCAAATGCTTCAAGTGCGGTGAGGCTGGGCGTTGGAAGGCTAAGTGCCCCAAGCTCGAGGCTCTAGGTGCGCCATTTGCTTTAATGTGAAACATGTTTAGCGACTTGTTCTACCCATTCTTGGGTAGTAGACACAAGTCTGTTGATCATGTTGTTACACCTATGAGGGTTCTGCGGACAAGGAGGCTGAATGATGGCAAGATAACGATCTCCATGGGCAGCGCGAAAGTCGAAGCCGTTGCGATCGAAGATGTTACTTTATGTTTTGAAAAACAGTTTTAGTTTTAAAGGCGTTTTATATGTGCGGATTTTCATGAACCTTGTTTCTGTTTGAAAATGTTTATTCATGGATATTCGATTGTTTTGATAGTGATGTTTCTATCATAAGAAATGACGAAGTTATCGTGTAGGCACATTATATAATTAAGCTTTATACTATTTTTCGCAATACATAATACCTATAACTATGTTACATCTACATCAAACCTTAAAAGAAAGTTTTCTTCGCAAGATGACACTCTTTTCTCGGCATCTTAGATTAGGTCACATCAATCTAAATAGGATCAAAGCGGCTAAGAATGGGCGTTGGGTAATCTCACGATTACTCGGTTCCCGATCTGCGAATCACATATAGAAGGTAAGATGTTGACGGACCTTCAAAGCGAAGGTCATAGAGCCAAAGAAATGTTAGAGCTAGTCCATTCGACTGTGTGGACCGATGTCCACACAAGCTCGTGGAGAATGCAGTATTTTGTCACTTTCATTGGCGATTACTCGAGTGCGGATACGTATACCGCTTCACCGCAAGTCCGAATGCTTTGTGAAATTCAAAGAATTTTAGGCGGAGTGGAGACGAAGCTAGATAAGAGTGTCGAGACATCTGCGTTACGATCGCGGTGGCGAATACCTCAACAACGAGATCATGGACTATCTAGTGAAGTGTGGGATTACCTCCCAGCGCACTTCACCGGGCACACCACAGCAAAATGGTGTGTCAGAGCGAAGAAATAGGACTCTTTTGGAAATGGTTAGATCAATGATGAGTTATGCAACTTTGCCTATTTCGTTACGGGGTATGCCTTAGAACGCGGCATACTTGCTAAATCTAGTACCATCAAGTCATTCGAAGAGACCCTTTCGAGTTGTGGTTGGGCGGCCGAGTTTAAACCACATAAGGATATGGGGCGATCCGGGACATGTCTTTGAACAAGAAGGCGACAAGTTGGAGGCTAGATCCGACGCAAGGCTGTTTATTGGCTATCATAGAGGAGCGAAGGTGGTTTATTCTATAGTCTAAGGATCGGAAGGTCATTATTAGGACTAATGCCCGATTCTTAGAAGAGGTAAATGAAAATCATAAATCCAAAGTTGAAATCATTCTTCAAGTATTAGAAGATGATCGTATTCCACCACCGATTAGACCAAAGGTACGAGATGTCGAGTCTAGTGGGAGGGATCGACACCAGATACTTCAAGAAATTGAAGTGGGTCGAGTTCCACTGGAGATACCGACCGTACAAGTGGTACCTACCAAGCTAGTTGGGCAAGATAGAGAACCACAAGTTACTGCACCCACCGTTGCCATTGTGCCTGTAGTTTTGGTTGAACTTGTATACAATGTTTTGGTTGTATAAAATGTATACTGTTTTATACATTGTATACTGAAAGTAGTTTTAGTTGAGCTTGTATACAATGTTTCCTCGTTACCACTATTACAATCTCTAACCTAATTGAATACTTGATTGCATATATCGTGTCCCTTATCTCATATATAAGTTAGATCATACAATGTGTAGAAGATCACGAGTCCGTATGATTGGTCGAAGCTTAATGAGATATAAAAAGTTTCACACCGAGACGACTTGAGGACGAGTTGTCGGTATAAGCTGCGATATAGATAAGAAGTGACTTGACTTAGTTGCTTGTCTATCTTTGATGCGTCTTTGACGTATTGAAGGATCACGATGAGATGAGTTCTTCTATCGGCCGTAGTGAAGAACCTAGATCTCGGTGACTTACGATGATCTAAATCTCGATAAGGTATTAGATGAGTATGAGTTCTTGACCATCACTTTGACTTGTTATGGGTGAGGGTTATATGTTCTAACCCAATATTCTCGCATCTTGGGTGGTGGCGGTGCTTGTATGTCATGCTAGTTATCATATCAGTCATTTGTATCCGTTAAGGATGATGGCGTCCCTTAAGGAGCTCAAAATGTTTATTGTACTAAACCCCGCAGGTTGAGTTAGCTCAAGTACAATAATAAGGTTGAGTGGTACTACTTAAGAATTAAAGATATCAATTATTTTAGCGATCGAGAATCTATAAATAATTAATGGACGTTCGATATCTTAAATCGGGATTCGTAATGTCTAAGTGCAAGCCCGACTCAACTTGGTAATAAAGGGTAAGTCACATTTATTCTCTAGTGGCATGAATAAATGTTTATAAATTAATTTATGTTACAAATTTGAACATAAGATAATTAATTTATTTGAGGCCCATCTTTATTCCTTGCATTTGATCCTGGCTTTGGCCCGTCCGAGCCCATGAGCTCGAAAAATCGTCCACCATCATGCTCTTATGGAAAGGATTTGATTCTCTTTATCCTATAAGGATATTATTATATTTATGGGATATGCATAGATCCTTTCCATATAGGATTATGGTAATAATCCTTTCCATATAGGATTATGGTAATTTCCATATGAGATTATGGTAATTTCCATAAAGGATTATGGTAATTTCCATATGGGATTATGGTAATTTCCATATGGGATTATGGTAATTTCCTTATGGGATTAAGGTAGTGCATTATAAATATAAGGTAAGAGATAGATTCAAGGTGAATCCTCATAATTCATCATCAAATTTTCCATCCCATAGTAATGTTGGGAGGATTTTTCGAGAATTTTAAGAGCATTGGGTGATTTTCTGAAACATTCTCCATAGATCGTCCTCACTCGACGTTGGAGATTGGGCAACCGGGATCTGATCCGGAAGATCAAAGCACGAGTCTCGATCCGTTCTTCCCGATCCACCTGAGATTGAAAGGTAAACACGAAAACCCTACGTGTTGCAATTAATTATATAGGTGCATGCTAGGTATATAATCAATGTATGGTGAATTAAACATCCAAGATAGATCCTCGGGAGAGGGCTAAACCTAGTTTTCCCTTCAAGTTTAACACATATTTCATCTCTCCGTAGCACATATGCTAAATATATTAGCTTAGAATATCTTTCATTGCAGCATAGCACAAGAAGGGTTCTAGTGTTGCTCAGTAATCCGTGTAGCACACAAAACACAAAACTGTAGCACAACCAAAATTAAATCTCAACCATTGATCCAGTGAATCAAAGGTCCAGATTCATTCCTATTTCCTACCAAATTATCCTTTCCTACCTGATCCATCTCCTATATATATATATATATATATATATATATATAGAGAGAGAGAGAGAGAGAGTTGGTTATAGATGAAACTACTTCTTAGATAAAAAGTAAGACCTAATAACCATAGTTAGATTGAATAAGATCGGACGATTCATAATTCTTTAATGATAAAAATAATCAAATTTCTAAATTTTTGCTAATTGGATCTTTCACATTCTATTTTCATTGTTCGTGTAATTCGTGTTGTTCATGTCATCGTAGTTCTTGCGCATGCTATCACATTCCAATTAATTATTATGTTCATATAATTCATGTTGTTGTGCATGTAATCGTAGTGATTGTGTATATGTGAACTGTTACCGAAATGAATGAATAAAATTCATTGATTCTAGGGCTAAACGGTTACCATTAAAATCCGAGAATAATAAACGATCTATAATTACTATTGACTGTTAGATTATAAAAAATGGATGGACCACATTATTTCTGAGTTCTAGAAAGAGCATTTAGGATTACGTGATCTGCATGGACAAAGCTTTTGGAATAAAAACACCAAGCAAGAAACCCGACGTTTTCATTCTTAAATTAAATATGTCAAGACCTCTACATTTTGATCTCTAAACAAAGTGATACGCACTGTGAGTAAATATCCACACTCAGTGGCTTGCTTGAACTGTTTATCATAAATTTGTTAGATGAGATTTCTAAATAACACATTTTAATCTATTAAAAAGTGAGAGTTTCATATGTAAACATCCACACGTGTGGCTTGCATGTACGATTCTCATAATTTCTCTAGAGATAGATGTAAAATAAGGTGAGAAACAAAATTGATGGAAGCGGTATGATCCGTGTGAATGTGCCAATTCTAATAATTCGATTTCTGTTGTCAAAAAATTATGGTCAATGCTTAGGCATTACCTCAAGTACAACTTCCCACGAAGTCCCTTGTAGCGATAGTGGTGTGACCTAGTTAAGGTCCAATTATTAATTTCATTTTTCATAAAGATAAGTTGACATGGATTGAAATTAAACGACTAAAATGTTTATTTTAGTCTGGTCGAGGGGTTCATGTGTTAACGTCCACACGCGTGGCTTGCATGTGGGATTTCTTGGGCTATTGGATGTTTCAACCAATACTGTTTTATCAAAATGTTACAATATTGTTGTTATGAATTATGTGCGATCGTATGCTTATGTGTTTACATTACTTTTCAGATATGTCTCTTACTCCAGTTATCAACATGCTTGTACAAAATCCCTTATCCGGTCCGAACTATATCGAGTGGAAACTAAACATTAAGATTATTGTTACTGCTGAAGAAAATTTATTTGTTCCCACTACACCTCGTCCAACACCCTTAGACGATTCATCTACCAATGAGAAGCGCAATGAGCACGAGAAATGAGATAAATCAAATAAAATAGCAAAGTGTCTTCTTTTGGTTACCATGTGCGAGTCTCTGCAACTTCAGCATCAAGAAATGGAGGATGCAGCCACTATCTGGCTAAATCTCGTGAAATTATATGGGGATCGGACAAAATTGCTTGTTATAACTTGACAAAGTTGATCATGTCAAGTTCAATGATTGAAGATAATTCAGTGCATGACCATGTAGAGCAAATGATCAATCTCTTTGGAAAGCTCGAATTGGTTGGAGGATATATTGATGACTAGGTCAAGATCGATATTATCCTCAACACTTTACCCAATTCTTTTAATGGCTTCCGTGATAACGTGATCCTATATGATAAGAGTCATACTCTAGATTTATTGTAAAAGGATCTGGTAACGGCGGAAGGCAAGATAGGCAAAGATGAAAAAGATGAAAAAGGAAAGTGGAATTCAGGAGATGCTAAGACTAAAGAAAGCTGTGGGAATAATACAAAAGGTTCTACCAGCAGTTTTAAAAAACTAAAGGAGTAGGGAAAGTGCTTCAAGTGCAGTAAGACTAGGCACTAGAAAACTAATTTCCCTATGCTCAAGGCTCAAGGTACACCATTAGCTCTTGTAACGGAAATATTTTTAGCGACTTGTTCTACTCATTCATGGAAAGTAGATACGGGTGCGACTGATCATGTTTGTTACACCTTGCAGGGTGTCATAAGGTTTTCTTCGCCCACGAATTTTTGCCTTGTGCGGCGCTGATCACTCGAACCAGCTAACCAACTCTCACTCGCACACACTCGTGTATAGTTGTTTACTGAATTTATGTAAATCGCAACGAGCAAGAACACTCAAGCATACATCAAGTAAATAAGGCACAATGTTATACGGTAACTCACCCCAACCTTCATATTACTCTCAATTCGTACAAAGGATCACTTACAAAATTGCCCATGCGAAACTGCCTAACACTTTGCAGAATTCGCCTTATCAATGTGATGGACAAGGCCCTATCGCTAGCCAAAACCGTCGCCCAGCTCGACGTGTTGTGTGCCCGTGGCTCACTCTACTTCGGGACGGTTATCGCCCATAACTGCCCACTAACTTTTTCGTGTGCTGGCTTGGCGCCCAGCACAAGTCGGGTAACCGTCGCCCACGTCGCGTCCATCGTTAATTGTTTTGCACGCTGAGGCTCGTATGTGCACTCGACCGCATGCTCGCTCGACCCATCATGAGCATCGCCCAGTTCTTCGCACGTCGTGCCCTACACTTGGCGCGTATCACTTGGTCTCACTCGGCATGTCCGCACGGCACGCTTGCTCGGCACGTCCGCATGACACGCTCGCTCGGCACGTCCGCGCGGCATGCACATGTGACCCGCTCCGCTCGGCACGTCCACGCGTCATACCTCGAGGCCCTTGGCGCCCGATGCGTCCGATGTATACCACATGCATCCGACTCGTGTCCTCCTCATATCCAGTCGAGTCGCCTATGACGGAACGACTCGACACCATTTGGCCGAGACGTGCCAATTTCTCGACACGCTTGGCGCCAACTTTAAAGGGGCAAACAAACCACCCCGACCAGAGCTCGACGATGCCCTCATCGTTGATGGGTCGATTCCTTCTTTAGCCTTCCAATACTCATCAATCGGCTTCTCGAATTACCACAGATTTACAGCCTTCTCCCAAGTCACGCCAGCTTCCGACTCACCATCCCACTGCACCAAGTAATCCGTCCTTCGGTTCTTTTTACTTTGGCTTGTGGTTCGATGGTCAAGAATTCGCTGCACCGCCTTAGTGTATTGCTGCCTTATCATGGGAGGTGCACACAGCACCTGCTTTCTTGAAGCATCGTCTTCATCAGCACTGAACTTATTCAAGAAAAACACATTGAAGGTGGGGTGAATCTTTAGCCTATCCGGCAATGCCAAACGATACGCCACCTTTCCCACCTTCTTGACCACCTCGAATGGCCAGTCATACTTCTAAATCAGTCCCCGATGTACGCTCTTGGAAGAGGTTTTCTTCCAAATCTGGGGTGTTAGCTTCAGCAACACTTGCTTCCCAATTTCATATTCCACCTCACGTCGGCCCCGATCAGCATACTTCTTCATTCGCCGCTGAGCCTTGGCGAGGCTGTCCCGTGACTCATCCATCATCTCCTATTTCTCTCGTGCGAAACGATAGGCTGCATGATAATTTCCCCCACTCCGCTGCGCTACCACTTCATGAGGCGCCAACGGTTGTTGTCCATGCAGAATCTCGAATGGACTTCCCCATCGCCGAGGACCGATACAAATTGTAGCTAAATTGAGCAGTCTCCAACAATCCGACCCAATCATTCTGACTCGCCGAGACATAATGCCTCAAGTATTCCTCCAACAACTGATTCATCCTCTCCGTCTGCCCATCGGTTTGAGGATGATTTGCCATCGAGAATTTTAATTTTGTGCCCATTAAGTTGAACAATGCAGTCCAAAATCACCCCGTGAACCGAGTATCCCGATCGCTAATTATGTCCTCCGGAATACCAAAGTACTTGACCACGTACTTGAAAAACAAATCAGCCGCCACATCTACCGGACATGCATTCGGACATGCTATGAAAATTCCATATTTAGAGAACCTGTCCACCACCACGAAGATCAAAGCCTTCCCGTCCACCTTCGGGAACCCGGAGACAAAGTCCATCGACACTGATTGAAATGGTCGCTCCGGAATAGGCAAGGGCTGCAACTGACTTCTTTCTTTCGTTCTAGCTTGTTAAGCTGTCACACAAGGCACAGTCTCACATATGCCTCGACATCGTCCTCCATTCTTGGCCAATAATAATTCTGAGACAGCAAGGCATACATGCGTTCCACGCCGGGATGCCCAGCCCATCGCGGGTCGTGAGTCTCTCGCAGTAGCTCACGCCTTAGCTTTCCCGCTAGCACATACGCCCAACTCCATCGCGTAAATAATAAATCATCATCGAGCCAATATTTTCTCAATTTACCCGCCTTAACCGCATCACAAGCTTTTTATAAACGGGGTTAGTTTCGGAGGATTCTCAAATCCTGCCCGAGAAATCCGACTCAACAAGAGTCATCGCAGCAACAAATTCCTCCACCACCTTTCGTCTCAAGGCATCGGCAACGTCATTGTATTTTCCCGGACGATGCACCCACTCAAAATCGAACTCCCCCAAATATTCTTGCCAACGAGCTTGCTTGGGCGAGAGTTTCTTTTGAGTCTTAAAATACGTGTTGGCCACGTTGTCCGTCACCACAGTGAACTTCGTGCCCAACAAATAGTGCTTTCAAACTTCAAGGCGATGGAATGAGACGAGATGATAGAGTCCCGTTGCACGGTGCGACGGGAGGCACGTCGAAAACCAGCACACAGTGGGGCATGATGAGGCGTAGCCCTAGTGCGTGATCCATCGATAGCTCGCGTGTGGGTCTCGACGTGCGGTCCGATAGTACTTACGTGGACAACTTCGGCAGCATGCAGATGAAAGTTCTCGACAGAATAGCCTTGACAGATACACAAATGGACGGGCGAGGCTGGGCGTGACAGCACGGACGGGGCGCACATTCTGCACACACGTACGACAGCTCGCTCGATGTCTCTCGATGCTCGATAGCAGCTTCTCGATAGATAGTCGACGATAGCGGACGAGCAGGGCGACAACGCGCGCTCAGCGTGAATGGTCGACAGGTAGCTCTACGGACGATGTTGACCCTGGACGAGTGCTGGCGAAGCGTGGCGCGATGCTGCTCGGCAATACGACGAGACTCGGCCGGGCACGGCGAGACGATGAGCGGCGATGTACGGCTGGGTGTAGGGAAATCTTATTTTAACCCTCTCCCGAGGATCTATCTTGGATGTTTAATTCACCATACATTGATTATTTACCTAGCGTGCATCTACATAATTAATTACAACATATAAGTGTTTTCTCTTGTTCACCTGCGAATTTGTCGGACAAGGAATTGGATCAAAACTCGTGCATTTATCTTCTGGACTTTAACCCGTTTGCCAAAACTCCAATGCCGAGTGAGAGCAATCTATGGAGAGTACTGCAGAAATTCGCCTTCTTCCTCACTATGAAAATCTCGAAAATCCCAACTATGTGAATAGTATAATTTTCGAAAACTTCCTCACTTTAGGATTAGGGTTTTTCGATTTTCTCTCACCTTATATTTATAATGCAACCCTAGAATCCCATCATGATAGGATCTCTACATATCTAATAAATATAATTATATCTTTTCAGATAGAGAGGATCAGAACAGAGTCACAATGGGACTCTCCTATGATGTGGACGAATTTCAGCAGTCCATGCCTTGATGGGCCAACCCAGGGATCAAATGCAAGGAATAAATATGGGCCTCAAATAAATTTATTATCTTATGTTCAGCCCAGAACATAAATTAATTCATAAACATTTATTCATGCCACTAGAGAATAAATGATGACTTATCCTTTTATTTTCGAAGTTGAGTCGGGCTTACACTTAGACTTCACGAACCCCCGTATTTAAGATATCGCACGTCCATTAATTATTTATAATTATTTATAGCGTTCTGACTGCTTATAATAATTAATCTCTTTTAATTTCTTAAGTAGTACCACTCAACCTTATTATTGCACTTGAGATAACTCAACCTGAAGGGTTTAGTAGAATAAGCCTTTTGAGCTTCTTAAAGGGACGTCATCATCCTCAACGGATACGATGACTCTATACAGGTAACGAGCATGACATACAAGCACTGCCACCATCCAAGATGCGGAGAATATTGGGTTATCTCATGTAATCCTCACCCATGACAAGTCAAAGTGATGGTCAACAACTCATACTCACCTAATACCTTATCGAGGTTTAGATCAACGTAAAGTCATCGAGATCTATGTTCTTCACGACGGTCAGATAGAAGAACTCATCTCACTGTGATCCATCAATACATCAGAGACGTACCAGTATAGACAAGCAACCAAGTCAAGTCACTTCTTATCTATACCGCAGCCTATACCGACAACTCGTCCTAAAGTTATCTCAGCTGTGATCCTTTTTATATCTCATTAAGCTTTACCAATCATGTAGACTTTTGTGATCTTCTACACACTGTATGATCTAACTTATATACGAGATAAAGGGACATACATATGTAATCAAGTAAAACAATTCAGATAGGTGATTGTAATAGTGGTCACAGGAATCATTGTATACAAGCTCAACCAAAACTGCTTCCAGTATACAAATCCAATAATCTCCCACTTATACTAAAACAATCTTTTAGTAGACAATGTGTCTCTTTACTAGCTATTACAAACAGCCATCACTTTGCTTCTCCCACTTCTACAAAAGTTTTCTTTCTAAGTGGGGGCCATCTTGCGCAATCCAAGTCCTCGAACATGCTCGTCGTAGACTTTTTGCGGTAGTCTTTTCATGAATGGGTCAGCTAGGTTATCCGTAGTACCAATCTTCTCAATCAGCACGTCTCCTTGTCTAACAATTTCTCGTATGACATGGTACTTTCTCTCTATGTGTTTGGTCGCCTTGTGGGTCCATGGTTCTTTCGAATTTGTCACTGCACCTGAGTTATCACAGTACACTATGATACTCTTAAGCAAATGAGGTACCACATCTAGATCCATGAGGTAGTTCTTGAACCATACCGCCTCTTTAGCAGCCTCCGAAACGGCTACATATTCGGCTTCCATGGTAGAGTCTGCAATGCATCGCTGCTTTGCACTCCGCCAAGATATGGCTCCTCCTCTCAAGGTAAACACATAGCACGAGGTAGACTTTTCTCATCACGGTCGACTTGGAAATGAGTGCGAATAACCTAAAGGCATCAGACTATCTGCTTGGTAAACTAGCCTATAATCTCGAGTCGTTTTCAGGTACTTGATTATATGCTTTACCGTAGTCCAATGTGGTTGTCCAGGGTTAGACTGATATCTAGCTACTATTCCTACCGCATAGTAGATATCAGGTCACGTACATGGCATTGCATACATGAGACTTCCTACGACGGTAGCGTAAGCAACTTATCTCATTTTCTCTATCTCCTTTGCAGTCTTAGGGGACTGCTCCTTAGATAAAGGAACACAATGTCTGAAGGGTAGCAATCCTTTCTTGGCGGTCTGCATACTAAAACGAGTAATCACAGTATCAATGTAAGACGCCTGAGATAAGCTCAATATTTTTGTCTTACGATCTTGGTAAACCTTGATCCCAATAATGTACGGTGCATCTCCTAAGTCTTTCATTTGAAACTGATCGGATAACCTACTCTTTACGTCTGATAACAACTTCATAATGTTGCTAAGTAGAAGGATGTCATCTACGTAAACTGCAAGACATACCACATCAACGTTGACATCCAAACGATACACACAACTTTCGCTAGGCAACTGAGTAAATCCATAGGACTTTACCACCTCATCAAAGCATGAGTTCCATGATCCGGAAGCTTTCTTGAGTCCATGCAATTAATTATATAGGTGCATGCTAGGTATATAATCAATGTATAGTGAATTAAACATCCAAGATAGATCCTCGGGTGAGGGTTAAAATAAGATTTCCATACAATTGGTATTAAGAGTCTGGGATCAGAATCTTGGCTCTGTTGGATTAATTCAAGTTTGATTATTACGTGTGCAATTAATTTGTAAATCTGTCGTTCATCGTGGCTCGTTTTATTTTTTGTCGGATTTTGTATTTCACCACGAGAAAATCAGTGATTAGATTAGTTTTTTCTTGTAAATCTAATCTGTAAAATAGGAACGAAGACGAAGAACATGAAGAACGAGACGATGGAGTCCCATCGCACGACGCGATGGGAGGTTGGTCGGAAACCGAACGCACGTCGCGAGGGTGTGCGGGCGACGGCACGCTGAGCGTGCTCGGTGCTCGTAGCACGCCGCTCGATAGCGTGCGTGTGTTTCACCGCAGCATGCAAACGAGGCTGCACGGACGGCTTCGGTAGCTTCCGGTAGCATCAGGGACGGGCATCCTCGGCGGGTTCCTTCGGCAACCAGGCGTATGGGGTGCGCGGTTTCCACGCGGACACCGTGGCACGCCTCGGCACTGAGCATGCACGCACGGAAGCTCTCAGCGGCCGTCGGCAGGCTAGGTGTACACGGCGTGTGGTTCTCGTGCGGACACCTCGACACACCTCAGCGCTAAACGTGCATGCGCGAGTTTTCTCGGCAGCGCCTGGGTACCTTCGGTGCTGAGCGTTAGCACGAGTTTTTCTCGGCAGCGCTCGACAGGTCTCGATAGCTGGGCAACAATGCTCGCAGCGTGCATGGCGCTCGGCGGCGAAGCTCGGCACGCCTCGACAACTCGTTGGGGGATGGCGCGAGCAGGTTTTCTCGGCAGATTCCGGCACCTGCGTGCAAATGACTCGACAGTAGCTCTCGGCCAGGCAGAGCGATGGTGCTCGGTCTTTCGGTGAGGCGATGTGAGTCTTGGCAGGGATGGCGACACGCATTCCTCGACAGCTCTCGGTAGGCTGGGCGACGGAGGACGAGGAAGCAGGCGACGGATGGTTGCTGGGCGTGCACATGTGCTGTGCCCTAGCACGCGCCCCAACCCATCTTGGGCCAACCCGCCCGCCATCATCGAACCCATTTTTGACCCGATTCGGCCCGATCCACCGCTCGACCCGTTTTTATTTTTCGCCCAAACTCGGTTTGACGAATCCGGTCCGTGCCGGTGCGCGAGGTCCGTTCGAGATTTTAGAAGATCATGCTTTGCAAATTTATGTAATAAATTAGGCGGATACAAGTTCCACAGTGGGCGCGATGAGCAATTTATTTTATTTTTATCGTTCAAAGCATGTCGTGGATGTTTAAATTATGCAGAAGCATGCTATGTATGTTTAATTACGTAGATAAACATGTTGTATGTTTTTGTGATTGGAGGCGCATAGTAAGCATGCTGGGTTTATCGCGTTTTTGAAGTTTTTTTTTAGAATTCTGCGAGCATGTTTTACATGTTGAGTTCTATAGAAAGCATGCTAGGATTACGTGATCTGCATGGACAAACCTTTTGAAACAAAAAGACTAAGCAAGAAACCCGACATGTTAATTTCTAAAATTAAGATGTCACGACCTCCACTTTTTGTTCTCTAAACAAAGTGATACGCATTGTGAGTAAACGTCCACATGCGTGGCTTGCTTGCACTGTTTATCATAAGTTTGTTAGATGAGATTTCTAAATAAAACATTTTAAACTATTGAGAAGTGGGGTGTAAACGTCCACATGCGTGGCTTACATATGCGATTTCATAAGTTCTCTAGAGATAAATTTAAAATGAGATGACAAAAGAATTTGAATTGGAAGCGGTATGGTCCGAGTGAGTATGCCAAATCTAAGAATTTATTTTCTGCTGTTAAAATTGTGGTCATTGCTTAGGCATCACCTCAAGTACAACTTCCCGCGAAGTCCCTTCTTATGATAGTAAGATCTAATCATCAATTTCTTTTGTCATAAAGATAAGTTGACATGGATTGAAATTAAACGACTAAAAGGTATATTTTAGTCTGTTCGATGGGTTCATGTGTAAACATCCACACGCGTGGCTTGCATGAAGGATTCCTTGGGTAATTGGAGGTTTCAATTAGTATTGTTTTATCAAAAGGTTACAATATTATTGTTACGAATTATATGCGATCGTATGCTTATGTGTTTACATTGCTTTTCAGATACGTCTCTTACACCGATTATCAATATGCTCGCACAAAATCCTCTATCCCGTCCAAATTTTATCGAGTGGAAACGAAACATTGAGATTTTTCTTACTGCCGAAGAAAATTTATTTATACTCACTACACCCCGTCCCAAACCCCTAGATGATTCATCTACTTATGAGGAGCGCAAGGAGCACCAGAAATGGGACAAATCAAATAGAATGGAAAAGTTCCTTCTTTTGGTCACCATGTGCGAGTCCTTGCAACTCCAGCATCAAGAGATGGATGATGCAGCCACTATATGGGTAAATCTCATGAAATCGTATGGGGAGTCGGACAGAATCGCTAGTCATAATTTGACAAAATTAATTAAGTCAAATTCAATGAAGGAAGGCGATTCAGTGCATGACCGTGTAGAGCAAATGATCAATCTCTTCGGAGAGCTCGAATTGGTTGGAGGATATATTGATGACGTAGTAAGAATCGATATGATCCTCAAGACTTTGTTGGATTTGTATATTGGAAGCAGTTTTGGTTGAGCTTGTATACAATGTTTCCTGTTACCACTATTACAATCTCCTATCTAAATTGTTTACTTGATTGCATATGTGTGTCCCTTTATCTCATATATAAGTTAGATCATACAGTGTGTTGTAGATCACATAAGTCTGTATGATTTGTCAAGCTTAATGAGATATAAAAAGTATCACAACTGAGACAATTTGAGGACGAGTTGTTGGTATAGGCTGCGATATAGATAAAAAGTGACTTGACTTGGTTGTTTGTCTATGCTGGTACGTCTCTTACGTATTGATGGATCACAGTGAGATGAGTTCTTCTATGTGACAGTCGTGAAGAACCTAGATCTTGGTGACTTTACGTTGATCTAAACCTCGATAAGGTATTAGGTGAGTATGAGTTCTTGACCATCACTTTGACTTGTTATGGGTGAGGTTACATGAGATAACCAATTCTCTCGCATCTTGGGTGGTGGCGATCTTGTATGTCATGCTAGTTACCTGTGTCGAGTCACCGTATCCGTTTAGGTTGATGACGTACCCTTAAGGAGCTCAAAAGGTTTATTGTACTAAACCCTGCAGGTTGAGTTATCTCAAGTACAATGATAAGGTTGAGTGGTACTACTTAAGGAATTAAAGATATTAATTATTTTAAGCAGTCAGAACGCTATAGATAATTAATGGATGTACGATATCTTAAATATGGGGATTCGTGAAATCTAAGTCCAAGCTCGACTCAACTTCGAAAAGAAATGGGTAAGTCAGCATTTATTCTCTAGTGGCATGAATAAATGTTTATGAATTAATTTATGTCTGGGCTGAACATAAGATAATTGATTTATTTGAGGCCCATCTTTATTCCTTGCATTTGATCCCTGGGCTGGCCCATCCAGGCCTGGAGCTATGAAGAATTTCGCCCCCCTCCTTATAGAGTCCCTCTGGGACTCTACTTGATCCTCTCTATCTTAAGTGATATTCTTATATTTATTAGATATGCATAAATTCTATCTTGATAGAATTTAGGATTGCATTATAAATATAAGGTTAGAGAAAATCAAACTCTAATCCTAAGAGTGAAAATTTTGAAATTACTATTCATATAGTGGAGATTTTCGAAAACTTTATTGGAAAAGAGGAAGGAGAATTTCATAGCACTCTCCGTAGATTGTCCTCGCTCGGCATTGGAGTTTAGGCAATTGGGATACAGTCCAAAAGATCAAAGCACGAGTCTTGATCATTTCTTCCCGGACAGATTCGCAGGTAAACACGAGAAAACCCCTACGTGTTGCAATTAATTATATAGGTGCATGCTAGGCATATAATCAATGTATTGTGAATTAAACATCTAAGATAGATCATCGGGAGAGGGTTAAAATCAGATTTCCCTACTGACTTTGCCCAAGTCTTTTGACGACTTCCGTTATGGAGTAGTCCTTTATGATAAGTGTTTTACTCTAGATTCATTGCAAGAGGATTTAGTAATGGAGGAACGCAAAATGGGCAAAGGTGCACAGTCTTTAGTATGCACCTCAAGGAAAACCACTGCTTTCTCGAAAGATGAAAAGGTAAAGTGGAATTCAAGAGATGCTAAAGCTAAAGAAAAGAGTGGGAGCAATACAAAGGGCTCTACCAGTGGTTTGAAAAAGCCAAGGAGAAGGCAAATGCTTCAAGTGCGGTGAGGCGGGCATTGGAAGGTTAAGTTCCCTATGCTCAAGGCTAAAGGTGCGCCATTTGCTTTAATGTGAAACATGTTTAGCGACTTGTTCTAGTCATTCATGGGTAGTAGATACTGATGCGACTGATCATATTTGTTACACCTTGCAGCTGTTCCTGCGGACAATGGAGTTGTTTGATGGCAAGATAACGATCTCCATGGGCAACGCGGCGAAAGTCGAGGCTGTTGCAGTTGGAGATGTTTCTTTATGCTTTGATAGAACAGTGTTAGTATTTAAAGATGTTTTATATGTGTCTGAGTTTCGGCGAAACCTTATTTCGGTTTCCAAACTATTTATACATGGATATTCTATTGTTTTTGATAGTGGTGTTTCTATCATAAGAAATAACGAAGTTATCTGTGGTGGCACTTTATATAATTCGCTTTATACTATTTCTGCCAAGCATAATAGTTTTAATAATGTTGCATCTACATCAAACCTTAAGAAGAGGAAGTTTTCTTCGCTAAATGACACCACATTTCTTTGGCATCTTAGATTCGGTCACATCAATCTAAATAGGATCCAAAGACTGGCTAAGAATGGAGCGTTGGGTGAAATTATAGTTACCCCGTTCCCAGTCTGTGAATCCTGTATAGAAGGAAAGATGTCGACTAGACCCTTCAAAGCAAAGGGTTATAGAGCTAAAGAAGTGTTGGAGCTAGTCCATTCTGACAAATGTGGACAGACGTCCACACAAGCTCGTGGAGGGTACGAGTATTTTGTCACTTTCATTGACGATTACTCAAGGTACGGATACATATACCTACTTCACCGCAAGTCTGAATGCTTTGAGAAATTCAAAGAATTTAAGGCGGAAGTAAAGACGTAGCTAGGTAAGAGTATCAAGTCAATGCGGTCTGATCGCGGTGGAGAATACCTCAGTAACGAGTTCATGGGCTATTTGGTGGAGTGTGGGATTACCTCTCAGTGCACTACACCGGGCACACCACAACAAAATGGTGTGTCAGAACGAAGAAATAGGACTCTCTTAGAAATGGTTAGATCAATGATGAGTTATGCCACATCGTCTATTTCGTTACGGGGTATGCCTTAGAAACAGCGGCATACTTGCTCAATCTAGTACCATCCAAGTAAGTCGATAAGACCCCTTTCGACTTATGGTTTTGGCGCAAGCCTAGTTTAAACCACATAAGGATATAGGGCAGTCTAGCACATGTGCTGAACAAGAAAGCTGACAAGTTGGATGCTAGATCTGAAGCAAGGCTGTTTATTGGTTATCCTAGAGGAATGAAATGTGGTTATTTCTATAGTCCTAAGGATCAAAAGGTCGTTATTAGCACTAATGCCTGATTCTTAGAAGAGGATTATATGAAAAACCACAAATCCAAAGTTGAAATCATACTTCAAGAATTAGAAGATGATCGTATTTCGCCACCGATTAGGCTAAAGGTACGAGATATCGTGTCTAGTGGGAGGGATCGACACCAAATACTTCAAGAAATTGAAGTGGGTCGAGTTCCACTGGAGATACCGACTGTACAAGTGGCACCTACCCAGCAAGTTGTGCAAGATAAAGAACCACGGGTTACTGTACCCACCATTGCCATTGTGCCAGTAGTGCCTCGTCTTAGTGGGAGGGTTGTTCGTCAACCCGAGCGATTTATGTTCGTGGGTGAATCTTCGGATGTAGTCCCAGGAAACGAGCCGGCTGTAATCGACCCATGGACATACAGTGAGGGATACAAGACACTGATGCAAGATCATGGCACACTGCTATGGACTTAGAAATTGAGTCCATAACAGCTATGGATGTATACGAAAAGGCACCTCTACTAGATGGCAAGCTAGCCATAGGTAGTAAGTGAGTATACAAGAGGAAGAGAGATTCAGATGGAGAGGTTTTGGCTTCTAAAGCCAAGCTTGTGGCGAAAGGGTACACTCAGATTGAGGGCATCGATTTCGATGAGACCTTTTCGTCTATGGCAATGCTCAAGTCCATCAGAATTCTTTTGGCCATAGCAGCTCACCTAAATCTCGAGGTTTGGCAAATGGATGTGAAAACCGCTTTTCTAAACGGTTACCTTGAAGAAGGTAGAGACATCTATATGCAGCAACCCGAAGGTTATGTGGTGAAGGGTGAAGAGCATCTAGTATGGAAGCTTAAGAAGTCCATTTATAGACTTAAGCAAGCTTCCCGATCATGGAACTTAAGTTTTGACGAGGTGGTAAAGTCCTATGGATTTACCCAGTTGCCTAGCGAAAGTTATGTGTATCGTTTGGATGTCAACGGTGATGTGGTATTTCTTGTACTTTACGTAGATGACATCCTTCTACTTGGGAACAACGTGAAGCTGTTATCAGATGTAAAGAGTTGGTTATTCGATCAGTTTCAAATGAAAGACTTAGGAGATGCAACGTACATTCTTGGGATGAAGGTTTACCGAGATCGTAAGAGGAAAATGTTGAGCTTATCTCAGGCGTCTTACATTGATACTGTGATTATTCGTTTTAGCATGCAGACCGCCAAGAAGGGATTGCTACCTTTCAGGCATGGTGTTCCTTTATCTAAGGAGCAGTCACCTATGACTACAAAGGAGATAGAGGAAATGAGACAAGTTCCTTACGCTTCCGCCGTAGGAAGTCTTATGTATGCAATGCTATGTACAAGACCTGATATCTGCTATGCGGTTGGCATAGTAGCTAGATATCAGTCTAACCCTGGACAAGCTCATTGGACTGCGGTAAAACATATACTCAAGTATCTGAAAAGGACTCGAGATTATAGGCTAGTTTACCTAGCAGATGGTCTAATGCCTTTGGGTTATTCAGAGTTAGATTTCCAAGCTGACTATGATGAGAAAAAGTCTACCTCAGGCTATGTGTTCACCTTGGGAGGAGGAGCCGTATCCTGGCGGAGTTCAAAGCAACGATGCATTGCGGACTCTACCATGGAAGCCGAATATGTAGCCGCTTCGGAGGCTGCTAAGGAGGCGGTATGGTTCAAGAACTACCTCATGGATCTAGATGTGGTACCTTGTTTGACCAAGAGTATCATAGTATACTGTGATAACTCAGGTGTAGTGGCAAACTCGAAGGAACCACGGACCCACAAGGCAACAAAACACATTGAGAGAAAGTACCATGTCAAACGAGAAATCGTTAGACGGGGAGACGTGTTGATTGAAAAGATTGGTACTGCAAATAACCTAGCTAGCCCATACCCGAAGAGCCTGCCATAAAAAGTCTACGAATAGCATGTTCGAGGAATTGGATTTCGCAAGATGGCACCCACTTAGAAATGAAACTTTTGTATAAGTGGGAGAAAGCAAAGTGATGGTATTGTTTGTAATAGCTAGTAGAGAGACACATTGTATACTAAAAGTTTGCTTTAGTATAAGTGGGAGATTGTTGGATTTGTATACTGAAAGAAGTTTGGTTGAGCTTGTATACAATATTTCCTTTTACCACTATTATAATCTCCTATCTGAATTGTTTACTTGATTGCATATGTTTGTCCCTTTATCTCATATATAAGTTATATCATACAGTGTGTAGTAGATGATAGAAGTCTGTATGATTGGTCAAGCTTAATGAGATATAAAAAGAATCACAGTCGAGATAACTTGAAGACGAGTTATCGGTATAGGCTGCGGTATAGATAAGAAGTGACTTGACTTGCTTGCTTGTCTATATTGGTACGTCTCTGACGTATTGATGGATCACAGTGAGATGAGTTTTTCTATCTGACCTTCGTGAAGAACCTAGATCTCGGTGACTTTACGTTGATCTAAACCTCGATAAGGTATTAGGTGAGTATGAGTTGCTGACATCACTTTGACTTGTTATGGGTTAGGGTTACAAATGATAACCCAATATTCTCCGCATCTTGGGTGGTGGCAGTGCTTATATGTTATTCAAGTTACCTGTATCGAGTCACCGTATCCGTTTAGGATGATGACGTCCCCTTAAGGAGCTCAAAAGGTTTATTGTACTAAACTCGCAAGTTGAGTTATCTCAAGAACAATTATAAGGTTGAGTGGTACTACTTAAAGAATTAAAGAGATTAATTATTTTAAGCAGTCAGAACCTAGTAAATAATTAATGGACGTGCGATATCTTAAATACGTGGATTCGTGAAGCCTAAGTGCGAGCCCGACTCAACTTCGAAAATAAAGGGGTAAGTCAGCATTTATTCTCTAGTGGCATGAATAAATGTTTATGAATTAATTTATGTTCAGGGCTGAACATAAGATAATTAATTTATTTAAGGCCCATCTTTATTCCTTGCATTTGATCCCTGGGCTGGCCCATCCAGGCCTGGAGCTTAAAGATTTTCGTCCACCTCATTAAGAGTCCCATAGGGATTCTGTTTTGATCCTCTCTATCTGAAGAGATATTATTATATTTATTAGATATGCAGAGATTCTATCCAAATGGGATCTAGGGTTGCATTATAAATATAAGGTGAGAGAAAATCAAAACCTAATCCTAAGAGAAGAATTTTCGAAAAATATACTATTCCAATAGTTAGGATTTTCGAAAATCTCTAGGTGAGGAAGAATGTGAATTTCTGCAGTATTCTCCATAGATTGATCTCACTCGACATTGGAGTTTTGGCAATCGGGACACAGTCCAGAAGATCAAAGCACGAGTCTTGAACCAATTCCTTGCCCGATAAATTCGTAGGTAAACATGAGAAAACACCAAAGTGTTGCAATTAATTATATAGGTGCATGCTAAGTATATAATCAATGTATGGTGAATTAAACATCCAAGATAGATCCTCGGGAGAGGGTTAAAATAAGATTTCCCTACATAGGGTCCATTCTTTTCCACAGAGGTACTTCACTAGCTTTTAACCCGACGTAATACATCAAATCATTTCACCCCTTGATTACCATATCCATCCTCACCTCCTATCATCCGGTTAACAAATAATAAGGTCTAATAAAGGCTCAAAGTAGGTGACAAATGGTATATTATTGGGTTATTGTATGGGTAAATTCGTGGTTCACAAAGATGGCCTTTTATCATTTCCAGATTCAAAACACATATTACAGTCTCGACACAGAAAACACGACAAGTTCTAGAAGATAATTACATGCATGATATCACACATTTAAAAGAAACTGTAACATGTAATTAATGTACAGTGAAGCTCAAGTCTCACAGTTCAGGCAAATGGTGAAAAACAACAAGATAAGCAATCACAAGTTATATATGCGTCGTTTTCTAACATATCATGTGCACCATCAACGTATTTTTATCAAAAATTTCTAACATCATTGGCTACATAGGTAACACTTTTCACTTAAGCTCGTTGATCAACAGACACAACAACGAAAACAAAAGATACAAACGCCCAAAACATAACAACTAACAAAACAAAACAAAACATAAAAAGGACTAACCACCAACTACACTATTCTACTCCCCCCAAACTTATTGTGACGTGTAGTGCAGTAAGGTTACAGAAAAGAAGTGGTTGGCAGAGAGACCTTACCTGATATGTCGCTACTCCGGCGGAGGATAGAATCCTCACCACTGCTCCCATTGCTGCATCATCTATATCATCTGCTGCTGGTGCTCGTAGGATGCCTGCTGTTGGGCCATGATGGAGCTCATACTCCCGTCTATGTGGTCGAGACGACCATCTATCCGATCAAAGGGTGGTGGGTGCAGCTCGCCACCTCTCTCATATGCGGCCTCTTCATCCTCTTCCTCTTCCTCTACCTCTCCTTGGGAATTTAAGCGCTGAGCCCAACTATAGTGTGCTTCTGACCCCATGTTTCAATTCGGGTTGGCCGCGCTATCTACGATTATGTTTGTGAGATCATTGTTGGGCAATCGAAAGATAGATTGGTCGTTCTTATCGTAGAGGAGCCAGAGATGATGTTGGGGGGTCTCGTTTTAGGAATGTTTGGATATATAGATATTACTTGTCTAGGAAAATATGCTGGGAGATGATCGAGCTAAAAACACACTCAAATTTACTCGCAATCGTATGAGGTAATTGTAGCGTGATAAGTTAACCCAAGTCGTCTCTCAAGGAAAACTTAACAGGGCTATTGTTCGTGTCGCACACAGAAAGCAATTAAATCCTAAACATTCTAATACCAACAAGGGTTTTGGACATGCAGGAATTGAAATACGAGAAATAAACAGCAATCCTAAGCTAGGGGTTGTCAATCCCGAGCTAAACTAATAAAACAATAAATCTAAACCAGGGGTTGTCAATCCCTAGTTGAACTATGAAAAACAGTAAAACAAAAGCAATAAAAAAAAGCAATATAAATCAAAGAAACATGAAGACAATCCACTGTCACTATGAAATTGAATCCAATAATAATCATAAAGCAAGAACACTATGAAATTGATTCCGATAAAAATGATAAATCCAAAAGCATAAATTGAACATAAATCGAAAGCGTAAATCGAAAGGAATGAAAAACAAGAAATAAAACTCTAATCTGCTTTTGTCTATGTCTGCGTTGTCATCGAAAGGCTCCCGAAAGAAAATCTGAAAAGGCGCGCCGGCTGGGCCATCGAAAATAAGAACTGAGAACCTTTTAACCTAGCGCGTATATTTAAGTAAAGTGAGAGTGAGCGCCGGTTTGGAGGTGAGCGCCAGCTCGAAAAATGTTCTGCATTGAACGTGAACGTCTGTTCGAGTTGAACGCCAGTTGGCAAATGTTTCTGTCTCACAAATGAGCGCCGGCTCAAGGCGAGCGCGAGGGAAATTGGGCGCGGGAGCTGGCGCTGGGTGTTATCGAGCGTCGGCTGAGTGCAGTGCTTGGTCGAGCGGGGTGAGACGGCGAGCTGGAGTGTGCGCTGTCATCGAGCACCGGTTGGACATGGAGCGTGCGCTGGATGGCAGATGGCGTTGTGGGGCGCTGGATGCGGGGTGACCGAGCGCGCGCTGGGAAGCCAGCGCTTGACGGGACGCACGCTGGGTGAGCGTTAGATGCGCGCTGGGATTGGAGTGTCGGTTTGCTCGAGTAACCGCATGCTGCTAAGGCGCTGTGCGACGAGCGCTGGACGGGTCGCAACGCGTGCGGAAGCAGGGCGTTGGGCGAGGCCCAACACCGGATGGGGCGTTGCGTGCGGAGTTATCGAGCGCCGGGTGGAGGAGCGAGGAAGCTGAGCGAGTGCTGGAGCATCAGCGCCGGATGCGCTTGGTGGATTCCAAGCGTGCGTTGGAGCACAGCGTGCGCGGGATGGGGCGAGAGCTGGTGTGCGGACTCGGCCGTGCGACGGGTGTCCGTGCGCGACTTTGACGATTGGCCCCGTTCTCCCTCGTCTAAAACCCGAATTAGGATCCGTTTACGCCAATGGACTCCTATCGAGATGCTCTTCAATATACTTGATCATCGGCAGATTTATTTCATCTTATTTAATGCCGATTTTCTACAAAATATCAAAACAAACCAAATAAGTTTGAATCGATAAATATTAATCATACCAACGGCATAAATAGGATAAACTACTGAAAATGACATTTAAAACAATACCAAGAATAAGCACAAATTCATACCAAAAGGAGATTGGATCCTCACGAATTGCCACCCCATAAAAGTCGGCAATAGGGATGAAGAACACCCCAATACATATCCTCGCATTCCCGGAGACTTCTGATTGTATCTTGAAATGCTGTGTGAGGAACATCCTGTAGGGAAATCTGATTTTAACCCTCTTCCGAGGATCTATCTTGGATGTTTAATTCACCATACATTGATTATATACCTAGCATGCACCTATATAAATAATTGCAACACGTTGGTATTTCTCGTATTTACCTGCGAATTTGTCAGGCAAGAATTGGATCAAGACTCATGCTTTGATCTTCTAGATCAGATCCCGATCGCCTAATCTCCAATGTCGAGTGAGGACAATCTATGGAGAGTACCGCAGTTCATTTCTTCCTTCTGAAAAGTTTTCGAAAATCCCAACAATGAGAAGTATGGTTTTCGAAAATTTCACTTAGGATTAGCTTTTGATTTTCAATCACCTTATATTTATAATGCAACCCTAAATCCTAACTAGATAGGATTTCTGCATATCTAATAAATATAATAATATCTCTTCAGATAGAGAGGATCAAAACAGAGTCCCAGAGGGACTCTACAAGGAGATGGACGAATTTCTCTAAGCTCCAGGCCTTGATGGGCTAGCTTAGGGATCAAATGCAAGGAATTAAGATGGGCCTCAAATAAATTAATTATCTTATGTTCAGCCCAGAACATAAATTAATTCATAAACATTTATTCATGCCACTAGAGAATAAATGCTGACTTACCCCTTTATTTCCGAAGTTGAGTCGGGCTCGCACTTAAACTTAATGAATCCCCGTATTTGAGATATCGTACGTCCATTAATTATTTACAGCGTTCTGACTGCTTAAAGTAATTAATCTCTTTTAATTCCTTAAGTAGTACCAGTCAACCTTATTATTGTACTTGAGATAACTCAACCTGCAGGGTTTAGTACAATAAACCTTTTGAGCTCCTTAATGGGACGTCATCATCCTAAACGAATACGGTGACTCGATACAGGCAACTAGCATGACATACAAGCACTGCCACCACCCAAGATGTAGAGAATATTGAGTTATCTCATGTAACCCTCACTCATAACAAGTCAAAGTGATGGTCAGCAACTCATACTCACCTAATACCTTATAGAGGTTTAGATCAACGTAAAGTCACCGAGATCTAGGTTCTTCACGACGGTCAGATAGAAGAACTCATCTCACTGTGATCCATCAATACATCAGAGACATACCAGTATAGACAAGCAACTAGTCAAGTCACTTCTTATCTATACTGCAGCCTATACCGACAACTCGTCCTCAAGTTATCTCAGCTGTGATTCTTTCTATATCTCATCAAGAATGACCAATATACAGACTTCTGTGATCTACTACACACTGTATGATCTAAATTATATATGAGATAAAGGGACAAACATATGCAATCAAGTAAACAATTCAGATAGGAGATTGTAATAGTGGTAACAGGAAACATTGTCTACAAGCTCAACCAAACTGCTTTCAGTATACAAATCCAACAATCTCCCACTTATACTAAAGAAAACTTTTAGTATACAATGTGTCTCTCTACTAGCTATTACAAACAACACTATCACTTTGATTTCTCCCACTTATACAAAAGTTTCCTTTCTAAGTGGGTGCCATCTTACGCAATCCAAGTGGGTGCTCTTCGTAGAATTTTTGCGGCAGGCTCTTCGTGAATGGGTCAGCTAGGTTATCCGCAGTACCAATCTTTTCAATCAGCACGTCTCCTTGTCTAATGATTTCTCGTATGATATGGTATTTTTTCCCTATGTGTTTGGTTGCCTTGTGGGTCCGTGGTTCCTTCGAGTTTGCCACTGCACCTGAGTTATCACAGTATACTATGATACTCTTGGGCAAACAAGGTACCACATCTAGATCCATGAGGTAGTTCTTCAACCATACAGCCTCCTTAGTAGTCTCCAAAGCGGCTACATATTCGGCTTCCATGGTAGAGTCCGCAATGCATCGTTGCTTTGCACTCCGTCGAGATACGGCTCCTCCTCCCAAGGTAAACACATAGCCTGAGGTAGACTTTTTCTCATCACGGTCAGCTTGGAAATCGAGTCCGAATAACCCAAAGGCATTAGATTATCTCGCTTGTAAACTAGCTTATAATCTCGAGTCCTTTTCGTGCCTTGAGTATATGCTTTACCGCAATTCAATGAGCTTGTCCAGGTTAGATCGATATCTAGCTACTATGCTGCACCGCATAGCGTATATCGGGTCTCGTACATAGCATTGCACACATGAGACTTCCTACGGCGGAAGCGTAAGAAACTTGTATCATTTCCTCTATCTCATTTGCAGTAATTGGTGACAGTTTCTTAGATAAAGGAACACCATTCTTGAAAGGTAGCAATCCTTTCTTGGCGGTTTGCATGCTAAAACGAGTAATTACAGTATCAATGTAAGACGCCTGAGATAAGCTCAACATTTTCCTCTTGCGATCTCGGTAAACCTTGATCCCATGAATGTATGCTGCATCTCCTAAGTCTTTCATTTGAAACTGATCGGGTAACCAACTCTTTACGTCTGATAACAGCTTCACATTGTTGCCAAGTAGAAGGATGTCATCTACGTAAAGTGCAAGAAATACCATGTCACCGTTGACATCCAAACGATACACATAACTTTCGCTAGGCAACTGGGTAAATCCATAGGACTTTACCACCTCGTCAAAGCAAAACTTCCATGATCGGGAAGCTTGCTTAAGTCCATAAATGGACTTCTTAAGCTTCTATACTAGATGCTCTTCACCCTTCACCACATAACCTTCGGGTTGCTGCATATAGATGTCTCTACCTTGTTCAAGGTAACCGTTTAGAAAAACGGTTTTCACATCCATTTGTCAAACCTTAAAGTTTAGGTGGGCTGCTATGGCCAGAAGAATTCTGATGGACTTGATTATTGCTACAGGCGAAAAGGTCTCATCGAAATCGATGCCCTCAATCTGAGTGTACCCTTTCGCCACAAGCTTGGCTTTAAAAGCTGACCTCTCCATCTGAATCTCTCTTCCTCTTGTATGAAGATCTAACCGTTGGATTTACGATCCGTCTTTGCACAAAGGTAGATCTCCACCTCTAGAACGCATTTATGGTTTAAAATTTCAAAATCATGAAGTTTTGAGGCTCCTAATTTTCGGTCCTTTTGAGTATGTTTGAAGGAGCATGTTTTGTTCCATTATCTGTTGATATTATGCTAGATCTATCACCTATAAGTTGTTTAGTGTTGGATTTTCAAGCATGAGTTCATTCTTTGCAATTCTTTGAAATTTTCGAAACATGGAAGCCTAGATCTTGAACTTATGTTGTTAATGTGCTTGATATACCTTCATATATGTGTTGTTGGGTAAATATAAGCATGTTTTGAGCTAGAAAAACGATTGAAATCGAACCTATGCGAAAACCCCTAAAAGGCCGAAACATATGTCTCACACAAAGGTTTGATTTTGATTTTATTTGATCATTGTAACTTCATATTTGGATTCTATGATATGAATAAAGCTTAAAATGATTTATTCGGATTTTTCGGCCGACGTATATTAAAGAGGAAATATTTTAGTTTGACGTAAAAATGGGTTTTCAATGCTAAAACTTTGATCTTTGGATTTTGATGATTGATTAATGATCTTTGATGATGATTAAGCATGTATAGAGGCTAGTTTATGTTAAATAACGTCTTACGTGATTTTTCACGTTGGTCATAAGCTAAGTTCGTAAAGAGTTGTTGGTTTTTGATTAAGAATAGATAGCTTAAGTTTGTCGTTGAGTCCTATGTGCTTGTTTAGTTATACGAGGCTTAGTTAAGTCTTGTTATATGTTTAAATATTAGAGGATGCAATGACCCAAGTGTTCATAGACTATAGAGTCTTGAATATCAAGAAATTATAGTCGTGTTGACGACTTAGATAAGATAAAGAGTTTATCCTTGTTTGGCTCCTGGTATGCTTATATGCTACTCTATGTTGATGAAGGGCCAAGTTCAGAGAAGAAAGAAGTGAAGGACAGAACGTACAGTCCACCCGAGTGATTATTGCCAGGTGGGTAAAATCCTTCTTAAAAATGAGAAATGATATGCTTTTGCATACAAAATGATATGATATGCATTTTTATGTAAAGTTGACCGACTTGCCGAGTTTTGATCATGATGCATGATGTATGTTGCCTATCTACGAGATGGACGATATCGGCCCTATGTTTGACGAGCCGCCGATGAGGTTTGTGTACAGAGTGATCGTGAGCTAAATGGCCGATCACGGTGTTTGAGAAGGAGGCCTACTTCTCAACACAAGAGTGTGAGATATGGTTAATGAATGAGATAATGTCTGCAGACGCATGTTTAATGTTGCATCTTGAATATATGAGCATGAAAGCAAGTAAGTTTATTTCATAAGCATGCACATGTTATTTAACTGAAAACTCTTGTGTGTTGCAATGTTATGGCAAGTCAATCTTATAGATCTAAGAGCAATGTTTTAAATGTTTTCGCATATACCCACCGAGTGCATCTAGTACTCACGCCCGCATATATTTCTAAATGTGCGACGAGCTCGAGAGGATCTTTGGAATCGAATGTTGTGCGAGAGGAGCTTTCTAGATATTTCATCTCATGATGGTATTATTAACTGTTGTTGTCATGTCTTGATTGCCCGTAGTCATATGTCATCATACATGATTCTCACCACACTTTTGTTGCCGAACTTTGGCCTTTACTTGTTTATCTTTTGATATTTGCCCAAATGACAGTTTCATTTCGTTGTTGAGATCTTGACATCTCTGTTATGATGTTGACTTGCTTCTATGAACAAGGATTTCTGTTGAATGTCTAGAACCGTTTTGTTGGATACAATATTGTATAAAATGTTTCAAAGTTATCGATGAGTGATGCTTTCAACCCTATTTAACCAAAGATCCTATTTTGGTGAAAGCATGTTTGAGTTCTTACAATTATTGTAAAATTAGTTTAACCTGTGATATCAGATCAATGTCGCATTTGATCTTGATTATCTTATTCTGATTTTTCGTCCTCAGCCGTTGTTATCCTTGTTCGATTACTCTTTGTGGTTCGAGGACCTAAAATCATCCCTTGTCAGATTCCATTCTACCTCTTTTGACTATAAACATTTGATTCTTTCGTGATGAAAGTTGATGCTAAAGATTGTTGTTAATAAGAATTATTGGTCAAAATTGTTAGAAGTTCTTCTTACCTCACGTCACAGCCTAATTACTTAACTAATTACCTGGTTAAGTAAGTCGGGGTGTGAAAGATTTGGTTCTCCATCATCTTCATATGCTATCCCATAGCTGTAACAGTGGATTCCAAATGTGTTATCTTCTGACTGTGTTACTTATGAAGGAGTTCTGCTGAGTCGCTAATTGTTAGTTACTCACAACCAACTGTTGCACCATGTCCTCCAATGATTGCTTCTTCCCCTCCTGAATCATTCCATTCTGCACTGTGAAGCCTGGTGGAGGTTGCTGGAAATTATTGGGGTTGGCATATGAGAAGTTGGGATGGTTCCTAATGTTAGGATGGTATGCCGAATTTTCCCTTGACGGTTCCTCTAATTTATATAGTTAACATCCTCCATCTCTATCAAGTCTGATTCTACAGCGGTGACTTGATCTACCCCCTTAGCTTTCCTCTCTTTTTCAAATTGGCTCTTCAGAAGAGTGAATTTCTCCAAGAGATCGTCATATTTGGAGTCAACTTCTACAGCAGCTGACTTAATCACAGGTGTTCTCTCCACAGGCCATTGATAGCTGTTGGCAGCCATCTTTTCTAATATTATGCTGGCATCCTCTACACGTCGGTTCAACAGACATCCTCCTGCTGTCGCATCCACTATGCTTCTGGTGTGAGGTGTCAGTCCACTGTAGAACTGAGTGATCTGCTGCTCCCTCGAAAATCCATGCTGAGGGCATTTCCTCAACAATCCTCTAAATCTCTCCCATGCCTCAAATAATGACTCATCTCCCAATTGGGATAAGTGGGAGATCTCTGCTATGATCTTCTGAGCTTTAGCCGTGGAAAGTATTTTGAAAGAAACTTTTTGCAAAGTTTCCCCCAGCTGTTGATCCTTGTACGGTCCAAGCTCTTGAACCAATCCTTCGCCTGGTTGCATAGAGAGAATCCAGACATACGCATTTGGATAGTGTCCTGTGGTGCCCCATTTTGCTTGATGGTGTCACATATGTCCAAAAATGTCTCCAGATGAGCATTTGGATCTTCTGTCACTCCTTCCCCAAATTGCTCCCATTGTACCATACTGATTAGGGCTGGCTTCAGTTCGAAGTTGTTAGCGTTCACTTCAGGGCCCTATCCACCTCCTTGAAACTGTTCAGTAGGAGGTCGGTACATATAATTCAACGGTCGTGTCTCTTGAGCAGGGAGGATTCCCATATTTGTCGTCTGGCGTTGCATCTCAGTGAATTTCGCCAGAAGACGAGCAAAATGCTCGGGAGGGGCATCTCCGTTGTTTGGGTTTGCTGCCATCGCTTGTCGTCTCCTTTCTCGCTTCTTTCTCTTTTGGGTGATTTCGATCTAGGGATCTAAAGGTTGTGCAGGTTGTCGCCAGGACCTTGTGATCATAAACTACCTGGAGATAAAGGGTGAAATTAGTCCTGGCAAGTAAAAAAAATAAAAATAAAAATAAAAATAAAGCTTGAATTAATAATTCTAAATCAAAAAGTTATTCCGATATAATCTAAACAATCCCCGGCAACAGCGCCAAAATTTGATCCGCCTATTTTCTAACACGAAAACATGCTATTAGATAAGTAAGTTGAGTATCGTATCCACAGGGATTGTAACGCGAAAATATAGAAGCTAACTCAATAATTCTTTATTGTTATCCAAGCAACGATTTGGTTTAAAAGAGTTTTGGGATTTCAAATATAGAATTCAAAGTCAAGAGAATCAAAGCGAATAAAGATATTGATAAAAATCAAATAGATAAAAAGACTAACACTAGGGATGTAATAATTATACCCAAAGCGTGTGTTTATCCTGCTCCATATTAACCAATTTTTAATCTAGTCAAAGATGAAAGATCACAAAAGTAACCAACAATTTCAGTTACATCAATTATGGTTGTGGATTACTAATTTACCTATTACTGTTACGTCTCAAGGTGAAAATTAGTAACTCCAAAAAAATCACAAAGAATATGCTTCCTACGGATGTTCCTATCCCAGCTATGACTCAAGGCTTACCCGTATTGTGCATTCAAGATCGATTGATAATTAAAACTGTTAAGTATTCAACTGACAACTAGATATGCATAAAGTTGATCAGAAATTAACACATAAGATTTAACACTAAGAATCACAAATCAATGACTGGAAGGTAAATAACAAATAGCAAGAATCACCACACTTAGGATAAAATCATACAAACCCTAGGATTAGAACAAGAAATTAGCTAGACATATAAATTGAAATAAAATACGAAATTAACATAAAAATAGAAATTGAATTGATAAAACCCGTAATGGAGTGTCGAAAGAAAAATTGTTGGGTTTGAATCCAAATCCGAGTAGAAAACTGAAAATCTGAAATCCTTCAGAGGAATTGCTCCAATGGCGATTACAATGCGTTAACGTAAAATAGAATTGATGAAAACTAAAGTCTAGAAGCGTAATATCTAAAGCTAGAATGAAAACTGAATGAAAAGAGTGCAAAATAGGCTAAAGATGGAGAGGGAGGTGCCAATGGATGGTCCGGGGTATTTATAGCTGATGGGCAGAAGCCCTAATTCATGTCAGGCCACGGCGCCTAGCGATCACTAGGTCGGTCGCTAGCTTAATACAGAAGCTGTCGGGATGAACTCGCGACCATGGTTAGCGACTGTGGGATGAACTCGCGACCACGGCGCCTAGCGGCCGGCATAGCGATCGCTATGTCGGTCGCTAGCTTAATACAGAAGCTTTCGAGATGAACTTGCGGCCATGGTTAGCGACCGCGGGATGAACTCACGGCCACGACTAGCGACCGCTAGGCCGGCCGTTAGCTTCAATACAGATTCTTCTTCGCACGAGCTCGCGACCGGGCTAGCGACTGCTAGCCTCCTGTTCCTTTTCATACTTGGTTAGTTCTTTGCCTTGTGCATCGATTATCACCTGAAAAGCCTACAAAACACCAAAAAGGAACCCCAAGAGCAATATCTTCTAAAAATAGCTAAAAGCTATATAAACGCACTTAAACTGATCTAAATTCATCCTAATATATCATTATTAAACGAGTAAAAAGTACGTTTATCAGTTTCCACTCGATAAAATTTGGACCGGATAGAGGGTTTTGTGCGAGCATATTGATAATCGGTATAAGAGACATATCTAAAAAGTAATGTAAACACATAAGCATACGATCTCACATAATTCGTAACAATAATATTGTAAACTTTTGATAAAACAATATTAATTGAAACCTCCAATCGCCTAAGGAATTCCACATGCAAGCCACGCGTGTGGACGTTTACACATGAACCCCTCGACCAGACTAAAAAATATCTTTTAGTCATTTAATTTAAATCCATGTCAACTTATTGTTATGAAAAATGATATTAATGATTGGACCTTACTAGACCACATCACTATCGCAAAAAGGGACTTCGCGGGAAGTTGTACTTGAAGTGATGCCTAAGCAATGACCACAATTTTGACAGCAGATAATGAATTCTTAGAATTGGCATACTCACCAGGACCATACCGCTTCCAATTCAAAATCTTTTGTCATCTCATTTTAAATCTATCTCTAGAGAACTTATGAAAATCGCATATGCAAGCCACGCGTGTGGACGTTTACACATGAAACTCCCACTTCTCAATAGATTAAAATGTTTTATTTAGAAATCTCATCTAACAAACTTATGATAAATAGGGCGAGCAATCCACGCGTGTGGACGTTTACTCACAGTGCGTACCACTTTGTTTAGAGATAAAAAAGTGGAGGTCTTGACATCTTTAATTTAAAAAATTAATATATCGGGTTTCTTGCTTAGTCTTTTGTTTCAAAAGGTTTGTCCATGCAGATCACGTAATCCTAGCATGCTTTCTATAGAACTCAACATATAAAACATGCTTGCAGAATTCTAAAACATGCTTCAAAACGCGATAAACCTAACATGCTTGCTATACACATTCAATCACATAAACATATTACATGTTTATCTACATAAATTAAACATACATAGCATGCTTCTGCATAATTTAAACATCCACGACATGCTTTGAACGATAAAATAAAATAAATTCGTTCATTTCGGCCCACTCGTGGATCCTGTACTTCCCTGCCTAATTTATGATATAAATTTGCAAAGTATAGATCTCGTGTGTTGGGCCTACCTGCGTGCTTCGTGCGACGGGCACCCACGCGCAATCACCCAGGCCCCGCCAAGGGATCCCGCATGCCCGCCTGGCCGAAGCTGCCGAAGGCGCCCGGGCTCTACAGAGCGAAGCTCGCCCGCACGCTACCGAGCCCGTCGAGCGCTGCCGATGTCTGCTCGTGTGCGGCCGAGAAACCTGCACGCGCATGCTCAGCAATGAGACGTCCATATGGAAACCGCACGCCCCGCACGCCCAGGCCGCTGACGGCCGTTGAGGCTTCCTGTCCGGCACACCCCTATCCGTCTGATGTTGCCGAAGCTCGTGCACAACTACCGAGCGACGTGCTGCGAGCGTCGATCACGCCTAGCATGCCGTCGCCCACACGTCCTCGCATTGTGCGTCTGGCTTCCGGCCTGCCTCCCGTTGCACTATGCGACGGGACTCAATCCTCTCGTTCTTCGTGTTCTTTGTCTTCGTTTCTTTTTTATATATTAGATTTACAAGAAAAATCCTAATCTAACCACGGACTTTCTTGTGGTGAAAAACGAAATCCGACAAAAAATTAAAACGAGCCACGATGAACAACAAATCCACAATTAATTAATTACGCACGTAATAATCAAACGTGAATTAATCAAACAGAGCCAAGATACTGATCCCAGGCTCTGATACCAATTGTAGGGAACTCTTATTTTAACCCTCTCCCGAGGATCTATCTTGGATGTTTAATTCACCATACATTGATTATTTACCTAGCACGCATCTACATAATTAATTGCAACACATAGGTGTTTTCTCGTGTTCACATGCGAATTTTTCGGACAAGGAATCAGATCAAGACTCGTGCTTTGATCTTTTGGACTGTATCCCGTTTGCCAAAACTACAATGCCGAGTGAGAGCAATCTATGAAGAGTACTGCTGAAATTCGTTTTCTTCCTCACTGTGAAAATCTCGAAAATCCCAACTATGTGAATAGTATAATTTTTGAAAACTTCCTCACTTTAGGATTAGGGTTTTTCGATTTTCTCTCACCATATATTTATAATGCAACCCTAGAATCCCATCAGGATAGGATCTCTGTATATCTAATAAATATAATTATATCTTTTCAAATAGAGAGGATCAGAACAGAGTCCCAATGGGACTCTCCTATGAGGTGGATGAAATTCAGCAGTCCAGGCCTTGATGGGGCAGCCCAGGGATCAAATGCAAGGAATAAAGATGGGCCTCAAATAAATTTATTATCTTATGTTTGATCGCTACTTTTTCTAACACGAAAACGTGCAAGTAGATAAGGTAGTCGAGTATCGTATCCACAGAGATTGTAACACGAAAACACAGAAGTTAACTCAACAATAATTCATCATTATCCAAGTGACAGATTTGGTTTTGAAAAGGTTTTATGACTTCGAATATTAAATTCAAAGTCAAGAGAAAATAAAGCAATAGAAGACAAATAAACAAATACTCAAAGAGATAAAAAGACTGAAAGACTAACCCTAGGGATGCATTAATCCTACCCACATCGTATGTTTATCATGCTTCCTATTAACCAATTTTAATCCAGGCAAGATGAAAGATCACATATGTAACCAACAATTTCAGTTACGACAATTTTGGCAGTAGATTACTAATTTTCCCTATTACTGTTACGTCTCTAGGTGAAAATTAGCAACTCCAAAAAAATCACATAGAATATGCTTCCTACAAATGTTCCTATCGCAGCTACTACTCAAGGCTTATTAGTATTGTGCATTCAAGATCGATTGACAATTAAAACTGTTAAGAACTTAACTGGCAACTAGATATGCATCAATATTGATCAGAAATTAACACATATTATTAAGCACCAAGAATCACAAATCAATGCCAGGAAGGTAAATAACAACAGCAGGAATCACAACACATAGGATAGAATCATACAAACCCTAGGATTAGAGCAAGAAATTTAGCTAGACATAATAATCGAAATAAAATATGAATTAACCATAGAAATAGAAATTATATAGATAAAGCCCGTAATGTGGCGTCTGAAGAACAATCGTTGGGTTCGTATTCCAACCTCAGCGGAAAACGGGAAAAAGGCGTAATTCGTTCGGACGAAAACATTCCAAAGCGATAACAATGCGTAGAATTAATGTAGAACAATGAAAAAACTAATGCTAGATGAATCTAAAGCAAAGCAAAGTCAAAATATATGAAAAACTGAATAAAACTAGAGTAAAAACGTGCTGGAGGAGTTGGGGACGCGAGAGGCTATGCATGGGGTATATATAGGCATAGGCGAAACCCTAATTTGCATCCAAATTACTCGCTTCCAGTGAGCTCATGGTCGCTAGCTCGGTCATGAGGATCTGGGCTATGCGTTTCTTCGGTAACCTCATGGCTGGATTCGTGCCTGTTTGACGTGCATCGCGGCTGAGCTCAGGGTCGCTAGCTCGATCGTGAGGATCTGGGCCGCACGTTTCTTCGGTAACCTCACGGCTGGATTCGCACCCGTTTGAAGTGCTTTGCGGTTGAGCTCGCGGTCGCTAGCCTTGGCCGTGAGAAATCGGGCAGGGTTCGCGGTCGTGGCGTTTTGCCTAGCGGCCGACCTTGCAGTCGCTAGGTCGGTTGCTAAGTTCTGGGCAGAATGATTCCGCGTATGTTCACGGCTGGGCTGGCGGCCTCTAGGGTGCCCACTAGGCTCTGATTCTTTCCGTCTTTGGTTCGTGCTTCGCTTCATGCTTCGATTATCATCTTATAAGCCTACAAAACACCAAAGAGGAACCCAAGAGCATTATCTTCCAAAAATAGCTAAAAGCATTAAAATCCAATATATAAACGCACTTAATAGATCTAAATTCATCTTAAAATATCAACAATAAACGAGTAAAAGGCGCGTTTATCAAACCCCCAAACTTGAAGCATTGTTTGTCCTCAAACAAAAACAAAACAAAAAGAAAGAAAGACACAACGAAAGATCAACGAGCGTCAGCAAAGGTGATTACCATAATAAGCCTCAGAAATCTTTGAAAGTTCGAAATCATTAGCGCAAATGATGACATTAGTCAACTCGACAATGTACAACAATTGAAAGCAAAAATCTCATTCAATTCAACCCTCACAACGGCATGTGTGTAATATATAGAGTACACTCAAACTCATAAGAAAATTAAGGACGTGTATACACTCAAAAATCAATGCCATGCAAAATCTTACCATAGGCTTGCCATTTCTCTAATATCTCCACCACATCAAATGCGTTCAAATTAGGATAAAAAAAGGTCTTTTCATAGGTTGTGATGTAGGCACATTGGTTAAGGTAGGATAATATATGGCTAAGTGACTCAAATGTAACTCCAAGCACCTCCATGTATGCAATCAACTCATATGGATTTGTCCATTTCCCTTTTTCTTTCCAAAGTGCTAAATCAACGTTTATGCAACGTAAGATACCTATACTTTGATTAAAGACCCTTTATGCTCAAAACACATAGTAAAAATCATCATTGCTTTTTCTTTTCTTTTCTTTACCACAGAGGTACCATTCTTTACCACATATATAATTCTCTAATTTTTTTATTTTTTTATTTCGAAGTAACTACATCAATAAACTTCAACCCTTTTTGATTCTCATATCCATCCTCACCTCCTATCATCCGGCTAACGAAATAATAAGGTCTAATAAAGGCTCAAAGTAGGTGACAAATGGTGTATATATATAAGGGTTAGTGTATGGGAGAGAACGTGGTTAACAAAGATGGTCTTTTATGCTTTCCATATTCGAAACACATATTGCAGCATCGACACAGAAAATACGGCAAGTTCTAGAAGATAGTTACATGCACGATATCACACATTTAAAAGAAACTGTACTATGATGTTTATACAGTGAAGCTCAAGTCTCACGGTATTTAAGCAAATGGTGAAAAACAACAATCTAAGCAATCTCAAGTCATCCATGTGTCATTTTCTAACATATCATGTGCACTATCAACATATTTTTTTCAGAAAATTTCTATCATCATTAGCCACATGGATTAACACATTTCACTTAAACTCGTTGATCGACATACACAACAACGAAAACAAAAGAAACGACAAAAGCCCCAAAATATAAAAACTTAAGAAATTAAAGCGAAAATATCAAAAGGACTCTCAACCAAACAAACTCTTCCACTCCCCCAAACTTATTGTAAACGTGTGAAATGGAGGCAATAAGGTTTGCAGAAAAGACTGGTTGGGAGAGACCTTACCTCATATGCCGCGCTACTCCAGCGGCGGATAAAATCCTCGCCACAGATCCTACCGTTGCATCATCTCCATCATTTGACGTTGGTGTTCTTGATGCGCTTGGTGTTTGGCGAGGAGGCCCTGCTACTGGGCCATCATGAAGGTCATACTCCCGTCGATGCGATCGAGACAACCGTCTATGCGATCTAAACGCTCATAAATCCTGGGATCGCCTTGAACGGGAGGTGGGTGCAACGCGCCACCTGTGTCGGGTGCCTCCTGTGTTCTGCCTCCTTTTCTTGTCGCTCTTCCTCGACCTCGCCTTGCGCATTTAAGCGTTAAGCCCATCTGTAATGAGACTGCGAGCTCATGTTCTAATTATCGTCAAAATGTCCAAGTGGGTCCAGTCTAGTGAGATCATTGTTGGGCAAGCGAAATATAGATTGGCCATTCTTGTCGTAGAGCAGCCACAGGTGATGGCTGGGGTGTTTCTTCAGGAACGTCTGGACATATAAGTATGACTTATCCAGGAAAATATCCTAAGATAGAGGATTCTGGCGAATCGTCACCCCGAAAAAGTTGGTAATAGAGGTAACGAATCCCCCTATGCATATCCTCGCATTCCCCAAAACCTCTGATTGCATCTGGAAGTGTTGGGCGAGGAACATCCCTGCGTGCATCCTTTGTCTTGTCGCAACACCAATCAGAAGACTCATGTCCTTGGAGAGGACTGTGCCGGCATTGGTGCGGGCATGTATGGTGAAGGTGAGAAGGCGGTGGAAGTAGCGGACCGTGGGATTCCGTATTGAACTTACCTTTGCCCTTGAGGTGTCATAGTACGGGGTCTGCTCCGCTGCTGTGTCCATGAACAACGGCCACATCTGCTAAGCCGAGTGCTCTAAATCCCCGATGTATTTGCCATCGGGAGCGCCCTCGATGATAGCGTTCAATTCATCCACTGAGAGCCATCAGGGCTCGTTGTCCAACTGGAAAGTGATGTAATCTGGCGACCCTTGCGTCTTGTGGACATGGACAGTCGACAGAAACTCCAGTGTTAGGGTCCGGTACATCAAATAGTTTGCCGTGATGATAGAGTACAGACCGGCCCTCTCGGCTAGCCACGTGACATCGTTGGCTATTCCCATTGCTCGCAAGTGTCAATGCACATAAATCTCGAGTGTCGGTTGCTTGGTGCACCAACCTCCTCCAATGGTCCTCGACGAAGGATTTGGCAGTCGCACCCCAAAAGTCTCGGGGTGGAACTCATCATACGGCTCCTCGTGGGAGGCTGAAACGACCTCCTTGCCCTTGCACTTGCTTCCGGATGAACGCGACATAATGTACCTAATTTGTTTTTCAAAGTTAGTCCATGTACTTATTAAAAGATTCAAAGCAAACGTCAACCCATATAAAATATCGCTCCCCCGAACTTGAAATTAGCAAAATTCCCCCCCTCATACTAACATATGATATTATAAGGTATAACAAGGGAGAGAAACGCACACACAAACTCAAAAATGCAAGAAAACACATTCTGGGGCTGCCTCGCGGCCATCCTCGTGGTCGCGAGGGTGGTCGCTAGGCACTAATCCGCGACTGCGTGGAAACTCACGGTCGCGAGCTCGGTCACGAGTCGCGACAGACAGCTAGGGTTCGAGAATCTTGAACCCCCAAATCAACAATGTAGGTCAATTCCTTCCACAATACATGTTCATTTACACCATTACACCTAACATTGTAAGAATCATGCTCAAAAACCATGGAAATCTAGCAATAGAGACTCTACATCCTCAAATTTTCAATATTCGACACAAGAAAGAATAAATGGTAAAACCCTTCTAATTCATGCTATGAAGCGAAAATCCAAGAAGAATTAAGCAAAGGAAGCATACCTTGAGTGGAATTGACGTCTAAAGCACAAAAAATTAAAGAACGAGGGTTTTGCGTGCTTGAGAGTGAATTATTTTGCTGCAAGCATGTGTGTGCGTGTGTAAAAATGGGGGAAGGGGTTAAAATTATGTTAAAACACGCGGGTCGACGTCCGTATCGCGGGTCGGGTCGCGCCTCGCGGCCGGGCTCGCGGTCGTGAGCTAGGTCTCTGATCATGTTCGGTTCAGCGCAAGATGTTCTGCCCACTTTCACGCGGCCACCCCTCGCGGTCGCGGGGGTGGTCGCTAGGTCCCTTTTTTTCCGAAGCTATTATACTTTGGGACCTAAAAACGACCAACAAGACACAACACGAAAAAAACAAAGAAAAACAACACAAACAAAACGAAAAACATAAAGCATGTAAACATGTTTGGTTACCTCTCAACCAGTGCTAGATTTTTCATCGCTAGCTCGACGTTACCTTTCATCAGTCGGGCGATTTGACAATTGACCTCTTCCCAAACTGTTGTTTGCCCCTATACTTATCATTTACAGCAGACCACCATTTAGCATATGAATAGCCTTTCCCAAAATTGAATGACTCACTCTGAGTTTTATGCCGAGTCCACCTTTTCTTTGTAGCATGCTTGTCAAATGTTCGATTGAAATCCAAACTCACAAGTGGGCTGGCTGTGGCAGTGGTGACCGAACAACAATCTTCATGCTTTGAGTTATCATTTCGCTTGATGGTATCGTAGATTGAAATGGTTAACTCCTCCTTATTCACACGGTAGGTGAGATCACCATCCTGCACATCGATCAGAGCCCTGCCTGTGGCTAAGAACGGTCTCCCTAGAATGAGAGGCGTGTTCCCATCCTTTGGCATATCAAGGACCACAAAATCCACTAGGAAGATAAAATCTTTGACTTTGATAAGCACATCTTCCACTATCCCCTTTGGACGGGTGACTGATGCGTCTACCATCTGGAGAGCAATTGTAGTAGGTTTTAACTCCCCGATCTCCAATTTGTTAAATATGGACAACGGCATCAAGTTGATGCTTGCCCCTAAATCACATAGAACTCTGGAGAAAGCATGTCCTCAAATAATACAAGGTATTGTGATGCTACCTGGATATTTCTGCTTTAATGGTAGCTTCTTTTGCGGCACAGCACTGCACTCTTGAGATAAATTAATAGTCTCAAACTTTTCCAGCTTCTTATTGTTGGTGACGGCATCCTTTAGGAATTTCATGTACCCCGGTATATCTTTGAGCGCATCTAGTAAGAGGGTATTGATATTCACCTTCTGGAACATCTCCAGGAATCGGGTCAGCCTATCATCATGCTTGGGCTTGGCTAACCGACTCGGGTATGGGATCGGAGGAGTATAGGTCGGATATTTCTTCATTGGGAGCGCCTCACGGTCGCAAGCTAGATCGCTAGGCATACGGGCTGCATCAGTGGTTTTCTTCGCGGCCGGGCTGGCGGTTGCCTGCTCAGTCACTAAATCCTCGGCAGAACTCTCTGCCCATTTTCTCATGGCTGGCCTAGCAGTCGCCGGGTCGGTCGCGATCGTCTCTGAAAAACGTTCTGCCTGGTTTCTCTCGGTCGGGCTCACGGTCGCGAGTTTCTCCTCATTCACCCCATTTTTGTCATTTCGCTTCGGGTGGTTCTGGTACGCTCTTTCGCTCCTCAGCTGGATAGCAAATCACTGATTCTTTGGGTTTACTTCCGTAGTGCTAGGGAATTGACCCATCTTTTGCTGTGCATTTTGTTGTGCAGCTATCTGACCGATTTGATTCTCTATTATCTTCATGTGTTTGCCCATGGCTGCTACGGTGGATTCCAACTGTGTTATCCTCTGACCAGTAGTACTGATGAACGAATTTTGTTGAGTCGCCAGTTGTTGGTTGCTCACAACCAACTGCTGCATCATGTCATCCAAGCTTTGCTTTTTCGGCTCCTGAATCATCCCATTTTGCACAGCGAAGCCTGCTGGAGGTTGTTGGAAGTTATTGGGGTTGGCATACGACAAATTATGAGGATTCATGATGTTAGGATTGTGTGCCGGATTTTTCCCAGGACGGTTCCTCTGATTTATAAAATTCACGTCCTCCATCTCGAACTCGCTTTTCAAAAGAGTAAACTTCTCCATGAGATCATCGTATCTCGAGTCGACCTCTACGGTAGCTACTTTAACCACTGGCGTTCTCTCCATCGGCCATTGATAACTATTGGCCGCCATTTCTTCTATGATTCGGCTGGCCTCCTCCACTCGGCGGTTCAACAGGCATTCCCCTGCCGACGCATCCACTATGCTCCTCGTGTGAAGCGTCAGCCCACTGTAGAATTGCGTGATCTGCTGCTCTTTGGAGAATCCATGTTGAGGGCACTTTCTCAATAAGCCCCTGAATCTCTCCCATGCCTCGAATAATGATTCATCTCCTTGTAGGCAGAAATGGGAGATCTCGGCTATTATCTTCTACGCTTTCGCCGGTAAAAATTTTGAAAGAAACTTCTCGCAAAGTTTTCCCCAACTGTCTATCCAAGTACGGTCCAGGCTCTTGAACTAATCCTTCGCCTGGCTGCGTAGAGAAAATCCGAACATGCGCATCTGGATCGTATCTTGTGGCATCCCATTCTACTTGATGGTGTCACATATGTCGAGGTATGTCTCGAGATGGGCATTCGGATCTTCTGTCACTCCTCCTTCGAACTGCTCTCCTTGAACCATGCGATCAGGGCCGGCTTCAACTCAAAATTGTTCGCATTCACCTCTGGGCCCCATCCACCTCCTTGAAATTGTTCAGTAGGAGGTCGATACATGTAGTTCAACGGTCTCGTCTCTGGAGCAGGGACAAGGAGTCCCATGTTCGCCATTTGGCGCGGCATCTCTGTAAACTCTGCCAGAAGATGTGCAGCCTGCTCGGGAGGTACACCCCCGTTATTTGGGTTTGCTGCCATATCTTGCCGCCTCCTTTCTCGTTTTCTTCTCCTCTGAGTGCTTTCGATCTCGGGGTCTAAAGGTTGTTCAGTTTGTCCCCGAGATCTTGTGATCATATACTACCTGGAGAAAGGGAGAATTAGATCTGGCAAGCAAAAATAAATATAATAAAATACAACTTGAATTAATAATTCTAAATCGTCAAGCTATTCCTATATGATCTAAACAATCCCCGGCAACGGCGCAAAATTTGATAGCTACTTTTTCTAACATGAAAACGTGCAAGTAGATAGGGTAGTCGAGTATCGTATTCACATGGATTGTAACACGAAAACACAGACACTAACTCAACAATAATTCATCATTATCCAAGTGACAGATTTGGTTTTGAAAAGGTTTTGGGACTTCGAATATTAAATTCAAAGTCAAGAGCAAAATAAAGCAATAAAGACAAATAAACAAATACTCAAAGAGATAAAAAGACTGAAAGACTAACCCTAGGGATGCATTAATCCTACCCACAACGTATGTTTATCCTGCTTCCTATTAACCAATTTTAATCCAGGCAAGATGAAAGATCACATATGTAACCAACAATTTCAGTTACAACAATTGTGGCAGTAGAGTACTAATTTTCCCTATTACTGTTACGTCTCTAGGTGAAAATTAGCATCTTCAAAAAGATCACACAGAATATGATTCCTACGAATGTTCCTATCCCAGCTACGACTCAAGGCTTATTCGTATTGTGCATTCAAGATCGATTGACAATTAAAACTGTTAAGAACTTAACTGGCAACCAGATATGCATCAATATTGATAAGAAATTAACACAAATTATTAAGCACCAAGAATCACAAATCAATGCCAGGAAGCTAAATAACAACAGCAGGAATCACAACACTTAGGATAGAATCATACAAACCATAGGATTAGAACAAGAAATTTAGCTAGACATAATAATCGAAATAAAATATGAATTATCCATAGAAATAGAAATTATATAGATAAAACCCATAATGTGGCGTCTGAAGAACAATCGTTGGGTTCGTATTCCAACCTCAGCGGAAAACGGGAAAAAGACGGAATTTGTTCGGACGAAAACGTTTCAAAGCGATAACAATGCGTAGAATTAATGTAGAACAATGGAAAAACTAATGCTAGATGAATCTAAAGCAAAGCAAAAGTCAAAATATATGAAAAACTGAATAAAACTAGAGTAAAAACGTGCTGGAGGAGTTGGGGCGCGAGAGGCTATGCATGGGGTATATATAGGCATAGGCGAAACCCTAATTTTGCGTTCAACCGCCTCGCTCCACGGCCGAGCTCGCGGTCGCTAGCTCGGTCGTGAGGATATGGGCCGCGCGTTTCTTCGGTAACCTCGCGGCTGGATTCACGCCCGTTCGACGTGCTTCGCGGCTGAGCTCGCGGTCGCTAGCTCGATCGTGAGGATCTGGGCCACGTGTTTCTTAGGTAACCTCGCGGCTAGATTCACACCCGTTTGACGTGCTTCACGACTGAGCTCGCGGTCGCTAGCCTTGGCCGTGAGAAATTGGGAAAAAGCTTTTCGGAGGCTCTCGCGGGCAGGGTTCGCGGTCGTGGTGTTTTCCTTGGCCAGCCTCGCGGTCGCGAGGTCGGTCGCTAAGTTCTGGGCAGAATGATTCCACGTGCGTTCGTGGTCGGGCTAGCGGCCGTTAGGGTTCCCGATCGAGCTAAAAACACACTCAAATTCACTCGCAATCGTACGAGGTAATCGTAGCGTGGTAAGTTAACACGAGTCGTCTCTCAAGGAAAACTTAATGTAGGCGATTGTTCATGTCATACGTAAAGCGATTAAAACCTAAACATTCTAATGCCAACAAGGGTTTGGAACATGCAGAATTGAAATATGGAGAATTAAACAAATCCTAAGCTAGGGTTGTCAATCCCGAGCTATACTAATAAGCGATAAATCTAAACCGGGGTTGTCAATCCCTAGTTGAGCTACTGGCGATAAATCAAAAGCGATAAACAAAAGCATAGCAATCATATTGTTCATGGGTTTGTCAATCCCGATCTAAATCTAATTGCAAATAAACGAAAGCGATAAATCATTAAGCAAATTAAACCAACGGAACAAGAAATTCAATCCACTGTCACTATGAATTGATTACAATAAAAATCATCAAACAATAAACCATGAAGTTGATTCCATTAAAAATCTCCAAACAAAGCATGTAAATGTTCAACAAGAATTTAGAAACGAATTGCATAAATTGAAAGGAATTAAACTAAAATTAAAACATAGATTGTATCTGAGAAGTTGCCTGAAGAAATCTGGAAGAAAAGCTTGAGAGCGCCGCGGCGGAGCTACTAAAAAAATCAGAACTCCAGAACTCAAACCTAAACGCGCATATATATATTAATTAAAAGTGGCGCGGCTTGAGATGAGCGCCGCTCGAACGCTCGCCTTCAAAGAGAACGCCGATTGGAGTTGAGCGCACGAGGAAAATGGAGAACGCAGCTGGAGATGGGCTGAAGATGAGCGCTCGTTTGGCTTGAGAGGCGCTGGAGATTGGGCTGAAATTGAGTGCTAGCGCCTCTTGATGCGTGGTGGCGCCACGGTGGCCGAGAAGATGGCGCTGAAGAGTGAAAGCAAGCAGGTGAACCAGCGCTTAAAATTGATGAACCGGCGCTCAAATGGAAGCTGGCAGCAGGTGAACCGGCGTTCAGGATGAACCGGCGTTCGGTGGCTGGGCATTCGGAAGCTGGGCGCGTTTGTGCGAGCGCGCGCGGCGCGCGGGCGCGCGCGACACTGCTTTGTGCAGTGTTTTTGCTTTGGCCCGTTCTCCTTCGTCTGAACTCCGATTTGCACATGGTTTTCGCCTATGGACTCCTATCACAACGTACTTTACTTCTTATGAAGGATAAAAGCCTTGATTCCTTCTCCATTATTCATGAGAATCATTGAAAGTGTTCAGCGTCGGTGCGCGAGCGGGCGCGCGGAGTGCACGTGCGCGACTTTGAAGAAATGATCCGTTCTCCCTCGTCCGAACTCCAAATTGCGATCCGTTTGTGCCTATGAACTCCTATCGAGATGATCTTAAATTATATCTGATCCTTGACAGATCTAATTCATCCTATTTTCTGCCGTTTTCCTACAAAACATCGAGACGAACGAAGTATGTCCGAATCGATAAATATTAATCAAACCAACGGCATAAATAGGACAAACCATAGAAAATGACACGTAAAACAATATCAAGAATCATCACAAAATCATACCAAACAACTCCCCCACACTTATCCATTTGCTTGTCCTCAAGCAAAGTCTATACTAATAAGAAAGGGAAGATAATTCATGCAACTTAACTCTTATTGTAATCAATCAAATCTCTTTTGCAATTCCCCCAAACTTGGTGTTTACGAATTCAAAGATAATGTGAAATAAATCAAGAACGGCAATTGACTTCCAATAAATAAAAAGGTAATCTCTGTTCAGACCCAACTCACCGTTAGGGGTGAACTAACTAATGTGGTCACCTTTAACAACAAGTTTCTTTTATAAAGCACAAAGAATGTTTTAACAGATTTTGGAACAATATTCGAAAGGTGAACTCTCGATGAACTCGAGTTTCCTAACGTGGTTTCCCATATCCATTTCTCAATTAACGAGAAATAGGGACATAATCCCATCCTCCATTTCAACAATCTCAACAAAATACTTGAGTTTTCATTCTCCTCATTTTCTTCTTCTTTTTCACTTTTTTTCTTTTTTTTTATATATATAAAATGAAACAAGTATATAGGCAACCACAATGTTAACACTACCCCTAACATTAGCCGGACAAATCACATCAATTTCCCCCTATTCAATTTCTATCAATCACAGTCTCGTCAATTCACATTATACTCAAATCATATATCACCAAAAGTTTCGAAAATTCAAAATCAATTTGATCAATACCACGAGTTCAACAGCACAAATCAAGATCCTAACTTACTCGCATAGACAAAGCTTACGTCCAAACAATCAAAATAAGCACAAGGGCACGTCATTAAGCATACGAAAACTATATATCACGCCCACAAAACCAAATACTATCAACTCCCCTACACTTAATTCGAGCACTGTCCCCAGTGCTCAAAACATTAATAACATAAAAATAGCCGATAGAGGAGGAGACTTCCCTGATAAAATATGGCAGTGGCAGGGTTGGAATGTGAGCGTGCACAACAGAGTTGGAGTGTCACGGCTTCACCACAACGCTTACAACGTTCCAAACCTGGGCAAAACAAACTCAACGGCACAAACAGATCAAAGAACAACGAAAACCAAACGAAAAAGAAAGAAAAGAAAACAAACCAAACGTGGGTTGCCTCCCACGGCGCTTGTTTAACGTCATTAGCTCGGCGTGTTTATTAGAGCAACGGTGATGGTCAATGTGGCGGTCCTCCATAATCATGATGCCATGAGCTCCATCGTGCCCAGGACTATACCAAGTGTTGCTCCGGATAGGGCATAGACTCCTTTATCGCCAGCCTTGAAAAGCTTCTTTCACCACCTCTAAAAGTACCGAGGTCAACTCCGTTTCTCCAAAAATTAGAAGCTCGGTGAAAAGATCACCGGCTTCCTTGCTCATCCTCCACGAACACATACTTCATCGGTAGTTCCTTCATACCATTGTGGAGTGCGGGCATGCTAACAAATTCCTTTCCCAATCCTCTTCATCAATCGAAACCGCATGAACTACCTCAACCGTGTTCTCGAGGTCGGCTCATACTTGTCGGAGTCTAACTCGTAGACTACCACCTCTTCCTCCTTTTCTTGTGGTGGCGTAATATCTTGGATGGCTCTTCCACAACACGATCATCTGCCGATCACCTTGAAGGACAATGGCGCTTGAGCCTCGCGGGGTGGCTCAAAGTTCTCTCACCGCAAGTTGTCGTTGATACTCAACCAACTTCACGACCATCGATCCCCACACGTGCCTCTAAACGCCAAGAGTTGCGTCTCTATCATCCAATGGCGAACTCGATGGTCAATGGTCGCTCGAGCCTCATAGGGTGAGCTTGGAGGCTCCCTGTTGCATCTTGTTGCAGAACTCGTCCATCTTCTCGGTCATCATTTCTAATTTTGCTTGCAAGCGTCGATTTTGGTGTCGTCGGATCCAATCGTTGGTGGCGAGTCCGAATCAATTCGATCTATATTATCCAACGGATACCTGCGAGGTGGTGGTGGAGGTGGTGGAGAAAATACTCATGTTGCGGGTGGTACCACTTTGTTCTTTGTGGAGGTTGTGGTCATTGTGGATCAAAATATCCATAGTCGGGTTGTGGGTCCCAACATCTCGAATCGGGATGTGGTTCCCACCATTCGAATCGGATGAGGAGGTCGTTGTTGCTTGTGGATCCCACCATCCCAAATCGGGTTGTGGATCCCAATATTCGGGTTGGGTTGATTCCTGACTCGAATTGGGTTGGTTATTCCACCGAACCATATTGTTCTTGGTAAGGCTCAAATTCTGTCGGGTTGGAATCCATGTGCGTCATAGGCCCTGGCGTTGCCGTCAAAAGCATACATTTTCCATCAAACGGCGGCAACCTAGCATTCACAACACTCACACAAAATGGATCACGCGCAACTGGAGTATAACAAAATAAAAACGAAAAGAAAAATAGAAAATAAACAACACAAACAATATGCCTAAAGTTTTCCCCGGCAACGGCGCCAAAATTGATCGAGCTAAAAACACACTCAAATTCACTCGCAATCGTACGAGGTAATCGTAGCGTGGTAAGTTAACACGAGTCGTCTCTCAAGGAAAACATAACAGGGCGATTGTTCATGTCATACACAGAAAGCGATTAAACCTAAACATTCTAATGCCAACAAGGGTTTGGAACATGCAGGAATTGAAATACGGAGAATTAAATGAAGATCCTAAGCTAGGGGTTGTCAATCCCAGCTATACTAATAAAGCGATAAATCTAAACCGGGGTTGTCAATCCCTAGTTGAGCTACTGGCGATAAATCAAAAGCGATAAACAAAAGCATAGCAATCATATTGTTCATAGGGTTTGTCAATCCCTGATCTAAATCTAATTGCAAATAAACGAAAGCAGTAAATCATTAAGCAAATTAAACCAACGGAACAAGAATTTCAATCCACTGTCACTATGAATTGATTACAATAAAAATCATCAAACAATAAACCATGAAGTTGATTCCATTAAAAATCTCCAAACAAAGCATGTAAATGTTCAACAAGAATTTAGAAACGAATTGCATAAATTGAAAGGAATTAAACTAAAATTAAAACATAGATTGTATCTGAGAAGTTGCCTGAAGAAATCTGGAAGAAAAGCTTGAGAGCCTGCCATGAGCTACTAAAAATCGAACTCGAACTCAAACCTAAACGCGCATATATATATTAATTAAAAAGTGAGCGCCGGCTTGAGATGAACGCTCGCTCAGAAAACGTTCTGCCTTCAAAGAGAACGCCGGTTGGAGTTGAGCGCACGAGGGAAAATGGAGAACGCGCGCTGGAGATGGGCTGAAGATGAGCGCTCGTTTGGCTTGAGAGGGCGCTGGAGATTGGGCTGGAAATTGGAGTGCTAGCGCGCCCTTGGATGCGTGGTGAGCGCCCAGCTGAGCGCTGGAGAAGATGGCGCTGAAGAGTGAAAGCAAGCAGGTGAACCAGCGCTTAAAATTGATGAACCGGCGCTCAAATGGAAGCTGGCAGCAGGTGAACCGGCGCTCAGGATGAACCGGCGTTCGGTGGCTGGGCTTTCGGAAGCTGGGCGCGTTTGCGCGAGCGCGCGCGGCGCGCGGGCGCGCGCGACACTGCTTTGCGCAGTGTTTTTGCTTTGACCCGTTCTCCTTCGTCTGAACTCCGATTTGCGCATGGTTTTCGCCTACGGACTCCTATCACAACTAATTTACTTCTTATGAAGGACAAAAGCCTTGATTCCTTCTCCATTATTCATGAGAATCATTGAAAGTGTTCAGCGTCGGTGCGCGAGCGGGCGCGCGGAGTGCACGTGCGCGACTTTGAAGAAATGATCCGTTCTCCCTCGTCCGAACTCCAAATTGCGATCCGTTTGTGCCTACGGACTCCTATCGAGATGCTCTTCAATTATATCTGATCCTTGACAGATCCAATTCATCCTATTTTCTGCCGTTTTCCTACAAAACATCGAGACGAACGAAGTAAGTCCGAATCGATAAATATTAATCAAACCAACGGCATAAATAGGACAAACCATAGAAAATGACACGTAAAACAATATCAAGAATCATCACAAAATCATACCAAACAGTTCCCGCTAGGCTCTGATTCTTTCCGTCTTTTGTTCGTGCTTCGCTTCATGCTTCGATTATCATCTTATAGACCTACAAAACACCAAAGAGGAACCCAAAAGCAGTATCTTCCAAAAATGGCTAAAAGCATTAAGATCCAATGTATAAACGCACTTAATAGATTTAAATTCATCTTAATATATCAACAATAAACGAGTAAAAAGTGCGTTTATCAATGTTCAGCCCAGAACATAAATTAATTCATAAACATTTATTCATGCCACTAGAGAACAAATGCTGACTTACCCCTTTATTTCTGAAGTTGAGTCGGGCTTACACTTAGACTTCACGAACCCCCCGTATTTAAGATATCGCACGTCCATTAATTATTTATAGCGTTCTGACTGCTTAAAACAATTAATCTCTTTTAATTCCTTAAGTAGTACCACTCAACCTTATTATTGTACTTGAGATAACTCAACCTACAGGGTTTAGTACAATAAACATTTTGAGTTTCTTAAGGGGACGTCATCATCCTAAACGGATACGGTAACTAGCATGAAATACAAGCACTGCCACCACCCAAGATGCGGAGAATATTGGGTTATCTCATGTAACCCTCACTCATGACAAGTCAAAGTGATGGTCAGCAACTCATACTCACCTAATACCTTATCGAGGTTTAGATCAACGTAAAGTCACCGAGATCTATGTTCTTCCCGACGGTCAGAAAGCAATGTCATAAGGATTTAGGAATGTAGGTCATAGGATAATATAGATTGCTATGACCTTCTTTGTACAGATGTTTATTGGGTACATACCTTCTTCTAGATATACCGTTATATTTACCATGTCTGACCTATAGTGATACTTTTCTTTTCAGATGGCTCGGACTGTCTTCACGACTAGGTGATAAACGCACTTTTTACTTATTTATTAATGTTATATTAAGATGATTTAGATTGTTTTAAGTGCGTTTATATAGTCGATATTAATGTTTAATGCTATTTTTGGAAGATACTTCTCTTGGGGTTCCTCTTTGGTGTTTTGTAGGCTTTTCAAGTGACAATCGATACACAAGGCAAAGATGTAACCAAAGATGATAAAATGAATATGACAATTATGGATGTGAAAAGTTTATAATGTTAAATATTATCTCGATAGGAGTCCATAGGTGCAAACGGATCGTAATTCGGAGTTCGGACGCGAGAGAACGGAGTGAAACAGCGAATGCGCGCATTCCGCGCAGGAGCTCGCGACCACCCTCGCGGCGCGAGGATGGCCGCGAGAAAGTGCCCAGAACATTTCAGAGCTCGCGACCGAGATCGTGGCCGCGAGCTCGGCCACGAGGCGAGGCGGATGGGCGCGAATTAGGGTTTCGCCTGCGCCAATATATACCCCTAGGCTTGCCTCTCGCGCCTCCAACACGGAATAGACCTATTTTATACGTTTTTCTTCAGTTTTCAACATATTTTCACTTTCTTTCATTCTAGCTTTGATTTATATTCATCTAGGCTTTATTTTTTCTTTTTTATACGCATTGTAATCACTTTGGAGAAGTTTCATCCGAAGGAATTCATTATTTTCCTGTTTTCTTCTTGGGTCTGGATACGAACCCAACCATTGTTCTTCCGACGCTACACTACGGGTTTTATCTATACAATTCTTGTTTCTATGCTTAAATCGTATTTTATTTCAATTGATATGTCTAGCTAAATTTCTTATTCTAATCCTAGGGTTTGTATGATTCTTTCCTAAGTGTCGTGATTCCTGCTATTTGCTATTTACCTTCCAGGCATTGATTTGTGATTCTTGGTGCTTAATAATATGTGTTAATTTCTGATCAATCTTGATGCATATCTAGTTGCCAGTTAAATACTTAACAGTTTTGATTGTCAATCGATCTTGAATGCACAATACTAATAAACCTTGAGTCGTAACTGAGATTGGAACATTCGTTGGAAGCATATTCTTTGTGATCTTTTCGGAGTTGCTAATTTTTACCTTGAGACATAACAGTAATAGGGAAAATTAGTAATCTACTGCCACAATTGTCGTAACTGAAATTATTGGTTACATATGTGATCTTCCATATTGTCTGGATTAAAATTGGTTAATAGGAAGCAGGATAAACATACACTGTGGGTAGGATTAATACATCCCTAGGGTTAGTCTTTTCAGTCTTATTATCTCTTTGAGTATTTGTTTATTGCTTTATTGCTTTATTTTGTTCTTGACTTTGAATCTAAAGATTTGAAGTCCCAAAACCTTTTCAAAACCAAATCTGTCACTTGGATAATGATGAAGGATTATTGAGTTAGCTTCTGTATTTTTGCGTTACAATCCATGTGGATATGATAGTGTCACATATTAAAGCAAATATGATAGATACTTAATATCAATTACATGTACAACACTTAATAGGACTCACAAAATAAGTTTTACCAACCATTCAAACATATATCCAACATACGAGAAAAACAATATCAAAATTTGGCAGCTGAAAACATGTGGGTCATACATATGACGATGTATGCCCAAGGTAAAAACCCCAAATTAACAACAGTTACTATGCCACACTGTACCGCCTCGCTTCATCGCCATCACATGCTCAACCTACACATCAAAAACGAATACGCAGGGCTGAGTACAAAAGTACTCAGTGGACACATTGCCGAAAATATTTTCTTTAAACAATTATTGAACTGCCCAAAGATAGCACATGGGGTCTTAGTGAAAATAACCCATGTCTATCCAAAACATTTTATTTTCTCAAAAGAGATCGGCCGATTATTTTCTTTCACGTTGTTCCATATCTGAACATAATCATCACCATTCGTTCTCATAATCATATCATAATCGTACCGTGTGAACTATGGGTGGCCACCTACCATGACGCCGTGATCGGTCGAGGTAGCGAACCTAACACACGATCGCCCAATTGTGTACACAATCCGGGTAGCCATCTCTAAACCCGCATCTTTCGATTGCCGTAACAACATCGTACCACGTTGGATATACCAACCAATTATCAATATCAACCTCAGATATGGCAACAACAAAGCGTAAACATTTGGCAGTCAATAATCATGCATGTAGTTCGAAAACATAAATATTTCATAAAGCTTTAATAACATTAAAACATTCTTTGAAGTATATGCAATATCTTTTCGTTTAAGAAAGCCCACACTATGTGTGTAGGGATTCTTTATAAGTAAGAAAGCCCACCTGAATGGGCAAAGCCCGAAGAAATCCATATTTTGTCACTTAGGCATTTTATCAAACAGTTGGCATGCGTAAAAGTTGTTCAAGCAGTCAACTTTGGACACTTCGTACTATCTGTACAGATATCCGATGAACACATACGATACCATTCCAGAAACCTTATACTACATAATTTCGTATGTCACTGACCCCATACGAAAATATTCAACACGTTCGGAGATATACACTTTTGAATATGGCTGGTTGACAGAAAATGTGGCTGACTACCCATCATTGGGCCATTTTTAAATATATCAAAACAACTTATTTATCCATGATATTTTCTAGATATTTACTTCATATATCCAAGTAGTTACTGTACAAATTTCAAATGAATCCGAAAATTTTAACTTGACCAAACAGGTCCTCAAAGTTGGCTTCAAAACAGAAAATTTCTAAGGCAAATTTCACACTTGGCCATTTTTCTGAAAAATGGTTCTTCATCAGTACTTTTGTAAAATATATTAAAAATAGTAAGTCTTCGTAAAACATCACGAAATTAATTCTGGAGACTCTCTACATTACTAAGTTTATACCTGCAAATTTTTAGAATTTTTTAAGACCATTTACATTTTCAAAACAAGCTCTAAACTTGCACAAAAATAGACTTACGTGTTTTCTCTTCGGTTTTTGACTAAACTTCAAATTAAAAACTGCTATTGTAAAGATGTGATAAAATTCATTGTCTTACATTTTTAGAAACCTTAAGATATATAGTTTACTCAGGAAAAAGCGGAACTCAAAAATATGCAACGAGTTATGAGATATGGCGTGATGAACACAGCCTATACACTGTAACTCGTTGATGGCAGACTACATTCAACGATTTTTGAAAAATATCAAATGAACTCCAATTGACACGAAATTTAAACTAGAAAAACTAGACACCTTGGTATACAACATATAAAATTTCAGCTCGATCCAAACTCTCTAAAATTTTTAACAGAAGCATAAACTTCAGCCAAAACAGGCATTTTTCACGACAAAAAACGTACAAGTTTAGGTCTACAGGTTTTGAACCAAAAAAGATACAAATCTCATTTAAAAATGGTGAAACTCATATAACATGTTCTCAACACATATATGTTTATCATTTACTAAGATTCATGCATGACCAAACAATATAAACCACCATTCAATTTATCCAAACCAACACAACAAGCTAAACCGACACGTGGGTGAACCGACACTTCTCCCTCGCGGTTTCACCCACCCCATCCTCCACATATACATTTAAATCATACCACCATCTTCCTAATACATGCTTTCATGCTTCCAAAATGAAAACAAGCAATAAAAATGGGGTGAAGCCATGATACCTAGTTCCCAAAACTCCTCCTTTCTCTATTGCTATCGGCTCTCTCTCCCTCTCTCAAGTTTGTCCATCCGGTGCAGCCTCTCCTCCTTCTTCTGAGTCTTGAAAATGTTGAATTTGTGATGGAAAATAGGCTATCTTGGTGGTGGTTGAAGGTATGATAGTTTTCTCTATGTTTTGAGCTCAAAAATGAGAGAAAAATGGATCTTCTTGTGAGGGTGAGAGAAGGCTACGGGAATTAAGTTTTTGGAAGAGTAATTGGCTTCCTTTGGTGGTTAAAATCTGATATGAGAGAGTGTGGTTTGATGGAGAACAAAATTATGAAGCTAAGAAGAGTGGGGGACATTCTTTTAGCTTTCTCCCATTTTTTTTCAAGTAAAAATTAGCATCCTAAGACCTTTAAATCATGCTAGTACAAGTAAAATGTTTTCTTGGTTTTGTATAAGATGCCATAACAATGTATGTATTTTTATACCTATACATATACCTATACTCACGAAATACATGGATATACATATAGCATATGGTGTAGAAACTCATAACACCACACATATTCATCCTTATACATTTTATATTTCACATGATATATATGTATACATAATCTTAACATTTAGAATCTCAAACTCTAAATCATAAGCATATATTTCAAATTTAATCAAAATCCTAGCACATAAATACTGAAATTTTAATTCAGGGTTTTCCGGTGTTTTCATATCCGACATTCGGGTAAACTCTTCCGAATATTTAATTCGGAATTCGATCATTATGAAATCTAAATTCATAAATATATATTTATTAATGATTTTGTTTATTACCTTATTTTTACTGACCAGCTCGGACTAGAAATCTATTTGGCTTGTAAAAAGTACTATTAAGACTGACCGGACAAGTGTGTCAGAAAATTCTAAGTCTTGCCTTTCTCACATAATTTCGTAAGAAGGTTCTAGAAACACAATCCGTTTCATGAGATTCATTCTCGAACTTTCAATTACGAGTTCAGGTTATTCAGAAATCCCTAATCCAGTTAGATTAGTTACAAGTTTCTGATTTCTCTAGTTTTCAATCTCTGAATCGATTCTAATTCTTTTCTTTAGTCATCTTAAATATATTTAAGATTTTAGAACTCAAAATACTTGGTTCGATCTTTGCTAATCAAAGTTTAAATTCTTTTTTTTATTATATTTTTTTTTTCGGGATATTACATACTATCACCTTAAAATAAATTTCGTCCCGAAATTTACATACGGTCTTACGAAAAGTAAGATTCTTTTCTTTCTCATTATTCTTAACTTATTCTTGTCCATGGCATCCCCACTGAACATTTACTAATGATATTCTATCATTCTTTGGTTCTAATTGTACTTATTCATAAAAGCTATGGTCATTTCTTTGGAACTCTTAACTATGCTATAGACAACTTGTTCTAATGGTTCGCATCTCCTTGAGATTATGTACGTATTCCTTTCCTTACGGTACTTGGGAAAATATTGGAATGTTTCCAAGTCATGGTGGCAATGTCAACCGGTAAGAAACCAAGTCTTACAGTTCCATGATCTCGTAAAGTTCTAGAAAACATAGTCAGAATTTATTATTTTCACTACTACAAAAAACAGAATAGACTACACGTTTTATGTGTAGTCTATGTGCATCAGGTAGTGTAGAGAAAAGTGGTGTAGAGAAAAGTAGGCGCGCATACACTACGCTTTTTAAGCGTAGTCTATACCCACTATAGACTACGCTTTTCTGACATAGACTACGCTTTTTACGCGTAGTCTATACCCACAAACTTCTGTAAAATGCGGCGCATACACTCACGCTTTTTAGCGTGGTCTATAGTGGTATAGACTACGCTTTTCGACATAGACTACGCCACGCCGTAGTCTATGCCCCGAACTCTGAAAAAGACGCGCATACACTACGTTTTTTATGCGTAGTCTATACCCACTATAGACTACGCCGCACATAGACTACGCTTTTCGTGTAGTCTATACACACGATTCTACAATAGTTCGCTCGTACACTACGCTTTTTACGCGTAGTCTATACCCACCATATAGACTACGCCGCACATAGACTACGCTTTTTACGCCGTAGTCTATACCCATATAGACTACGCTTTTCACATAGACTACGCTTTTATCGTGGTCTATATGTATTAACTACGGTTTTGAGTTTATTTACTACGGTTTTAATGCCAAATTTACTCGCTTTTCTATTACAACCCCGTAGTCGATTTAATAACAACTACGGTTTTTCAATTTCAACCGTAGTTAATTTCTTTATTTAAACCTCGTATAATTAATAACGCACAAGCAAATGAGATTAAAATATACTTGCGACTACGTTCAAAATCACTATTCAAAATATACAACTGCTTTCATTCTGACTACAAAATCACTATACAAAAATATACAATCTGCTTTTCATTACATCTACAAAATCACTATACAAAATACTATGCACATCACTTAACAAAACAATAAGACCGTATTCTTCATAACACAAGACAAAATAATTGAAAAGATCGATAACTTACAACTAAAACATCACAAGACTATATGTGAAGAAGCATGAAATTTGCCCGTTCAACGCGAACTTCATCAATGTCCTCTTGAGAGTAAGACCGATTTTGAAGCTATTAACAATTCAAAAATAGAATATTAGCACTCTTGTATGAAAAAATGATTATATTAAAGAAATGAAATGTTTATCTTACATGTGAGCGTAAAGAAATGGAACCACAACAACAATTGCGCTTTTAAATGAGTCCAAAGATCGGTGAAGGCTTTCACCGTTAAGACAATAGACAATGACGATCATAGTATCGGTGCAAACCTACATGAAACATGTATTGAACAATTCATAAATTATTTTCAACTTCAAAAACTTAAGATAAGGGTTGTACTAGAGCAAGCTTCCATCTAGATCTACATAAAATAAGCTCAACATTTGATTCCGAGAAGAGATCCGAATAATAGTGAAATTTATTCCAGAACTTTTGATTTAAGATCGGGTTTTCTAAAGCGGATCAAGATCATCAATCGATAAAGTTGAAATAAATTTGAAGTTGCTCAAATCATGGTAGGCATAAAAGAAAATAATAAGGATTTGATTTGTTGGAAGTGGAAATGTCATAGGAGTGGCAACATTAGTTTACTTTTAAGCGATCCAATAGAAACCAAGTAAAGTTGAAGTGCTTTAAATGAGATAAGGAGAAAAAATGGTGAGTGGGAATCTTAAACTTGACAGAGGCAACGATTAAAGATGACGTAACCATCCCTCTTGGGAAGACCCAAGCATCAATCATGGGGACACGGTGAAGAGACATATGATAAATTTAAGATGTCTTATACCACATGCTTCATCTTGTCGGTCTCAAATTATTCCATCTTGTCGGGTCTCAAATTATTCCATCCTCATATATAGAACCAATTTGAGAGTCGGAAGAGAAGGAAGGAAGATTTCTCAGGAAGGAATTGGCGGCTACAACAAAATAAGATGCCAGTGAAGAAACGGTGATCAAGGCATACCGAATCAATCCGGAGAGTGGTTGAATTTGAGCCTCGGAGGGATCCATCACGAGCATCCAAAGAACCCGAGGTACAATCAAGACTTGCTTGACCAGGTTTTCTCTTGCAACTTCGCATGCGTAAGTTCTACACCACAAGAGCACTTGGGTGGACACCAGAATGCTCACAAAAGGGAAAGATCACTCGGGGTCCAAGCCCATTCTCTTGTGCACAAACCTGGTAGAGACGGAAATACAACTATATCCAGATTTAGTGAGGCTAACACGAGATTTGGAATAGCACGGCCGCATGGCACACCGGAAAGAGCAGCAGATTTGATGTCGCCTGGAAGTTTCCGATCGGAACCGCAACACTCAGAGCAGAAATCATCCAACTCAACTATGCTCGACTTGAATCTCAAACTTTAAAATTATGTTTCTGTTAGGGCAGATATTATAGATACTATTGTAAACTATGCTTTCCATAGACTTCCCAGAAGATAGGAGCGACTACTTAAAGCTCAATGCATCAGTACTGAAGTCCAGATGTAAACTAGAAAATAAAAGGTGAAACCAATAATAGTTTCATACCTGGAAACTTTCCATCATATATACTTTCCCCATATTTTCCTGCAAAGTTAAAATAAATTCACTAAGGCATCCTTAGAGAGACGAAGGCATGTATAACGTCAATGCCTATAACTTACCATCTTTCCGAAGAAAGTCCCCTCCCTGCAAAATAATTTAAAGTGTCAAAACAAAATAACTACAAAGATAGTGCATCTGGTGCTTTTTAAGCAAGTTTCAGCAAATCATAAAAATGGACAATTCAATAAGTACAACCTTAAAACTATATCACAAGAAATGCAGTCGTGAACATCATCCTGCCACGGGATAAACAAGGATAATCGACTAAAAGCAAAAGCCACTTCTCATTGATGCCCAACCAATACAATGGCGGTGCAAATACATCAAATAGAGCTCATATCATTAAGCATTTGTGAAAATTTTCAAAAGTGGATAACATACCGAGCCACATATCCTTTAATAATCGATGGAAAAAATGTTCCTTTATAGTGTAGTGGTTTTCGGTTTAACACTAACGCCTTTTTCTCCCAAGAAATGCACAAAGCAAAAATGAGGGCGCGAATATAGGACTAATGAAGCAGATTGGAGAATCAAGCAGAGACATCTCAAGAAAACTTATTTAAACTCATCAAATCCTTGGGAAAAAAGTAGTCACATTCTTTAACGTTTGAACACATTACTTTTAATCTCAGCAAAATTATTAGAGACGAGCATAGCAATCAGTGCATTATTGTGAGCAACAATACAGGTTGACAAAGTAATTGCCTGAAAACAGCAAGACCCACATTGCACATTCCTTAAGTTCACATAGTGCAGTCGTGATTCATAGAAATTTCTGACATGTTGTGCATGAATTCTCCTCTTGAAGTCTAAACTTCTTAATATTCTCGTGAGAGGATACAAAACAGTCCACGAAAAGGAAACATGAAATTAGGCGGTATAGGGTCATGGAAAAGATAAAGTCAACTCCCACAATTGCTACAATACAAAGAATTATAATGCAAAAGAAAATGCTTACTCAGTTGGATGTGGAGCCATAGCTCGTCTGATTTCTTATGATGTGTCGTGGTTGACATTGTTTTACCTAACAGACAAGCACTTTCACTTTTAAAAGGCAGATGAAACATTATTATATTAAGAAATACAAGTATTTTCAAAAGCAATACCAGTTCTAAGATCCCATAACTTTATTGTTGAATCATGGGAGCTTGTAATGACTTATGGATCCTGCAAGAACAAGTCAGTTCATGAGTTATAACTAAAATAATTTTTTAGCTTCTCGCATATACTTTTGACAAAAATAGTGATGCTACTTTCCAAGGTATAAAATAAGACGTCTCGTGGGTCGTGTGAATCTTGAACAAACAATATTATCATGCCCGAAGTGTGCAATTTGCGCTTTGCTACGAATATCCCATACCTAAAACATCACACAACCGAATTAGTACATACTCACCGAAAATAGGTACCATAAGAGTGTAAAATACAATACATACCCGACAAATGTAATCTCGACCTCCGTGAGCAAAATGTCGATAGTAGGATGAAGTGCCCGAGCAATAAACGCCACTAAGGTGACCGTGATAAGAACGAATAACCTAAAAAAAAAAGCAAGCGACATTCTGATGAGCGATAGATGTACTCAAAAGCAAATGTTGAAATTGCAGGACCGACCTTATTACGCTCTAGGTCCCAACATTTAACTAATTTATCATCACCGTGGAAAACATGTATGTATGCTTGTTGCTAACACCGGACTGCAAGAAAATTCGGTTCTTATATTAATACCACCAAATGAATAAAAAGTGAACAACAAAAAAGGCAAAAGGAAAAGCGAACTACCTCGTGCTTGGTCGATGTGACCGAGAAGAGTGAGTCTCGATCGCCACTTGCTAGGTCCCATATCTTGCCGAATAGAAGGAAGAGTGAATAGAAAGAATAAAATGACGGTGTTAGTTTGAGAACATAATAAAACATGAAATGTCAAGTCCTTGATCACAACAAATCCTTCAACCATTAAATTCAGTTATGCATGTAAACATGCCCACAAATAGAACTAGACACTTGAGTATTTCAACAAGAACAACCATATAATCGCATCAGTTGTTAATGGATGTGGGACCAGATCATCACTCAAAACATTCCTAACTGCCAACTGATGTGAAAAAAGAACTTCCAAATCTCTCTTACTGTTTGTGTTAGGCTCTGTAAGCAATGTCTAATCCAATTACAACTTAAAATTTCAAAAAGTGAACAAAAAAAAAGAACTGTTTCCACCAAATCTCTAAAGAAAACTCGGTAGTAACCAGATACTTAAGGAATTAACATGCACATCACTTAACATATACCATCTCCGTTCAATTTTGTTTTTCTCAGGAGACAGACTTAAACAGTTTCAAGAAAAACAAGATATGTATATCTAACCTTGATTGTCCGATCAGCAGATCCTGTGCAAAACCAAGTGTTACTTGGGTCAATAGCAATAGACCGCACCCATCCCAAATGTCCACTGATTACCTACAGAGATCAAAGCTTGTAAATTAAGATGGGTCGAAAGGCCAAGAAGAATCATCACCAATGTATCAGTGAGACATGGAAATAGAACCGCACTCTGTAATTCTTCCATGGTGCAGCCAAGCAGACGAGGCCATCCGCTGGAATTCCATGGTGCACGCCAAACAGTGGGGTTCGGGGCAACGCCCAGCAGGTCATGGCGGCGGCCTTCTGAGGGTCCAGGCGCGCCATGGGGTCAGGGCGGCGCCCGGAATCGAGGGCAGCGCTCACCGGGTCGAGTCGCCAATTACGTAAATTACTTTACGAAATTTCATCGGAAATTTAATTTCGAAATTTCGAGGGCCTATTTTGTTTTAATAACGATAATCCAAATCAAATCATAGATAGAACGATATTGTTTTTCCGAAAGAAGCAAATATTGTTTTCTTTTTATTTTAATAACGATAATCCAAATCAAACATAAAATGATGGAGAAGCAATAATAATGTCAAGCAAATCATAGATAGAACGATAATAGAGCGAAAATGGTTGTTAGAATGTAATCGCAATAGTCAACGGAAGAAGTTACGTAACATAATACTTGAATAATAAATGGCAAATAGGATAAGGAAATGTGAATTGAGATAAACTAGTGGGGCATTCGATGTCATGTCAGCATTCTTAAATTTTTAGTAATAGTAACTTTTAATCTATTCTCAAAACAACCATTCATGTTCCACTTCATAGCCGTATAAAAATTATGCTACAAATAATTATGCTACAAAGAGAAACTAATTGCGACGATTCTAATAAGCCATAATGGAAAAGCAGTTGATGGTATTTTCAAGACTTATTCCATTTCCTTTTTGTTTTCTATATTTTATCATTCTTGTTATTAGTTCAAGATCGTAGTCGGGGTGGTAAGGATCGATTGAATGGGGTCTTTCTTCGAGATTTCTACGATAGTTGGAATTCAAATAGTTGGATTTCTGATGACATGTTCACAAAAGAAGCGATTAACAAAGAGATGAACACAATGAGGCAAAAAGTATGCAAACAACAACCGCAACCCAAAGAAACTTATATCAAGATCCGAATGTAATACAAATTTACTAATTAGATACTCTATAATGGTGGACTAAGCAAGTCAAACGGTAGAAAATAATCCGAGAAGATCCTAATCTTGATAAAATAGTATTAAATGCACATTGTCGCAATAAATTTAATTGACTAAACAGTACCTCCCAAGGGCTAAGTATGTTCCCATGATGACTTATCCTTATCCATCATCCACAATCTCCAAAATGTATAATCTCTAAAGCCAAATGATTTTACTCGGATATCCAACCGCAGTTTGCAAAAGAAGAGCTCGAAGACTAAAAAGGAAGCAAATGCCTAACAACTAGAATTCTTCAATTTCTTGAAAAGACCGCTCAATTCTCAGTAAATCTCCGAAATGACAAGAGCTAATAAAAGCCCTAAACAAGTAAGATTTATATGTTAACAATAAATACTTGAAGAAAACATGAAAGCGACTAAATCCCAAACCCTAGACACAAAGACAAAGAATCACAAGAACTCAACAAAGATCCGCTTACTCAATGAGCTTCAGTTAAACTTTTACACTTTAAACGATTAAATGTAAAAGCCCACAACATTAATACATGGAATGTGTACATAAATCACGAAAACTCATACAAATATTTATAAAAAATCAAGAAAGCAACATCGATAGCAGAAATCGAAATTAAAAAAAACCCCAAAAGAACAAGACACAATAGAATAATTTTCTAATTCTTTTTCTTTCTCCGTGTTTTTGTTAAATCTCTAAAGAGGTGAATCGAGGGAATCCGAATAGATTGTTGAACTTCTCGGATGACGATCGATGGGTTCGGGCGGTGGCGGCAAGACCGTGAGGCGCATTCCATGAGACGAGGCTGTGTTTTGGAATTGCGAGGATCAGAAGAGATGCTACCGCTTTATTTGTGGTGGCATGGCGATTGACGGAAGAGTGGTGGCAACGAAGGAATTGGCTAGGTGATGGTGATGAGATTTGGATTTAGGGATGATGTATGGTTGTGGGCGGTGCATTAGTGCTCAGAACGGCAGACTTGTGGTGGTGGGGTTGGGCGATGGACCGGTGGAGATGGAGAGTGGCGGTATATTGAGAGTTGGTTGAAAATAACTAAGTCTTTAATCTCAAGTTTGTTTTTTTTTTTTTTAATTTATGACATAGACTACGCTTTTTATTAAAAACACGCACATACACTCGCATTTTAAGCGTAGTCTATACCCACTATAGACTACACAAATACACCACGCTTTTGTTAGCGTAGTCTATACTCAAAAATTCGACATGACTCACGCTTTTGATAAAAAGCTTTGTTCTGAATCTAAAATTTTCTGGGACGAGATACCTCGTTGCCAACTTGGCATAACTCGAACCTTATTACACCTCTTTCTATCTATTTTGTACTTTCTTAACTCCCATTTTAAATTATCTAGTCATTCTTCTCATTTCTAGAACTGTGTTTAATCATAATATCTTTCTTTTCCAACCTCACTCTGATGAAGTGGAAATACACACATATATATATTTATATTCTCATAATGGCATACAACATTATCATAAGATGTACTCTCTTTGATATGTATAAAACCTTCATGTATCCCACTATACAGTCTAGAATGGTTGCATCGTCTTATAGCTCTTAATTTATGATCTTAACTTGCTGACATGCTAAGCATCATTCTAAAGAAAATATACATTTTCTCTCATTCTTCTTTTCTTCCAAAATTCTCGTTTTATTATATATATATATATATATATATATATATATATATATATATTTTTCTTTAAGTATATCCTTGTGTCTCACGGGTATGTGTCAAGATTAGCATCATGAATCTGGATCATGATCTTCCCTCTTAAGGTTTATATTGTGCGGTACTCCTAATAGTTCATCCATATTCTTGTGCTATCTTTAACGCACTATTCTTCTAGTTACTTTGTCGCACGAGTTTCTCTTCTTAAGTGAGAAATGAGTCTTCCGACTCAAAGCTTCAGCTATTATATTAGCCTTATCAAGGTGAAAGCTAATCATGTATTCTCAATCCTTTACTACTTCAAGCCATTATCTTTTAGTTTATGTCTAGTTTCTCTTGCTCGGAAGGTACTTTCATTTCTTATCCTTGTATAAGCTTCTCACTTTTCTTTTTCATTTCAACATGAACTATCATTGTTATTTATAAGTTACGCACGTAATAGTTTAGTTCATGATACTTACGTCATAAGGTGCATGATTATCACGTTTAAAGTTTCTAATTTTTTCTCACATTCATAAGTCTACCTGTATTATTTTATTTTTTAATCATCTCTATCTTGGAGAACCTTTCATTAACTTCTTAGGAATTTCTTATCTCAACAACATTGATAGGGTTCCTAATCATATATGGTTGTTACCTTAAGTAAATTCTCATTACTTGGATAGATAGTATATGTCATGTAAGACATCGTTCCTTTAAAATCAAACATACTTTAATTGAATTTTTGGCATATGGTCCTCTTATGTGAAATCTCTATAGGACTATTATTAATTATTCTTTGTTTTGCTATTTATTTATCCAATTTCTCATTATTTATCTCGTATCGCATGTCATAGCCTAATTCTCTGACATGTTCTCAATTGTATGTATTTGTTGTGAAGATTATCGTGACATGTCATAGAAAATATGAACATATTCGTCACTATCATCCTTGCTTATTTTACATTGAAGATCTAGTATTTCATTTGTACGTAGATCTTGAGGATATACTTTTTATTTATACACTCTCGTCTTAAAATTCTCCCACAAATAATTTGTCATCTTCTTCCTAGCCAAACTGCTAGATCTATTTTACACGTGTGTGGTTATAAATATTTCATCTCTTTGGATTCTTGACAATGGTGTAATATTCTCCGTTTTACTGTTCTACTTTCATCTTTAGCCGGTGGTACTTAGGTCATAGATCGACACTTGTGAACCTATTGGTTCGTTTCTACTTATTTGATAGTCATTATATTATTATTAAAGAACATCTATCATCATGGTCAATCTATTATTTCTCAGTAATCTAGGCAAATTTCCCTTTGTGACCTTCTTTCTTGTTAACTATAACATGTGTCCCTCGAAGTAGGGCACTAAATCTAACAACATCTAAGTCTAGAAATTTCTTAGACTTGTATCTTAAGTTCTTGTCATACTTTAGCACAATCCTGAAGGGTGCTTTTGATATTAAAGTTACTTTGGGTTCTAAGTCTAAACCATCTTGTACTATTAGTATCCTCCCATCATTCTCTTTTCTTTTAATCATTCTAGTAAGTTTATCTAAAAGTTTGGCGTTCTCGCTTTGTATTTATCTTAACAGATTTTTGAAGACAATATCACTGGTGTTCCCAGTTTCATTCTTGTTTAGTTCTTTCTCATTACTGGTATTGGTTTATCTAAGGTATTAAGACCTTTGAATCGTTTCCACCAGTATGTGGTGCTAAAAGTCGTCATAACCAAGAGATTTCTTAATTAGGATTCCATCATTCTTTTATTATCTATGTCCACTAGGGTGGCATCATGATTCTTCCTTTTGATATAAGTTCGACTCTTAACAGAATTCATAAGATAGTTGACTATTTTAAAGATAGTCACAACTGATCTTATCATTACGGCTTACATACGGTTAAATCTATTTATCTTTATACATTTAACCTTTATCCTATTATTAAATACCAAGTATCTATCTCATTCATAACTTATCTCTGGTAACACCCACTAGGTGGTGTTACTTCATTTCATTCTTTTCACTTTACTCATCATTGTCATCATAATATGATCGACCTATCTGAGGTCCTCACATACATATACACCATAAAGATAAGGCACGGCCACATCAAATCCTCTTTTTTTTTTATCTCATCTGAGTGTATCTCTTATGAGAGGATATCACTCTAATCACTCTTCTATTTATCTAGAGACTTAAGTGTCTAAGCCAATCTATCATATACTTCTTAGTTTCGAAGTTCCAATGAAACTTATTGTGACAACTTATAAATCATCTGGGTCCATAATTTCACACGATAATTTAGGTAAGGGTTGAACACTTGTTAAGAGGTTTGTCAATCGATTAAGAATTAGAATTGTGTGATTAAAGGGGTGGAACTCAATTTAATTTTCAACAAGTGTTGGGTTTTAAGGTCCGAAGACCAGAATGATGACTACTGAGATCTTCTTGATCACATGGGGTGATCAGGCCCATCACAATCACTTCTCAGTCACAAAGAAACTTAGGTTCAAAGATGACAATTCACAGGTTTTCTTGACTATACCTTTCTTCACCATAGAGTTTGGAAAAGAAAAAAAATAATCTCATATGGTTTCTTAATTGTATCAAGGTCATAGAGTTCAAACTCAATGACATAACTGTTCACTGAAATAAATTCAATGACTTGTATTTTTTTTTTATTATTTTTTTTTAGTACACACAAGTTGTCAGGGTTCTTAGCATTTTGTCTCTTCATAAATTCATAACTTATAACTTATGTATTTCACATTACTAATCTTAGGCCATCTATCTCACAACTATACATTCTTTATATCGAGACTCGCTCATTCATTCGATCCTTCTACTAGGATCCACTCATTGTCTGAACAAAATTTTCTAAGAGTTCTAATATTAAATCAATAGTTGATTTGGAGTTCGTATCGGTGATCTACCATATCGGCTGACTATGCTCATGTCACTTATTATATTGTTTTATTCTTTTGGGGTTACCTTTGTGTCATTGTTCTTTGATTTTCTTTTTATTAGACATAACGTTCTAGTCCACTTCGATCAGCTTCATTGAAATTGCTTTCTTTAGATATGATGTAAATCATTCTTAGTTATTGATTGTTCCATATTCCTTCATATTCAATTATCAATAATAAGTAGGTAATCCTACTAATCCATCTTCTATGTTCTCGTATAGATATGATCGTACGTCTTAGAATAAATATAAGTTCATGTACTTGTTTACTTTCATTCATGATATTCATTCATCATCGTTCTTTATTTGATTGCATCATCACTGCTTTCTTTCATATCATTCATTCGTTCACAATTCTAAATCGAAATTCACCAAAAATGGCTTTCGATGTAGCTATCATCATAACATGAAATCATTGCCTCGGCGAGGCCTTGTGATAACGATTGGATCGACAAAACTCAAGTACATAGTATAATGCTCCAAAACTAGCATCAGCATCACTTAATGTACTCGGTCCCGGCACGTACAAGAATATAATACGGCCGTATTGGAAATCAAAAATACGTGATTCGTTACGAGATGGTCCTCGTTATGGAGAAACACATTTCTCTTCAACTGAAAACTTAGGTAATCAGTCAAGTTACTTTCATAAGGTAAAGTTCTTTGTTTTAAGAATGGAGGAGATAATCTTATTGGTTATAGATTGTGAGAATTCACAATCTCACCACAAGTAGAAGGAAGATTGTGGCATTTTAAATGAGAGGTTATGAAAAATGATTAAGGAATCAAAACATTAAATCAAGGTCATAATTAAACTAATCAAAGGGTACAAAAGAAAAAAATTACCCAATTGGTCCTTGATTCGAAAACTTAGATATAGGATCCGAAGACTTGAACGGAAATTATTGAGATCCCTTTGGTCATATGGGTTGGCCAGACCCATCACAATCGTTTCTCAGTCATATGATGGTATGGTTTTTAAAAGGATAAGCTTACAATCGTTCGTCAAAGGAAAGAAAACTTTCGATTTGACTTGGTGGTCAATTCAATGAGTCTGAGACTCAATCAATGATTCAATTGAGACTAGGTCATTGAGTTACGACTCAAATGACAACTGGTCAATGATTTTCATCCTCACCATGTGATAAAGATGTAATTCTATAGTTTTGAATGTGTTCTTATATTAATTATTCTTAGAAAATACTTGTTTATCACAAGTATAAGTTTTAGATTGTCAAACATTTAGACTTTGATACTTGTTGCATAATGGATTGCAATTTCAGGAAAAATAGAGAACAATTTGGAGGTTTTATCCTTCATACGAATTGAAGTAATCACAATACGAATTCGTGAGCACAAATGGATCGAAAATCAGAGCTCGGACGAGTGAGAACGGACCAAAACAAAATTATTGCAAGAACAAGTACCATGACCATACCAGCGCCCGCGGTTATGTGAAGTCCAGAAGACTATTTTTCAGTTCATTACCCGCGACCCGTCCCACGACCAAGCACACGACAGTGGCTCAATGAGGTCCAGAGAACCATTTTTCAGTTGAACACTCGCGGTCCAACCCGCGGTCAAACCCACGATCGAAAGGCATTCAGGAATTTCTTATATTTCGTGATATCTTCGATATATACTTCGTCTTATTCTTTCCCGACTCGAATCCCTATCTTATTTCAAGTCCATAAATCCACCAAAATCTATATAAACACTAAGATTGCCCTCAAATCATATATAATTCTATTCTTCATCAACTTCATAGAACTACTAACTTAGAAAGGATTAAAGATTTCTAAATTATCGTTCTTTCCTTTCATTTACTGTCTTCTCAAAGAATTTAACATGCATACTAAGACAGACTTCTATCCCTTAGGGATCATAATCATGAATAGAATATATTCAAGCATTCAACGTTATGACATGATTCATGTCATTCAATAATCTTTCTTTCTAGCATTTAAATTCAAAATGATTATCATCATTTAATCACCAGTTTCATCATAAGTTCTTACATCATGATGCACTTAAAACTCATTTCTTTAAGTCTATCAACATCATTCATGAACATCACAAATAGCATTCAAAAGCCATCATTCATTCGTGTCCTTTATTTCTCTTTGAAATAAAGTTTCAAACTTCATCGACAATGAATATGTCATGCAAAAACTTCTATCATCTCGTTTTAAACTTTTTCAAAACAATCCCGCAATGGATTTTGAAAACTCGTTTTTGAACTATACTTCAAATTTTCAAACACTTATACTTCAATAAATTTTCAGTCTTCCAATCTTGTGTGTCCATTATTTCTTACCTTCATAAACATTCTCATATAACTTCAATACAACTCAAAAATTTTGTTTGAGATAATTACCTTTCCTCGTTGAGCAGGACGACGATGGAGCTCAGTGCAGTGGCTTTCAAACTTTTATAATGCTAGACTCAATGTATACTTAGCTTTCAAAGAAGGGGGTTCTAGTGTTCAGAGCGAACGAACTGCTCTGATACCACTTTGTAACGGTCCGACATTTCAAAGTAATACAGATCAATCGGAACTGCTACTGGTGTGATGTAAAATGGTGCATACACAATAATAATTCGTGCCTAATTAATAGTGTCACATATTAAAGCAAATATGATAGATACTTAATATCAATTACATGTACAACAATTAATAGAACTCATCAAAATAAGTTTTACCGACCATTCAAATATATATCCAACATACGAGAAAAACAATATCAAAATTTGGAAGCGGAAAACATGTGGGTCATACATATGACGATGTATGCCCAAGGTAAAAACCCCAAATTGACAACAGTTACTATGCCAAACTGCACCACCTCGCTTCATCGTCATCACCTGCTCAACCTGCACATCAAAAACGAATATGCAGGGCTGAGTACAAAAGTACTCAGCTGACACATTGCCGAAAACATTTTCTTTAAACAATTATTGAACTGCCCAAAGATAGCACATGGGGTGTTAGTGAAAATAACCCATGTCTATCCAAAACATTTTATTTTCTCAAAAGCGATCGACCGATCATTTTCTTTCACGTTGTTCCATATCTGAACATAATCATCACCATTCGTTCTCATAATCATATCATAATCGTACCGTGCAAACTATGGAGGTGGCCACCTACCATAGACGTCGTGACCGGTCGAGGTAGCGAACCTTAACACACAGTCACCAATTGTGTACACAATCCCGGGTAGCCGTCTACTAAACCCGGGCATCTTTTAGTTGCCGTAACAACATCGTACCACGTTGGATATACCAACCAATTATCAATATCAACCTCAGATATGGCAACAACAAAACGTAAACATTTGGCAGTCAATAATCATGCATGTAGTTCGAAAACATAAATATTTCATAAAGCTTTAATAACATTAAAACATGCTTTGAAGTATATGCAATATCTTTTTGTTTAAGAAAGCCCACACTATGTTTGTAGGGATTTTTATAAGTAAGAAAGCCCACCTGAATGAGCAAATCCCGAAGAAATCCAAATTTTTGACTTAGGCATTTTATCAAACATTGGCATGCGTAAAAGTTGTTCTAGTAGTCAACTTTGGACACTTCGTACTGTTTGTACAGATATCCGATGAACACATAAGATACCATTCCAGAAACCATATACTACATACTTTCGTATGTCACTGACCCCATACGAAAATATTCAACACGTTCGGAGATATACACTTTTGAATATGGCTGGTTGACAGAAAATGTGGCTGACTACCCATCATTGGTCCATTTTTAAATATATCAAAACAACTTATTTATCCATGATATTTTCCAGATATTTACTTCATATATCCAAGTAGTTACTGTACAAATTTCAAATGAATCCGAAAATTTTAACTTGACCAAACCGGTCCTCAAAGTTGGCTTCAAAACAGAAAATTTCTAAGGCAAATTTCACACTTAGCCATTTTTCTGAAAAACGGTTCTTCATCAGTAGTTTTGTAAAATATCTTAAAAATAGTAAGTCTTCGTAAAACATCACGAAATTAATTCTGGAGACTCTATACATTACTAAGTTTATACCTGCAAATATTTAGAATTTTTTAAGACCATTTACATTTTCAAAACAAGCTCTAAACTTGCACAAAAATAGACTTATGCGTTTTCTCTTCGGTTTTTGACTAAACTTCAAACTAAAAACAGCTATCGTACAGATGTGATAAAATTCATTAGCTTACATTTTTAGAAACCTTATGATATATAGTTTACTCAGGAAAAAGCGGAACTCAAAAATATTCAACGAGTTATGAGATATGGCGTAATGAACACAGCCTATCCAATGTAACTCGTTGATGGCAGACTACATTCAACGATTTTTGAAAAATATCAAATGAAATCCAATTGACACGAAATTTAAACTGGAACAACTAGTCACCATGGTATACAACATATAAAAGTTTCAGCTCGATCAAAACTATCTAACATTTTTAAACAGAAGCATAAACTTCAGCCAAAACAGGCATTTTTCACGACCAAAAACGTACAAGTTTAGGTCTACGGGTTTTGAACCAAAAACGATACAAATCTCATTTAAAAATGGTGAACCTCATATAACATGTTCTCAACACATATATGTTCATCATATACTAAGATTCATGCATGACCAAAGAATATAAACCACCATTCAATTTATCCAAACCAACACTACAAGCTAAACCGACACGTGGGTGAACCGACACTTCTCCCTCGTGGTTTCACCCACCCCATCCTCCACATATACATTTAAATCATACCACCATCTTCCTAATACATGCTTTCATGCTTCCAAAATGAAAACAAGCAATAAAAATGGGGTGAAGCCATGATACCTAGCTCCCAAAACTCCTCCTTTCTCTATTGCTATCGGCTCTCTCTCCCTCTCTCAAGTTTGTCCATCCGGTGCAGCCTCTCCTCCTTCTTCTAAGTCTTGAAAATGTTGAATTTGTGATGGAAAATAGGCTATCTTGGTGGTGGTTGAAGGTAGGATAGTTTTCTCTATGTTTTGAGCTCAAAAATGAGAGAAAAATGGATCTTCTTGTGAGGGTGAGAAAAGGCTACGGGAATTAAGGTTTTGGAAGAGTAATTGGCTTCCTTTGGTGGTCAAAATCTGATATGAGAGAGTGTGGTTTGATGGAGAACAAAATTATGAAGCTAAGAAGAGTGGGGGACATTCTTTTAGCTTTCTCCCATTTTTTTTCAAGTAAAAATTAGCATCTTAAGACCTTTAAATCATACTAGTACAAGTAAAATGTTTTCTTGTTTTTTTATAAGATGCCATAACAATGTATGTATTTGTATACCTATACTCACGAAATACATGGATATACATATAGCATATGGTGTACAAACTCATAACACCACACATATTCATCCTTATATATTTTATATATCACATGATATATATGTACACATAATCTTAACACTTAGAATCTCAAACTCTAAATCATATGCATATATTTCAAATTTAATCAAAATCCTAGCACATAAATACTGAAATTTTAATTCAGGGTTTTCCGGTATTTTTATATCCGGCATTCGGGTAAACTCTTCCGAATATTTAATTCGGAATTCGATCCTTATGAAATCTAAATTCATAAATATATATATATATATATATATATATTAATGATTTTGTTTATTACCTAATTTTTACTGATCAGCTCGGACTAGAAATATATCTGGCTTGTGTAAAGTATTATTAAGACTTATCGGGCAAGTGTGTCAGAAAATTCTAAGTCTTGCCTTTCTCACATATTTTTGTAAGAAGATTCTAGAAACACAATCCGTTTCATGAGATTCATTCTCGAACTTTCAATTACGAGTTCAGGTTATTCAGAAATCCCTAATCCAGTTGGATTAGTTACAAGTTTCTGATTTCATTAGTTTTCAATCTCTGAATCGATTCTAATTCATTTCTTTAGTCATCTTAAATATATTTAAGATTTTAGAACTCAAAATACTTGGTTCGATCTTTGCTAATCAAAGTTTAAATTCTTTTTTTTATTATATTTTTTTTCGGGATATTACAAACCGACCTCGTCAGCATGCAAAGCCCTTGGCCATTCATGCAATGGGGTCGATATTGTGGGCTCCTATCGACTACTTCACAAAATGGGTGGAAGCCGAACCCTTGTTGAAAATCACAAGCAAAAACGCTCTCAACTTTGTCTGGAAAAATATTGTGTGTCGCTTCGACATCCCCCATATCCTCGTTTCGGATAATGGGACGCAGTTCACAGATAAGGTCTTCAAAGAGTGGTGTCAAGAGCTTCAGATTCAACAAAAATTCACCTCTGTGGCCCATCCTCAAGCAAATGGTCAAACCGAAGTCACCAACAGGACAATTATGAAGGGACTCAAAACTTGCCTCGAACGAGTGAAAGACAACCGGTGGAAAATTTGCCACAAGTCTTATGGTCATACCGCATAACACCTCGGACATCGAATCGGAGAAACACCCTACAGCTTTGGTGTATGGAACCGAGGCAAGAATCCCGTAGAAATCGGTATGCCGAGCCCCTGCATCATCCATTTCTTAGTCAAGTAAATGGGGAGAATCTACGAACCGACCGGATCTGCTAGAAGAGAGAGACCTCGCCACATTAGAGAGCTCGGTCAAGCAACAAGTAGCTCGGTATTATAACCAGCCGTGTCAAACCCGATAATTCCAAGTAGGTGACCTCGCATTGAAATAACGAAGTCAGTAAGCTGCAAAGCTCGGCAAGTTAGAAGCCACATGGGAAGGACCATACTGAGTTGAAGAAGTCCTCGGAAAAGGGTTATATAAGCTCGCCCATTTATCCGGTGAGCAAATACCTCATATGTGGCACATCATTCATCTTAAGAGATATTTTGCATAAGTGTCAAAAGAAAAAAAATTGTTCATTTAGTTTTGTTAAGTCGTGTCTTTAGGTCCTTTTCTTTTGTTACGTTGTTTTTCATTACTAAAATCTTTTTCTTTATTTACTTCATATGCTCAGTCTTGTATATTTCATTTGTCACTTATGCATACTACCTCTTCCCCATTATAAAATACCCTCTACGAGGATGAATTACCTTCGTTTAAATACGAGGATGAACTACCTTTGTTTACGAGGATGATAAATAAACCCAACACATGGTAAAATAAACGTGCGTGAGGGGACCACCCCTATCGATACCTCTCGACAAATAAGGAACTTATACATACTTTCGTTTACGAGGATGAATTACCTTCGTTTAAATACGAGGACGAACTAGCTTCGTTTACGAGGATGAATTACCTTCGTTTAATATAAGGACGAACTACCTTCGTTTACGAGGATAAATTACCTTCGTTTAATACGAGGACGAATTACCTTCGTTTAAATACGAGGACGAACTACCTTCGTTTAATTACGAGGATGAATTACCTTCGTTTAAATACGAGGACGACCTACCTTCGTTTAATTACGAGGATGACCTACCTTCGTTTGATTACGAGGACGAAATGTATATAGTGTTTGATAAACAAAAAAAATCAACACAAGGCAAAGAAAAATTTGTTTTTCTTTCCAAAATATGCAACACATACACAAGATTACGAAGACGATGAAGGACCGGGAGGCTGGGAGAAGCTAAGCCAATCTCTAGCAAAATCAGGGTTCAGCAGTTCATCTATGCTTACCCTACCCCTACCTCTACCTCGCCCTCGAACGACACTGAAGCTCGCCAGCTTTAACCTCTATAGCTCGTCATCCACCTCGGCCACTGATAATCCCGCCTCTCAATATAAACTCCCGAGGATGCCTATCGACAATCACAGGATTTGAATGCACCGTCGGGGAAGAAGAAGCCTCGGCAGTCGAACGAAGTTCCCGCTCAAGTTGAGGATGACGAGCTACAACAGTCTTGTATAGACTGCCTATTTTTCTCAGGTCGGCAAGCTGCTCCTAAAATTGCCAAGAGTCCCCACCGTACTCACGTTTGTAGCTCGAACACCGGCCTGCGATCTCTAAGACTTTGTCTTCAGCCTCGGAGATGGTCATTCCACCACTTCGGCGAATAACCACCTCGTATTCAGCTTGCTCCTCGACGACGGATTTGGCATCATCCTTCGAGATCTCCAGTTTCTCCTCCAACTCCAAAAACCGAGCTTGAAGCTCATCATATTTCTCTTGAGAATCCCGGAATTTTACATCGGTTTCCTCCTGAACATGGCCCATCTTGCTTTCCAAGTTAAGGACCTCGACCTCTTTTGCTTCGAGAGCTCGATTCAAAATTTTGATTTGGTTTACACAAGGAGATACGTCAACAAGTTCAGGACCAGACTGAAGACAAAAACAAAAAAGAAGCATTCTTCCATAAAATTGGGGAATTTTATTCAAGCCTTTAAGGCAGGATCAGAACCGACATCTTAATGATGTCGTGAGTACATTTGATCTACAAAAAAGGGATCAACTAACCCCTCCAGCAGCTTCTCCCTCGGGCTGCACCTCCTCCGCCTCCTTCCGAACCTCTGCAGCTTCGGCCTCGGCAGTCGTCGCCGCCCCCCGCTCCTTAGCCAGATCGGCAATCGCAGCTTCGAGCTTGACGTCCCTGTCCACCGCACAGGCACGGACTGCCTCAGCAGTCAGCAGGGTCGAGGAGGAGGCCAGGCTATCTACAACAACGAAGTCCTTCATGCCGTCAGCGAGAGCCTCGGCATACGCCCGCAGCATGGCCTCACCCGACATCACCTCATACCCGTACTTGGACTTATCCAAATCCGGGTAATCCTCGGTGACTTCATCAAGAATGGTCGCTGCCACGCTCGTATTGAGGACCGAAGCCAGCTCGCTGACCAGGCCGGAGAACCTCCAGGATAAAAACAGCCTCTCCGCAAAGGCACGGAGAAGCCCTCCTTGTGAGGCCGCCACCTCGGCCTCCCGATACCTGGCCGCCTTCGCCTCGACCTTCAGCAGGCCGACCACGACCTTCGCCACCTCGACCGCCGCCAAAGCCGCGATCTCCCTCTTCACCGCATCCCGAGCTTTCGCCTCGGCCGCGGTCACCTCGTTGACGAGGAGGGTCTTCTCCTCCTCCAAACCCCTCGCGACGCGAGCCACCCGGTGGAACTGGGCGACGGCGTCATTAAGGAAATGGGCGACATTCATCAGTTGGGTTGACGTCCTCGCAAGCTCCGCCGTCATGTACTCAGTCCCCTGTACCAAAGTCAACCACGTCAAACAATTACATAAAACACATAAACTTTACGACGTGCAAAACAATAGCATTATCTCGGGGAAGGACCGATGTGCTACCTGAGAACCGAGGATCTCACATTCCTCATCGTCGGCAGGAGCGACACCTGAAACCACACGCCTTTCCTTGTTGGGGCGTGGGATGGACAAGGGCGAAGGGGACCTTAGTATGTCTTCGGTCCTCTCAGAAGAGGCCTCGGACATGGTCTTCGGAGCCACGTTGGATGGCTCGAGGTCAGACCTCGGTCTCTTCCTCCTCTTCGCGGCACAGAAGTTCACTGCGGAGATAAAAAAAAGGCCGAGTTAGGACATATAAAAAAAATAGAAGAGCCGAAGTGCACGAATGGGGGGCATCACCCTTCACCGGATCTACCGCGATAGCAGGATCATCAAGGCTCAGCCATGCAGCGACGAGCTCGGCCTCGAAAAAGACTTCGTCAACATGGCCGGCCCTTTCCAATAACTCCTCAAGGTCACCAAAGCTATCATCGGTGGCCTCATCCATAATCTTCCCGTATTCCGCATTTAACCGAATACCTCATCGAACCGACAAAAGAAGAACTTCTTCTACCGCCGAGTTTTGACCTCGTCTTCACTTTGAAACTACAACGAGGTGATAATAGTACCACCTCGAGCTGGATTTAAACCGAAAACGAAAAGACCAGCCCTAGGGTGAGAGGAAAATTATGGCGACGGCATAGACACCAAGACCGCCAACCGCCGAAAAGAGTTTGGCATTATTTGGGCAAGAGGTATGCCGAATTTTCTTTGCAGTTCGGCATACACAAAAGGAGGAGGAAGATGAAGACCGCACTTAAGGCTATCCTCGTATATCGTGACAAAACCATCTGGAGGGGCACAGGCCCTATCCTCCAGTCGGGGAACGACCAACTCAACAGAATTTAGGATAGAAAATCTCAAAGCAATCTCTTTGATTGATTGGGAATCTAGACACGAAGGAAACGTGGAAACCCTATATAAATCCCCCAAACGCAGGTAAACAACTCTACACGCGAAAGGAATAGGAGAACCTACGGTAAAAACCTCTAAAACGACATGAGAAGGACGCCGTAAAAATACCACCGGTGAACCCGGTGGCGACACTGACACCTCACGACCTTCACGGACGTGAGCCTCATCAGAATGAGAAGAAGAAGCCATATGAGATAACTTACTTATTTTAGCAGAAATATCAAGAGAAATGGCAACTGGTGCTCCGGCGAAAACGAACGACGGAGGTACAGTGCTAGAAACTCGAACATCTTTCAGAGAGAGAGAGAATTTTTTTCAAGTTTGAAATTTGGCGGCGGATAAAGTGAAATGGGAAATGGCGTATTGAGGAAGTTATTTCCCCAACGTGCACTTTATCGGGACCCCAACCGCCGTATACATTAAATGTATGTGACGTTTTCTGTGTTCGACCTCAGCACGACGTTACACATTCGACCTCGACACGAGATTACATATCCGACTTCGGCGGGGCAACGAGTGTTCGACTTCGGCCAATTTATGGTCGGGCGACATTCAACTTCAGCAGGATTGTACAGATTCCACTTCGCCATACCACGAATTTCGGCGAGGCAATGTCAGAACCATTGTCCCCCCTCCATCACGACCTCACTTCTACGTCTTTTTGGGAGGATATGATAGGATACGACCCAACTACTAGGCCCAAGCATAAGGCCCAATATAAATGGGCCCCGAAATTAAGCTCGAACTATGTGAGTTTGGCCCAAGAAGACTCCTCGACCAACTACAACTCTAATCGCAATTGGAGACGTAGAAGATTCGGAGGCATATCATGAAGAACAAGATAAACTAAAAGAATCCTTATAAGAGAAGACTTTGTATTAGAGTCGAACTCAATATGATGGTATATAAATAGAAGCTAGATTATAGGAAAGGGATCATCTACACTTTTTGTATTCGCTTCTTACATACTTAATACAGAGATACACTCTTGCTCCGTGGACGTAGATCTATTTCAATAGATCAAACCACGTACTTCCTTGTGTTCCTTACGCATTCATTACCCTATGAAAATAAGATCGATTAGTAGCGAATCCGAACAACGGGGGCGTACCTCCCGAGAATGCTGCACGTCTTCAGGCATAATTTAATGAGATGCAGTGCCAGATGACGAACATGGGACTCCTCCCTGCTGCAGAGACGAGACCGTTGAACTATATGTACCAACCTCCTACTGAACAATTTCAAGGAGGCGGATGGGCCCCAAGTAAATGCGAATAATTTTGAATCAAGCCGCCCCGATAAGCATGGTACAAGGAGAGCGGTTTGGGGAGGAGGACGTAAGATCCGAATGCGATCCGAGACATTCTTAGATATATGTGACACCATCAAGCAAAATGGGGTGCCACAAGATACGATCCGGATGCGCATGTTCGGATTTCTCTCAAGCAACCAGGCGAAGGATTAGTTCAAGAGTCGGATCGTCTTTGGTATAAACAGTTGGGGGAAACTTTGCGAGAGGTTTCTTTCGAAATATTTTCTGTCGGCTAAAGCGCAGAAGATAATAGCCGAGATCTCCCATTTCTGCCAACAAGGAGATGAATCATTATTCGAGGCATGAGAGAGATTCAGGGGCCTATTGAGAAAATTCCCGCAACATGGATTCTCCAAAGAGCAGCAGATCACGCAATTCTACAGTGGGCTGACACTTCACACGAGGAGCATTGTGGATGCATCGACAGGAGGATGCCTGTTGAATAGACGAGTGGAGGAGGCCAGCAGAATCATAGAAGAGATGGCTGCCAACAGCTATCAATGGCCGATGGAGAGAACGCCTGTGGTTAAAGCAGCTGCTGTAGAGAGTGATTCGAGATACGACGATCTCATGGAGAAGTTTACTCTTTTGAAAAGCCAGTTCGAGTCGGAGGACGTTAATTTTATAAATCAGAGGAACCGTCCTGGGAAAAATCTGGCGTACCATCCTAACAATAGGAATCATCCTAACTTGTCGTATGCCAACCCCAACAACTTCCAACAATCTCCAGCAGGCTTTGTAGTGCAGAATGAGATGATTCAGGAGCCGAAAAAGCAGAGCTTAGAAGAGATGATGCAACAGTTTGTTGTGAGCAACCAACAATTGGCAACTGTGACGCCTTCATCGAGTAATGCGGTCGGAGGATAACTCATCCGGTCGATCGTTGTGACGGCTATGGGAAACACATGAAGATGATGGAAAACAAATCGATCAAATAGCCGCATACTCCTTTGAGAGCTGAATGTGCACAAAAGTCGGACAATTTCCTAGCACTACGGAGGTAAACTTGAAAAATCGATGTTTTGCCATCCCTTGGTTGAGGAGTGGGAAAGAGTGCGAAGAACCATCCGGCGAGAAGAAGAAAAGGGGACAGATGTCTGAATAGTGGTAACGAGGAGGAACTCACGATCGAGCTCGCGACCATGCGACTCGGCGCGAGAAAAGAAGCGAGCGTATTCGGAGAGCTCGCGGTGACCTGCTATGATACGATCGCTGGGTCGTGCCTCAAGGCGGCTGAGGAAATATCGAGAGGGGCCAATTTCCTAGCACTACGGAGGTAAACCTGAAAAATCGGTGTTTTGCCATCCGGTTGAGGAGTGGGAAAGAGTGCGAGAACCATCCGGCGAGAAGAAGAAAATGTCTTTGCGAGGAGGAACTCACGATCGAGCTCGCGACTGCGAGCTCGGCCGGAGAAAAAGCGAGCGTATTCGGAGAAGCTCGCGGTGACCTAGCGATCGCTGGGTCGGCCGTGAGGAAATATCGAGCTCGACAAAGAGCTAGCGATCGAGCTAGCGACCGCTAGCCGACGCGAGGAACAAGGCGAGCAGCTCGAGGATCTGGGACCACCCTAGCGGTCGCGAGGGTGGCCGCGAGGTAGACGCGAAGAATAATTATCCAACTTATACTCCTCCGGTCCATTTCCCAAGTCAGCTAGCTCAGTCGAAATATGATGAGGAGTTCGCCCGATTCAAAGAGATATTCCAAAAAATTAACATCAACATACCTCTCTTTGAAGCGCTCTGAAATATGCCCGGATATGTTAAATTTCTCAAAGATGCGTTGGCAAGCAAGAAGAAGTTGGGTAAATTTGAAAAAATTAACCTTTCGAAGAATCGGCTATTTTTATAGAAAAGTTGCCAGCAAGCAGAAGGATCAGGGAGCTTCACATTGGAGTGCGAGATTGTTGAGCGTACATTCCCCAACGTGTTGTGTGATTTGGGAGTGATCATCAATCTGATGCCCTTATCTGTGTTCAACCACTTGGGATTGGGGAAACTGAAGTCAACTAAAATTTCATTGATGATTCTTGTGGTTCGATCGCGTATCTAAGGAATAGTTGAAGATATGTTGGTAAAAATTGAGTACTTTGTCTTTCCTGCTAATTTTGTTATTTTAGACATTCTTGACTTTAAAAATCAACCACTAATCTGGGGTCGGCCTTTCCTAGCCAGGTGGTGCTTTAATTGATGTGCGGGAAGGTGATCTCACGTTTCGTGTCGATGATGAGGAGCTAAAAATTTGATATATGATGCCGTCAAGCAACACGATAGTTCGAGCATGAGAAGTGCTATTCAATCATCATTGCCACGACTAGACAAGTCTCGGCGCTTGAATGTCAACCGACCGGTCGATGAGGATGTTCTGAAAGAAGAAATGGACTCGGCATGGAACTACGGTGACTCGTTTAAGTTTGGGGAGCCACTTCCACACTCGGTGGTGATGCGGTGAATGCTAAGTATAGGGGCAAGCACAAGTGTGGAAAGAGGTCAGTTGCCAGAAAACCAGATTGATCAAGGTATGAAATGGTCTAGCTAAAGACGTTAAATTAAGCACTTGTTGGGAGGTAACCCAATGTTTTTCGTTGTTTTGTTTTGTTTTGCTTTCGTTTCTGTTTTGTTTTCGTTTTGTTCGTTTTTATTTTATTTGGGTTTGAGTTGAATGACGAGCAGCCGATGATGAGAAATTATTTTATTAGAAAATTTGATTGCAACTGATTTTGTGAGACGAAGTATGTTATGATTATTGTGAGTATTGAGCCTTTGAGAACTTGATCACATGATTGAAACATGTGAGACTTGTACTTTTGACTGTCATATATTTTCAGTCTTGTTTCTTTCTGTGTGAATTGTTTGAAATGGCATGGTATCTCTAGAACTTGCTCTTGATCTTTTTCGAGGTTGCATTGATGTGCTTAAGAATTGAGAAATGATATTAGACATTCTTTTTAGCCTATATACTATCTAAACACTAACATGTTAATCATTGAATCCTTTGATGAGCCCGTTTGAGTCTACCTTATTCTTTCATATAGTCGTGGGTTGGGTTATGTAGTTAGTATGATGTTTGGTTGTGAGAATTGAGGGTTGAGAAAAAGAAAGAAAAGAAAAGAAATAGATGATGAAAAGTGATAATCAAAAATAGTTGCTTACCCATATAAGTTCAAATAAAAAAAAAATTGATACAAAGAAAAAAAATGAAAAGAACAGAAAAAGAAAAAGTTGACACTAGTGTGTGAAAAGAACATAAATGGGTAAGTAGTTATTGCTTGAGATGAGTACATCATTTATATGATAAGTGTGATGTTCTTAAAAGAAAAATGATTTATTGGTATGGAAAATTGAAATGAATTGTGAAAGTTTGGGAATTGTGTCTTATGATACTTATGGTGTTTTCATTATGGGTTTATGAGTCACTTAGCTAAATATATCCTACCTTACCAATGACCTACATTATAACCCGTTATAAAGACCTTTTTATCTTAGTTCTTGAGCACATATTTGAGCAATGGAGAATTAGGCGATTTGCAAGCTTATGGTCGATTCCGTGTGTTTTAAACCTTGAGTATACACATCCTCATTGATACACTTGAGTGTTTTAGATTCTTATATATATATCCATGCCGTGAGGATTTAAGTTTGAGAAGGCTTGTGCTTATGGTTATTATGATATGTGGAGTTAAACGGAAGATGTTGTGATTTGTTTCATTTGAGGTGAATATTTTGTTGCTCATTGCTCTGAGGCTCATTGTTGTTGTCGTTCGACTCATTCCCTGTCTTTTGGTTGTCTTTCGTTTTTCTGTTTTGTTTGAGGACAAACAATGCTTTAAGTTTGGGGGTGTGATAAATGCACTTTTTACTCGTTTATTAATTTTATATGAAGATGATTTAGATTGTTTTAAGTGCGTTTATATAGTCGATATTAATGTTTAATGCTATTTTTGGAAGATACTGCTCTTGGGGTTCCTCTTTGGTGTTTTGTAAGCTTTTAAAGTGATAATCGATGCACAAGGCAAAGATGTAACCAACGATGATTAAATGGATATGACAAGTATGGATGTGAAAATCTTATAATGTTAAAGTATCTCTATAGGTCCATAGGCACAAGCGGTTCGTAATTGAAGTTCGGACGCGAGAAGAACGGAGCGAAGCAATGATCGCGCGTGCTGCGGAGCTCGCGACCACCCTCGCGGCGAGGATGGCGCGAAAGTGCCGAACGTTTGAGCTCGCGACCGAGCTCACGATCATGAGCGAGGCGGCTGGGTGCGAGTGGGGTTTCGCTGCGCTATATATATACCCTAGGCTTGCCTCTCACGCCTCCAACACGGAATAGACCTATTTTACGTTTTCTTCAATTTTCAACATATTTTCACTTTCTTTCATTCTAGCTTTGATTTATATTCATCTAGGCTATAGTTTTCTTTGTTATCGCATTGTAATCATTTTGGAAGTTTCATCGAAGAATTCATTATATTTTCTGTTTTCTTCTTGTGTTTGGATACGAACCCAACCATTGTTCTTCCGACGCAACACTACGGGTTTTATCTATACAATTCTTATTTCTATGCTTAAATCGTATTTTCTTTCAATTGATATGTCTAGCTAAATTTCTTGTTCTAATCTTAGGGTTTCTATGATTCTCTCCTAAGTGGCGTGATTCCTGCTATTTACCTTCCAGGCATTGATTTGTGATTCTTGGTGCTTAATAATATGTGTTAATTTTGATCAATCTTGATGCATATCTAGTTGCCGATTAAATATATGATTTTGATTGTCAATCGATCTTGAATACTGTCTGAATAAGCCTTGATCGTGGCGAGATAGGAACATTCGTGGGAAGCATATTCTTTGTGATCTTTTGGAGTTGCTAATTTTTACCTTGAGGCGTAACAATAATAGGGAAAATTAGTAATCTCTTACCACAATTAATAAATGGCGAAATTGTTGGTTACTTATGTGATCTTCCATATTATGCGGATTAAAATTGGTTAATAGGGCGGGATAAACATACACATGTGGGTAGGATTAATACATCCTTAGGGTTAGTCTTCGAGTCTTATTATCTCTTTGAGTATTTGTTTATTGCTTTATTGCTTTATTTTGTTCTTGACTTTGAATCTAAAGATTTGAAGTCCCAAAACCTTTTCAAAACCAAATCTGTCACTTGGATAATAATGAAGGATTATTGAGTTAGCTTCTGTATTTTCGCGTTACAATCCTTGGATACGATACTCGACATACCAATCTACTTGCACGTTTTCGTGTTAGAAAAAAATAGCGATCACTAGGTGCCCTCTATCCTCTAGGGCCACACCTAGGAGGTCGTACGCTCATACTGTTCCTACCAGATGTGCGGAGAAGACGACCTCGGTGAGTTCTTAGCTCACTTCATACGTCATTGGGCCGCTGCAGATGCCCGTGGTACATCGCATTATGACGGTGTGCTCCGACTGATCATGAGACTGCCATCCGACTGGCAGGGATATGACCGTGAGATATCGGCGGACTATATCTATCGACGCAGAGAGAGCTTCAATCTGGAGGTGGATCTGCCTCGCTTTGTTAGCCACCTGAGCTATGTATTCATGGTGTATGGAGCTGCACCACGTGGGTCATACCTTCCCGCACGGGATTACACTTGGCCCGATGAGATTCCAGAGTGGCTCCACCTAGAGGTGCCCCGTTTGACAGCTGACGGACCCGTATTCTTGCTGGCGATGGTAGGAACATGTTGGATGGACCTTCCCGTCCCGACGACGACTCGCCTTTCGGTCCTACCACCGTGGGGTTCCGTCCTCGTCACTGCCGCCCGGACCATCGTCGCCGATCATGGCATGCCCGTACCCTCCTCTACCTACCGACTCCACGGTCCAGCCGCCACCACCCCGCGTGAGACTTTGGGCCACGATGTTGTGAGGATTGGCGATCCACGTAACCTAGCTACAGTGCAGTGAGAGAAATCGATGTCCGTCTGCTTTGTTGCCCCATTTCGGACGATGTTTATGAGGAGGTCATGGTGAGATCGCGAGACCTAGCTACTATGGAGGAAGCCGGGGTCATTAGAGATCGAGGCAGTAGCTCCCTTTTCGGTGAAGAAGAAGATCGAGAAGATCGAGAATCAATCCGAGGAAGAAGCGAGGAAGATCATCGACTAATGATAAGATGGAGGGTGGATAGTTCTCGTACTTCCAGTCGACTCCGACACATGGAGCCTGTCTACACCCGGCGATCATGGATCTAGTTCTTAGGACTAGATAATATTTTGTTCATATATTTTGTATATCTTTTGATTAAATGCGGAAGCGATGAGTTGTTCGACATAAAACCTATTTTGATGTCCACGATAGCGTTTAGATTTTTATGCGCTTGTGACTAGGTACCCAGTGATCGCGATAATTGTTTTGGGCATCATACTACATACACAGTGTTTAGTATGATTTTGTGCTGATTCTTGGTATTGTTTTACATGTCGATTTTCATTAGTTTATCCTATTTATGCCGTTGGTTCGATTAATATTTATCGATTGGGACATACCGTTGTTTGATGTTTTGTAGAAAAATGGCATTAAAATAGGATGAATTAGATATGCGAGGATCAGATATATTGAAAACATTCGATAGGAGTTCATAGGCGCAAGCGGATCGCCGTCGGAGTTTGGGCCTTGAGAAGCAGGCCAACGTCAAAGTCAGCGCGCGCGTGCGTGCCTGGCGCCACGCCCACGCCAACATCCGCACACCCTCGTCCGCGTGCCCGTCGCTTCGTCCACCGGCGGTGCTCACTCCGGCGCGCTTAGAGTGAGCTCGCTCACCCGTACCGCCGCCGCCGCTTTACGCCCGTTCAACTCCATCGGCGGCGGGGCGGCGTTGCGCCCCACCGATGCATCGCTCGCCCGTCTGCCGTGCTCCCGCATGCCCCGCGCGCAGCCAGTATCCCATCCGTCTTTGGGCCTCGCCTAGCGGCCAGCGTTGCGCATGAACTCCGCGTGCCCCGTCCGTGGCGAGTACCCGATCGCCCAGCGCTCGCATAGCCTCCACCCGGCGCTCGACCACCAGCCCTTTGCGCGTTCCCAGCGCCAATGCCCAGCGCTCGCATGAGCACGTTGCGCTTTCGGTAGCGCTCGGCCACTCCGGCGCCGCGACCCTCTCGCCTACCAGTGGCGCTCGAAGCCATCGGCGTTCGGTGAATCTGAAACATATTTCCTCGCGCGCTCATTTCACCGGCGTTCATTTTCAAGGTGAGTCTTTTCTCGACGGCGCTCACTCAAGCGGCGTTGATCGATTTAATATATATATGCGCGTTTAGGGTGAGTATTCGTTCTCGCTCATTTGGCGGCTCTCCACCATGATTCTTCAGGAACTCTTCAGCGACTCGACACAAATAAACCTTAGTTTAATTTACATTCTTAGTTTTCATTGATTAATCTTATTTATCAATTTATGTTTTAGGATTTACCGGTTCTTGTTTGAGATTAAATTACATTTCATGCGATTGGTATTTTATTGGATTGATTCATAGTGACGATGGATTGGATTTTCATGTTCCGTTGATTTACATTGTAATGATTTCCTTCTTTCGATTAATTCTTGTTCTTGTTGGTTGGTTGATGATTATGATTCATTTACAAGTAGACTTAGATTAGGCTTGAAACCACAGAATAGGTTTGCTATTGCTTTTATTTATCGCTTTGATTTATTGCTTTCGTAGTTATTTGGGGATTGACAACCCTGGTTTAGATTTATTACTTTATTAGTTTAGCTCGGGATTGACAACCCTTGCCTAGGATCATTGTTTATTTCTCGTATTTCAATTCTTGCATGTTTGAAACCCTCGTTGGTATTAGAATGTTTAGGATTTAATTGCTTTACGTCGCGACACGAACAATCGCCTGTTATGTTTTCCTTGAGGCGACTTGGGTTAACTTATCACGCTACAATTACCTAAATGCGATTGCGAGTTAATTTGAGTGTGTTTTTCGCTCGATCAATTTTGGCGCCGTTGCCGGGGAAAACTTTAGGCGTATTGTTTGTGTTGTTTGTTTTCTGTATTTATTTCCGTTCTGTTTAGGTATTTTCTCCCCCCGGTGCGTATGATCTTGTTTTTGTAGTTGGTATCTGTTAATGCAGGGTTACCAGCAATACGAATATGGCCAAACAGGATGAGGGGAGGAAAGTTCATCGTATTGGGCAAATTCTTCTTTCGAAGAAGGAGCCCGATTCGATTACGTAGGATATCCGCCTATTGTTGAGCAACAACCTATGATCCATCTTGGGATCAACCACCTCCGCGCACCATGAGCATCAAGCCTACAATCCATCTTTGGGAGCAACCACCTCCGCATGATATCCGTACCCACAACAAACCTCTTCACCTCGGTATTCATACAGGCGGCGTCTCCTCCGGTCCGATTCGAATGGTGTGATCCACGGCAGCCTCGACCTCCACGACAGCGATGAGTACGACCAGCGGCGGGGTATTATTCACCACCACCTCGAGGTCATCATTTGAGGATTCGTTCACCCCGAATGGATACATTACTTAACAAAATGGATGTTGCAAGCGCCTCGTCTCTGCGTTTAGAGGCAAATGGAAAATGTTAACGACACCTTGTTGGTACATTGCGGCGAGGAGGAACTTCGGATCAATCAATCGGTCAGCGGTCACTATTCTGAAAGTGACCCAATTATTGAGTGGGTGGAAGAGACATCGGATGGTAGCGCGGCGGAGAAGGTGGAAATTGAGGAAGAATGGGCACGTGAGGATGAAGCGGGATCAAAGCCACGAGGAAGATGAAGAGAGGATGAAGAAAGAGTGGGTCCATGAAATTGATGGCACGCCAGAACCCACTCTGGAGGTGAAAGAACTACCCAAGCACTTGGAGGAGGATGAAGAAAGGACAAAGGTTGAGGTAGTTTCTATAATTTGTCAACATCCTAATTTACCAAAGTATTGTGCTGTAGGAGTTGAAGTTATCAATTTTACTTGGAAAATAGGATGTTTAATTTGAGCTTAATTGATGTATTACTTGCTTTCTTTACTATCCTCATTCTTATATGGTTGCTATTGATGCTCTGGTGAGATGGTATTCCTGCGGTGAAGGACTATGGATAGTCCGTTGTTAACCGAACACGTCAGACTCCTGACGTTAAGCGAAATACTTAGTGGGAGTTACCCATGGATTTTTATTTTCTTTTTCTTTTTTCTCTTTTGCTTGTTTCGTTGTTCTTTGATCATGCATTGTCTTTGTGTTAGTTTTGCTCGAAATTGGGAAGAATGGTTTGCGTATTTTCATCAGCGGTGAGATAAAGCTGTGATGCTCCAACTCTGCAGCGCACACTCGTCGATTATCAGGGAAGTATTATCCTCTATGGTCTTTTTGTGCTTTTAATGTTTGGAGCACTGGGGGCAGTGCTCAAATTAAGTGTGGGGGATGATTACTCAGTTTTGTGTGCGTATCATATATATTTTTGTATGCTTAATGATGTGCCCTTGTGCTTATTTTGCTTATTTTGATTGATTGGACTCAAGTTTGTGTCTATCACGAATAAGTTAGGATTTTGATTGTTGCATCCGAACTACGTGGTATTAGTCGATCGATTTTGAATTCTGAGACTTTTGGTGATATATGATTTGAGTGTAATGTGAATTGTGAGATTTTGATTGATAGAAAATGAATAGGGAAATTGATGTGATTTGTCCAGCTAATGTTAGGGGTAGTGTTAACATTGTGGTTACCTATACTTGTTTCATTAAAAAAAGTGTGTGAAAAGAGTAGAAAATAAGGAGAATGAAACTCGATAAATTGTTGAGATTGTTGAAATGGAGGATGGGATTATGTCCATCTTTCTTGTAAATCGAGAAATGGACATGGGAAACCACGTTAGGAGACTCGAGTTCATCGAGAGTTCACCTTTCGAATATTGTTCCAAATCTGTTAATACCATCTATGTTATCAAAGGAAACTTGTTGCTAAAGGTAACCATTTTAGTTAATTCACCTCTAGCGGAGAGTTGGGTGCTTGCAAAATAACTTACTTGTTTATTTGATATTTTCGTAATCTTAGATTTGTTTCACATTAACTTTGATTATGTACTCATCATGTTTGGGAGAATCGCAAAATAGGTTTGATTGATTGGAATAAGAGTTAAAGTTGCATAAGTTATTTTTCTACTCTTATTAGTATAGACTTTGCTTAAGGACAAGCAAATGGATAAGTGTGGGGGAGTTGTTTGGTATGATTTTGTGTTGATTCTTGGTATTGTTTTACATGTCATTTTCATTAGTTTATCCTATTTATGCCGTTGGTTCGATTAATATTTATCGATTCGGACTTACTTCGTTGTTTCGATGTTTTGTAGAAATATGGTATTAAAATAGGATGAATTAGATGTGCCAAGGATTATATATATTGAAGAGCATTTCGATAGGAGTTCATAGGCGCAAGAGGATCGCAAATCGGAGTTCGGACGAGAAGCGGAGCAGCGTCAATCGCTGCGTGCAATCGCGCCCGCGCCCGCGTGCGTCGCTTACACCCTGCCCGCGCGCCCGTCGCTCGTCCACCCAGCCGGCGCTCACTCCGAGCGTGCGTTCGAAATCTTGCTTGCGCGCTCAGAGTGACCGCTCGCTCACCCATGCCGTTGCTCGCCGCACCGCCCGTTCAACTCCATCCGTAGGCTTCGCCCAACGCCAGCGTTGTCTTGACCGGCGCCTCGCCCATCTGCCAGCGCTCCCGCATGCCCGCGCCGCTATATCCTTCCGTGGCGGGCCTCGCCCAGCCTTGCTGCACATGAACTCCGCGCCTCGTCCGGCCGGTACCCGATCGCCAGCGCTTCGCATAGCCTCCACCCGGCTCGACCACCAGCCCTTCGCGTGTTCCCAGCGCCAACGCCCAGCGCTTGCATTATCACGTTGCACTTTCAGCGTGTGCCTCGGCCACTCCAGCTCCCGCGACCCTCTCGCCTACCAGTGAGCGCTCGAAACCATCCGGCGTTGGTGAATCTGAACATATTTCCTCGTCGCTTTCATTTCACCGGCGTTCATTTTCAAGTGAGTGTTTTCTCAACGGTGTTCCTCCAAGCGGTGATCGATTTAATATATATATGCGCGTTTAGGGCTGAGTATTCGCTCTCGCTCAGTTGGCGGCTCTCCACCATGATTCTTCAGGAACCTCTTCAACGACTCGACACAAATAAACCTTAGTTTAATTTATGTTCTTAGTTTTCATTGATTAATCTTATTTATCAATTTATGTTTTGGGATTTACCAGTTCTTGTTTCGAGATTAAATTACATTTCATACAATTGGTATTTTTATTGGATTCAATTCATAGTGACAGTGGATTGGATTTTCATGTTCCGTTGATTTACATTGCTTAATGATTTCATGCTTTCGATTAATTCTTGTTCTTGTTGGTTGGTTGATGATTATGATTCATTTACAAGTAGACTTAGATTAGGCCTTGACGAACCCTAAGAATAGGTTTGCTATTGCTTTTATTTATCGCTTTGATTTATTGCTTTCGTAGTTCAACTGGGGATTGACAACCCCTGGTTTAGATTTATTGCTTTATTAGTTTAGCTCGGGATTGACAACCCATTGCCTAGGATGGCTGTTTATTTCTCGTATTTCAATTCTTGCATGTTTCAAACCCTCATTGGTATTAGAATGTTTAGGATTTAATTGCTTTACATGTCTGCGACACGAACAATACATACTGTTAAGTTTTCCTTGAGAGCGACTTGGGTTAACTTATCACGCTACAATTACCTAAATGCGATTGCGAGTTAATTTGAGTGTGTTTTAGCTCGATCACTGGTCTTTTGTAAATCTTCAAAGGCGATGAAAGTCCTCGTAGAAGCGATTGATGTGATATGATGATAGCTCACAGAGCCTTTTGTTTTAATATTTTGTTATGTGGTGTTCGATGATGTGATAAATTTATGTTGTGATTATATATCGTACCATGCGATATATATACATTGACCGGATGGATGGTGTGAAAGATACTAAATTGCATTATATTTATGAAGGATAGGATGCCGTAGAAGAAGAAATCGTGAAGTAACACATGAGAGAGAGACACTCCACCACCACCACCACCACCACCACCACCATCACCGCAAGGCGAATTGAGAAACTATTCCTTAGGCAGAACCGCCCACATTCAGCGGGATGGGAATCCCGTGGATCTTGAACTTTGGATTCATGCTGGGCGAATCTTCAACTTCCTTCACTAGACCTCTCGAGGCGCTTGTCATGCGTTGCTTTCAAATGGCTGGTCTTGATGGACTTACGGTGGGAGGCGAAGAGGAAGACTCTCAGAATGAGAACTTGAAGATTACACACAGGAGGAGTTCGAGGAGGAAGTATCTGAGAGTATATTCTAAGAGCTAGAAAAATTAAAGAACATGAGTTCTACAATGCGACAAGGAAAGACCATGGTCACGATTACGGCCAGTGCATTCTGAGATGTCACGGTATGTGCCTCGGTGGTCGACACCGATGAGAAGAGGACATAAAAGTTTTGGGCGGGACTCGTCGTGAGATCATGGTGTCATTACACAGTGGGGAATCGACCTCTGCGAGGCCATTAGTAGAAACTTTGGACATCGGTGCTTTGCACGAGGGGCTGGTGTCATTGTGCATCCCAGAGTCACCAAGGGGATCGTGGGAAGGTGAAGTGGGAAGGACCCCACCAGGTCGAGGATCGAACAGCTGGGCCGACGGAGGCCATGGCGAGGAATAACATACCATCAGGCACAGGCGAGAAATGGGCCCCATGGTACTCGTGCACAGGCGGGGACAATCGAAATTTGTGAGGCTCCCGTTTGCCCAGGTGCCATAGGAGTCCTGAGGGGCATCGCATTTCTGAATGACGGATGCTTGAGTGTGGCGGAAGGTCACTACTCCATGGGCTGCTGCAGGATGTGCCGGGGGAATGGCCGTCCCAATGTGCCCAACCAAGTCAACCGGTCCAGGTATCTAAGCTCGACCATTTCGACAATAGCCCCGGTTCGATCTTCCGGCCAATTCAACAACCGTATCAACCACGGTGGCAGCGACAACAACGATGGAGACAGACGCGACAGCGATCAAACGACCCCAACAACAACAACGGCAACAACAACAACATCATCAACAACGACCACCACCGCATAGCGGGGCTCGCCTCGACCGAAATGAAATTCCGCAAGAACCTCCAGGAACCAAGGAAACTTGGCGGTATGGGAACACTCGTCATTGCACTGTTATCCTCTTGTTTGATCTTGGCACCTCGCGTTCTTTTATTCTTTGAAGCATGCATAGAGAACTTAGGATTAGATCCTTATGCCCTTTGGACTTACAAATGCCCGGCGGTGTTTATGGATATCATGAATAGGGTATTTCACACATACTGAACAAATTTGTCTTAGTATTCATAGACGATATCCTAATATACTCGAGAATAACCAAGAACACAAAGAGCACTTGAGAACTGTCTTTTGCAACATTAAAGCGAAACAACTCTTTACCAAGTTTAGCAAGTGTGAATTACGGTTGGGTGAGGTGACAATCTTAGGTCACGTCGTGTCTGCAGGAATCAAAGTAGACCCTCGAAGATCGTCTGATTCGAGAATGGGAATCACCAAGAACCCAAATGAAATTCGGTGTTTCTTAGGACTTGCCGGCTATTGTCGAAGATTTATCGAAGGATTTTCAACGATAGCCCGACCCATGACCCAATTGTTGAGAAAAGAATCAAGTACACTTGACCGGCGAGTGTGAGGTTAGTTTCGAGAGATTGAAGGGTTGCTAACAACAACACACTGTACTCGCGATGCCGAAGCGGATAAGGGTACACAATCTACGGATGCTTGAAGAATGGACTAGGATGTGTACGATGCAAAAATGCAAAGTTATTGCTTATACTTCAAGGTAATGCGCCTACGAGTTGAACTATCCTACATGCGACACGGAATTAGCGGTGGTGGTACATGAAACTAAAGATTTGGAGACACCATCTATATGGAGTTAGATGTGAGATCTATCTTGACCATAAAAGCACAAGTATTTCTTTGAGTGAAAGATCTAACATGAGGTAGCGTAGATGGTTAGAGCGGTGAAAAATTACATTGTGGTATCAATTACCACCGAGCAAGGCTAATGTTGTAACCGATGCTTTGAGTCGTAAATCCACCCTAGTTTGGGATGTCTCCTCGTCGTGAAGAATACTTATAAAAGAATTTGGAGGATGAACATCGAAGTCATGGACTGTCTCGAGGCGATAGAAGGTTGTATTACAACATTGATTACAATCCGGACTTAAGAGCCGAATCTTAGAAGCCGGAGGAAGAGCAAGAAGGCTGGAGGAAATGCGAGCGAGATCGAGGACAACAATCATAAAATTTGAGAGAAGCGACGGATGATGTTACTGGCGTATGGCGGAGAGTGTGTATCCCGAAGGCGAAGAGCTTAAGCGAAATCTTGAAAGAAGCCCATGAGACTTCTTACACACGCCCAAAGCACCAAAATGTACCAAGATCTCAAGGCAAAATTTTGGTGGGATGGAATGAAGCGAGACATAGCTTCATTCGTAGAAACGTTGTTTGACGTGCCAACAAGTGAAAGCACTCCACCAATGACCGTATGTAACCTTACAACCGCTAGACATACCGGAATGGAAATGGGATGATATAGCCATGGATTTTGTTGCAGGGCTACCCAAAACAAAGAGGAAATACCGCTATTTGGGTCGTCACCGATTGTTTGACCAGGCGCATTTTCTACCATTCGAATAACACGGATCGAACAGACTAGCACGGTTATACATTCGAGAAGTGAATGCGTTTACATGGGTCGAAGACTATCACGTCGATAGAGATTCAAAATTCACATCAGTTACGGGCGACCTTATAAAAGGAATGGGAACTCGACTACATTTCGGTACCATGTTCCACCCACAAGCAGACGGACAATCAGAGAGGACCATTTAGGCAGCTTGAAGACATGTTGGGACCGTTGTCACGGATAGAGGATAAAGTTGGGAACAAGTGTTACCACTTGTGGAATTTTCCTACAACAACAACTACCAAGCAACTATTGGAAAGACCCGTGCGAGCGCTTTATGGAAAGAAATATCGATCACCACTTTACTAGGATGAAGTGGGAGAAAAAAGAGTATTAGGACCTGACTCTGTGGGAGAGATGATCGAGATTGTGAGACAGATCCGCCAACGGATCATGGAGGCCTAAAGCAGAAGCGAAGTTGTCGCCGACAAGCGGCGCACAGAGCTATATTTTGAAGTGGGAGACAAAGTTTTCTTGAAGATCTCCCCGTCAAAAGGAATCGTGAGATTCAGAATCAAAGGAAAACTACGACCACGTTTTATAGGACCCTATGAAATTTTGGAAAGGATATGACCAACGACTTACGGTGGCACGGTGGCGAGCTTTGAAGCGTGCACAATGTTTTCCATGAATCACAACTAAGGAAGTGCATAAATGACCCCAGCCATGTAATATCACCGACGGATATTTTCCTCGATGATAATATGACCTATGTGGGCGCTACGAAATCTTGGACGATGTATCCAAAGCTAAGGAGCAAAGAGATACAGTTAGTAAAAGTTCTATGGCGACACCATTACAGGCCGGTGAACACACACACATTGAGTGTTTGCCGAGAAATAGGAAGTTTTACTATTGGTCGAAATTTGGTCGGCTTTCAGTTCCGACCACCGTCCGTCCACCATCTCCGACAGTACCCATCGGCGCCACCAGGTTAGCCACACAAGGATCTTTCCTTGTGTGGAGGTTGCTCTAATTTTCCATATTAAAATTTTGGGTAACTTGCCTTGCATGCTAGATATTTCCTTGTGTATCTTTGGAAACCTTACCTTGCTGAAATCCTTTACCATATTGCATGCATTTAAAATAGTCACGTATTTTATTTCCTTGTTGCATGAGAGTGGATTTGGAAATCTGAATTTTATTACCTTAGTGCATGCGTTTTTATTTTGGTAACATTAAAATTGCCTAAAGCTATTGGCGGCTGCCTTATTGAGTCCAACCGTGGTGTTTGGACCATGGGATATTGAGCTATCTTACGAAAAGAAGGGCGAAAGTGATCTTGACGATGGGCCTTTCATCAGGGACTTGGGCATTTGAAAATTCGAGACCCATGATGGACTTGGAAGACCAAGGCCAGTGATGAGCCCACATAATGGGCGCACACCTCCGTCAGAGCCATCTGCTTGACTCACATCTGATTCGGGACAAGACTTAGAGCCATGTTCGAGACACGCCGAGCCATCTGAGCTCGTCTTTGAGAAAAGCGCTACTGGGAACTACCACGTCTCTCGGCACCCCAACAAGGATGGCGAGGACTTCCACCATTCTTGAGCTGGCGTTCGCGCCTCTCGGCGAGCAAGCTGCAAGAGCATCGCTAAATACTACACTAAGCGGCCCGAGCGCCCGCGTGTCGAAGGACCTCGGCGGTCGTGAAGGACCAAAATCTGCACCTCGGCGCCCTTGCCCAAGTACAGGCGCTCATGACGAATCTCCTCGGCGGTCGCGAAGGACGGGCGAAGCTGCCGATGCGAGTTGTCGGCCGGCGTCGAGCACCGGTCTTGGAGACCAATGCTACGCCAGTTGTCCTCGGCCACCTATTGTGGTCTTGACACCACCGACCCATCTCCATGGCTAAGAAATGCGGGCCATTTGCAAATCCGATTCCGTAAGAAGAGCGGACCTCGCCTAGCCAAGTTTGAGGTAAGTATTGTGAATGAGGTATTAACATTGGAATCTCAGATTACACCCTGTTTGAAAGGATGGGGTTTTGTCTACTTGGATTTTTGCGGGCGATTCCGGGTAAAGCAACCCAGATTGACGATAAGCTTGGAAAAAGGCGGCGAATTTCGTATCATTCAAATGGTTGGCTAGCGTTGATTCGAAAAGGAGGATGACATGGAACATGTTGAAATTGAGGACCATATCACGGTGTTCGATGTTCCTCTTATCCTCTGTCATATACTATAAATTTAGGTTCGATTCGACCTAGGACTTTAAATTTCTGTTTGGGCCTCTTTGCCAAATTTACCTCTTGAACTTTAGAATCCCAATGCCATAGGAAAAATTGCTTCCTTTGTTAGGAGATCCCATTGAGGTAGACTATAGAACAATTGCTAAGAACAACTTAGATGGACCTAGATTTCATGTTCTAGTAGATCTTGTCGTGAACTGGGAATATGTTAACTTGCAATTGCACCTTTGGTAACACGTTTTTGCAATATATTAAATTTGATTTTATCCCAAAATGTACAAAGCGTGCAATAAATTGGGCCACTTGGCATCGTCTTGTTCTATTCTTTGTTAGACCACGTGGGGTGCGAACCACACGTGGTGGGACTAACTCATGCGAGGGAATGATGCGTGGCAGCGAGCGAAGGAAGAGACCACAGACCTCGGCCCATGCGTGGCGAGCCTCCAGACACCCGTCCCAAGAGCTGAATGGAGGAGGAGGTGTGTCGCGCCCAAGGATAAGCAGATTCCATCTCGACCCATCACACATGGGATTGAGATTAAAAATCAGTCGAGGCCTTAAACACACATATCCACTTTGAGTCCTCCATAAGTACACAAAACCTTGAAGTCGGACAAACTTGACATCCTCGCCCAACAACATCGGGGCCAAAAAATATGTTGTTTGACATATGCCATTCTTGACTAACTCGTGATTAGCACCCATCTGCATGCATGACAAAACAAATCCCACTGCCGAGACGAACTGACTAGCCTAGCCAAACACCTCCGTGAAATCTCACACAACCCGGCCGAGAAAATTTCCCTTTGCCGGGTGTAACACTAACTCCTCGGTAGATATCACGTCCACCATCACATCGAACACAACAAACCATCCTACCTACCCATACCCCTCATGCGAGACACACTAAACCTCTGCCGGGATTCTCGACAATCTCGACGGGACAAACCAACCATCACCACCATCTTTGGGAGAAAACTACCAACCTACCATGGAACCACCTTCATCACCACACATCGAGAACTCACGGCGGACACCCATCCTCCAGATAAAATTCTTGCCCTCTTCCTCGATCGCCTGGCATCGTCGATATCTCGACTACCTATCATGCGAAATTTGACACGAGACGGAGATTACACAAAGCTTATTCTTGGATTGGAGGAGCGGCCGATAATTAACAACGTGTCGAATCTTGATACACTCTACATCCTCTAGTGATTATCTGCAACTAACCTTGCGGTGAGTCGATGAAGATGTAGAAATCCCGACTATCGCATCACTAGGAGTAAATCAAACCAAGCCGCGAGTTCTCCTGTCGAAGAAGGCGAGAGTCCGGTTAATCGCGAGAACACGTCGTAAATGATCTTCACAACACGGATAGTTAGAGGCCTCGGAGGCCCGAAGCAATCTGCTATTGCCGATCATGTGTTCGGCATAAGCTCGGCGCCATTGCATTGATTGAGGCGAAACTAACAAAGTTGAAGCTCAAAATTTCATGGAAAACACTTCGTTCATTGGGAGTATATACACAACGATGAGGTCCATGGGGAAGGATTCTCATCATCGGAACCCCAGAGGATCGAGTTGAGGTCATCGATCGAGAAAATAGGTGATCCTCCAATTTCACTTATCTTATTACTAACACAACTTTTGGATGCTCCATTGTCTATGGTTTTGACGGGTTGTGCATAGGCGGGGCTGTGGGATTCTATGATCATCCACATAGAACCTTCTAAGCCGTCTATTGTCGCGGAGACTTCATTGTGTCCTTGACCGGAGGAGAGGATTGGAGGTCGAGTTAAGCGAGCGAGTACAATGACTTTGTTGATACTTGTGCTCTCGTGGGACTCGAGGATTCACCCTCGACGGGATGCCACTTTACGTGGACCAATACGGTGAAGTATTCTAAGATTGATAGAGTCTTAATTAATAATGCTTGGTTGGATGCTAACCTTTTTGCGGGACAAACTTTACGCCTAGAGGTACTTTGTCCGATCATTCGCGACGCGATCACTCTCTTTGGAGATGTCACCGGTACCACCGTTCGTTCAAGTTCTTGACATGTGGATGAAGCACCCGGACTTCAAGCGCATTCTTGAAGAAAATTGGAGTGAACAAGAGAATGGTCAACCTCATTGGATCTTGGCTACAAAGTTGAGGAGAATGCAGCCCATTTTCAAGGTTCGGCCATCTCACGGAGGGGCGGTATCTCTAGAGGCTGCATTGCACGACGTGCGATTAGCTTTGACGGTGACCCCATGAATGGGAATCTGTTGGAGCAAGAACTTGGTCTTGAAAGAAGACTAAGTTCTTGGAAGAGGATGACGTAGTTTCTTCAAGCAAGAGCGAAGAACATGCACATCAACCTCTCCGAGCGGATGCACTAAATTCTTTCACTCTATGGTGAAAAGAAATCACCAGCGTAACACCATTTCCTTCTTGTGCGGGGAATCGGAGGACCCGACTTATGACATGGAGGAAATCATCAAGGCTTTGAGACCTTTTATACCGATCTCTTGATGTAAAGGTTCCCAGTGGATTCAACCTTGTGTTTGAGTAGGGCCCCGAGCTTGATGAGGATAGCGGGATGGATATGGTTATGGAGGTGTCGGATGGAGATTAAGAATCTTGTTCGATATTGCGAGTGGGAAAGCAAGGGCCGGATGGCTACCCTTGACCTTCTTCAAGAGCGGGAAATCGTTGGTCAAGATGTGGTCTTGGCTGTGCGGAGTTCTTTGAGAAGGGGTCTGTTGCGGGAGTTCAACCACTCGGTGGTGACTCTCGTCCAAGAAGCATCACAACCCGCGTTCTTGATTTCGAGACCCATTCGTGCACCAATGTAGTCTACAAGACAATAACGAAGATCTGGCGAGAGGATGGCGTCTTTGATGGGCAAGATCATTGATCCGGCGCGATGCAGGTTTGTGAGAGGAAGGAACATCTCGGACAACATCTTTTGGCTCGGGGCTGCTCGAGGCTATGAGAGGCAGATCACCCGAGATGCATCTTTGAAGATTGACCTCAGAAAACTTATGACTCGATCTCTTGGGAGTTCCTCGAGACGGGCATTGGATGGGCTGGGCTTTCACCCTGTTTCGTTTATTGGATCATGACTTGCGTCACCTCGGTGACATACGTTAACCATCAATGGAGGGACACATGGGTTCATCATTGGACGGCGAGGGCTTAGGCGGGGTGATCGATGTCACCCTCTGTTCGCTTTGCTATATGGAGTATCTTTCGGACTCTTGAAGAAGCGAACAAGGGAGTTGGATTTTCAATTTCATCCTAAATGTAGTTCTTCCATTATTACACATCTTGCCTTGATGATTTGTTACTTTGGTAGGGGTGACATTGCATCGATGGAGGTGCTTTCGGATGCGCGGAGACTTCGCCATGCATCGGGATTGAAGATTAATAATCATAAGTCCTTGATATTTATGGCGGGAATTCGACCATTTGAGAAGCGGCGATCTTGGATCATTCGGCTTCCCGTTGGGAGAACTCCGACAAGATATCTAGGCATCCCTCTATCTTCAAGGCTAGGAGTCACTCGATTATAGTGGGCGAGTGGAGAAGATAGCATCACTATCCACCGTTGGTCTAATCTTAACTTATCTCTTGCGGGACGGTGGAGTTGATTAGCTCGGTTCGCGAGGTGGAGTGCTTACAGTTGCGATTCTTCCTCTAGGACACCGTCATTGATCGCATCAATCGATGGCGAGAGGTTCTGTGGGGTTCGACACCTTGTCGCCGGCGTGGAAAGCTGTTTGTTTACGAAGGATGAAGGAGGTCTTGATGCAAGAGATCTCTTGACTTGGAACAAAGCTCTTACGGCAAAGATCTTGTGGAATATCCATACGAAGGACTCCCTATGGATCGATGGATCCATGCAGAGTACTGATGACCACCACCATATGGGAGTTTCCTAATCATATTCGTTTATCTCATTCTTAGAATATTCTTATTCTTCGTGATCGTTTTGCGAGTTAGGAGGTGATCATGATAGGTGTGGATCTTCTTAAGAGTGTTTTGGATCGAAGGATCGAGTCTTTATATCACTACCTCAGGAGAAGGGTGAGAAGCGATCTTGGCCAAGGCGATTGGAAGGATACGTCCGCCTAAGTTTTCCACCACCATGTGGCTTGCCATGCGAGGAAGACTTAAGGCGGTTGATAGATTGAGATACTTGAATATCTCACGGTATGTACCATTGTAATGTCCATTTGGAGACTCGCGATCATTAGTTTTTAAGTGTAAGGCGCGGGCGGTATGGAAGCGGATCAAAGTGGCTCCGTCTCCCAGGAGTATGACTACTATTGCGGTGCTATCAAGCACATTAAAAGGGAGAAGAAGGCGGGTCGACCATCATCCTTGAGCTAAGCGGATCGGGTTAGCGACTACCGTCAATCACATATGGTATGCTCGTAATAAGATTAACCAAGGACATCCCTTGATGTGAAGACCATTGTGAAGAGTATTAAAGAAGATTTGTATCTTTGTCTTATATTCGATGTATTACATTGATATGGTGGTATCGCACTTTGAGTTGGGTTTGTAGTGAGTTGGGGATGTCGATCTTCTTTTGGATCCACTTTTGGGATGCCATATTATGTATTGCGTTTACATTAGTGGAATTTGGGTGTGTGTGTTGGGGGCTGCTTGGCCCAACCAAGCGATGCACCTCGTGTGGTTGCATGTGTTCACTTTCCTATCCCATGCTGCCCCGCGATCACCTTGCCTGAGGGACTCTTTTCCCAGGTCGTGGGGTTTTAATGAGGCCAGCCATGCGTCCTGAGGGTTTTGTTGAGGAGGTTTGTTTCTTTTATTGCTTTCATAGGTTGAGCGAGTCGCTCTTTGGCTATGTGTTTTGGCCTAGGTATTTTATCCCTTTGCCTTGTTTTACGAAACTTGGTTGTATCCTCGGGTATGCTGAGTTCGGTTTGTAATATGTTTTCCGTTTTATGTTATTTAAATGCGTTTGACCAAAAAAAAAGCAACACAGGAATTAGAATCGACTATGAAGAAATACCCAATCTTTTCAAGGTTGGCAAATTTAGGACGAAATTTATTTTAAGAGGATGGTATGTAATAACCGAAAAATTTAAAACTTTTATTAGCGATGCTTAAACCAATTACTTAGATTGCCAGACCTTAATTATGTTTAAGGTGACCAGCGAAGCAATTAGAATCGATTGGAGGTGAAAACTAGAAATAAAAACTAGTGACAAGTCACTGCAGGATTAGGGTTTTGAATAGCACGAACACGAATGAAAGATCGAGAATGAATCTCAACAAAAGTTTAATTTCTAGAATCATCTCGTGAAAACATGTGAGAAGCCAAAGAATTGGAATTTTCGGGCATACTCGCCCGGTCAGTCTCAAAAGTACTATTCACGAGCCTGATCAACTTCCAGTCTGTGGTAATCATGAAAATTTATGATAACCATCAAAATCATGGAGGAATATACTATTATGAATTATAATTCATAAGAATCAATTTCTGAACGAAATTCCTGAAGAACTTAACCGAGCCAGGAATATATCTAGAAAAAATCCTAAAATGATCTGAATGAACCGAACCTCGTACCAAGGGTCTAAATCAATAATAAATGATTTATAAGACTCAAATTAATTATGAAAGCTCAAGAATTCAATAGAATTTCGAACGAGCATAATTTAATCGTCGGACGATGTTTTCGCGATAACTCGGAATTGACTTATCGGATGTCGTCGAACTTCATGAAATTATTACAAACTATGAAATAAGTCTTTTAAGGCTATTTAAGAAAATAAAACCTTAATTTTCTGATAAATCAATCAAAAGCATGATAAAACTTAAGGAGCAGGTATTAACATACGAATCGAGTAATTTGACCATTCATCATCCCAACTACCACAAGAGACCCCAAATGACCTCCCAAAATGAGCTAACAACAGCGCTATGAGATGATATTTCATGTGTAAAAAGACTTATTTCATAGATTATAATAATTTCATGAAGTTCAGATGGCATCCGATAAGTCAATTCCGAATTATTGCGGAAAAACAGCGTCCGACAATTAAATTATGCTCGTTCGAAATTCTATTGAATTCTTGATCTTTCATAATTAATTTGAGTCTTATAAATCATTTATTATTGATTTAGACCCTTGGTTCGAGTTTCGGTTCGTTCAGAACAGTTTATGGTTTTTCCGATATTTATACTCGGCGTTCGGTTAAGTTCTTCAGGAATTTCGTTCAAAAATGGATTCTTGTGAATTATAAATTCATAATAATATATTCCTTCATGAATTTGATTGTTATCATTAATTTTCATGGTTAACACAGCATTGGAAGTTGATCAAACTCGTGAATAGTACTTTTGAGGCCGGCCGGCGGTATGCCGAAAATTCAATTCTTAGGCTTCTCAAATGTTTTGCGAGGCGGTTCTAGAAATAAAATCATTTTGTTGAGATTCATTGTCGATCTTTCATTCTATGTTCGGGCTATTGAAAAACCACAATCCGGTGGGAGTAGTCACTAGTTTTTTATTTCTCTAGTTTTCGATCTCCGAATCGATTCTAATTCTTTTCATTGGTTACCTTAAACATAATTAAGGTCTAAGCACCACAAATAATTTATTTAAGCATCACTAATAAAAGTTTTAAATTTTTCGGGTTATTACAGTTTACCCATATAAGTTAAAAAAAAAGTTGACCTAGTATGTGAAAAGAACATAAATGGTAAGTAGCTAGTGCTTGAGATGAGTACATCATTTATTTGATAAGTATGATGTTCTTAAAAGAAAAATGACTTCTTGGTATGGAAAAATGAAATGAATTGTGAAAGTTTGGGAATTGTGTCTTATGATACTCATGGTGTTTTCATTATGGGATTATGAGTTATTTAGCTAAATATATCTACCTTACCAAAGAGCCTATATTATAACCCGTTATAAAGACATTTTTATCTTGGTTCTTGAGCACATATTTGAGGAATGGAGAATTAGGCGATTTACAAACATGGTAGATTAGTGTGTTTTAAACTTTGAGTATACACGTCCTCATTGATACACTTGAGTGTTTGAGATTCTTATATATATATATATATATATATATATATATATATATATATATATATATATATATATATCCATGCGTGATGATTTAAGTTTGAGAAGCTTGTGCTTAAGGTTTTATGATATGTGGAGTTGAGCGGAAGATGTTGTGATTTGTTTCATTTGAGGTGAATCTTTTGTTGCTCATTGCTCACGAGGCCTTTTCTTTGTTGTCGTTAAACTCATTCCTTGTCGTTTTGTTGTCTTCGTTTTTCTATTTTGTTTGAGGACAAACAATGCTTCAAGTTTGGGGGTTTGATAAACGCGCTTTTTACTCGTTTATTGTTGATATTTTAAGATGTATTTATATCGATTAAGTACATTTATATATTGGATTTTAATGCTTTTAACTATTTTTGGAAGATCTTGCTCTTGGGTTCTCTTTGGTGTTTTGTAGGATTATAAGATGATAATCGAGCATGAAGCGAAGCACGAGCAAAGAAGGACAAAACGAGGGGCTAGCGGCCTCCTTTGCATTGCTAGCCCGGTCGCGAGTTGAAGGAAGCATTATGCGAACTTAGAGACTAGGAAAAGCGCGACGACCATGAGCCACCTTGCGAGCCTCAAAAACTTCGCCCGATTTCGCGGCGAAGACTAGCGACCATGAGCTCGGCCATGACACGTCAAGCAGGCGAATCCAGCCAGCGAGGTTACGAAGAAATGCATGCGGATCCTCACGACCGAGATAGTGACCCATGAGCTCGGCCGCGGCGAAGCGGTTGGACCGAAAATGGGGTTTCGCTATGCCTATATATGGCATGCATTGCCTCTCGCCCTCAACTCCCAAGCATGATTTTCCTCTAGTTTTCTTGAGTTTTATATATTTTCACTTTAGCTTTGCTTTAGATTCATCTAGCATTAGTTTTCCATTGTTCTACATCAATTCTACGCATTGTTATCGCTTTGGAGCGATTTAGTCGAGCAATTCCATATTTTTAATTTTCCGTTGAGGTTGGGATCGAACCCAGCGATTGTTCTTCAGGCATACATTACGGGTTTTATCTATATAATTTCTATTTCTATGCTTAATTAGTATTTTATTTCGATTATTATGTTTAGCTAAATTCTTATTCTAATCTAGGTTTGTATGATTCTATCCTAAGTGTTGTGATTCCTCTTGTTGATATTTACCTTCACGGCATTGATTTGTGATTCTTGGTGCTTAATTATATGTGTTAATTTCGATCAATATTGATACATATCTAGTTGCGATTAATTTCTTATGATTTTAATTATCAATCGATCTTGAATACTGTCTGAATAAGCCTTGAGTCTTAGCTGAGATAGAAACATTCGTAGGAAGCATATTCTTTGTGATCTTTTTGGATTTGCTAATTTTTACCTAGAGACGTAACAATAATAGGGAAAATTAGTAATCTACTGCTACAATTTTCGTATCTTAAATTGTTGGTTACATATGTGATCTTCCATCATGTCTTGATTAAAATTGATTAATAGGAAACAGGATAAACATGCGTTGTGGGTAGGATTAATACATCCCTAGGGTTAGTCTTTCAGTTATATTATCTCTTTGAGTATTTGTTTATTTATCTTTATTTGCTTTTGTTGATCTTGACTTTGAATTTAATATTCGAAGTCCCAAAACCTTTTCAAAACCAAATCTGTACTTGGATAATGATGAATTATTGTTGAGTTAGCTTCTGTGTTTTCATGTTACAATCCCTGTGGATACGATACTCGACTACCCTATCTACTTGCACGTTTTCGTGTTAGAAAAAGTAGCGATCAAATTTTGGAGAGAGAAAAGCAGAAAGAACTATTCCATCATAGTGATTTTCGAAAATCTCACATTGTGGAAGAAGGCGAAATTTTGAAATATTCTCCATAGATTGCTCTAACTCAGCATTGGAGTTTTGGCAAATGGGATACAGTCCAGAAGATCAAAGCACGAGTCTTGATCCTACTTATGTCCGACAAATTCACAGGTAAACACGAGAAAATACCAACGTGTTGCATTTAATTATATAGGTGCATGTTAGATATATAATCAATGTATGGTGAATTAAACATCCAAGATAGATCCTCGGGTGAGGGTTAAAATCAGATTTTTCTACATAAAGAACCACAAATCATAAGTTTAAATCATTCTTCAAGAAATGGAAGATGATCGTAATCCATCACCGATTCCTCCAAAGGTACAAGATGTCGCGTCTAGTGCGAGGTATTGACACCAGATACTTCAAGAGATTGAAGTGGGTCGAGTTTCACTAGGGATACCGGCTATACAAGTGGCTCCTACCTTGGAAGTTGTTCAAAAGCACACCTGACTACTACACCCACTGTTACTATTGAGCCAGTTGCGCCTCATCATAGTGGGAGGGTTGTGCGAAAACCAGATCGATATATGTTTGTGGGTGAATCTTTGGATTTAGTCCCAGATGGCAAACATCTATAATCAACCCATGGACATACATCGGCGTGATCTGAGACATAGATGCAAGAGAATGGCATGTCGCTACGAAGGTGGTTATTTCTATAGTCTAAGGATCGAAAGGTCGTTATTAGCACTAATGCTTTATTCTTGGAGGAGGACTACATAAAGAACAACAAATCCAAAATTGAACTCATTCTTTATAAAATGGAAGATGATCGTATTCCACCATCGATTCCGCTAAAGGTATAAGATGTCACGTCTAGTGGGAGAGGTCGACACGAGATAATTTAAGAGATTAAAATGGATCGACTTTCACTAGGGAGACCGGTTGTACAAGTGCCACCTACCTAGCAAGTTGTTCAAGAAACAACACCACAAGTTCTTGCACCCGCGTTGTCATTGAGCGATGGCGCCTCGTCGTAGTGGGAGGGTTGTGTGACAACACGATCGATTTATGTTAGTGGGTGAATCTTGGTTTAGTCGATGGCGAACATGCTATAATCGACCCATGGACATACAACGAGGCGATACAAAATATAGATGCTGAGAGAATGACACACCACTATTAAATTAGATATTGAGTCCATAATCGCTATGGATGTATATAAAAAACACCTCTGTCGGATGGCAAAGAAGCCGTAGGTAGTAAGTGGTTATCTGAGAGGAATAGAGATTACGATGGAGAGGTTTCGACTTTTAAAGCCGGGCTTGTGGCAAAGTGTACACTTTCAGTTGAGGGATTGATTACGATGATATCTTTTAGCCGTAGCAATGCTCAAGTCGTCGAATTCTTACGGCCATAGCAGCTCACATGAACCTGGAGGTTTGACAGATGAATGTGAAAACCACTTTCTTAAATGGTTACCTTGAGAAAGGTCGAGACATCTATATGCAGCAACCTGAACGTTATGTGAAGAAATGTGAGGAGCAACTAGTGTGGAAGCTTAAAAAGTTCATTTATGGACTCAAGCAAGCTTCGATCATGAAACTTACGCTTTGGCGAGATGATAAAGACTATGGTTTAACCAGTTCCACTAGGCGTAATAACCCGAAAAATTTAAAACTTTTATTAGTAATGGTTAAACCAATTATTTATGGTGCTAAGAACTTAAATATGTTTAAGGTGACCAATGAAACGAATTAGAATCGATTCGGAGATCGAAAACTAGAGAAATAAAAAACTAGTGACTAGTCGATCGGATTAGGGTTTTACGAATAACTGAACATAGAATGAAAGATCTGAAGTAATCTCAACAAAAAGATTGCATTTCTAGAACCGTCTCACGAAATCATGTGAGAAGGCAAAGAAGTATAATTTTCGGGCATACTTGCCTAGTCAGTCTCAAAAGTACTATTCACAAGTCGGATCAAATTTTAGTCCGTGCTAATCAGTGAAATTAATGAGAACAACCAAAATCATGAAGGAATATATTATTATGAATTTATATTTCATAAGAATCAATTTGAGCGAAATTCGAGAAGAACTTAGCGAGCAGGGTATATATCTGAAAAACTCTAAAGCGATTCGAGCGATCAAAACTCAAACCAAGGGTCTAAATCGATAATAAATTTTTATATGACTCAAATTAATTATGAAAGCTCAAGAATTCGATAGAAATTCGAATGGACATAATTTAATCATCGGACGTCTTTTTCCGCGAAAATTCTAAATTGACTTACTGAATCAAATCCAAAATTCATGGAATTATTATAAACTATGAAATAACTCTTTTTAAGGCCTTTTAATCGAATGGAACCTTAAGGTTTCGAGAAATCAATCAAATCGCGATAAAACTTAAAAGCGATATTAACATACCAAATCGGGTAACTTTGACTAATCTTTTCCCAACAACCACAATGGACAGCCCATATACGCTTCCCAACAGCCCATTTCAGATTCAAAAACGTGCCCTCACTCTCTCTCTCTCTTTGGAACAAAATTCTCTCTTTATTTCTTGATCTCTTTACGCCTCCAAGCTTTAATCATCCATTCCAACCCTCAAAATAAGTTTCTAAGACCATAAAAAGGTAGTATGCATCATCCTCTTCAATCCTAATGGGTGGAATTTTGTTTTAGATTTTTTTTTCTTTTGAAATCTAGTTTGGGACCCTCAATTTTTTGGCTTTTGAGCCACCAAATGCTCTTAAGCCGTGAATAAAATATCTTAGAAATGTGTTTTAAGGTTGTGTTTAAAGTTTGACAATTTTGGAGCATGTTTGATATTTTTTTAATTTTTGTTAGAATTCTTTTTATAGAAGTCAAAGCATGATTTTGTGAATGTTAGTTCATATTGTTGTTTGTTGATGTGTTAGGAGCATGTAGAATAAAGGTGAGAATTTTTGAATTATTTCTTGTATTTATTTTGAAAGGCCAAAACATATATATGTATTATAAGGATTATTTTGATTTTATTTGTTGGAAAATAGTTGAGATATAGTGTTTAGTATATGATTTAAATATCATATATTAATCTTGAAATTATTGAAACACTTCTCTATTTTTTAAGAGGACGAAACCTATTCATAATTTTTGAGAATTATTTTGATTTTATTTGTTGGAAAATAGTTGAGGTATAGTGTTTAATATATGATATGAACATCATATATTAATCTTGAAATAATTGAAACACTACTATTTTCTTGTGAGGACCGAAAGTTATACATATATTATTAAGATTTATTTGATTTTATTTGTTGAAGATAATATGAAATATGATGTTTAGAAATAATATGAATCTATTATGCTTTGTTGAGAATTTATTGAACACATATACAATATATGTGTAAGGATAAATAATTCAAGCATTTAGTTCATATTATAAATATTTAGTTGGTGTTTAAAGTTAATATTCCATGTTTATTATATATTATAAACATGTTGTGAAGTTGGTAGAATTTATTGAGTAGATATATATAAATAATAAGATTACCAAAATATATATAGTAAATAAGCATGTGTTTTAATTTTAATGTATGATATGATATGATATTTCATGTTTAGTATATGATATAAGCATGATATGATTTTTGTGGAATTTATTGAACACCAATGTTCAATAAAGAAAGATTATCGAAAATTTAAGCTATTTTTAACTCATGGTTTAAAATTTTATTTGATGATATTGAGTTGGTAATTAAATTCTATAGTATGATAGGAGCATAACATGATTATATTGGAATTTATTGGATACTTATGCTAATTATTGCTAATTATCGAAAATATAGCAAAATGGTTAAGTATGAGTTTGTTTTACTGGTAAATTATTCTATGATAGTTAATCTATAAGTCTAGAATGAATGGTATGTGATTATGATGAATGAATGGAACACTCATGCACACATACACAATGGTTATATATTATGTTAGAAATTAGGTTTTCTAATGCTTTATTATGATATATATGTTATGTATGGTGTTGTATGATGTTGTATGGTTATATTTATGTTATCTTGACAACCAAAACCTCAAGCGTAAACAACATAGTACTTTATGTACGAGAATCGAAAAGAAATGGACAAATTTCGATAATGTAAGGCGAATTTATGAGAATCGAAGTTAGATACGAATTAGGGTTTTCTATTAATAATAGGGTACTTAAACTAGAGTTCATAAGTTAAAGAAATCAAAAGCCGACTTACAAATGTTAATGCTCAACAACGACAACCTAATACGATATTAGATTGAGCGTTGAGACAACTCGATACGAATAGCGATTATATGTGTAATATCCCGTTTTTCTAAAAATAAGTCTTAGAAGAATTCTTGAATTTAGAATTTAAGATGATTCGCAGAAAAAAAATATAGATTTTAATTCCAACAAAATTATTTGTTAAAGTTTTAATGCAAAATCGGTTTGAAATGATTTACTAAATGCAATTATATGACTATGTGAATTTATTCACATAAATGTTTTAAAGAAAAGCGAGATCGATTTATTAATCTTGAATTTATAAAAATGAAACTTGGTGACATTTGAGTTGTAGTCATTTATAAAATAAATTGGAATAATTTTGAGTTTAGACATGATTGATTTATAAATTGGCTAACATTATTTTCCTAGTTAGGCCAAGTTTTAATTGCTTGATGTTAATGTATTGGGCCTTTCATATTGGTGGGCCGAACAATTATATTTTAGAAGCCCAATTCTTTTTAAAACCAGATATTTTGTTAATCCAGATTAATTAATCTTAATAATGGATTAAGATTTTACGGTTCCAACTTCTTCAACGGTAGCCTTCCTGGTTCTATTTATACTCAACAATTCTTTCCTTTTCATCCACAATGAGCTGCGTTTTTTGTTCCTGCTCCAAATTCTCATAGTTTCTCTCTTATACAACAAAGACTCTCTTCTTTACATCTCCCATTTCTTCTGCAGTAAACCAACAGATTCAAAGACATCGAAATGTACCCCTACCATTATTCATATTTTTGGTACACCAACTCTCAGATTTAAAACGCAGAGAATCATTTGAAAACAACAAGCTATCACTCCTGAATCCCAGATTATCTTTTGCCGACTTAGTACACAGCAAAATCCTTCTCAAGGTTTGCTTCTAAATTCTATTTACTCAAGACCAACCAAATAGAAGAAAGAAAATATGATATTGATGCAAGCAACCAATTCCTTAGCATTACAACAAGCTATCATAATTATATAATTCTTCACACCACAAGATAACTCATCTATCTATAATATATGATTTCATAGTTTGGACACCTTGCAATTAAAACGAAACAAGAAGCATAAAAACAGAATTGATAAGAACATGTTTATATATATATAAATACATGAATTACTGGTATGTCTTTTTCCTGTTGTGCTTGAGTTTTGCTGCTGTTTTGTTGAGTGGGACGAGAGGGGTTTCGGCAATAGGAGATGGTGGTGAGCATCGGCGACGGGACGGCGGCTGCAAGGCTGTTGTCGGCCGTCCAACCGAAAGAAGGGGGTGCAAGGCGCGGCAGCCCTGCTGCTGTGATGACAGTGGCAGCGCTGGTCGGAGTTTAAGGGGAGATGTGGTTCACGGCGGACGGCGACGGCAGTGGCTCTTCGCCGTTGTTGTCGAGAGAGGAGATGGAGACGGCAGAGACAGTTGGATCTGGAAAGGGAGGGAAGAACAACACAGCCCTGTGGGTTGCTGTTGTTCGGACATTTTAGAGAAAGGGAGATGAGCGGCCGGCCACCGTTGTCACTGGCGGCAGACGACGGCAGTGCGTGAAGAAAAATTGGAGAGAAATGGGGGTTTGATTTTGGGGATATTTACAGAGAAGGATAGAGGCAGGAGAGGGGGGGGTCGACGGTGGCGGAAGGCAGGAAGGAGAAGGGGACGGCGGCGGCGGCGTGAGATTGAAGAAGAAGAGGAATGAGGGGGAGAGGAAGAGAGAGGGATGGTTCTGGAGAGTGAGTCGAAGAGAGAGAGACAAAAAGAGAGAGAAATAAAGGGTGTTCTGGAGAGAGATGGGGAGAGCCGAGAACAAAGAGAGAGAGAGAAAAGTGTTGGGTTTGGGTTTGGGTTTGGGTTTCCTTTAATTGCCTTTTTCTTTATTTTTCTTTTAGGCTTTTATTTTGCAAATGGACATCTTTGCTTTATTTAAACTAAACTAGGCTTGGTAATAGGTTGACGTAATAAGATGGGTTTTTAACTTAAGTAATTTGTTTGAGCTTTAAAACTAAATCATGTGATTTATTAGCATAATAAGGTTATTGTGCTAAGCATGCATTTATAAATTAAGGATTTTTACTAAGTGATTTTTAGACTTGTTGGGATTATTATTGCTCGATGTGTTATTTTCACGATTTATGGATAAGTGTATATTAAGTATTTATATTGCTTTATTATATTTTTATCCCAAAATAGTTTATTTAAAATAAACTAAAGTTGTAAATACTTTTGTAATAAAAGTATTTTTGGTAACTTGATTTTTCAAAATCAAATTAAGCTTTCAAAGTCAAAATCGAGTAAGGGTATTGTTGGTGCCCTTAGCCGAGAAATTAAATTTTATGATTTAATTGAAATTTTGAAAACCCGGGTGTAGCGAATCTAGTTAGGAACGTGATGACATTTATGATAGATGTTAAGGTTGGTTTTAGGACTATAATTTAAGTTGAGAACTTATCTTGTAGGCCTACGAAGAGGATACTTAGGATCGACCAATCTTTCGATTGCTCGGTTCTTTGCAATAAAGGTGGGTTTTATTTTCAAAAGTATGTTATGAGTTATTGAACTCTAAATGTTTATCAAAATCTGAATGAATATACATGTTATAAATGTTTTAACTCTACATTGTGTAAAGTGCTCACATTGTTTAACGATTGGATCTTGATCGGTAGCGATTGGATCATACAGTCGGGGTTAGTGTACACACAGGGGTATTGTGAATTTCTCCCACTTATCTCGGTTGTCGGACTTAAGTTGCTCCCATTTCGAAACATGCGTGGTAGTGGATCTCGTGAAATTGCTCCCACATGTTCACGTTGATGATGACACCAATAGATGAGAGGCGAAAATGGATCCATAAGCTTGTTTTACGTGTGCATAGAATGCTTTTAAATATTTCTATGTTATCTTGTTCAAGCATGGATTATTCTTCTAACAAATGTTTTACGCAAATGATTTGAAATGGCTAAACCATTGAGTATATTAGTACTCGACCTACAGTCTTTTCAAACCCTTTGCAGTTGAGCGGTTGGTGGAGGCGTGCGGGTGAGGAAAGGTTGTTGATGTTTCTCAGAAGAATATGTTGATTTACTTCATTGTCTTATCTTCACATGGTGAAGGCGTCTTTGACCATATTAATATTCTAAAGCTGTTTAATCCGAATCTCTTTTGTCATCGCTTTTATAGCGATCGTTATTTACATATAATATATGCTTAGTATGAAATGTCATTTCGTCTCGGACCTTGAACTTGATCTGTCGGGAGATAGTATAAATATTATTTTGGTCATATTTGTTATGTACAATTATGATATATCTTTTACCAATAATGTGTTGTCCACTCTAAGGGCATATTATCCATTTATTAAATAAAGGCTAGTAGTATCGTCACGTAGCCCATTTCTTTATCTCCCGGAAACTACGGTGTGACAGAATGGTATCAGAGCAATAGTTCTTGGCTCTGCGACCGCAAGTTGATTGATATCAAGTCTAGATTAGTATCTCTAGACTTTTAAACTATTCAACAACCTCATTTCGACGTCTGCGCCCTCGATAAGGTATGTCAAAAATGTTTTGAAATTGTTTACTAAAATGTATGCACAATATGAATATGTGATAAGTAAGGTGATGAACCTTGAACATGTATTGAAAATGAACATGCTTTGAGATTGAATATTTATTTAGGCGAATATGTATTGAGATTGAAAATGCATTAAGGCGAACATGTATTGAAAATGAATATACCTGAGGCCGAACATGTATTGGGATGAATATGTATTGAGATCGAACATGCATTGTGTTGAACATGTATTGAGATCGAACATGCATTCTCGTTGAACATGTATTGAGGCGAACATGTATTGAGGCCGATTATGTATTGAGGCCGAACATGTATATAAGGCGAACATTCACTGTGACGGATCACGTATGGAGCGTCCGTACACGAGATGGAACATGTATGTAGTCTTAATTTGTTTAATGATTGAATATAAGCATGAATTTTGAAATTGAAATATTTTGTCATGAGGACCATGTGCCATATGATTTGAAATGAGAAACCCTTACATAAATGCATGATTTATTATCAAGAGTTGTTTGCAAACTATTATGTGCAATTATATGCTCTGGGTAGGTCTTGAACCTGCTATGATATAGAAGAGATTTGCTATAGCAAAGACAAAACATAGATAGACTGAACATAGAAGGACAAAACATCGAATGACTGAACATAGAAAGACGAACATAGAACATTGAACATAGATGGTGAACATAGAAGGACGAGAACATAGCAAGGCGGATAGAGATAGAAAGAACATATGCGACTAAATATAGAGACAAAGTATAGAATTGTAGAACATAGAAGGACAAAACTTATAAGGATAGAAAAGCGATAGACATAGCGCAGGCGCACGAAGGGTTCCAATACACTACAGTGTAGCGATGATTAGGGCGCGTGGCGAACTTGTACCGATCGCGAAAGAAATGTGGAAGGTTGCTAACACAATTTTGCCACAAGTCGACCTGAAAATTTATCTGAGAGAAAATCCTACTATATAGTATAGTTGGACAAATGAATAAATCTAACGATGAAATTCTTGTTGTATAATCTTATTCTCTTTGTATAAAACCACATTAATTTTGAAACTATATATATATGTAAAATCTTCTTGAAAAGATATTATTTTCTTGAAAAATATGAAAGTCCTCTTTTGAGGCATGTGATATATATATAAGATTCATACCTTGATGTGTGTTGTAGTCTTTACATAACACACCTAGTTATTATTGTTGATATATATATGACATCATCACGTCTACCCATCAAAATATTACTACGAGAATGGTGGAGAAGGAGAGCGAGAACTTAACCAAGGTGAACTGAACTACGGATCACACCGGGACGTCTGACGGATGAAAGATTTATAAGCACAATCCACCTACCTTTGGCCCTTGGTGATCCTCTAGAGGCCGAGAGATGGGTGAGATCTCTTGAAAGGATACTTAACCATATTGGGTGTGACGACAAGGAGAAGCTCACATGTGCAATTTTCGACTCGTTAATGAGGTGATTTTGGTGGGAATCGGTCACGAACTTTGACCCCGAACAATGGGAGGCTTATCGTGGGAAAACTTTAAAGAGAATTATATGAGAAATACATCCATGGGTGCTATAAGAAAAAGCGGGATGAGTTTTGGAATTTCTGACAAGGAAATATGACGGTCCTTGATACGATCGAATGTTTAATCGGCTTTCACGATATGCTCGCGTCTAGTCGACACGGAAGAAAAATGTGCGGACAAGTTTAGACAAGGTGCATGCGCGAGATAGCATCCTCTAGCAAGTCGAGGAGGCGTTGGCGTCGCTCAATCTTTGAGCGAGCTCTAAACATTGAGGCCATATTACCCCAACAAGGTGAATGTGCGGACAAGCACCGTCCAAAACCATGGAAAAATGAAGCGTAAATGGGAAGATAGAAATGAAGGTAACCTAGTTAAAGAGAGGCACCATGGAAAAGAAACCAACAACAACAAGGGTGGGCGAAGAAAAGCCTCTGTAGAACACCTGAAAAGAATCACTTGGTGAATCGAGATAGGCTCAGCGAGTGCTTTAGATGTAAGCAACTGGGCATTTTGCAAGCTGTCCAGAACAATGGTGACAATAAAATTCATAACCACATAACCTTGGCCTCATGGGAGGAATCAAGTACCATTTGAAATCGTGACCAAACGAAAGGCGACCTCAACCGGCTGGGGCTTATGCTCTTAACCAACAACATGGACCTCGGGCACATGAAAACATAGAAGGTATGATCGTCTTAAATTGATGTACCTTTATACATTGTTGATTTAGGAGCTCGTTACTCCTTTATATTTAAATGCGCATGTGAAATATAGCGATGGACAACAAAATAGAAATGTCGGTTCTTTATAATGATTTCGAAATCACAGCAAGCATGATGAGGTAATCTTAAATTAAGACTTAGATTTCGGTGGAGGCCGACAATGATATCGAGAAAGGAAGCGTAAATTGTTCTAGTTAAGGTTATACATAAGATCTGTGAAGGCGAAAAATCGAGAACTAGAAGATAAAATTTGTAGCAAATGTATGAAATTTCGAGGACGAAATTTTTATAAGGAGGAGGATGTAATATCCGTTTTCTAAAATAAGTCTTAGAAGAATTCTTGAATTTAGAATTTAAGATGATTTGCACCGAAAAAAAAATATAGATTTTAATTCCAACAAAATTATTTGTTAAAGTTTTAATGCAAAAATCGGTTTGAAATGATTTACTAAATGCAATTATATGACTATGTGAATTTATTCGCATAAATGTTTTAAAGAAAGGCGAGATCGATTTATTAATCTTGAATTTATAAAATGAAACTTGGTGACATTTGAGTTGTAGTCATTTATAAAAATAAATTGGATTAATTTTAGTTTAGACATGATTGATTTATAAATTGGCTAACATTATTTTCCTAGTTAGGCAGTTTTAATTGCTTGATGTTAATGTATTGGGCCTTTCATATTGGTGGGCGAACAATTATATTTTAGAAGCCCAATTCTTTTTAAAACCGGATATTTTGTTAATCAGTTAATTAATCTTAATAATGGATAGAAGCCCAATTCTTTTTAAAACCGGATATTTTGTTAATCAGTTAATTAATCTTAATAATGGATTAAGATTTCTGGTTCCAACTTCTTCCACGGTAGCCTTCCTTGTTCTATTTATACTCAGCAGTTCTTTCCTTTTCATCCACAATGAGCTGCGTTTTTGTTCTGCTCCAAATTCTCATAGTTTCTCTCTTATACAACAAAGACTCTCTTCTTTACATCTCCCATTTCTTCTGCGATAAACCAGCAGTTCAAAGACATCGAAATGTACCCTACCATTATTCATATTTTGGTACACCAACTCTCGGTTTAAAGCATAAAGAATCATTTGAAAACAACAAGCTATCACTCCACGAATCCCAGTTATCTTTTGCCGACTTAGTACACAAAAAATCCTTCTCAAGGTTTGCTTCCAAATTCTATTTACTCAAGACCAACCAAATAGAAGAAACAAAATATGATATTGATGCAACAACCAATTCCTTAGCATTACAACAAGCTATACATCGACCCGACTACCTAATCGGTAATTAGGCCGTGACTCGGGGTTAAGAAGAAAATTTCACGACAACGGCTCAAACATATGTCGGAGTAAAGATGCGACAACTTTCTTCATGAATGAAGAAACATTCTGACTCGAAGGTAAAATATCAAGTAGGTTTCCAAGAATGTTTTGTCGACAAGAAGGATTTATCAACAATTTAAAACATAGATTGACAATGATTGATCGAATAATATTGAATCAGCGAAAACCATTACGAGCATTAGAAATCCTTGTTCACGAACATTGGACATGATCACTTTATCAAATCGAAACATATAAGCAAGTAAGGTCAAAGCTTGGCAGCGAAGCGTGGCTAAGAATTATGTATGAAGACATAACTCTGCAGGCGACAAAACATGTCGATAACATAGAACAACCTTAATATGAATCAACATTTAGAAGCTCCTTATAAACATTCGATTCGACATACTCTCGAACAACACCGCATATTTAGAAATATATGCGGGCGTGAGTCTAAAAATGCACTCGGTGGGTATCGCCAAAACATAAAGATAAACTTTGCCCTTAGGGCTATAAACGACTTGCCATAACATGTACTTTCATAAATAAATCTTACTTTTCATATCATCATAATATCATATGCATATGCATGTATCATGTTTGCATGCAACTTTCTTCTCTCTTTCCCATATCCACGGATTCTTTATGCTTGTTGAAGTAGGCCTCATTCTCAAACACTTTAATATCACATACCGAGTTGGACGAAGGTTCTCAACTACGGTCATACCAGACGTCGGTAATTCTTTCTTTCTTTTCTTTCTTTCCGTGGATGGGTCGTGCATCGTGCTTATACTCATGTTCATGATCAAACTTAGGCAAGTCGATCAACTTTGAAACTTTTCGAGATAAATGCCATTCATTTCATTTTCTATGCAAAGCATATCATATTGCTTGAAAATATATATATAAAAGCATAAGCATATCTTTATAGAAAATATAATATACCCACTGGATGTTCCTTAGAGCTAAGGAACTAATTCCCAATTCCATTTCTTTCTTTATTCATATCTTGTCCTCGTAGAGCGGCATAAATGCTGTCGAGATCAAACAAGAACATTACTCATCTTTAGTAAATCGACATGACTATTTCTTCTTGATATCAAATCTAAGGCGTTATGGTCATCAAAACTTGGGTCATTGCATCCTCGACGTCTTATTAACAAACCAATTCTATCGAAATTTCGACGGTAGCGTTTATAAGCGTATCGCCATATCAATACCAAATCGACGAACATAGCTCAACTCCACCAATTCATCGGCATATGTCTCAATGATCATATAAGACTCGACAACAAGCTTGACTATCGATCTTTATCAATAGCGAAAATCCCTTAAGGCGTCACTTAAGGTCTAACGTCGAAAATTCGCGTGAGGCGTCGTCTAACACCAGCGAACCTATATACATGCTCAACTATCATCAAAGAACATCATTTATAAATAAAACATAAAGATCAAGCTTTGGCTTTGAAAACTAATTTTCACGACAAACTAAAATTTTACCGTTTTTGAATCGTCGGTGGGAAAATCTGAATAAATCATTTTAAAACTTTATTCATATCATAGAATCCAAATATGAAGTCAAAATTATCAAATAAAATCAAAAATCCAACAATATATGGACCTAGGGTTTCGGCCATTTAGGGTATTTTCGTATAGTTTCGATTTCAAACGTTTTTCTTGTTCCAAACACGTTTATATCAATCCAATAACATATATATGAAGACAATTCAATCATAACAACATCACATATTCAAGATTAAACAGCCCCTTATTTTCAAAAATCACATGAATTTACAAACAATAAACATATCTTTACAAATTGACGTTAAATGATACGTGAGCGTCGAATCTATCATAATATTAACAAATAATCAAATAAACATAATCTTTCATAATTTTCAGCATATGATCAAAATATGAAATAACATATGCTCATGAATTTTAAAATTTTCAATCAGTAGATGTGTTCAGAGGCGAGATTATCATCGTTTGAAGACGGATCGAAAATTCACATTTGGATCTTCTATTTTCTCTTGAAAATTTGAAATTTAGTGTGTGTTTAAGTGTGTGTTGCATGAGTTTGGGCTGAAAAATGAAGAAGGAAATGGTTCCAAAAGTATCTTATATAATTAATAAAGGCAAAATAGTAATTTCACATTATAAATTAAATTTTCTTTTATTTTCCCAAACAAAATGGTGCCAACACACCATACTCCGAAATTCCATAAAATAATTCCCATATTTTATTTGAATTTTCGTAATTAATAAAAATAATAATAATAATAATGTATTTTCATGAAATTTTCCAAAATATTGTAGAAAATTCCATAATTAATTAAAAATTCCAAAATTGAATCTTATTTTCTTAACACCTTAAACTCATCATTTTCATCAATATAAAGTTCCAAAATTATAAAATATATAATAGGAACTCACTTTCTAAAATAAGATTAAATTCCATTTATATGCAAATAATGGAATTAAATATTCCATTATTCTTAAATCCTTCAAAATCACTTTCTAAATTTTTTCATCATCAAATATCATTAAAATAGAATAATTAAAATATTTTGACCTTAAAACCATTTTAAATATTTTGCTCTTAATCAGAAACTTAATCGTGACAACACGCCGGCGTCATGGCGTAGATTTTGAAATTCTCGATTTTAAAAATCAAAACTTATTGTGCATGTATCTATCGTCTTAAGGCCCTTGGAATCTGGGTCTTATCATCCAAATAAGATATGAGAATCTTATCTCGGATTCTACCTCGATTCTATCGTCTCATTTCGAAACTTAGCGAAAACTAACTTAACCAACTCTTTCTTGGGGATCGCAATGCCCTTAATAAAATTCTGAATCATGAAATTGTCTACATTCTAAAAATACGGGTATTACACTATCATAATTATATAATTCTTCACACCACAAGATAACTCATCTATCTATAATATATGATTTCATAGTTTGGACACCTTGCAATTAAAACGAAACTAGAAGCATAAAAACAGAATTGATAAGAACATGTTTATATATATATAAATACATGAATTACTGGTATGTCTTTTTCCTGTTGTGCTTGAGTTTTGCTACTGTTTTGTTGAGTGGGACGAGAGGGGTTTCGGCAATAGGAGAGGGAGCCGAGATGGTGGTGAGCATCGGCGATGGGACGGCGGCTGCAAGGCTGTTGTCGGCCGTCCAACCGAGAGAATGGGGTGCAAGGCGCGGCAGCCCTGCTGCTGTGATGACAGTGGCAGCGCTGGTCGGAGTTTAAGAGGAGATGTGGTTCACGGCGGACGGCGATGGCAGTGGCTCTTCGCCGTTGTTGTCGAGAGAGGAGATGGAGACGGTAGAGACCGTTGGATCTGGAAAGGGAGGGAAGAACAACACAGCCCTGTGGGTTGCTGTTGTTCGGACATTTTAGAGAGAGGGAGATGAGCGGCCGGCCGCCGTTGTCACTGGCGGCAGACGGCGGCGGTGCGTGAAGAAACATTGGAGAGAAATGGGGGTTTGATTTTGGGGATATTTACAGAGAAGGATAGAGGCAGGAGAGGGGGGGGTCGACGGTGGCGGAAGGCAGGAAGGAGAGGGGGACGGCGGTGGCGGCGTGAGATTGAAGAAGAAGAGGAATGAGGGGGAGAGGAAGAGAGAGGGATGGTTCTGGAGAGTGAGTCGAAGAGAGAGAGACAAAAAGAGAGAGAAATAAAGGGTGTTCTGGAGAGAGATGGGGAGAGCCGAGAACAAAGAGAGAGAGAAAAGTGTTGGGTTTGGGTTTGGGTTTCCTTTAATTGCCTTTTTCTTTATTTTTCTTTTAGGCTTTTATTTTGCAAATGGACATCTTTGCTTTAATTAAACTAAACTAGGCTTGGTAATAGGTTGACGTAATAAGATGGGTTTTTAAATTAAGTAATTTGTTTGAGCTTTAAAACTAAATCATGTGATTTATTAGCATAATAAGGTTATTGTGCTAAGCATGCGTTTATAAATTAAGGATTTTTACTAAGTGATTTTTAGACTTGTTGGGATTATTATTGCTCGATGTGTTATTTTCATGATTTATGGATAAGTGTATATTAAGGATTTATATTGCTTTATTATATTTTTATCAGAAAATAGTTTATTTAAAATAAACTAAAGTAGTAAATACTTTTGTAATAAAAGTATTTTTGGTAACTGATTTTCAAAATCAAATTAAACTTTCAAAGTCAAAATCGAGTAAGGGTATTGTTGGTGCCTTGTGCAGAAATTAAATTTTAAGATTTAATTGAAATTACGAAAACCGGGTGTAGCGAATCTAGTTAGGAGCATGATGACATTTATGATAGATGTTAAGGTTGGTTTTAGGACTATAATTTAAGTTGAGAACTTTTCTTGTAGGCCTCTGAGAAGAGGATACTTGGATCGACCAATCTTTTCGTTGCTCGGTTCTTTGCAATAAATGTGGGTTTTATTTTCAAAAGTATGTTATGAGTTATTGAACTCTAAATGTTTATGCAAAATCGAATGAATATCCATGTTATAAATGTTTTAACTCTATTGTGTAAAGTGCTCACATTTGTTTAACGATCGGATCTTGATCGGTAGCGATTGGATCATACAGTGGGGTTAGTGTACACACAGGGGTATTGTGGGTTTCTCCCACTTATCTCGGTTGTCGGACTTGGGTTTCTCCCATATCTGAAACATGCATGGTAGTGGATCTCGTGGGTGCTCCCACGTGTTCACATTGACGAAGACACCAATAGATGAGAGGCGAAAATGGATCCATAAGCTTTTTCACGTGTCATAGAATGCTTTTAAATATTTCTATGTTATCTTTGTTCAAAGCATGGATTATTCTTCTAACATGTTTTAAAATGATTTCAAATGGCGAAACCAGGTATATTAGTACTCGACCTACGATTCTTTTCAAAACCTTACTGATTGAGCGGTTGGTGGAGGCGTGCGAGGTGAGGAAGGTTGTTGATGTTTCTCAGAAGAATATGTTGATTTACTTCATTGTCTTATCTTCACATGGTGAAGGCGTCTTTCGACCATATTAATATTCTAATTTGTTTAATCCGAATCTCTTTTGTCATCGCTTTTATAGCGATCGTTATTTATATAATATATGCTTAGTATGAAATGTCGTTTTGCGTCTCGGACCTTGAACTTGATTACATCGGAGAGATAGTATAAATATTATTTTGGTCGTATTTGTTATGTACAATTATGATATATCTTTTGCGAGAATGTGTTGTCCAACTCTAAGGGCATATTATCCATTTATTAAATAAAGGCTAGTAGTATCGTCACGTGGCCCATTTCTTTTCTCCGGAAACTAGGGTGTGACAATATGACTTACACAATCTCAGGCGAGCTAAGAGAAGCGAACAATGTCGAAAGTGTAAGCTAAGATTCAAACCTAAGATGTCGATCCTTATGTCTCGAAGGTCGAGTTAGTATTCTGAGGAACTTCCTTAATTTCTAAGAATTTACTTACGTGATATTATGGGACAACTTGAATCATAAGTCGAGACTCTCCTTTAATCGTCGTGTTAATCGACAATGCCGTCAACATAACCTACTAGGACATAACTATAATTGTTGAGACTAGCTAGTGGCTTGAGGATATCTAACATACTAATCATAACTTGAGTAACAACAATCTATATGATATCGTTTAGAAGAACACTAAGGTTAGAGTCGAGGTTAGACTCGGAGTATGGGACTCGTAAGTCGAGGTTCATCTATGAGCGATGAATGAATATAGTTTGGGAATTGAAAATGTAAGATAATAGAAATTATCTTAAAACCATCATCTGAAATCACAAGAACCCTAAATGGGAACTTTAAGTCATAATTTATAAGCGACCATCGATCGATAGAAGAATCTAAGAAAAACTATTTTCTTATGAAGGACTTGTTAAATGCGTAGTCATAGGAAGGACATCCACACCTTGCTTTGCTTGAACTTATAGCTTGGACTAGCGGTGGGCTCTCTTGAAACAAAATGATATGCATACCTCAAGCATGATTTATAAAAGCTTTATGAAATATTATTGCATGAACTATTATTATTACGCCAAATGTTTATGTTTTGTTGTGATCCTATCTGAGGTTGGTGTAATACCCTGTCCTTCCTAAGCTTCAGGTTTGCATGACATGTTTTTCGAGAAGGCAAAAAGGTTGACTTTTGTTTCAGTGATTTGACCGTCACGAAACCTCAGGCATTGTGAAGAGTGTCTTATGACGAATATATAGACACTAAGTATGCAAGTTTTCGACCACCCACGAAGGTTTGGCGCTCCGGGAAAGTTATCAAAAAACCGAACTTTTCATGGGTCTTTTAAAAGCATACCTTGTTTATAGTCGTTGTGTCTGGTATTTTATTTCGAGTCCATGGGTACCAAGTTTGCTGATTTTGGAGTCCATTTGCAAAGATGCATCAGCTTTTGCATTTTCGAAAAAGGACGACTTGCTTGACGACTGCGTAGCCCTGCTTTCCTATAAATAGAGGTAGGGCCTTCATTTTCAACATTCATTTTCGTCGTCTCTCTGTGTTTCTGGATGAGCCGGCGACTTCAGTGCTGCTGCGGGCGTTGGAGGAGTGGGGATCGAGTCGGGAGGCTCGGCGGCGGTGCCATTCTTGCTCTTGTCCACCACCGCGATCATCCCTCCCGACAGTCCCATTTTCCATTTTGTCCTTTTCTTGTTTTGATTCCTCCTTTTAGTAGATAGAATAGCATAGAACTCGAGTTTCTAAAGGGACGGGCGAGAAAGCGGCGGGCCGCCTATTTAGCCAAAAGCGTCGTCGTCGTGTGTGAGCCACTTGGCCATCGATTTGGTGGCTAACGGGCCCTTTTTAGCTATGGGCCCTTTAGGTTTTGAGTTAAGACTCGTGTTCTACTAAAGTACCGGTCGATTTTTCGTTTTCGTATTTTTGCATCTTAGGGATGTTTTAAATCGTTTCGAGTTTCTAAAGGAAGTACATGCCAGGTTATCCTTTTCAACATAGCTCGTCATTCCATGTTCCTCGTTATGTATATTGCTTATGTTTCCATTTTCACGTATCGGTTTGGATGGTTTATCTTGGATTTGAGAATAAGCATCGATTTTTGAAGCTTCTTCCTTTGCTAAGATTTGTGTCGACTTGCATGCATGCATAATTTGAAGGTACCTATTATAAGTCTTGATGCCCTTAATATATTTCCCTTACGCATCGAGTTGATTTTGAAAACCGGAGAGTGCCAAATGTGGGTTCGAGAAAGTCGAAAACCCTGTTTTGCTTGATCTTCGTTTGGATCACGTTGTTGCTTTGCTTTGTGGAAAGTGACTCCAAAATTTCTTCCATCTTGTTACTAGGTACCTACCAAAGGTGATCGATGAGGTCATTGGATGCGTGGATATCTCCCGATTGACATTTTATTTGTTGGGTTGGGTTATATATGCTTATTTTGATTTATTTACTCGATTTTCAAAAATCAAACATGTGTCTTAGTGAAAATGTTTTAACGAAATTATTAATGTTCTCTCGCTCAGAGATATGGTTCTATTGTGATTGTGCACGGATCTCTATTCGGTGGGTTGATCAACGTCTTGAGTATTGATCGTGAGGGATGAACCCAGAACTCGTGGTTATGGTTACGAAGGGGATGACCCGGAAGTCCTACGGAATGATAATGAAGTGGTTATGGTTCTGAAGGGGACGGACCACAAAGTCCTACCGATTGCTTGGTTGGATATGTTAGGGCGTGGGCTGGTGGATATGTTCGAACCGAGATATTGTAAATTTGTTGGATATGTTCGGGCCGAGATGTGATGGTTTGGCGGGATACATTCGAGCCGAGGTTCTATGTGGGAATAACATAATAACGGGTCAGGTATCAAAAAGGAAAATCTCTTTTTGTCTTACTTCGAAGTGGGTTTACGTTTAAAACCTTCTAAGGTAAGTGCTCGAACACGGTATCATAGATTTTGTTTTGTTAAAACCCAGTGATTGCGCTAGTACTCACCCAAAATCTTTTCAAATGTTTTCCACGGATGGAGGAGGGCGGACGGGGGACCTTGTTGGTTGAGCTTGTTGGATTTGTATCTTGAAAGCAGTTTGGTTGAGCTTGTATCTGATGTTTCCTATTACCACTATTACAATCTCTATCGAATTGAATACTTGATTGCATATATCGTGTCCCTTATCTCATATATAAGTTAGATCATACGGTGTGTAGAAGATCACGAAGTCATATGATTGGTCGAAGCTTAATGAGATATAAAAAGTTTCACAAATGAGACATCTTAAGGACGAGTTGTCGGTTTAGGCGCGGTATAGATAAGTGACTTGACTTGGTTGCTTGTCTGTCTTTGATGCGTCTCGGCGTATTGAAGGATCACGGTGAGATGTGTTCTTCTTTCGACCGTCGTGAAGAACCAAGATCTCGGTGACTTCGATGATCTAAACCTCGATAAGGTATTAGGTGAGTATGAGTTCTTGACCATCACTTTGACTTGTTATGGGTGAGGGTTTATATGTTCTAACCAGATTCTCGCATTTTGGGTGGTGGCGGTGCTTGTATGTCACGCTAGTTATCTGTGTCAGTCACCGTATCCGTTTAGGATGATGGCGTCCCATAAGGAGCTCAAAGGTATATTGTACTAAACCCTGCGAGTTGAGTTAGCTCGAGTACAATAATAAGGTTGAGTGGTACTACTTAAGAAATGAAGTTATTAATTATTTTAAAGCGATCGAATCTATAAATAATTAATGGACGTTCGATATCTTAAATCTGAGGATTCGTAATGTCTAAGTGCAAGCCCGACTCAACCCGGTAATAAAGGGGTAAGTCGACATTTATTCTCTAGTGGCATGAATAAATGTTTATAAATTAATTTATGTTACAGGTGAACATAAGATAATTAATTTATTTGAGGCCCATCTTTATTCCTTGCATTTAATCCTTAAATTTGGCCCGTCCAGACCCATTGCTTATGAAAAAATCGGTCCCTATATCTCTCTATGGCAAGATTTTATTCTCTTTATCCCACAGGATGTTATTATATTTATGGTATATGCATAGATCCTTTCCATATAAGATTATGGTAATAATCACGAGTATGGAAATAATCACGAGGTATGGTAATTTCCATAAAGAATTATGGTAATTTCCATATGGGATTATAGTAATTTCCATATAGGATTATGGTAATTTCCATATGGGATTAAGGTAGTGCATGATAAATATAAGGTATGAGATAATGTCTGGTTAATGCTCATTAATTAACATCACAATTTTCGAGCATCACATGTGTGATTTGTGAGGATTCTCGAAAAAAATTGAGAGAGAGCTTGAGGAGTTTTTCGAAGCATTCTCCATAGATCGTCCTCGCTCGGCGTTGGAGATTGGGCGGCCGGGATACGATCCGGAAGATCAAAGCACGAGTCTCGATCCGCTCGATCCGTTCGATCCATTCATCACGATCCACCTCGGCGGATCGAAGGTAAACACGAGAAAACCTCGTGTTGCAATTAATTATATAGGCGCATACTGGGTATATAATCAATGTATGGTGAATTAAATATCCAAGATAGATCCTCGGGCGAGGCTAAACATATATTTTCCTACATTGGTATCGAGCACGGGATCGAAATCTTGGCTCTGTTGGATTAATTCACGTTTGATTATTACGTGCGTTTAATTAATTAATGAATATATCGTTCATCGTGGCTCGTTTTTGTTTTGTTGGGTTTTGTTTTTCACCACGAGAAAATCCGTGGTTAGATTAGATTTTTTACGTAAATCTTATCGTAAATGAAGAACGAGCAAAGCACAAAAAGCGAGGCGATGGGGAAAACAGTCTCATGGTGTCTCTGGGCGGTTTCTCGCGACCGAGCCTCGCGATCGCGAGGGCTATCGCGAGGGCACGGCGGCGGGCGTGCGTTCGCGCGACGAGATCCTGGCGCCACGCGGCGGCGAGTGGTCACGAGATCGGCCGCGAAGCAACGCGGCGGCGAGCTAGCGGGGGCGGGCGCGCGTTCGCGCGAAACCAGCGCGAAGGCGGACTTCGCGATCGCGTGTTTGACGGCGGGCGACGACATCTCGGCGGATGTTGGCGCTCAGCGGAAGCAGCGACGTGTGCTCGTCGGGTCGCGATCGCCTTAGCGACCGCGAAAGCCCCGAGAACGCGGGCGGCTGGCGGCCCAGGCTTTGCCCTAGTGCGCCGCCCAGCACAGATTGGGCCGACCCGGCCCAGACCCATTTTTCCAGCCCAACCCAGATTTTCCGGTCCGTGCCCATGTACGCGAGGCCCGTTTGTTGAATCCGGTCCGTGCCCGTGCACGCGAGGCCCATTTTCAAGTTTAATTACATTCTTTGCAAATCTATGTAATAGATTAGGCGAGAATGTGCGAGGTTTCACGATTGGGCGCGATGAGCGTTTTATTTTATTTTATCGTTCATATGCATGTGGTGGATGTTTAAATTATGCGATAGCATACTATGTATGTTTATATTGCGTTGACAAACCTTTAAGTGTTTTACGTAATTGGATGCGCATAGTAAGCATGCTAGGTTTATCGCGTTTATCAAGCATATTTTAGAATTCTGCGAGCATGTTTTACATGTTGAGTTCTATAGAAAAGCATGCTAGGATTACGTGATCTGCATGGACAAACCTTTTGAATAAAAAGACTAAGCTAGTAACCCGACATATTAATTTTTAAATTAAAATGTCATGACCTCCACTTTTGATCTCTAAACAAAGTGAGGCCTTTGTGTAGTGGCGTCCACCAGCGTGGCTTGCTTGCCTTGTTTATCATAAGTTTGTTAGATGAGATTTCTAAATAAAACCTTTTAATCTATTGAGAAGTGGGAGTTTCATGTATGGCGTCCACACGCGTGGCTTACATGTGCGATTTTCATAAGTTCTCTAGAGATAGATATAAAATGAGATAACAAAAGAATTTGAATTGGGCGGTATGGTCGATTGGTATGCAATTCTAAAATTCATTTCTATTTGTTAAAATTGTGGTCATTGCTTAGACATCACCTCAAGTACAACTTCATGAAGTCCCTTCTTGCGATAGTGATGTGGTGCAGAAAGGTCGATCGTTAATTTCATTTGTCATAAGGATAAGTTGACATGGATTGAAATTAAGCGACTAAAAGGTATATTTTAGTGCAGTCGGGGTTCGTGTAAACGTCCTGCACGCGTGGCTTGCATGTGGGATTCCTTGGGCGATTGGAGGTTTCGATTAATATTGTTTTATCAAAAGGTTACAATATTATTATTCACGAATTATATGCGATCGTATGCTTATGTGTTTACATTATCGTTTGAGATATGTCTCTTCGCCGATTATCAATATGCTCGCACAAAATTAGTTATCCGGTCCAAATTTTATCGAGTGGAAGCGAAACATGGAATATGTTCTTATCATTTGAAGAACACATGTTTGTTCTCACTACTCCTAAACCGATGCCCTTCGACGCATCGACTAATGAGCGGAGAGTCAGCGGACTTTGGAATAAGTCGAACAATATGGCTAAATGTTATATGATGACTACTATGTCCAAAGGCTTGCAGTGCAACATCGATCGATGGTGAGCCTGACGATATTTGGTCGAGTCTAGAGAGTAAGTTTGGGCGATCGGATCGGACGATCGACTTCCACACAATGAGAGAAATCTTGGCGTGTAAGGTGGAAGAAGGAAGTTCGGTCCATGAACATGTCTCCCATGACTCATCTCATGGATAGTCTTGATCGGTTGGGAGGAGGTATTGTGCAAGTGAGGTCGATATCATCCTCAATACCTTTGCCAAGTCTTTTGAGAACTTTCGGCGTGAATGTGATCATGAGCAAGACCGAGTTTACACTTAGTCGGTTGCTTAATGATCTCGTTCTTTGCGGAAGGAGTTATGGGAAAAGGAGCACATGCTCTTGCTAGCACATCTAAGGGCCCAAAATTTTCATTGCAAAATGGAAAAGAAAAGGGGTACCAAAGGTGGAAGAAGCGAGGCAAATAGTGGGAGTAATGGGAACAAGAGCGTGGTTGCCAGGAGGTTTGAAGAAGCCAAGGAGAAGGCAAGTGCTTGAGTGCGGTGGGCGGGCATTGGAAGGCAGTGCCCTATGCTCAAGGCTCAGTCGCCGTTTGCTTTAATGTGAAACATGTTTAGCGACTTGTTCTACCCATTCTTGGGTAGTAGATCTGGTATAGCGATCATGTTTGTTACACCTTGCGAGGTTCACGTGGACAAGGGAGGCTGTTTGATGGCGAGATAACAATCTCCATGGGCAGCGAAAGTCGAGGCCGTTGCGGTTGGAATGTTACTTTATGTTTTGAGAAAGCAGTTTAGTTTTAAAGGCGTTTTATATGTGCGGATTTTCGGTGGAACCTTGTTTCTGTTTGAAATTATTTACTCATGGATATTCATTATTTTTGATAGTGGTGTTTCTATCATAAGAAATGACGAAGTTATACGTGTTGTACGTTATATAATTAAGCTTTATACTATTTACATCGAACATAATACCTATAACTATGTTGCATCTTCATCAAACCCTAAAAGAAAGTTTTCTTGCAAGATGACACCACTTTTCTTTGGCATCTTAGATTAGGTCACATCAATCTAAATAGGATCCAAGGCGGCTAAGAATGGGCGTTGGGTAATCTAACGATTACTCCATTCCCGATCTGCGAATCTGTATAGAAGGTAAGATGTCGACCGGACCCTTCAAAGAAGGTTATAGAGCCAAAGAAATGTTGGAGTTAGTCCATTCGACTGTATGGACCGATGTCCACACAAGCTCGTGGAGGTGCAGTGCTGTCACTTTCATTGGCGATTACTCAGTGCGGATCGTATACCGCTTCACCGTAAGTCCAGAATGCTTTGAGAAATTCAAAGAGTTTAAGGCGGAAGTGGAGGCGAAGCTGGGTAAAATGTCAAGTCATGCGTTACGATCGCGGTGGCGAATACCTCGATGTGAGTTTATGGACTATCTAGTGAAGTGTGGGATTACCTCCAGCGCGCCGTCGGGCACACCACGACAAAATGGTGTGTCGGGCGAAGAAATAGGACTCTTTTAGAAATGGTTAGATCGATGATGAGCTATGCAACATTGCCTATTTCGTTACGGGGTATGCCTTAGAGGCGGCGGCATACTTGCTAAATCTAGTACCGTCCAGTCGGTCGAAAAGACCCTTTCGAGTTGTGGTTTGGTATGCAAGCCTGGTTTAAGCCACATAAGGATATGGGGCGATCCGACACATGTCTTTGAACAAGAAGGTGACAAGTTGGAGGCTAGATCGTATAAAACTGTTTATTGGCTATCTAGAGGAGCGAAGGTGGTTTATTCTATAGTCTAAGGATCGAGAAGGTCATTATTAGCACTAATGCCGATTCTTAGAAGAGGATTATATGAAAATCATAAGTCAAAGTTGAAATCATTATTGAAGAATTAGAAGATGATCATATTCCACCACCGATTAGGCCAAAGGTGCGAGATGTCGAGTCTAGTGGGAGGATCGAAACCGGATACTTGAGAAATTGAAGTGGGTCGAGTTCCACTAGAGATACCGACCGTACAAGTGGTACATACCCGACAAGTTGTGCAAAATAGAGAACCACAAGTTTACGCACCCACCGTTGCCATTGTGCTGTAGAACTTCGTCGTAGTGGGAGGTTGTTCGTCGACCCGGCGATTTATGTTCGTGCGTGAATCTTGGTTTAGTCGAAAGCGAGCAGGCGATAATCGACCCATGGACATACTGGGAGGCGATCTGAGATATTGATGCAAGATCATGGCACACGCTATGGACTTAGAAATGGAGTCCATGCGGCTATGGATGTATATGAAAGACACCTCTACCGGATGGCGAGGAAGCCATAGGTAGTAAGTGGATATCTGAGAGGAAGAGAGATTAGATGGAGGTTTGACTTTCAAGCCGGGCTTGTGGCGAAGGGTACACTCAGTTGAGGGCATCGATTTCGATGAGACCTTTTAGCTGTAGCAATGCTCAAGTCCATCGAAATTCTTCTAGCCATAGCAGCCCACTTGAACTAGAGGTTTGACAAATGGATGTTAAAACCGCTTTTCTAAGCGGTTACCTTGAGGAAGGTAGAGACATCTATATCGCAACACTGAAGGTTATGTGGTAAAGGGTGAAGAGCATCTAGTATGGAAGCTTAAGAAGTCCATTTATGGACTTAGCGAACCTCGATCATGGAACTTACGCTTTGGCGGGTAGTAAAGTCATGGATTTACCGGTTGCTAGCGAGAGTTGTGTGTATCGGTTAGATGTCAGCGGTGATGTGGTATTTCTTGCACTTTATGTAGATGACATCCTTCTAGTTGGCAACAACGTGAAGCATTATCGAGCGTAAAGAGTTGGCTATCCGATCGGTTTCAAATGAAAGACTTAGGAGATCGTACATTCTTGGGATCGAGGTTTACGAGATCGCGAAGAAAATATTGAGCTTATCTCGGGCGTCTTACATTGATCTTGTGATTACTCGTTTTAGTATGCGAGACCGCCAAGAAAGGATTGCTACCTTTCGGACATGGCGTTCCTTTATCTAAGGCATGATCACCTATATTTGCAAAGGAGATAGAGGAAATGAGACAAGTTCCTGCAACTTCCGCCGTAGGAAGTCTCATGTCACGCAATCTTATGCACGAGCCCGATATACGCTGTCACGGTGAACATAGTAGCTAGATATCGATCTAACCTGGACAAGCTCATTGAATTGCGAAAGCATATACTCAAGTACACGAAAAGGACTCGAGATTATAGGCTGGTTTACCATGCGAGATAGTCTAATACCTTTGGGTTATCTGAGACTCGGTTCCAAGTGACCGTGATGAGAAAAAGTCGACCTCGGGCTATGTGTTTACCTTGGGAGGTGGAGCCATATCTGGCGGTGCAAAGCGGCGATGCTGCGGACTCTACCATGGAAGCCGAATATGTAGCGGCGGAGGCTTCTAAGGAGGCTGTATGGTTGAGAACTACCTCGTGGATCTAGGTGTGGTACTGGTTTGCCCAAGAGTATCATAGTTTCTTGTGATAACTTTCGGTGCGATGTGGCTTCGAAGGAACCACGGACCCACAAGCGACCAAACACATAGAGAAAGTACCATGTCATCTGAGAAATCGTTAGGCGGTGGCGTCTTGATTGAAAAGATTGATCTGACGGAAAATCTAGCGGATCCATTCACGAAGAGCTTGCATAAAAAGTCTACGATGGACACGTTAGAGGACTTGGATTGCGCTTGATGGTACCCACTTAGAAAACTTTTGTATAAGTGGGAGAAGCAAAGTGATGGTTGTTTGTAATAGCTAGTAGAGACACATTGTATACTAAAAGTTTGCTTTAGTATAAGTGGGAGATTGTTGGATTTGTATCTTGAAAGCGGTTTGGTTGAGCTTTTATACAATGTTTCTGTTACCACTATTACAATCTCTATCTGAATTGAATACTTGATTGCATATATCGTGTCCCTTATCTCGTATATAAGTTAGATCATACGGTGTGTAGAAGATCACGAAGTGCGTATGATTGGTCGAGCAATGAGATATAAAAGTTTCCTGGTGAGACAACTTAAGGGCGAGTTGTCGGTTTGAGGCTGCGATATAGATAAGAAGTGACTTGACTTAGTTGCTTGTCTATCTTGATGCGTCTACGGCGTATTGAAGGATCACGATGAGATGTGTTCTTCTTTCGACCGTCGTGAAGAACCAAGATCTCGGTGACTTACGATGATCTAAACCTCGATAAGGTATTAGGTGAGTATGAGTTCTTGACCATCACTTTGACTTGTTATGGGTGAGGTTATATGTTCTAACCAATTCTCGCATTTTGGGTGGTGGCGGTCTTGTATGTCAGCTAGTTATCATGTCAGTCACCGTATCCGTTTAGGATGATGGCGTCCCATAAGGAGCTCAAAGGTTTATTGTACTAAACCTGCGGGTTGAGTTAGCTCAAGTACAATAATAAGGTTGAGTGGTACTACTTAAGGAAATGAAGTTATTAATTATTTTAAAGCGATCGAGAATCTATAAATAATTAATGGACGTTCGATATCTTAAATACGAGGATTCGTAATGTCTAAGTGCAAGCCCGACTCAACTTGGTAATAAAGGGGTAAGTCGGCATTTATTCTCTAGTGGCATGAATAAATGTTTATAAATTAATTTATGTTAAATTTGAACATAAGATAATTAATTTATTTGAGGCCATCTTTATTCCTTGTATTTAATCCTTGGTTTGCCCGTCCAGGCCCATTAGCTTAGCAAGAAAATGGGTCCTATATCTCTCTATGGCAAGATTTTATTCTCTTTATCCTGAGGATGTTATTATATTTATGGTATATCATAGATCCTTTCCATATAAGATTATGGTAATAATCACGAGAGTATGGAAATAATCACGAGTATGGTAATTTCCATAAGAATTATGGTAATTTCCATATGGGATTATGGTAATTTCCATATAGGATTATGGTAATTTCCATATGGGATTAAGGTAGTGCATGATAAATATAAGGTATGAGATAATGTCTGGTTAATGCTCGTTAATTAACATCACGATTTTCGAGCATCACATGTGTGATTTGTGAGGATTCTCGAAAAAATTGAGAGAGAGCTTGAGGAGTTTTCGAAGCATTCTCCATAGATCGTCCTCACTCGGCGTTGGAGATTGGGCAGCCGGGATACGAGTCCGGAAGATCAAAGCCGCGAGTCTCGATCCGCTCGATCCGTTCGATCCGTTCGTCACGATCCACCTCGGCGGATCCAAAGGTAAACACGAGAAAACCTCGTGTTGCAATTAATTATATAGACACATGCTAGGTATATAATCAATGTATGGTGAATTAAATATCGAAGATAGATCCTCGGGCGAGGCTAAACATATATTTTCCCTACGAGCTACGGTTTCTTTCATGCCTTACCTTCGCGATGTTGTATTACATATATGTATTACATTGTTGATGTATTCTTGTCCTTTATTTTGCTCTACGATTGGGAACAAGGTTAGCTATGATGTTATTATCTTTGTGAGTCTCGATAAGAGCATGCTATGTGATTGATCGGTCTATTCAGCGAGGATGTAATGCTATTTTGCTTCCATGTATTACTAGTATTTAATCGAAGATCACGTTCATTGAAGTTATGTTGTCGATATAATTACATTGGTGGATTATCCTCATCACCTCCCTTGAGGATATGTCCTAGTTATAGATGAGATCTTTGGATTTTACGGGCATATCTTCTTATTATGTATGCTTTATGTCCATCTTCCTTGCTTTTCTTAACCTACTCACTTTATTCATACCCGGCATACATGCCTTCCTTGGGAATTGGGCGTGTGACATGGTATCGAGCAATTTTCACGGCTTTGGGTATCTAAAGTTATCGATATCAAAGCGGTTCATTTTCTTTATATCGATCACGGTCTTGAAATCAGTGTTTAGAATTTATCTTTCTAAACTGTTCATCGATCTGACTACCCTCGGCTCACCGTCGGGTCACCTTATTTATAAAGGGGATGAGGTATGTGTTTATTGTTGATGTTTATGTATGCATGTGAGCTTGATGTGATCTTGGTTTCATGTGCTTTGGCATGGTAGAGTTTACGTGATGTAAGCGTGATGTGGATGTTGAGGTGATGAGGATGTGGATGTGATGTGGTTGGATGTTGATGTGGATGTGGAAGTGATTTGTCGATGGGATGGAAGAGCTGTCATTGCGATATGAAAATCATTGATATGATATGATGTGATGTGATTGATATGATAACGAATGAATGATATGAATCTATGTGTTTACAGATAAACGCGCTCTTTACTCGTTTATTCATGCTTTATTTAGATAATTTTAGATTAGTTAAGTGCGTTTATATAAGTGATTTCAATGCTTTTAGCTATTTTTGGTAGATACTACTCTTGGGTTCCTCTTTGGTATTTTGTAGGATTTCAAGATGATAATCAAAGCGAGCGAAGCACGAGCCAAAGCGGACAAAAGCGAGGGGCTAGCGGCTACCTTCGCGACCGCTAGCCCGGCCGCATGACTCGGTGAAAACGATGCGGATAGTTTCTCATGACCGACCAGCGATCGCTAGGCGACCGCGAGGCAAAACCTAGTGACCACAAGTGCGTCATGAGGCAGAAAAATTCTTGCTAAAACTAGCGGCCGAGCTAGCGACCATGACTCGGCCGCGGCAAAACAAGCGACCGTGAACAAGGCCACGAGCGCATCGAAGGGCAAACTGACTCAGAGCTCACAACCGAGCTCACGATCGCGAGCTCGGCCCGCCAAGCGGCGGGCGGGCGGTCAGGGTTTCGACCCTACGCCTATATATACCCCTAGGCTTGCTCATGCGCCTCCAACCTGGAACAGGCTTATTTTGCACGATTTTCTTCAGTTTTTCACATACTTTTACTCTAGCTTTAATTTACTTTAATCTAAGCATTAGATTTTCATTGTTCTACATTTATTCTACGCATTGTAATCGCTTTGGAACGTTTTGATCCGGACGAATTCAGATTTCCCGTTCTCTACTTGGGTTTGGATTCAAACCCAACCATTGTTCTTCCAACGCTATATTATGGGTTTATCTACTTAATTATTATTTTATGGTTAATTCTTATTTTATTCCAATGTCATATACTAGCTAAATTCTTGTTCTAATCCACAGGGTTTGTATGATTCTATCCTAAGTGTAAGTAATTCCTTCTATAGCTATTAACCTTCCGGGCATTGATTTGTGATTCTTGGTGCTAAATATTATGTGTTAATTTAATCAATCTTGATGCATATCTAGTTGCCGATTAATTTCTTATGAGTTTTAATTATCGATTGATCTTGAATACTGTCTGAATAAGCGCTTGAGTCGTGGGCTGGGATAGGAACATTCGTGGAAGCTATTCTTTTGATCTTTTGGGTTGCTAATTTTCACCTAGAGGCGTATGATAATGGGGAAAATTAGTAATCTCTTATACAATGCTCGTAACTTAAATTGTTGGTTATATTTGTGATCTTCCATCTTGGTGGATTAAATATTGGTTAATGGGAGCAGGATAAACATCTGTTGTGGGTAGGATTAATGCATCCACAGGGTTAGTCTTTTAGTCTTATTATCTCTTTGATTGTTTAGTTCTTATATTTATTTGCTTTATTTGATCTTGACTTTGAATTTATTATTGAAGTCCCAAAACCTTTTCAAAACCAAATCATCACTTGGATAATGATGAAGGATTATTGAGTTAGCTTACGTTTTTAGCGTTACAATCCATTGTGGATCGATACTCGACTTACCTATCTACTTGCGTTTCGTGTTAGAAAATAGTGTGATCAAATTTTGGCACCGTTCTTGGTTATTTAGATTATATAGGAATAACTTGCGATTTGGAATTATTAATTCAAGTTGTAATTTTATTTTATTTGTTTTACTTGCCACTAATTTCTCCTTTTCTCTCCGGGTAGTTTATGATCACAATGTCGGGGGACCACACGAGGCATTGTTAGATCCGAAATCGAAAATCTTGAAAGGAGAGGAGCGAAAAGAAGAAGGCGAGATGGCGGTGAATCAGAACAACGGGGTGTACCTCCCAGCGAACTTGTACCTCCAGAGCAAGTTCACATATTACGGCGAAATTTAATGAGATCTGACGCCGGATAGCGAACATGGGACTCTCGTCCGCCCGGTAGAGATGAGACCGTTGAACTATATGTCTGACCACCAGTGGCGGTTCAAGGTGGTGGATGGGGCCGAAGTGAATCAAATAATTTTGAGTTGAAGTCGTACGATCGGCGTGGTACAAGGAGAGCGGTTTGGAGGAGGTGAGCGGAAGATCTGAATCCCGTCTAGAGACATGCACGGATATATGTGACACCATCAAGCAAAATGGGGTGCCACAAGATACGATGCGGATCGCATGTTCGGATTTTCTCTGCGCAACCGGCGAAGGATTGGTTTAAGAGCACGGATCGAAATGTAATCAATAGTTGGAAACTTTGCGAAGTTTCTCTGAAATATTTTCCTCGGCTAAGCGCGAAGATTATAGCGAGATCTCCCTTCTCCCAACTAGGAGATGAATCATTTTAGTCGTGGGAGAGATTCGAGGATTATTGAGAAAATGCCCTCGGCATGGATTCTCAGGGGCGGCCGGATCACACGAGTTTATAGTGGTGACACCGCACGAGGAGCATTGTAGATGCATCGGTGGGAGGATGCTGTTGAGCCGTGCGTGGAGGATGCTAGTAGGATTTTAGAAGAGATGGTTGCCAGCGGCTATTGATGGCCTATGGAGAGACACACGTGGTTAAAGCGATTCTTGTCGAAGCCGACTCTGAAATACGATGATCTTATGGAAGTTCACTCTTGAAGAATCGATGCGAAAGGAGAGGAAAGCAAAGGGGTGGCTCACATCAACTGCTGCAGTCGAGATATGAATGAGGCGGAGGGCGTGAATTATATCAATCGGAGGAACTATCACGGGAAGCCGGGCATACCATCGAACAACAAAATCATCCAAATTTCCGTATACGACCCCCAAAACTTCCGGCAACCTCGCGAGGCTTCTGCATGCGAGAATGGAATAATTGAGTGGCGAAGGCGAGCTTGGAGGATATGATGCAACAGTTGGTTGTGAGCAACCAACAATTGGCGACGTGGCGAATTCATTCATAAAGCAACACAGGCGGAAGATGACTCATCAGGGTCCTTTGTGAAGAGCTATGGGAAAGCACATGAAGATGATGGAGAACAAATTAGTCGAATAGCCGCCAATGAGATGGACAACATAAGTCGGGCCAATTTTAGAGTGTCTGGTGAACCCAAAAATCATTGCAATGCCATCCAACTAAGGGTGGAAGAGCTTACGGAACCACCGGACTGAAAAGGCAATCTGTTGAGCGAGGAGGAGCTCGTGACCGAGCACGCGACCACTAGCCCGGCCAGTGAGAAAAGAGGTGGGCGTTTTTCGAGGCTCATGACCGACCTAGCGACCGCTAGGCCGACCCAGCGAGAAAATGTTCGAGCTCGGCGAAGAGCTAGCGACCGAGCTAGCGACCATGAGCTCGACGCGAGCGAGATGAAGTTCGTGTGCTGAGACCACCCTCGCGATCGCGAGGATGGCATGACGAGATCAGGAAGAAATACCGAGCGTACACTCCTCCGGTCTCGTTCCAGTCGGCTGTGACAGTATGATGAGAAGCGACCGGTTTATGAAGATGTTTGGAGGGTGCACATCAACATTCCATTACTTGATGCACTTTCGAGACATGCGAGTGCGTGAAGTCGAAGGATGCGGTGGCGATAAGAAAAAGTAGAGGAAGAATCGAAAAAGTTGATGATCATCTTGAAGCAGTACAAATCTGCGATTGGGTGGACTATCTACGATATCGAGGGTTAACCCTTGATTTGTATGCACGGATCTTATTAGAGAATGAGTATAAACTAAGGTGCAACCTCAGCGCCGCTGAATCCGGTGTCTGAGGTCGTGAGGAAGGAAGTTACGAAGCTATTGGGCCTTGGGAATGATATATGCTATCTCGGACGGTGAGTGGGTGAGCCCAACTCAGTGGTATCGAAAGGGGTGTCACCGTGATTAGAGGCGAGAAGAAACGAGCTTGTAGTAACAAGACTTGTGGCGGGATGGCGGTATGCATGACTACCGTGCTCTGAATGCAGCCAAGAGGAAGGACCATTTTCCCTTGCCCTTCATTGATCACATGTTGGACAGATTGGCAGGGTATGGGTTCTATTGCTTCTTGGATGGATACTCGCGGTACAACCAGATTGCCATCGCCCCAGAAGACCAACACAAGACGGCGTTCACGTGTCCGTATGGAGTTTTTGCCTATAGGAGAATGCCGTTTGGATTGTGCAATGCTTCAGCCACTTTCCAAAGATTCATGATGTCCATCTTCCATGGCTTGATTGAAAATATTATGGAAGTATTCATGGACGACTTATCCGTATTTGGTTCTTCTTTTGACCATTATCTCTACAATCTGTCCCAAATGCTACACAGATGTGAGGAGACGAATCTAGTGCTCAATTGGGAGAATTGTCATTTCATGGTTAACGAAGGTATGGTACTTGGCCACAAAGTTTCTGCAAAGGGTTTGGAAATGGATCGAGCGAAGATTGTTGCAATCGAGAAACTGCCTCCTCCTACAAATGTCAAATCAGTGAGGAGTTTTCTCGGTCATGCTGACTTTTACAGAAGATTCATCAAGGACTTATCTGCGATCACGAAGCCAGCGTGTGGATTGCTCGAAAGGATACCAAGTTCGTGTTCACTTGTGATTGCTTGGGGCGTTCGAGGGGTGAAAGCAAGCTCGATCTCGACTCAAGTTTTGGTCTCGCTGATTGGAGCCACCATTCGAGCTTATGTGCGATGCTAGTGATTGGGCGATGGGTGCCGTATTGGGAAAGAAATGAGATAAGTTGTTCATAGTTATCTATTATGCGAGTAAGGCGCTCGACTCGGCTCGGATGAACTACACCACCACGGAGAAAAATTACTTGCGATGATCTATGCTTTCCACAAGTTTAGACCTTATCGGTGGGCACCACACTATTGTCCTGTGACCATGCCGTCGTTCGCTACTGTTTAACAAGAAGATTGAAGCCGAGATTGGAGAGGTGGATTCTCGCTTCTTGAGGAGTTAAACATGGAAATCAAGGATAGAAAAGTATGCGAGAATGTGGTTGTAGACCACTTATCAAGATTAGAGAAGCCGATCGAAGGAAAACGAAGGGTGGGATCGAGGAGAACTTCCCGACGAGCACATTTTGAGCATCATTGATCATACACCATGAGTACATGATTTTGTGAACTACTTGTTGATTGGAGTAATGCCTCGCCGATGCGGTCATCATCGAGAAAAAAAGTTTCCGGCGTCGAGTTCTATTATTGGGATGATCCCCATCTTTATCGTCGATGTGGCGATGGCGATACGTTCTTTGTGTTCCCCAGGGAATGGGAGGCCATAATCCATGAGTGCCACAGTTCGTTGAATGGAGGCATTTTCGTGACGAAGGCTGCGGCAAAGGTGCCTTGAGTGGTTTCTTGCCTTCTATCTTCAAGGATTGTCAGCGTTTGTGAGGAGATGTGATATTTGTCGAAGGATGGGAAGCGTCACGAAGGATGAGATGCATGAGAAGAGCATCATGGAAGTGGAATTATTTAATGTGTGGGAATCGACTTTATGGGTCCGTTTCCATGTCTTGTGGTTTCACATCATCCTGCTTGCTGTGGAGTACATATCACGATGGGTAGAGGCGATTCCCACAGCCACTAGCGACTCCAAGGTTTTTATCAAATTTCAACACAAAAATATTCTGACTCGATTTGGGGTGCCTAGGGTGTTGATCAGCGATAGAGGGTCGCATTTCAACAACAAATGGCTAGGCAATGTCCTAGCTAAGTATGGCGTAAAGCATAGAGTCACCTCTCCATATCATCCGCATGCGAATGGGTAAGCTGAACTCACAAACCGAGAGATCAAAAGAATTCTAGAGAAATTGGTTATCCATAGGAAGGATTGGGCCAAACAATTGGATGATGCTCTTTGGGCCTACCGGACTGCCTACAAAGTGCCTATAGGCCTATCTCCATATCAACTGGTATTTGGAAAATCTTGCCATTTTCGGGTTGAGTTGGAACATAAAGCCTGTTGGACCACAAGGAGAATCAACATGGACTTGAAAGAGGCCGGGTTGATAAGAAGCGGGCAAGCTATTAGAGCTCGACGAATGGAGGAGCGAAGCCTTGAGAACTCCCGAATCTGAGGAAAGAGCGAGAAATTCCACGATCTCACTATTAGTCCCAAAGTTTTCTCAGGAAATGAAGTCTTGCTCTACAATGCCCGACTCAAGTCTCTTCTGGAAAGCTGAAATCATGATGGTGGGGCCATACACATCTACCAAGCACATGCAAATGGGAACTATGAGTTGCTCGACTCGGTGGTAATATTTTCAAAGTGAATGGGCGAGTACCTCAAATCCTACTCAAGTCACACTTCAACCCAGGTCGAGATGACCAAGCTTAATGAACCATGATGAGAGGTAACGTCGAGCTAACGACGAAAAATCTAGCACTGGTTGGGAGGTAACTCAACATATTTACCCGCTTTATGTTTTTCGTTATGTTTGTTTTGTTTTTTTTTTTTTCATGTCGTGTTTTGTTGGTCGCTTTTATGTCCCAAAGTATAATTGCTTTTATAAAAAAAAAAAGTCAGTACTAGCGACCACCCCCGCGACCGCGAGGGTGGCCGCGTGAAAGTGGGCAGAATGTTTTAGAAAAGAACTGGCCATGACTAGCAACCACCCTCGCGACCGCGAGGGTGGCCACGAGAAAGTAGGCAGAACGTATTGGGCAGACCTCGTGAGCGAGCTAGCAACCGCGGGCTCGATCGCGAGGCCCGACCCGACCCGAGATCCGGACGTCGACCCGCATGTTTTGACATATTTTAAACCCCCCTCCCCTCATTTTTCACACTTCACACACAAAACAAACACTCTCAAGCACTCTTAAGCACTCAAAACCCTTGTTCTTCATTTTTCTTATGCTTTCTACGTCAATTTCACTCAAGGTATGCTTCATTTGTTCAATTCTTCTTAGATTTTAAGCTTGTTAGCATGAATTAGAAGAGTTTTCCAATTATTTCTTCTTGTTGTGGAATATTGAAGAGCGATGAACTAGAGCTGTATTGTTAGATTTACATGGTTTTGAGCATGTTTCTTACAATGTTAGGTGTAATGGTGTTCATTGACATGAATTGTGGAAGTAATTGACTGCATTGTTGATTTGGGGTAAAAATCTCGAACCCTAGCGTCGATCGCGTCTCGCGGCGAAGCTCATGACAGATTAACTGGCCGTGAGCTTGCTGCGAGATAGTGCTAGCGACCACCCTCGCGATTGCGAGGATGGCCTGAGGACCTCGTATGTTGTGTTTTCACGTGTTTTAAACTTTGTGTGCTTTCTCTCCTTGTTATGCCTTATCTGAACATATATTTTTATGGGAGAGAAATTTGCTAATTCTAAGTTTTGGGGAGCTATATATATTGATATGGGTTGAAGTTTTTGTTGAATCTTTTAAAAAGTACATAAGCTAACTTTGAAATATTTTTTCGGTCAATCGATCGCGTACGTCCGGAAGCAAGCGAAAAGGAAAAGAGGTCGTTTAAATCCTCACCGAGGAACCGATAGATGAGTTCCACCCGAGACTTATGGGGTGCATTGCGAATCCTCTTCAAGGACCGTTGGAGAAGGTTGATGCAATTGAAGCACCGATATTACCGATTTATGTGCGCCGAGACACATCGGCGATGGGGATTGCCAATGATATCACATGGCTTGCCGAGAGGCGGTCTCTATTCCTTCCTTCTGACGAATTATCGGCGTCTGGGATCCTCACTTTAGAATTTCTATCGGCCGTTCCGTCCACAAAACACAATTCGCGGATTATATCACATTCAATTTGGCGGCGAGCACTTGACTCTCGATCGATGAGCTGAATACAATCATCAATGGAACCCCGAAGGCCGTTACATTGGGGATATAGAAAACTCGGCCATAGAGATGTGGCCGTTGTTTGTTGATCGATGGCAGATCAAACTCCAGTATTATGATGCCTCTAGAGGCGAAAGCAAGTTCAATCAGGAATCACGCCATCCGTTATTTCCACATCCAACCTTCACGATTCATACCCGCACCAATGTCGGCTGCCCTCTCACAAGACATGAGCCTCGTGATTGATCTTTGTCGAGACGAAAGATGCGTCGGCATGTTCCTGCGTAACATTTCGGATCGATCGAAGTTTCGGAAATGCGGTTTATATTGGGGGTTTGTCACCCTATTGCCGATTTTTGGGGTGACGATTCGCGATAATCTATCTCTCAATATATTGTCCTAGATAAGTCATACCTTTATGTCGAAGTTCACGAAGAGACCCGGTCGTCACCTCTGGTGCTCTCTCGACAATAATGGCGATCCGTTTTCACACCCAACACCGATCTCGCGGATTAAGCGACATTGGGCGACTGGCGCTGAATTGGAACATGAGCTAGCAATTTCACTACAAATGGGCTCGGCGTTTAAATGCAAAAGGAGAGGTAGAGGAAGAACAAGAGGAAGAGGAAGCGGAATGGGAGGGCAGCAGGGGCAGGTGGTGCGTTACGTCCACCACCCATCAGCGATCCGGGATCTCTGGCGCCTTGATCGGATAGATGGTCGTCTAGACCATATAGTATGACCTCCATGATGGCCCGGCAATAGGCCGCCCTGCGCCCACACGGCGCATCAAGAACACCAGCGTCGGATGATGGAGATGATGCGGCGATGGGATCGATGGCGATGATTCTATCCGACACGGAGTGGCGGCTTATGAGGTAAGGTCTCTATCGACCACTCTTTTGCAAACCATTTCACACATTTCACAATAAGTTTGGGTGGAGTAGGCGAGGTTGGTTGGTTGTGAGTCCTTTTTATGTTTTCGTTGTCTTGTAAAGTTGTTATGTTTTGGGGCTTTTGTGTCTTTTGTTTTTGTTTTTATATGCATTGATCAGCGAGCTTAAGTGAAAAGTGTTAACTTATGTGGCGATGATGATAGAAATTTTTGAAAAATATGTTGATGGTGCGCATGATTGATGGGAAAACTTATTTTAACCCTCTCGATGATCTATCTTGGATGTTTAATTCACCATACATTGATTATTTACCTAGCATGCATCTATATAATTAATTGCAACACGTTGGTGTTTTCTAGTGTTTACCTACAATTTGTCGTGCAAGGAATTGGATCGAGACTCGTGCTTTGATCTTACGGGTGTGTCACGATTGCCAAACCTCGATGCGAGTGAGAGCAATCTATGGAAATCTTGCAGTCGCCTTCTTCCTCACATAGAGATTTTCAAAATCTTAACTATATGAATAGTATTTTTGAAAATTCTTCTCTTAGGATTAGATTTTGATTTTCTCTACCTTATATTTATAATGCAACCTAGATCTATTAGGATAGGATCTGCATATCAAATAAATATAATAATTGTTTGGTATGAATTTGTGCTGATTCTTGGTATCGTTTACATGTTATTTTCATTAGTTTATCCTATTTATGCCGTTGGTTTGATTAATATTTATCGATTCGGTTTACTTGGTTTGTTTTGATGTTTTGTAGAAAAAGGCATTAAAATAGGATGAATTGGATCTTCGAGGATCAAGTTTATTTAAAACATCGCGATAGGAGTTCATAAACTCAAGCGGATCGTAATTTGGAGTTCGGACGAGAGAAGCGGGCGAAACGTCAAAGTCGCGCCACGACCCCCGTCGCGCCTAGCGCTGCGCCCGAGCGCTCGCGCACCGCACGCACGGCGCACTTCCGCGCCCGCGCGTGCCCGCGCCTCGCCGCCCTCGTCCACCCAGCGGCGCTCACTCCGGCGCGTTATAATTGCCTCGCGCGTTGAGTGGCCTTCGCTCTCTCCCTTCGCGCCCAGCGCTACGCCCGTCTTTCGCCAGCGCGCCGCCCGCGTCAGCGCGCATTCTCCCAGCGCCGAGTCCGTCCGTGACTCGCGCTCCGTCCGGCGCTTACATTCGCCCGGCGCCTCGTCAACCGGCGCTCGATGACCGCGCGCGTTCAGCATGCTTCAGCCGGCGCCCGTGGCGAAACCAGCAGCGCCGTCCACCAGCCTTTGTCCGGCGCCGCGCCTGCCCGCTCCGTTCGCCGCTCGCCCTTTCGCCCGCGTTCAACTCCATCGGTCTTGGGCTTCGCCCGGCGCCCGACGTGCGCCTTCAGCGCCGCGCCTACAGCGTTCCACCCCGTCGCGCGATGCATTTCCTTCAGCGCGCATTTCCCGTCCGTATTCGCTCATTCTTTCCACGTCGTCGGCATTTGACTCCGTCCGTATTGGGTGTCCATTACGCCCATTCGGCAACTCCTCGCATCCGCGTTTGGGTCCGTCCGGCGCTGGCTTTTATTTAATATATATATATATATATGCGCGCATTAGGTCAAAGAGGTGGCTCTCAGTTTTGGTTTTCTTCTCCAGGCAGCCGCGGGAGCTGTTCATCATGTTTTTCTTCCAAAGTTCTTCTGGCAGCGACACAACACAGATAAATCATAGATTTAATTGTTATTCTTATTTTCATCATTTGAATAATTTTAGTTTATCAGTTCAAGCTTTGGATTAATCAGTTTTATCGGAATCAATTTCAGAGTTTATTATTTGATGGTTTTGTGGGATTCAATTCATAGTGACGATGGATTGGATTTTCATGTTCCGTTGATTTACATTCGTAATGATTTCACCGCTTTCGTTTAATTCTGTTCTTGGAGATGGATTGATGATTATGTTTTTATTTGCAATTAGATTTAGATTAGGGATTGACAAACCACATGAATAATATGATTGCATATGCTTTATTCTTGCTTTGATTTATCGCTTTCATAGTTCTACTAGGGATTGACAACCTGGTTTAGATTTTGTCACGCCCATTCAGGAAGGCACGGATGTCGGGGTGTGATTAGGGGTGGGGGTTAAGAAGGGGATACATATAACATACATGATAAGAAGATGTGACCATGAAATCGGGCGTCTCCTCTATAACTAGGACATATCACGAGGGGAGGGTGCACAAACAATCCACCAGCGAGAATAATATCGATATCATAACCTCGGAAAACATGATCTTGGTTTATTATAAGTAATGCGAGAAAACAAAATAGCATTACATCCATCGACTAGACCGATCGACCACATAGCATGCTCATATCGAGACTCGCGTGAAATAACATAACAAATCTTGTTCCCAATCGAGAAAGCAAATAAGGGACAAGAATACATCAATGTCGAGTGCGTATATAACACAACATCGGAAGCATAGCATGAAGAACACTGCTCCTCCACCCCTCGGCGTCTCCGTCCGCCCTCGCCCGTACGTGAAAGATTTGAAAAGAGTTTGGGGTGAGTACTAAGCGCTTTTCGGTGGGGTTTTATCATAAATCGAAAAGAATCATGATGCGTGTTTAGAGCACTTACCTTAGAAGGTTTTAAAGCGTAAATCCACTTCTAAGTAAGCAAAATAGATTTTCATTTTTGATACATGATCCGTTATTCTTTGTTGTTCTCATCATAGAACCATGAACCACGGCTCGGGCGTATCCGCTTGACCCGTCACATGTCATTCATTCGGCGGAACATATCCGATCGGCCATGCCGGGCGTATCCGGTAAGGCTAACTCGGTGTGGACTTGATCAAATCCCCATCGAACCATAACAACCTCATTATCGTTTCCGTGTGGACTTTCGAGGTCTATCCCGAAACCATAACCACGTGTTGGGGTCTGTCACTTCGATCAATACTCGAGATGGTGATCAACCCACGAATAGAGATGCATGCACAACCATGATAGAACCATATTTGGATCGAGCGAGCGATAATAACTTCATCAAAACATTTCTGGCGCACATGTTTTATTTTGAAATATCGAGTAAATAACTCGAAAATAAGCATATATAACCCACTGAGCAGACAAAACGTCGGCCGGGAGATATCTACGGATCGATGACTTCACCGATCGCCTTTGGTAGGTACCGGGTAATAAGGCGGAACAACTTTTGGGTCGCGTCCCACAAAGCAAAGCAACATCGTGATCAAGCGACGATCGTGAAAAACTAGGGTTTCGACTTTACGAACCCACGTTTGGCACTCTCGGGTTTTCAAATCAACTTTCGATCACGAAGGAAATATATTCGGGGCATCAAGACCTATAATAGGGTACTTTCAAAATATGCATGCATGCGAGTTGACTCAAATCTTAGCGGTGAAGAAGCTTAATCGATGCTATCCTCGGATCTAGGATAAACCGTCCAAAATCGATGCATGAAAATGGAAACATAAGCAATATGCATAACGAAGAACATGGAATGACAAACTATGTTGAAAATGGATAACTTGGGCATGTCTTCCTTTAGAAAACTTCGAGCGATGGAAAACATCCCAACATGCGAAGCGAAAAAGCGAAAAAGCGGAATCGGTACTTTAGTAGAATCATGGCCGGAACTCAAAACCTAAAGGACACAGGCAAGGTGGCTCGGTGGCCACCGTCAGTGACGAAAGAGGCGGTCGGTCGGACATAATGGCGGTGCGGTTTGGCAAATAGGCGACCTCCGCCGTTTTCTCGCCATCCTTTAGAATCCCGGGTTCTATGCTATCGATCTACTAAAAGGCGGAATCAAAACAAGAAAATGACAAAAGCGAAGCAGGGGCTCTTGGGGAGAGGTTGATCGGCGGTGGTGGCTCGGCGGCGGCGTAATGGCGCGCCGTGAGCCACCGGCTCGATCCCCTCTCAGGCGCTTCGCAGCGTACACGGAGCTGCTCGGCTCTTCAAGTAAACACGGAGAGATGAAGGAAATGAGCGTTGAAAATGAAGGTCCTAGCCTCTGTTTATAGGAAGCGAAAGCTTGTTCTTCTTGTAATGACCACTTTTCAAACATAGCGGCGCAACTTTGCATGACGGACTCCAAATTTTGCAAACTTAGTACCCATGGACACGAAATAAAATACGGACTACGACTATAAACAAGATATGCTTTTAAAGACCCGATGAAAAGTCCGGTTTTCGATAACTTCCCAGTGCGAACGCTTCATGGGTGGTGAAAACACTGCATACTTAGTGTAATACATGAATTAGTCATAAGACCTCTTCACAGCAGCACGAGGTTTCGTGACGGTCGCATCATCGAAACAAAAGTCGACCTTTGACCTTTTCTCGAAAAAGCGTGCCATGCAAAGCGAGCTTAAAAAGGCGGTATTACATCCCCCTCCTTAGAAAAATTTAGGTCCCGAAATTTCAAACACGTGGAGAAAACAACTCGGTCTTGAGCCACGAACTTGTCTTCCAACTCGCGTAAACTTCATCTTCGCCGTGGTGATTCCACACACTTTCACCAGCGGAATCGCTTGTTCCTCAATTCCTTCACTTCTCGTTCCAAGATAGCCAGCGGTCTCTCCTCGTAACTTTCGGATCTGAGCAAGAACCACTTGGTGGTGCTTGATCACGTGTTTTGGGTCGAACACGTGCTTTCTCGGTGAAAGCGTGAAACACGTCATGAACATCTCCGATGCTTGGCGGCAAAGCTAACCTATGAGCAGCGGGGCTGTTCTCTCAAGAACTTGAAGGTCAGCGAACCTCGGTGGTAACACCTCGTTTCCCAAAGCGAGCGACTCCGATCATGAGCGAAGATCCGTGCGGCTTGTCCGCATAGGACTTACGCACATCTGAGCTTCCTTGATCCCCGGCAGTCGATCGATAACCTCGACCGTCTGTGAACCATCTCTGGTCTAACATCTTCCTCTCGCCCGCCCGTCCCAATAAAGTGGCGATCGACACTTCCTTCCGTACAATGCTTCGCAGGGAGCCATTCACTATGGTGGCACGATAAGCTGTTGTTATAGGCGAAACTCCACCAAAGGTAGTATCTCTTCCCAATTTCCTCCTCTATCGGCCACATTTGCTTTCGCGACATGTCTTCAAAACTGAATGGTTCTTTTCATTGACCGTCCGTTTGAGGATGAAATCTTTGTACTAAGATTGACTTGGTCCCATTCTTCTGCGACTCTCCAAAACCTTAACGTGAACCTCGGGTCACGATCGTATGTCGATCTTGACACACCGTATAGCTATCGATCTCTCTAACGTGGTGAGCAAGCTTATCTAACCGTCGTCATCGAATCGGTGAAATGAGCTGACTTGTCGATCTATCATGACAACCCGTATAAGCGGTGTTTCACTCTCGTGACCTTGGAAAACTACCACAAAATCCATACCGATATGATCCCATTTCCACTCTGGGAATTGGTAGCGGTTGCAACAAACTGACGGACGTTGATGTCGACTTTCACTTGCGACAAGCGAACAACGTTCCTGAGCAACTACATCCTTTTCGTCCCTTCCGCTTAAAAGTTCCTTTTAAGGTCTCTGTACATTTGGTGCTTCTGGATGAAATTGTATCGGATTGCCTCATGAGCTTCACTCATGATTTTATCTCTCAATTCCTATTGAGTGGCACACATAACCTTCCTCGGAATAGTAGCGCGTTGTCTTTCATACGTGAAACCGCACTATCTTCTAGCCTTGCTTTCAAGCGCATCTTCTCCGAGAATTCGTCTCCCTCGTTGCGCACTCACGATGGCTTCTCTCGGATCTGGTTCATTTGTCAGTGCGGCGAATCCTTGCATTGATTCCGGTGGGTGAATCACTTCCAGGGTGAGATTCTCGAAATCTCGAATAAGCTCTTTCTCTTGCGTGAGAAGATATCCCAACTTAGCTCTCGACTTGCGGTGAGGGCATCTGCTACAACATTGGCTTTCCGGGTGATAAGCGATAGAGCAATCATAATCCTTCACCAACTCGAGCCATCTCCTTTGCCTAATGTTCAACTCCTTTTGTTCGAAAAGTACTTGAGGCTCTTGTGATCCGTGAAGATCTCACTTAACTCCATAGAGATAGTGCCTCCAAATCTTCAATGCATGAGCATTGCTGCTAACTCCGGTCGTGAGTTGGGTAGCTCAACTCGTGCGATTTCAAGCGGCGAGGCAGCGTGGCTATAACCTTCCGTTACGCATAAACGCGACCTAAACAAGCTTGGATGCATCGGTGTAGACCACAAACCCATCGTTCCCTTCCGGTGCGGCTAACCTTTGGGCGGTTGTTAGCTTCTTCTTTAACTCTTGAAACTTGCTTCACAAGCTTGGACCATGAAAACTTGATTCCTTTCACGGTACATTGCGTCGTCGGCCTTGCCAACTTGAAAACCCTTGATGAAACGTCTATAATATCCGGCCAAGCCTGAAAGCTTGAACCTCATTAGCATTAGTCGGAACCTTCCGATTACTTCTGCTTCAACCTTCCTTTGGGTGATTTGATTCCCTGCGAGACGATGTGTCGAGGAACATCAACTTCTTTTAGCCAAAACTTCGCACTTGCTATACTTGGCATACAACCTCTACCTTTCGTAACGTTTCCGAGAATGGTGCGGAGGTGTTCTCTATGCAACTCTGCATTCTTGGAATAGATGAGAATATCATCGATAAAAACGAGCGAAACTATCCGGAATCTTGATGGAAAACTTCGATTCATCGGATCCGTAGCTAGCTGGCGCGTTGGTCGAACCAAGCGGCATCACGATGAACTCGTAGTGCCCATACCTCGTCTGAGCGCGGTCTTATAGCGTCCTCCATCACGATCTTGGTGATGGTAGCGACCTCAAATCGATCTTAGAAGACACTTGCTCCTTTGAGCTGGTCGAAGCGGATCGTCGATCCTTGAAGAGGATATCTGTTCTTGATCGTTAGCTTATTGACTCTACGTAGTCGATGCACATCCGCATTGACCCGTCCTTCTTCTTGACGAGCGAGCTGGCGCTCCCACGGCGACACGCTGGGTTGGATAAAACCTAGATCCAGCGACTCCTGCAGCTGCGCATTCGATTCTTGCAATTCTTTAGGTGCCGTTCTCTATGGTGCCTTTGATCTGAGTCTTTGCTCACGGTTCCAAATCAATAGTGAATTCCACTTGTCTATCGGTGGTAAACACGCGAGTCCTCGGGAAACACGTCAGGATATTCACACACCATGGCTCCTCTTGCAAGCTGTTTGTGCTCTTCATCGTGCCTGTCGAACTTACGAAAGTTTGTGACTTCCTCTGATCATCCTCATGCGCCTTGGTCTTGAGATCATTAACGCATAACACCCGTCCTTATGCGTGGAAAAAACTTCCACTCCTTGGTGTTCGAAAAGCAACTTCTCTCTCGAGAATACGTATAGTTGCCATGTGCTTTTCAACCAATCCATGCGAAGATGACATCGAAATCTTCCGTTAGATGACATGCAAATTAACAGGACATACGCTCACTGATTTCTACCTCACAGTTACGGCAAATCTCTTTTGCCTTTAGCACTTCCACTGACGGGATACTAATTTCCGAGTACTACTGTGATTTCTTGGGTACCAAACCCAACCTCTCACCGCGATTCTCGAAGCGAAAGAATGTGAGGCTCGTGTGTCAAACAAAGCGGCGGGTATATCACTCGTATGGATTATACTGCGAGATTTCAGGAGCTTGAAATTGCTGCTGGCGATTCAGGTGTACACCCTTGCTTGCTGCGGTGGCCTTTGGTTTCTGGCCTAAGGTGACCTCCTGCTCCGTTGTTTGTCCTCGGTGAACTGATTACGCCTCTGCGGAGGCTGGATCTTTGCCTTCAGGCGGTACCTGCTGCAGCCCTCCTAACGGACAATCTCGGCGTAATGTCCGGACTTCTTAGCGATAGCACTTTCGGTGCTACCTTGCACTGCACTCGCGAAATGATTCCTTTGGTATTTACGCACCAATGTTTTCCACGCTTTGCCGCATGGGTTGGAATTTCCTTCCCAGGTTGCACTTTCTCTCTTGAATGCCTTGATTCCTTGGAATCCTTGGACACTCTGGTTCCTTGGAACACTGATTGCCTTTCCTCGATCTTCCCATTTCCTCTTACCTCTTCCTCCGTCATTGGCTGTCAGGGTGGCATCGTTCTTTCTGGGGCAACATTGACTCAATGTTTAAAGCCGGTTCGAGGGCTAACGCATCGTCGGATCTCACGGTGACGGCGAAATTCGATCTTTGGTGGGTCCTCTCCGAACACATGCGCCTGGCGCCTCGGTCCGACCAGTGCGTAGCATAGCGATAGAGCGATTGAGCGGCGATCGTGCTCGGTGACCGTCATACCGCTCAGCAAAGATTCCGAACTTCGTTTTGCCTTCTGCTTGTAAGCGCCCGGGGCACATACTTTTCCATGAGTTCTTCCTTGAAATCTTCCGTATACCTTCCCCTTTGTCACGGTGTGAGGGTCCTTCTCACAATTCCACAATCGGCCTCGTCGGTTGGTGAAAGATCACGCAATTCGACTTTTACGCTTCGCGGCCGATGTATTGAAGATCCTTTCGGTGGATCGTATCCGATTCTCGGCGTCGATCGGTTCGCGAGACCGTCGAGCGTGGGGATTACGCCTCGAAAACTCTCGATCGCATGCCGGCTGAACCAAAGGTGGTTCTTGGAAGCTTCTTCCACGTTATTGTTTCTCACGGTTCCTTGTTACCGGCATTACGTACCGGCGTTTGAAACATTAAGCGCTTTCGCATAGATAATCGGGTATCATCGCATAACATATATCATTACCCATATCACATATCATCACATATACCACATATCACGCACGATCACATATAATCATGCAATCCTGTCAACATATCATCGTTATGCATTTCACATAACATTATCATCACACATCACATAGATCATATATCATCATGGCATAGCTCATATCACATGTTGGTGTCTGTTAATGCAGGGTTATCAGCAGTACGAATGTGGTCAAGCAGGCTGGGGGGAGGAAAGTTCATCGTATTGGGCAAATTCTTCTTTTGAAGAAGAAGCCCAGTCGATTTTACGAGGATGTCCGTCAGGCCATGAGCAGCAAACATATGATCCCTACTGGAACCAACCACCTCCTCCGTTGTATGAAGATCAAGCTTACAATCCCAACTGGCAACAACCACCTCCACCTCAGTATTCATACCCGCGGCCCCGCCTCGCCTCCGTCATAGCGAGTACCCGCGGCGCGTTCACCTCGGAACCCAGTTGGGAGGATGTGCTCGCTCGAAAAATAAGGTTGTCCATTCAAAAATGGATGTTCATAACTCCACACTTCAGCGTGTAGAGATGAAAATGGTGCAGCTGAATATCATATTTAAGGAGTTGTTGCGAGCGTGCGAGTGAGCTCAAATTCTTGAGAATGGGGTAGGAGAGGCACCGGATGAGCCGTTGCAACCACGTGAGGTGGAAAGCGAAAGTGGCTGAAGTCATACCTTTTCCACACAACCCGATTAAGCTCGGACGGTCATTTCCTTGAAAATGACCTATTGTTGAGAATGGGGTGGGAGAGGCACCGACAGTCGGCGCAACCACGTGAGGTGGCGGGGAAGAAAATGACGTCGTACCTTTCCCTTAACGGATCGGGCTAAGGCGGTCATTTTCTTGAAAATGACCTAATTTGAGATTGGGTGGGAGAGACTCTGACGACTCGCTGCAGTTAGAGGAGGTGGAAAAGCGAGGAAGAGTGGGAACATGAATCGATAGCATGCCCAAGCCCACTCACGGAGGTGAAAGAAAAATCAAGCGCTTGGAGGGATGAAGAGAGGGCGAAGAAAGAGTGGGCATGTGAGGTTATAAGCATGCAAAGCCCACTCACGAAAATGGAAGAACTACCTCAACCATTGAAGCATATGTTCCCGAGAGGAGGACAAAGTAAGGACAAAGGTTGTGGTAACTTCTATAATTTGTCGACATCAAATTTACCAAAGTATTGTCTTTGTAGGAGTTGAAGTTATTTATTTTACTTTGGAAAATAGGATGTTGAATTGAGCTTAAGCGATTTACTATCTGCTTCCTTTCTTGTCCTCTATGCTTATATAGTTCATCACGATGCTTTGGCGAGATGGTATTCCTGCGGTGAAAGACTATGGATAGTCCATTGTCGGCCGGATATGTCGTGCTCCTGACGTTAAGCTGAAATCTTGCGTGGGGAGTTGACCAGCAGTTTTATTTCTTTTTCTTTCTTTCTCTTTTTGCTTGTTTTATTGTTCTTTGATCATCATTGCCTTTGTGTTAGTTTTGCTTTAATTTGGGAAGAAAGGTTTGCGTATTTTCATCGGTGATGAGATGAGTGTGATGCTCCGACTCTGCGGCGCATTCGTCGATTATCGGGAAGTATCATCATCTATGGTCATTTGAGCTTTTAATTTGTTGAGCAGGGGATAGTGCTCAATTTAAGTAATGGGGATGTTTACTCGGTTTTGTGTGCGTTTCACATATATTTTGTATGCTTAATGATGTGCCTTGTGCTTATTTTGATTGTTTGGACTTAAGTTTGTGTCTGTCACGAATAAGTTAGGATTTTGATTTGTGCAATTGAACTACGTGGTATTGATCGGACCTTGATGTGTTTCGTTTATCTTGATGTCATGTGATTAAAGTGAAATGTGAATTGGCGAGATCGTGTGAATTGATTTTAAATCGGTGGTTATTGACGTGATTTATCCGGCTAATGCTAGGGGGAATGTTAACAGTGTGGTTACCGATATACTCGTTTCAATTAAAAAGAAAAATATGTGTAAAAAAGAAAATAAGGAGAATTAAAACTCCAATGTTGTTGAGATTGTATAAATGGAGGATGAAATTATGTCCCTCTTTCTCGTAAATTGAGAAATGGACATGGAAAACCACGTTAGGAGACTCGAGTTCATCGAGGTTCACCTTCGAACATTGTTCCAAAATCTGTTAATACCTTCTATGTTATCAAAACTTGTTGCTAAAGGTAACCATTTTAGTTAATTCACCTCTAGCGGAGAGTTGAGTGCGAGCAAAAATAACTTACTTGTTTATTTGATATTTTCACTATCTTAGATTTGTTTCACGTAGTCTTTGATTATGTATTCATCATGTTTGGGGGATTTGCAAAAGAGATTTGATTGATTAGAATAAGAGTGAAGTTGCATGAATTATCTTCCCTATTCTTATTAGTATAGACTTTGCTTGAGGACAAACAAATGGATAAGTGTGGGGAGTTTTTGGTATGAATTTGTGCTGATTCTTGGTATCGTTTTAAATGTTATTTTCATTAGTTTATCCTATGTATTCCGTTGGTTTGATTAATATTTATCGATTCGGTTTACTTGGTTTGTTTCGATGTTTTATAGAAAACGGCGTTAAAATAGGATGAATTGGATCTGTCGAGGATCAATTTTATTGAAAACATCGCGATAGGGTTCATAAGCGCCAAGCGGATCGTAATTGAATTCGGACGAAGAAGAAGCGGGCAACGTCAAAATCGCGCCTGGCGCCCGTCGCATAGCCCGCGCGCCAGCGCTCACGCACACCAGCGCGCCCCGCCCGCGCCCGCGCCCCCGCGCCCGCGCGCCTCGCCGCCTCGTCCGCCCGGCCGCGCTCACTCTGGCGCGTTATAATTGCCTCACGCGTTGAGTGGCGCTTCGCTTTCGCCCTTCCAGCGTGTGGCGTGCGTTGTGCTTCGCCGCGCGCCGCCCGCGTCAGCGCGCATTCTCCAGCGCCGAGGTTCGTCCGCGACTCGTGCTCCGTCCGTAGCGGGCATTCACCAGCGCCTCGTCAATCGGCACTTTCGATGACGCGCGCGTTCGGCATCTTCGCCCCTAGCGCCCGTGAGCTTAACTGAGTGCCCGTCCATCGGTAGCGCGCCCGGCGCCGCGCTCGCCAGCCGTTCGCGCTTCGCCCTTTCGCTGCGTTCAACTCCGTCCGTGGCGGGCTTACGCTTAGTGCCCGGCGTTCGCCTTCGGTATACGCCACCACGGCGTTCCACCCGTCGCGCGATGAATTTCCTTCAGCGCGCGCAATTCCGTCGGCGGCGCTCTAATTCTTTCCACCGTCGTCCGTTTTGACTCCGTCGGTGGGTGTCCATTTCTGCCCATTCGAGCAACTCCTCGCATCCGGCGTTTGGGTCCGTCCGGCGCTGTGACGTCGCCCAGAGACTAGCCGCGTCCGGCGTTTGGGTCGGTCCGGCGCTGGCTTTTATTTAATATATATATATGCGTGCATTAGGTCAAAGAGGTGGCTCTCAGTTTTGGTTTTCTTCTCCGCGCGCGGGGCTGTTCATCAAGTTTTCTTCGAGTTCTTGACGACGACACAACCACGATAAATCATAGATTTAATTGTTATTCTTATTTTCATCATTTGAATAATTTTGTTTATCGGTTCATGCTTTGGATTAATCATTTTTATCGAAATCAATTTGAGTTTATTATTTGATGGTTTTGTGGGATTCAATTCATAGTGACGATGGATTGGATTTTCATGTTCCGTTGATTTACATTGCGTAATGATTTCTGCTTTCGTTTAATTCACATTCTTGGAGATGGATTGATGATTATGTTTTATTTGCAATTAGATTTAGATTAGGGATTGACAAACCACATGAATAATATGATTGCATATGCTTTTTTACCGCTTTGATTTATCGCTTTCATAGTTCTACTAGGGATTGACAACCCTGGTTTAGATTTAGCGCTTTATTAGTTTAGCTTGGGATTGACAACCCCTGACTTAGGATCATTGTTTATTTTCTCGTGTCGGTTCTTGCATGTTCAACCCCCGATGTTATTAGAGTGTTAGGATTTAATGGCTTTCTGTGCGCAACACGAACAATGGCCCTGTTAAGTTTTCCTTGAGAGACGACTCGTGTTAACTTATCACGCTACGATTACCTCGTACGATTGCGAGTAATTTGAGTGTGTTTTTTGCTCGATCAATAATATCTCTTCAGATAGAGAGGATCAAAACAGAATCCATATGGGACTCTTAATGAGGTGGTCGAAAATCTCATAGTTCTAGGCCATGATGGGCCAGCCCATGGATCAAATGCAAGGAATAAAGATGGGCCTCAAATAAATTAATTATCTTATGTTCAGCCCAGAACATAAATTAATTCATAAACATTTATTCATACCACTAGAGAATAAATGTTGACTTAGCCCTTTATTTCCGAAGTTGAGTCGGACTCGCACTTAAACTTCACGAATCCCCGTATTTAATTAAGATATCATGCGTCCATTAATTATTCTGACGTTCTAAGCTTTAAAATAATTAATCTCTTTAATTCCTTAAGTAATGCGACTCGACCTTATTATTGTACTTGAAATAACTCAACTGCGGGGTTTAGTACAATAAACCTTTTGAGCTCCTTAAGGGGCGACATCATCCTAAATGGATACGGTGACTCGTCTGAGCAAATAGCATGACATTGAAACCTTGCCACCGCCCAGATCACGAGAGAATATTGGATTATCTCATGTAACCCTACCCATAACAAGTCAAAGTGATGGTCGACAACTCATATTCACCTAATACCTTATCGAGGTTTAGATCAGCGTAAAGTCATCGAGATCTAGGTTCTTCACGGCGGTCGAGATAGAAGAACTCATCTCGCGTGATCCATCAATACGTCGAGAGGCGTGCCGGTATAGACAAGCAAACAAGTCAAGTCACTTCTTATCTATACATGACTATCTGAGCAACTCGTCCTCAAGTTGTCTCGGTGTGATTCTTTTATATCTCATTAAGCTTGACCAATCATCTGAACTTACGTGATCTACTACACCTTGTATGATCTAACTTATATATGAGATAAAGGGACAAACATATGCAATTAAGTAAATAATTAGAGATAGGAGATTGTAATAGCGGTAAAAAAATATTGTATACAAGCTCAATAAAGCGCTTTCGATATACAAATCCACAATCTCCCACTTATACTAAAGCAAACTTTTAGTATCTGATGTGTCTCTATTAGCTATTACAAACAACACCATCACTTTGATTTCTCCCACTTATACAAAGTTTCATTTCTAAGTGGGTGTCATCTTGAGCAATACAAGTCCTCGAACATGCTCTTCGTAGACTTTTTGTGACAGGCTCTTCATGAATGGGTCAGCTAGGTTATCCACAGTACCAATCTTTTCAATCATCACTTCTCCTCGTCTAACGATTTCTCGTATAACATGATACTTTCTCTCTATGTGTTTTGTTGCCTTGTGGGTCCGTGGTTCCTTCTAGTTTGCCACTGCACCTAAGTTATCACAATATACTATGATACTCTTGGGCAAACAAGGTACCACATCTAGATCCATGAGGTAATTCTTGAATCATACCGCCTCCTTAGCAGCCTCGGAAGCGACTACATATTCGGCTTCCATGGTAGAGTCCATAATGCATATTGCTTTGCACTCCTTGAGGATACTACTCCTCCTCCCAAGGTAAACACATAGCACGAGGTAGATTTTTTCTCATCATGCTCGACTTGGAAATCCAGTCGAATAACCCAAGGCATTAGACTATCGCTTGGTAAACTAGCCTGTAATCTCGAGTCCTTTTCGGTGCTTGGTGTATGCTTCTGTGACCCAATGAGCTTGTCGGTGGTAAGGCGATATCTAGCTACTATGCCTACCGCATAGCAAATATCACGGCCTCGTACATAGCATTGCATACATGAGACTTCCCTCTGACGGGGCGTAAGGAACTTGTCTCATTTCCTCTATCTCCTTTGCATACCACATCACGTTGACATCCAAGCGATACACACAACTTTCGCTGGGCAGCGGGTAAATCCATAGGTCTTTACCACTTACGTCAAAGCGTAAGTTTCATGATCGAGAAGCTTGCTTAAGTCCATAAATGGACTTAAAGCTTCCGTACTAGATCTCTTCACTCTTGCTTACTTGCATAACCTTGGGTTCTTTGCATATAGATGTCTCTACCTTCTTCAAGGTAACCGTTTAGAAAAGCGGTTTTCACATCCATTGCCAAACCTCAAGGTTTAGGTGAGCTACTATGGTCGAGAAGAATTACGATGGACTTGAGCATTGCCCGCGGTGAAAGGTCTCATCGAAATCGATGACCTCGATCTGAGTGTACCCTTTACGCCATAAGCACGGATTTAAAGCGAAACCTCTCCATTGGAATCTTTCTTCCTCTTGTATACCCACTTACTACCTATGGCTTCCTTGCCATCTGGTAGAGTGTCTTTCGTATACATCCATAAGCGTATGGACTCGATTTCTAAGTCCATAGCGGTGTGCCATAATCTTGCATCGAGTGTCTTGTATTGCCTCATTTGTATGTCCATGGGTGGATTCTGACTTGCTCGTTTCACAGGACTAAATCCGAAGATTCACCCACGAACATAAATCGCTCGGGTTGACGAACAACCTCCCACTACAGCGAGCTCTTGGCCTGATAGCAGCGGTGGGTGCGATAACATGTGGTTCTCTATCTTGCACAACTTGCTGGGTAGGTGCCAACATGCGGTCGGTATCTCGGTGGAACTCGACCCACTTCAATTTCTTGAAGTATTTGGTGTTGATTCTCCCACTAGGCATAACATCTCATAACTTTGGCCTAATCGGTTGGCGAAATCTGATCATTTCTAATTCTTGAAGTATGATTTCAACTTTGGTTGTGGTTTTCATATAATCCTCTTCTTAGAATCGGGCATTAGTGCTAATAACGATCTTACGATCATTAGGACTATAGAAATAACCATCTTCGTTCCTCTAGGATAACTAATAAACAGCCTTGCTTGATCTAGCCTCCAACTTGTCGACTTTCTTGTTCGGCATATATCTTGGGCCTTGTCTCTTATGTGGTTTAAACTGAGCTGCGCCCAAACCATAACTTTCGAAAGGGTCATTGTTGGATTTGTATCTTGGCGAGTTTGGTTGAGCTTGTATACAATGTTTCTGTTACCACTATTACAATCTCTATCGATTTGAATACTTGATTGCATATATCATGTCCCCTTATCTCATATATAAGTTAGATCATACGATGTGTAGAAGATCACGAAATGCGTATGATTGGTCGAGCAATGAGATATAAAAGTTTCACAGGTGAGGGCGACTTAAGGGCGAGTTGTCGGTTTGAGGCTGCGGTATAGATAAGAAGTGACTTGACTTAGTTGCTTGTCTGTCTTTGATGCGTCTACGGCGTATTGAAGGATCACGATGAGATGAGTTCTTCTTTACGACCGTCGTGAAGAACCAAGATCTCGGTGACTTCGATGATCTAAACCTCGATAAGGTATTAGGTGAGTATGAGTTCTTGACCATCACTTTGACTTGTTATGAGTGAGGGTTATATGTTCTAACCAATTCTCCGCATCTTGGGTGGTGGCGATCTTGTATGTCACGCTAGTTATTTGTATCAGTCACCGTATCCGTTTAGGATGATGGCGTCCCATAAGGAGCTCAAAGGTTTATTGTACTAAACCACTGCGGTTGAGTTAGCTCAGTACAATAATAAGGTTGAGTGGTACTACTTAAGGAAATGAAGTTGTGTCGTTTTAAGCGATTGATTGCTATAAATGATTAATGGGCGTTCGATATCTTAAATCTGAGGATTCGTAATGTCTAAGTGCAAGCCCGACTCAACCCGGTAATAAAGGGTAAGTCGGCATTCTTTCTCTAGTGGCATGATCGAATGTTTATAAATTAATTTATGTTACGGGTGAACATAAGATAATTAATTTATTTGAGGCCCATCTTTATTCCTTGCATTTGATCCACAGGCTGGCCCAACCGACCCGTAGCTACTGAGAAAATCGGGCCCTATGTACTCTCGAAGGAAAGATTTTATTCTCTTTATCCCAGGATATAATTATATTTATGGTATATGCATAGATCCTTTCCATATAAGATTATGGTAATAATCACGAGGTATGGAAATAATCACGAGTATGGAAATAATCCTAAGATTATGGTAATATTCCATATAGGATTATGGTAATATTCCATATAGGATTATGGTAATATTCCATATAGGATTAAGGTAGTGCATTATAAATATAAGGTATGAGATAAAGTCAGGTTAATGCTCACATATTGAGAGCAAGATTTTGACCATCTCATATACATTGAGAGAAAATTTTCGAGTATTATTGAAGAGAGCATAGGGTGATTTCTTGTAGTATTCTCCATAGATCGTCCTCGCTCGGCGTTGGAGATTGGGCATCAGGGATCTGATCCGGAAGGTCAAAGCACGAGTCTCGGCCGTTCGATCCGTTCATCTCGTTCCATCGACCTCTTGGATCGAAGGTAAACACGTGAAAACCCCTACGTGTTGCGATTTAATTATATAGGCGCATGCTAGGTTTATAATCAATGTATGGTGAATTAAACACCCAGATGGATCCTCGGGCGTGGGTTAACATCGTTTTCCTACAATTGGTATCGAGCACGGGATCGAGAATCTTGGCTCTGTTGGATTAATTCACGTTTGATTATTACGTGCGTTTTATAATTGTGGATTTATGTCGTTCATCGTGGCTCGTTTGTTATATTGTCGTTTTGTTTTTACACCACGAGAAAATCCGTGGTTAGATTAGATTTTATTACGTAAATCTTATACGTAAAAAGAAAACGAAGCGAAAGAGCGAAGAAGCGAAGCGCCGGGAAAAAGCAGTCACTCGGCGGTCCACGGGCGGTATCTCGCGGCGAGCCTCGCGGTCGCGAGGCGATCGCGAGCGCGGGCGGCAGGCGTGCGTTCGCGCACGAGATCCTGGCGCCACGCAAGCTGTCGGCGATCGGCGATCGCGAATCTGATCGCGAAAGCAGCGGCGGCGAGCTAGCGAAGCGACAGGGCGCGTTCGCGCGACCCGGCGCTTCCGCGGCGAACTTCGCGGTCGCGGTTTCGACGTGGGCGGCGGCGTCTCGGCGGGCGTTCGGCGCTCGGGCGTGGCAGCGCAGCGTGCTTTCGGCGGGTCGCGATCGCGTTAGCGACATGCAGGTAGCGAGCGAGGAACAGCGCGGCGGCGGGCCTGCGCAAGCTGGGCCCGGCCGGCTGCCCCTTGCCGCGGCCCGGACCCGTTTTCGATTTTCGGCCCGTGCCCGTGCGCGAGGCCCATTGTTGAATCCGGTCCGTGCGAAACACGCGAGGCCCGTTTTGAAGTTTAATTACATGCTTTGTAAATCTATGTAATAGATTAGATTTAAATGTGCGGGTTTCACGATTGGGCGCGATGAGCGTTTTATTTTATTTTTATCGTTCATATGCATGTAGTGGATGTTTAAATTATGCGGTAGCATGCTATGTATGTTTATATTACGTTGACAAACCTTTAAGTGTTTTACGTAATGGATGCGCATAGTAAGCATGCTAGGTTTATCGCGTTTATCAAGCATATTTTAGAATTACTGCGAGCATGTTTTACATGTTGAGTTCTATAGAAAAGCATGCTAGGATTACGTGATGCATGGACAAACCTTTTGAATAAAAGACTAAGCAAGCAACCCGACAAATTAATTTTCAAATTAAAATGTCAAGACCTCCACTTTTGATCTCTAAACAAAGTGAGGCCTTGCTTGTGAGTGGCGATCCCACCGCGTGGCTTGCTTGCCTTGTTTATCATAAGTTTGTTAGATGAGATTTCTAAATAAAACTTTTAAATCTATTGAGAAGTGGGAGTTTCATGTGTAGCGTCCACAGCGTTAGCTTACGTGTGCGATTTTCATAAGTTCTCTAGAGATAGATATAAAATGAGATAACAAAAGAATTTGAATTGAAAGCGGTATGGTCCGGTGAGTATACCAATTCTAAAATTCATTTCTCTTTGTTAAAATTGTGGTCATTGCTTAGACATCACCTCAAGTACAACTTCCTTGAAGTCCGCTTGCGATAGTGATGTGGTCTAGTAAGAGTCGATCATTAATTTCATTTGTCGTAAGGATAAGTTGACATGGATTGAAATTAAGCGACTAAAGGTATATTTTAGTGCAGTGGGGGTTCATGTGTGGCGATCCACAGCGTGGCTTGCGTGTGGAATTCCTTGGGCGATTGGAGGTTTCAATTAATATTGTTTTATCAAAGGTTACAATATTATTATTCACGAATTATTTGCGATCGTATGCTTATGTGTTTACATTATCGTTTGAGATATGTCTCTTCGCCGATTATCAATATGCTACAAAATCCGTTATCGGTCCAAATTTTGCTCAGTGGAAGCGAAACATGGAATATGTTCTTATCATTTGAAGAACACATGTTTGTTCTCACTACTCTAAACCGATGCCCTAACGGCGCATCGACTAATGAGCGGCGAGTCAAGCGGACTTTGGAATAAGTCGAAACAATATGGCTAAATGCTATATGATGACTCGATGTCGAAAGGCTTGCGGTACTGACATCGATCGATGGTGAAGCGGCGATATTTGGTCGAGTCTCGAGTAAGTTTGGGCGATCGGATCGGACGATCGACTTCCACACAATGAGAGAAATCTTGGCGTGTAAGATGGAAGAAGGAAGTTCGGTCCATGAACATGTCTCCCATGACTCGTCTCATGGATAGTCTTGATCGGTTGGGATGAGGTATTGTGGTGAAGCCAAGGTCGATATCATCCTCAATACTGCCCAAGTCTTTTGAGAACTTTCGGCGTGAATGCGATCATGAGCAAGACCGAGTTTACACTTAGTCGGTTGCTTAATGATCTCGTTCTTTGCGGAAGGAGTTAAGGAAAAGGAGCACATGCTCTTGCTAGCACGTCTAAGGGCCCAAAATTTTCATCGCAAAATGGAAATAGAAAAAGGGTGCCAAAGGTGGTAGAGGCGAGGAAATAGTGGGAGTAATGGGAACAAGAACATGGTTGCCACGGAGGCTTGAAGAAGCGAAGGAGAAGGCGAAGTGCTTCAAGTGCGGTGGGCGGGCGTTGGAAGGCCAAGTGCCCTATGCTCGAGGCTCAGTGCATGCCGTTTGCTTTAATGTGAAACATGTTTAGCGACTTGTTCTACCCATTCTTGGGTAGTAGATCTGGCATGGCCATCATGTTTATTACACTTGCGAGGGGTTCTGCGGACAAGGGAGGCTGTTTGATGGCGAGATAACGATCTCCATGGGCAGCGAAAGTCGAAGCTGTTGCGGTTGGAGATGTTCTTTATGTTTTGGACAACAGTTTTAGTTTTGAAAGGCGTTTTATATGTGCGGATTTTGGTGGAACCTTGTTTACATTTGAAATTATTTACTCATGGATATTACATTATTTTTGATAGTGGTGTTTCTATCATAAGAAATGATGAAGTTATCTATGTTGGCACCTTATATAATTAAGCTTTATACTATTTACGCAAAACATAATACCTATAACTATGTTGCATCTTCATCAAACCCTAATAAGAAAGTTTTCTTATGAAGATGACTCTACTTTTCTCGGCATCTTAGATTAGGTCACATCAATCTAAATAGGATCAAGGCGGCTAAGAATGGGCGTTGGGTGATCTCACGGTTACTCCGTTCGGTCTGCGAATCTGTATAGAAGGTAAGATGTCGACCGGACCTTTCAGCGAAGGGTTATAGAGCCAAAGAAATGTTTGAGTTAGTCCATTCGACTGTGTGGACCTATGTCCACACAAGCTCGTGGAGAATGCAGTAATTTGTCACTTTCATTGTGATTACTCGAGAATGCGGATACATATATAACTGCGCAAGTGCGAATGCTTTGAGAAATTCAAAGAGTTTAAGGCGGAAGTGGAGGCGAAGCTAGGTAAGAGTATCAAGTCGCTGTGATCTGATCGCGGTGGCGAATACCTCGTTAACGAGTTTATGGACTATCTAGTGAAGTGTGGGATTACGTCGGCGCACTTCACCGACACGCCTGACAAAATGGTGTGTCGGAGGCGAAGAAATAGGACTCTTTTAGAAATGGTGAGATCAATGATGAGCTATGCAACATTGCCTATTTAGATTACGGGGGTATGCCTTAGAGGCGGCGGCATATTTGCTAAATCTAGTACCGTCGAGTCGATCGAAAAGACCCTTTTCGAGGTTGTTGTTTGGTATGCCCGGTTTAAGCCACATAAGGATATGGGGCGATCCGGCACATGTCTTTGAACAAGAAGGGCGACAAGTTGGAGGCTAGATCGCCAAAAGCGTTTGTTGGCTATCTAGAGGAGCGAAGGTGGTTTATTCTATAGTCTGAGGATCGGGAAGGTCATTATTAGCACTAATGCTCGATTCTTAGAAGAGGACTACATGAAAATCATAAGTCAAAGTTGAAATCATTCTTCAAGAATTAGAAGATGATCGTATTCCACCACCGATTAGGCGAAGGTGCGAGATGTCGAGTCTAGTGGGAGGATCGACACGGATACTTCAAGAAATTGATGTGGGTCGAGTTCATTTGGAGATACCGACCGTCTGAGTGGTACTACACGGCAAGTTGTGCAAGTTAGAGAACCACAAGTATCTGCTGCCCACGTTGCCATTGTGCTGTAGAACCTCGTCGTAGTGGGAGGGTTGTTCGTCGACCCGGCGATTTATGTTCGTGGGTGAATCTTGGTTTAGTCGGTGAGACGAACATGCGATAATCGACCCATGGACATCTGAGGAGGCGATCTGAGATATAGATGCAAGATCATGGCACCGCTATGGACTTAGAAATGGAGTCCATACTTGACTATGGATGTATATGAAAGACACCTCTACGGATGGCAAGGAAGCCGTAGGTAGTAAGTGGATATCTGAGAGGAAGAGATTCCGATGGAGGTTTCGACTTTCAAAGCCGGGCTTGTGGCGAAAGGTACACTCAGTTGAGGGAATCGATTTCGATGAGACCTTTTCGCTGTAGCAATGCTCAAGTCCATGAATTCTTCTAGCCATAGCGAGCCAGCCAGAACACAGAGGTTTGGCAAATGGATGTTAAAACCGCTTTTCTAAGCGGTTACCTTGAGGAAGGTAGAGACATCTATGTCGACAACACGAAGGTTATGTGGTAAAGGGTGAAGAGCATCTAGTATGGAAGCTTAAGTCCATTTATGGACTTAAGCGAACCTCGATCATGGAACTTACGTTTTGGCGGTGGTAAAGTCTATGGATTTACCAGTTGCCTAGCGAGAGTTGTGTGTATCGGTTAGATGTCAGCGGTGATGTGGTATTTCTTGCACTTTATGTAGATGACATCCTTCTAGTTGGCAACAACGTGAAGGCTGTTATCGGGCGTAAAGAGTTGGCTATCCGATCGGTTTCAAATGAAAGACTTAGGAGATCACGTACATTCTTGGGATCAAGGTTTCCGAGATCGCAAGAAGAAAATATTGAGCTTATCTCGGGCGTCTTACATTGATCTGTGATTACTCGTTTTAGTATGCGGACCGCGAAAAAGGATTGCTACCTTTCGGACATGGCGTTCCTTTATCTAAGACACGATCACCTATGTTTGCAAAGGAGATAGAGGAAATGAGACAAGTTCCTACGCTTCCGCCGTAGGAAGTCTCATGTCTGCAATGCTATGCACGAGGCCCGATATACGCTATCACGGTAGGCATAGTAGCGAGATATCGATCTAACCACGGACAAGCTCATTGGATTGCGATGAAAGCATATACTCAGTACGAAAAGGACTCGAGATTATAGGCTAGTTTACCATGCGAGATAGTCTAATGCCTTTGGGTTATCTGGACTCAGATTTCCAAGGCGACCGTGATGAGAAAAAGTCGACCTCGGGCTATGTGTTTACCTTGGGAGGTGGAGCCGTATCTGGCGGTGCAAAGGCGATGCGTGCGGACTCTACCATGGAAGCCGAATATGTAGCGGCTTGGAGGCTTCTAAGGAGGCTGTATGGTTCAGAACTACCTCGTGGATCTAGGTGTGGTACTGGTTTGCCCGAGAGTATCATAGTTCTTGTGATAACTTTCGGTGCGATGTAAACTCGAAGGAACCACGGACCCTGGGCGACAAAACACATAGAGAAAGTACCATGTCATCGAAATCGTTAGGCGGTGGCGTCTGATTGAAAAGATTGATCTGACGGAAAATCTAGCGGATCCATTCACGAAGAGCACCGCGCAAAAAGTCTACGATGGACACGTTAGAGGACTTGGATTGCGCTTGATGGCACCCACTTAGAAAACTTTTGTATAAGTGGGAGAAGCAAAGTGATGGTTGTTTGTAATAGCTAGTAGAGACACATTGTATACTAAAGTTTGCTTTAGTATAAGTGGGAGATTGTTGGATTTGTATCTTGGCGGTTTGGTTGAGCTTGTATACAATGTTTCTGTTACCACTATTACAATCTCCTATCGATTTGAATACTTGATTGCATATATCGTGTCCCTTATCTCGTATATAAGTTAGATCATACGATTGTGTAGAAGATCACGAAGTGCGTATGATTGGTCGAAGCAATGAGATATAAAAAGTTTCCTGGTGAGGGCGACTTAAGGGCGAGTTGTCGGTTTAGGCTGCGGTATAGATAAGTGACTTGACTTAGTTGCTTGTCTATCTTTGATGCGTCTCGGCGTATTGAAGGATCACGATGAGATGAGTTCTTCTTCGACCGTCGTGAAGAACCAAGATCTCGGTGACTTCGATGATCTAAACCTCGATAAGGTATTAGGTGAGTATGAGTTCTTGACCATCACTTTGACTTGTTATGAGTGAGGTTATATGTTCTAACACAGATTCTCCGCATCTTGGGTGGTGGCGATCTTGTATGTCACGCTAGTTATCATGTCAGTCACCGTATCCGTTTAGGATGATGGCGTCCCCTTAAGGAGCTCAAAGGTTTATTGTACTAAACCTGCGGGTTGAGTTAGCTCGAGTACAATAATAAGGTTGAGTGGTACTACTTAAGGAAATGAAGTTATTAATCGTTTTAGCGATCGATTGCTATAAATGATTAATGGACGTTCGATATCTTAAATACGAGGATTCGTAATGTCTAAGTGCAAGCCGACTCAACCCGGTAATAAAGGGTAAGTCGACATTCTTTCTCTAGTGGCATGATCGAATGTTTATAAATTAATTTATGTTAAAATTTGAACATAAGATAATTAATTTATTTGAGGCCCATCTTTATTCCTTGCATTTGATCCACAGGCTGGCCCAACCGGGCCCGTAGCTTCTGAAAATCGGCGCCCTATGTACTCTCAAAGGAAAGATTTTATTCTCTTTATCCCTGAGGATATAATTATATTTATGGTATATGCATAGATCCTTTCCATATAAGATTATGGTAATAATCACGAGTATGGAAATAATCACGAGTATGGAAATAATCCTAAGATTATGGTAATATTCCATATAGGATTATGGTAATATTCCATATAGGATTATGGTAATATTCCATATAGGATTAAGGTAGTGCATTATAAATATAAGGTATGAGATAAAGTCAGGTTAATGCTCACATATTGAGAGCAAGATTTTCGACCATCTCGTATACATTGAGAGAAAATTTTTCGAGTATTATTGAAGAGAGCATAGGGTGATTTCTTGTAGTATTCTCCATAGATCGTCCTCACTCGGCGTTGGAGATTGGGCATCAGGGATACGGTCCGGAAGGTCAAAGCACGAGTCTCGACCGTTCGATCCGTTCGTCTCGTTCCATCGACCTCTTGGATCGAGGTAAACACGTGAAAACCCTACGTGTTGCGATTTAATTATATAGGCGCATGCTGGGTTTATAATCAATGTATGGTGAATTAAACACCAGATGGATCCTCGGGCGAGGTTAACATCGTTTTCCTACGGTCATGTCGGTGACTTGGATGGTACTAGATTGAGCAAGTATGCCATTGTTTCTAAGGCGTACCCCAAAGCGAAATAAGCGATGTTGCATAACTCATCATTGATCTAACCATTTCTAAAGAGTCATATTTCTTCGTTCGACACACCATTTCTTTGTGGTGTGCCGGTGTAGTCTTGTTGGGAGATAATCCCACACTCCACCAAATAGTCCATGAACTCGTTCCTGAGGTATTCACCACCGCGATCAGACCGTAGTGACTTGATACTCTTACACAACCGTCTACACTTCCACCATAAATTCTTTGAATTTCTCAAAGCGTTCGGACTTTCGGTGAAGCAGGTATATGTATCCGTACCTTGAGTGATCGTCAATGAAAGTGACAAAATACTCGTACCCTCCACGAGCATGTGTGGACATCGATCCACATAGGTCAGAATGGACTAGCTCCAACACTCATTTGGCTCTATAACCCTTTGCTTTGAAGGTGCAGTCGATATCTTTCCTTCATCTGAGTTAAGTAGGCGGGAGCAGATGCGTAATTTCACCCAGCTCCATTCTTAGCAGGTCTTTGGATCCTATTTAGATTGATGTTACCTAATCTAAGATACCAAAGAAATGTGGTGTCATTTAGCGAAAAAACTTCATCTTCTTAAGGTTTGATGTAGATCTGACATAATTAAAAGTATTATGCTTGGCGAGAAATAGTATAAAGCGAATTATATGAAATGCCACCACGAGATAACCGTTATTTCTTATGATAGAAACACCACTATAAAAACAACAGAATATCCATGTATAAATAGTTTGGAAACCGAAATAAGGTTCCGTTGAAACTCCGACACATATCAAACGTCTTTTAATACTAAAACTGTTCTATCAAAGCATAAAGAAACATCTCCAATTGCAACAGCCTCGACTTTCGCCGCGTTGCCCATGGAGATCGTTATCTCGCCATCAAATAGCTCCCTTGTCCGCATGAACCCCTGCAAGGTGTAACAAACATGATCAATCGCACCAGTATCTACTACCCATGAATGAATAGAACAAGTCGCTAAACAAGTTTCCGTTACTAAAGCAAATGGCGTACCTTTAGCCTTGAGCATAAGGCACTTAGCCTTCCAATGCCCAGTCTCACTGCACTTGAAGCATTTGCCTTCTCCTTTGGCTTTTTCAAACGCTGGTAGAGCCCTTTGTATTGCTCCCACTCTTTTCTTTAGCCTTAGCATCTCTTGAATTCCACTTTACCTTTTCAGCATAAAGCAATTGTTTTCCTTGAGGTGCGTACTAAAGATTGTGCACCTTTGCCCATTTTGCGTTCCTCATTTACTAAATCCTCTTGCAATGAATCTAGAGTATAACTCTTATTATAAGGACTACTCCATAACGGAAGTCATCAAAGACTTGGGCAAAGTGTTGAGGATCATATCGATTCGACTCGTCATCAATATATCCTCCAACCAATTCGAGCTCTCAGAAGAGATTGATCATTTGCTCTACATGGTCATACCTTTGAATCGCTTTCCTTCATTGAACTTGACATAATTAATTTTGTCAAATTATGACTAGCGATTACGTCAGACTACTAACGATTTCATGAGATTTAGCCATATAGTAGTTGCATCATCCATCTCTTGATCTTTGGGTTACAGGACTAGCACATGGTGACCAAAGAAGGCACTTTGCCATTCTATTTGATTTGTCCCATTTCTCGTGCTCCTTGCGCTCCTCATCGATAGATGAATCGTCTAGGGATTTGGGATGGGTATAGTGAGTACAAATAAATTTTATTCGGTAGTAAGAACAATCTCAATGTTTCGTTTCCACTCGATAAAATTTGGACGGGATCTGAGGATTTTGTGCGAGCATATTGATAATCGATGTAAGAGATATCTGAAAGCAATGTAAACACATAAGCATCTGATCGCACATAATTCGTAACAATAATATTGTAAACTTTTGATAAAACAATATTAATTGAAACCTCAATTACCGAGGAATCCCACATACAATCCACGTGTGGATGTTTACACATGAACCCTCGACCGGACTAAAATATACCTTTTAGTCGTTTAATTTCAATCCATGTTAACTTATCCTTATGACAAATGAAATTAATGATTGGACCTTACTAGACCACATCACTTTCACAAGAAGAGATTTCGCGGGAAGTTGTACTTGAGGTGATGTCTAAGCAATGACCACAATTTTAGCAATGACAAATGAATTCTTAGAATTGGCATACTCACTCGGACCACACCGCTTCCAATTCAAATTCTTTTGTCATCTCGTTTTAAATCTATCTCTAGAGAACTTATGAAAATCGCATATGCAAGCCACGCGTGTGGGCGTTTACATGAAACTCCACTTCTCGATAGATTAAAATGTTTTATTTAGAAATCTCATCTAACAAACTTATGATAAGCAGTGCGAAGCAAGCCGCGCGTGTGGGCGTTTACTCACAATCATGTATCATTTGTTTAGAGATAAAAAGTGGAGGTCTTGATATCTCAATTTTAGAAATTAATATGTCGGTTCTTGCTTAGTCTTCGGTTTCAAAGGTTTTCCATGCGGATCACGTAATCTGGCAGGCTTTCTATAGAACTCGACACAGCAAAACATCTTGGCGAAATTCTAAAATATGCTTCAAAAGCGATAAACCTAGCATGCTTACTATGCGCGTCAATCACGAAAACATACAACATGTTTATCTCGTAATAAAACATACATAGCATGCTTCGCATAATTTAAACATCCACGACATGCTTTGAGCGATAAAAATAAAATAAATTAGATTCATCGCGGCTCACCGTGGAACACATGCTTCACTAATTTATTACGAAATTTGCAAAGTAAAGATCTTCAAAAATCTCGAAACGGGCCTCGCGTGCACGGGAATGGACCAGATTAATTAAAACTGGATTTGGGTCAAAAATTAGAAAACGGGCCGGAATAGTGGATCGGGCCGAATCGGATCGAAAAAATTGGAATCGAATTCGGAAAAATGGGTATGGGCGGCAGGTGCAGTCGGCCTAGTGGACTAAGCAGCGGCACAGACTTGACAAAACCCGTATTTAAGTTATCGCCGTCCATTAATTATTCTGACGTTACATTGCTTTAAAATAATTAATCTCTTTAATTCATAAGTAGTATCACACAACCTTATTATTGTGCTTGAGATAACTCAACTGCGGGGTTTAGTATAATAAACCTTTGAGCTCCTTAAGGGGATGTCATCATCCTAGCGGATATGGTGACTCGTCTGAGCAAATAGCATGACATTTTATACTTGCCACCACCCAGAATCTGAGAGAATATTGGGTTATCACATATAACCCTACTTGTAACAAGTCAAGTGATGGTCGACAACTCATATTCACCTAATACCTTATCGGGGTTTAGATCAGCGTAAAGTCACGAGATCTAGGTTTTTCACGATGGTCGAGATAGAAGAACTCATCTCCTGTGATCCGTGATACGTCGAGGCGTACTAGTATAGAAAAACAACAAGTCAAGTCACTTATTATATATACATGACTATACCGACAACTCATCCTCAAGTTATCTCGGTTGTGATTCTTTTATATCTCATTAAGCTTGACCAATCATCTGAGACTTACGTGATCTACTACACAATGTATATGAGATAAATGGACAAACATATGCAATCAAGTAAACAATTCGAGATAGGAGATTGTAATAGTGGTAAAAGGAAACATTGTATACAAGCTCAACCAAACTACTTTCGTATCTGAATCGACAATGATGTGTTAAAGCGGCATGGATGACTTGAGATCGCTTAGTGGTTGTTTTCACCATTTGCTTCATCGTGAGACTTGAGCTTCACTTTGTATAACCTCTATGTTCTGAGTTCTTTTAATTGTGTGGTATTGTGCATGTAATTATCTTCTAGAACTTACCGTGTTTTTACGTATCGATTTGCAATTTGTGTTTCGAATATGGAAAGGATAAAGGCCGTCTTTGTGACCAGAATTTACCCGTACACTAAACGAATGATATATACCATTTGTCATCTTCTTTTGAGCCTTTATTAGACTTTATTTTACATTAATCGGATGATAGGAGGTGAGGATGGGTATGGGAATCAAGGGGTAAATTTAATTTGATGTATTAAGTCGGGTTAAAAGATGAGAGGTACCTTTATTGAAAAGAATGGTATCGTGTTGAAAAGAATGGTACTGTTTTGAAAAGAATGGTACTTACGTGGAAAAGAATGGACCTATAAGCTCTAGTACAAAGAAAATAAAAGAAAAATGTTAAGAATAATATGAGCATAAAGGTTTATTAATCAAAGATAGGTATCTTGGTATGCATGAGCGTTGAGTTAGCATGTTGTGAAGAAAAGGAAATGGACAAAGTCCGTATAAGTTGAAAGTATAAATGGGAGTGCTTGGGTTGTATTTGAGTCACTTGCCATATATCACTACCTTAACCAATGTGCCTACGTTACAACCTATGGAAAGACCTTTTGATCCTAATTTGAGCAGCATTTGTTGTGGTGGATATATTAGAAAGCAGCAAGCCTATGGTAAGATTTTGCATGGCATTGATCTTTGAGTGTATACGTCCTTAAATTTCTTATGAGTTTGAGTGTACACTATATTATACACATGCCTTTGTAAGGTTGAATTGAATAAGATTTTTGCTATCAATTGTTGTACATTGTCGAGTTGTCTGATGTCGTCATGTGTGCTATTGTTTTCGAAATTTGAAAGACTTCAGAGGCCTGTTATAGCTACCACCTTTGCTGACGCTCGTTGATCTTTCGTTGTGTCTTTGTTTTTGTTTGAGGGAAAACAATGTTTCAAGTTTGGGGTTTGATAAGCGCTTTTTACTCGCTTATTCATGCTTTATTTAGATAATTTTAGATCAGTTAAGTGCGTTTATATAAGTGATTTCAATGCTTTTAGCCATTTTGGTGAACCTTGCTCTTGGGTTCTCTTTGGTGTTTTGTAGGCTTTCAAGATGATAATCGAAGAATGAAGCTGACACGAGCCAAAACGGACAAGACGAGGCTAGCGGCCACCTTCACGACCGCTAGCCCGGCCTCGAGCTCGGACGGAAACATTCTGGATAGTTTCTCACGATCGACCTAGCGATTGCTAGGCCAGCCGCGAGGCAAAGCCAAGCGATCGTAAGTCTGCCCGCGAGAGACGCCGAAAAAGCTACTGCCTAAAAACTAGCGACCGAGCTAGCGACCGTGAGCTCGGCCGTGAGGCAAAACCAAACGACCGCGAACAAGGCCACGAGTGCATCGAATGACTGACTGACTCAGAGCTCGCGACCGAGCTCGCGACCGCGAGGCGATTGGTCGCTAATTAGGGTTTTAGCCCTGCGCCTATATATACCCCTAGGCTTGCTCATGCGCCTCCAACCTGGAAAAGACTTATTTTGCACGATTTTCTTCAGTTTCTCACATACTTTTACTCTAGCTTTAATTTACTTTCATCTATGCATTAGATTTTCATTGTTCTACATTTATTCTACGCATCGTAATCGCTTTGGATCGTTTTCATCATGCAATTGATTTCCGTTCTCTACTTGGGTTTGGATTGAACCCGACCATTGTTCTTCAGCGCTACATTACGGGTTTTATCTATTTAATTATTATTTTATGGTTAATTCTTATTTTATTCAATGTACATGTCTAGCTAAATTCTTGTTCTAATCTTAGGGTTTGTATGATTCTATCCTAAGTGTCGTGATTCTGTTGTTGCTATTTACCTTTAGGCATTGATTTTTGATTCTTGGTGCTTAATATTATATGTTAATTTACGATCAATCATGATGCATATCTAGTTACCGATTAATTTCTTATGAGTTTTAATTGTCAATCGATCTTGAATACTGTCTGAATAAGTCTTGAGTCGTGGTGAGATAGGAACATTCGTGAGGAAGCTATTCTTTGTGATCTTTTTGGGTTGCTAATTTTCACCTAGAGGCGTGTGATGTGGCGAAAATTAGTAATCTCTTCCCACATTATAATGGCGAAATTTTTGGTTATATTTGTGATCTTCCATCTTGGGTTTGGATTAAATATTAGTTAATAGGAGCAAGATAAACATCTGCTTATGGGTAGGATTAATGCATCCACAGGGTTAGTCTTTTAGTCTTATTATCTCTTTGATTGTTTAGTTCTTATATTTACTTGCTTTATTTGATCTTGACTTTGAATTTATTATTCGAAGTCCCAAAATCTTTTTCAAAACCAAATCAGTCACTTGGATAATGATGAAGGATTATTGAGTTAGCTTCACGTATTTTTCGTTACAATCCATGTGGATATGATACTCGACTTACCTATCTACTTTGCGTTTTCGTGTTGAAAATAGTGTGATCATTTACATAGAAATATATTGTTGGTTGAAATCTTGTTTATTTTGATAAGCGAGTGCTTGTAAGTGAATCTGTATTTGCTTGCGTGATTATTGTTATGAATATTCATATCGATATTGATTTGTGTTGAAAGTAAAATGTGTCTGAGGCATGGTTACCCAGATGACTGGGGTGGAAAAATGAAATGTGAATATTTGTTGTTGTTTTAGGATGAACTAACATGTAGGGTTATGGATATTGAGTGGCCCAGACAACGTTGGTTGAGATCTCACAGGATGGACGAACAGATCCGTAAGTTCAGAGAATGTACCAGGAATGTTCACGAGCCATTGGTAGTGTTTATGGGAAGGTTTGTCGGATTATGGAGAAAGATTTGAGACAGTGGGAAAGTGTCTCGGTGTGAGGTCTATTACGGGATAGCGAGAGAGGCCAGCGGGTTGGCGACCATGAGCGAAAGCGAGTGCGTGATATTCCGTCGGGATCTATTCGAGGCATCTCGCTCTGGATTTCAGGTTCGCCGCTCGAGTTTGGAGGCGGTGGACCGATCATCGAGGAATACCTTACGAGGTATATGTGATCGTGAGGCATGTTCGGTCGATCGGATCGATGGCGAGGATGATATTCCTAAGGAACCATTAGGATAGCGACCATCGCTCGAGACGATCGTCGATTACATCGAGCGCCGATCACTACCCCTCCATCTACGGCCTTCACCCTCCGAATGACACGAAATGATTTTGAAGCAGGACACTCCAAGGTGAAGGAGATGATCCATCCATTTGTGGCAGAGAAGAGGCCGGGATAAAGTTACGATGTCATGGCGATGTCACGGTTGGCCACTCGGGAAGGAGATTCTGAAGAGGAGAAAGACCCAGAAGAGGATGAGGAAGACAGTGACGATTCGGAGGACTTAGTGATCAGAATCGTGGATGACTCGGATGAGGTCGAGCATATAGGGGAAGAGCAAGCGTCGGAGACTGCAACCCAGGAACAGTATTCACCTGAGACCCAGGCAATCAGAGCACATCTTGGATGGGACCATACTCACGAGAGGCTTGCTACCATGCGGTATCACTTTACCGAGGCAACGACTGGTCAGATCAGCGATGGGAAGGGAGAAAGAGGAGGAGGAAAGGCAGAATGGGATGGATAACGTAAACGATGAATAGTAGATGGGCATGAAGGACATGGATCTAGGTGGTTAGTGTGTACATTAACGATCATGATCGAGTTTACATGCGAACGAGCGGCGTCTTTTGAGTCGTGTCGGTCGATTCTTTTCTCATATCGACCTTTTTAGCGGCATACCTATGATCATGTATTTTGGTCCTTCATGGACACTTGGATAATTCGATCTTGTGTTGTCTATGACGGGATGTTTATGTTTTATGCTTATATGTGATATGAGCTATGCTGTGATGATATATGATCTATGTGGTGATGTTATGTGAAATACATGACGATGATATGTCGATGAGATTGCATGATTATATGTGATCGTGATATGTGACATATGTGTTGATATGTGATTATGGGTGATGATATATGTTATGCGATGGTACATGGTTATCCATGCGAACGTGATGCTAACGTTTCAACGTTGGTACAGAATGCCGAGAACAAGGAATCAGAGGAACAATAACGTGGAAGAAATCAAAGAACCACCCTTGGTTCGGTGGCATGCGATCGAGAGTTTTCACGCGGCAAATCCTCCTACATTCAGCGGTCTCGTGAACCGATCGGCGATAGCGGATCGATCCACGAAAGGATCTTGAATACATCATTGCGAAGCGGAAAAGCGGTGTGCGATCTTTGACTAACCGAAGGTGATTTACGGTGGGAATCCGTGAGAAGGACCTAACACGGAGACGGTGGAAAAGGTATCGTGGGGCGATTTCAATGAAGAACTCAAGGAAAATGCGTGCTGGCGTTCTGAGCGAGAGAAGGCAACAATCTTGGAATCTTCGTCGAGGAAGAAGGGCGATCACCGAGTGCGATTGCTCATTCAATCGTCTATCACGTTACGCTATGCACCTGGTCGGTCTTGAGGTTGCAGGCGAGCGAGTTCGAAGAGGACTCGACCGAGATCGAATTTTGCTCGTCGATCGAGGAGATCTAACGTCGCTCGATCCTTGGGCGAGCATTAAACGATAGTCGATGTTGCCCCAGAGAACGATGCCACCGGACGGCCGGTGACGGAGGAAGAGCAAAAATGGGAAGATCGAGGAAGAGGCAATGCGGTGTTCGAGGGAACGAGGCGGTCCGATGATTAGGAATACGGGTATTCGGAAAGAAAGCAACCTTGGGAAGAATTTCCAACCCATGCGGCGATGAGGAAAAGGTGTGGAAAAGCCTTGGTGCGAAATGCGGATGAATCACTTGGCGAAAGCATGCAGGTAACGTTGAGTGTTACCGTTGTAGGAAATCTGGACATTACGCTGAGATTGCCCGTCGATAGGAGGACCAGCGGTGCAGGTTGCCGGTGAGACGACGTCGGGCTCCCGAGGATAAACCACGGGCGGGGAGGTTATCCAAGCTAGCAAGCCAAGGCCGCCAACGCAAGCAGGTGTCGCCTGAGTCGGCCAGAGCACAAGCTCTCGAAAACCTTGTAGGTATAATCCGTATCACGCCCCAATTCACTAGGAAAGCCACGGATACAGGGGTGTGATTAGGGGTGGGGGTTAGAAGTGGGGAAGAAGGGGAGGAATACATAAAGCATACATAATAAGAAGATCGACCATAAAATCGGCAACATCTCCTCTATAACTAGGACATATCACGAAGGGAGGGGTGAGCAAACAATCCACCAGCAATTATATCGACATCATAACTTGATGAACATGATCTTGATTAAATACTTGTAAGGTAGGGAAACAAAATAGCATTACATCCTCATCGACTAGATCGATTGACCACATAGCATGCTCTTATCGAGACTCACGGCATGATAAAATCATAGCGAACCTTGTTCCCAATCGGAGAGCAAAATAAAAGACGAATACATCAACAACGAGAATCGTAGATATAACACAACATCGTGAAGCAAAAAGCATGAAAGAACACTGCGGCTCCACCCGTCAGCGTCGCCCGCCCAGCCCTCATCCATCTGTGAAAACATTTGAAAAAGAGTTTGGGGTGAGTACTAGCGCACTCTGCTGGGGTTTTAAACATAAAACAAAATCCATGATACCGTGTTCAGAGCACTTACCTTAGAAGGTTTTAAAACGTAAACCCACTTTTAAGTAAGCAAAAAGAGATTTTCCTTTTTGATACCTGACCCGTTATTACTGTTACTCCCGTCGTAGAGCAGTTGAAACATATCCCTTGACCCGCCAGCATCTCTCGGCCGGAACATATCCGTCCGACTGTAATATCTCGGCCCGAACATATCCGACCCATTACAATATCTCGGCCCGAACATATCCAACCAGCCCGAGCGGAGCGTATCCAACCGGCTAAATCGGTGTGGACTTCAAGGGTTGATCCCTTGAGAACCATAACCACTTCATTATCATTTCGTGTGAACTTGGGGTCTATCCGCGAACCATAACCACGTGTTCGAGGTCTATCGCCTACGATCAATACTCGAAGATGGTGATTGATAAATGCGTATGCGTTAGTATGCAAGATTTAAGCGATAAGAACACGAGGAGTTTTCGTGGTTCGATCAAGAATTAGATCTCGTCCACGGAGGAGATGATCCTCGGGATGTTCACTATAATTGTATTACAATGAGTATCTCGAGGAGCTTTAGTGTTCGATAATTTGCTAACCACTTTACCTTTAATCTAACTCCTATTTATACATAAGCGTAAACCTTGTAACGAATCCCTTGATTGGCGGGCTCACGATCATACATGTGACCATGATCTTCACCATAATTGCCCATGATTTCCTTTGTTACCCCATCATCTTAGCCCTTGACTCCGTCTTTAATTAGGGTTTTGATTAGGGTTTAGAGGTTATGTTTGGGCGTAACCGGGTAGGGCGGCATTAGGTCAGGGCCCGGCTCGTTTGGGCACGCTAGTGGGCTTTGAGAGGTTGGGCCATATCCTATCATAGCCACTTTTGAAAAGTCGGGAATAACCATGCAGGGTGAAATGGAGAATGTGCTTTCTTGGGGCGGGATGTTGCTTGGTGAAGTTGTTGTTGAAGGTTCTCGTTCTATTCTTTGCAAAGGAAGCCGAATTATGACACGGATAGCGATCTTTGTATAGGTTACACCGAGGTTCGGTCAGGCGGCTTCCGCTCTTACGGAGGACGTCGAGTCCGAGTGAAGGAGAATCTCTTGTAAGGCGGCGTCGGTTGGCGAGGAAACCGAGTGCGATTTGAATGGTACTTCTTGAAGGAAAGTCGAGCACGACACGAGCAGCGCCTCTTGAAGGAAAACCGAGGTTCGACTGTATGGCTCACGCCTTTACGGAGGGCGTCGAAGTCCGACCTGAATGGATCTGCCCGATGCAGGCGGACATGGGCGTGGTCAGGGTCAGAGCCTCAATGTAATCATTACGTGATCAAGCGGCGATGCATCTTACCATAGAGTCGTCATACGCGCCGAGGCGGTGGTTGGGCGCTCGAGCAGTGCGGCGCGTCGACTACATCAATCGCGAGATGAGCACGTGTGATAAATGAAGCGGCGGCTTTTAGGCGCCATTAGTCCTATAAATAGGTCCAAATGAGGCAGCTGTTCATTTTCTTCTTGACGCTTTATTCGGAGAACATACTTGTAGAAATTTCCCAATTCTTCCTTCAAACTTGTTGAAGAAGTCGGATATCCAGCTCGAGAAAAAGTAAGTATGTATTCTTCATCTTCTCATTCCTCTTTTCGCTCGATAATTACGGTTCGGTTTGGGTTACGGCGCCCGTTTTCCGATGAGAAAGGACTATATGTGCCATACCGCTTAGGTAAATCCATAGGACTTAGTTCTAGGGTTCCGCGGTGTCATCGGTATGGGGCGTCCTCGGGATTGGTGTGGCGGTCGGCGTTAACGACGGAGGAGCTTTTGGAGATGCGAATACCATATTCCGGAGGATGCATGGTGGTGCTCTTAGAAATCGAGATGATAGGCGATGGCCCTCCGGAGGATTTATTACTATATTTGTAGATAGCTTGATAGGTGGACTTAGGTTTCCTTTTGCCCTATTTTCCTTAACTTTCAAGAATATTTTGGGATCCCCATATATCGTGACCTCGAATTCCATTAGGTCGGTGGTGGGGCTAGAGTTGTCTGCTATGGCATAGGCGAGGAGTTCTCGCTGAAGTCTTGATGCGTTTTTAGCATCAAGTCTATAGGGGCGTGTATTATCTGTCACCTTGCACGAAGCTTAAGATAGCGACCCCTCGAAGGTGTCCCATTGGCAAAATAGATATTTCTTTTGCTGCGGTGAGGGGCATCAGAGTGCAGTGGGGACCTCGATGCAATAAAGGCGTGAAAATCGGGGCCTCTGGGCCATATGGAGAAATGTTGAATGATCTTGGTGAGATATTATCGATTAATTATATCGAGGATGACACGAAAAATCTTTGAAATTTGAGTGTTTATAGGTCGAGCGCCGGTATCAGTCGATTTGGGTGAGGCAACCTTCTTCTTTTTATTCTTCCCAAATCGATTTCGTTGTGCTAAAGAAATTATTATTACGTGATGCGGTGAAGATTGACCCCAGCGAGAGAAGTTAAGATAACGGGCTCGTGCCTGCACCATCTGAGCGAAAGGAGTAGCCGAAGAAGAAGCGGCGGGGCGAGTCCACCCGGCCCGTGGTGGTGGTGGGCATACGAGAGACTCTTGGCGGGACCTCGAGCGACCTCGAGCCCGGCCAGCCCGGAGATAGAGGTTCATGGCTGCTCCTTGCAGAGTGCTGGGCTTCCGGCCTCCTTTATCCTTCCCAAGGTATAAGTCGTTGCTCTTCTCCTTTGTAATTTTATGGTTATCGTTGCTTAGCTGTTTTATATTCGGGATGCAGCCTCGGTGGCGGGCGAGATGCACCGCATAGCCGGTCGTTCTTGAGGCGCCTTGCAATGCAGGCGGTGGAGAGAAAGCGGCTTCTGAAGCTCACGAGGGCTCTTCTTGAATCAGCGGCCTGTGCAAAGGCGGCTTGAGGCGCCACGAAAAAGAAGGATCGGGCCTGCGGCGGCCCGTGCAGTGGGCGCCCGGGAGGAGGCGGCGAGGCGGAGAAGAAGGCTGTGCGGAGACAAGTGCCTTCTTGGCGAGCGAGGACCTATCTTGAGGGCCCGCCCGGCGAGCTTATTGAGTCGGAGAGCTTTCCTCCTTTATCTCAGGCACAGCGGTGTAATGAGGCCGCGGTGATATTAGCCCGCTGGAAAAGCTGGCGGCCGAGAGACTGATTTGACAAGGCCCGGCCACGGTTGGGTCGAGGTCGATCCTCGGGAGGTGTGTATGAATTATGCAGTATAATCGCAGGGCGACCTCCTTCCGTGGTGGATACCTGGCATCCTCTGCCTCGCCTCGCTCGGCGGGGGCGTAACTCGGTCTGAGGAAGATGAAGGCGTGGAGCTTGAGCATTCCTTGCGAGGTGAGCCGAAACCGAGAGGCGGGGCCGAGCTCGGACGTCCCTTGGGAGATCGGCGGCCGTTGGAGGAAGCGGCGGTGGTGGCGGCGGCGGTGGCGCGGCGAAGGTTGGTGGGTTCGGCAATGAGCACGAGGTCGGTGGACCTAATGTAATAAGGCGATTTGCGGGGTCGATAGGACCTGCGTTGTCTGAACCTACTTTGAATAATAGACACAACTTCTTGAAATGCGTTTTGTCTTGTTTATTTCTAACACTCCATATCTCAATACTTGGACTCGATCATGAGCTGTGACAAAGTGAAAAGAAGTCCGAGGTGCTCTGGCGAGAAGGATGAAGAGGTGGCCTTTTTGGAGGTCGATGCCGAATGACCACGAGTTACGGTCATCATGGATGTCATTTCGGCATCGTCGGCGAGCGAAAAGAAGTTGCATGAGGCCCATTGCGAAGTGGTTCGTCTCACTGGTGAAAGAGGCTCTTAAGCTAGGATCGCTCGACTTGGAGCCGGAGGCGGGATTGTTTGCCGGCGTGATTCGAGGCGCGATGATCTGATCGAGCGGCTCGGTGACGGAGAAGGCTGGCTCGGATCTCGGAGGAGCATAGTGAATATGAGAAGGTGATCCATGATCGGTGGGGTCACCATATCGGAGATTGATGACGGTCACGAGCTTGCTCGCATGGGGCATGGTCTTGAGAGGCGAGGAGGGGCCTAATAGCAAGGCTTTAAAGACTACCCAGACTCCATCGTGGAATATGCCCGATCTGAACTTGTGCATAGCGGCGCTTGCCCGCCCATAGCGAGCACATGGGTGGTCAGCGTTAGGCGCCCGGTGGGGCGGCTATCTTGATCATGCCGAGGTGCTCGAGGTTGTTTAGCTTCCGCCCACTTTCAAGGCGAGGACCTTGGCCCGTGCTCAGTCTGCGAGGAAGGAGGGGCGGTCGGGGTCGTGGTCGCGCTTGGTCGGGCGGCAAGCCTTGGGGTGGGAGATCATCCTTTCGGGTCGGGGTGAAATCGAGGCCGGAGTGTTCCGGAGTAGGCCATGGGGTCACCGGGTCCCCCCAGCCCGGTCGGGGTGTCCCGGGCACATGTCCGTGCTTACAGGTAGGCAGCGGGGATCTTGGCCTTATTGGTGGTCGAGGCACGAGTTCATTCGAGGAGTTCATCGCCGTCACGGAGATTTTGTGGAGGACTGGTGTAGCTTCAGCGAGACCCGGCGAAGTGGGGCTAGGAAGCCCGAATGAGTTGTATATAGCTTAGGACTTTGTATATAGTCGTAAATGTATTTGGACTCGTTACGAAGTGTATATTTTCCCCTTTGAGAGGTACAAACATAGCTTAGGACTTCGTTTTGGTCGTAAACATTTTAAAGCTGTATCTGAGTGTATATCTTCCCAAATAAAGGGGCATAATTTGATGAGATCAAGCGGATGGCTTTTACATGTAGATATTTCAACTTAATGAGTAATCTGTGTGCGTGCATGTGAGCGTTCAATTTAATGAGTAGTCTATATGTGTTGCCTTTGAGGCGTTCAATTCAATGAGTAATCTCTGAGTCGCGGCGTGTGCTTAGTGAGTACCCTACTTAGTGGGTTTTCATCTTCGTGAGGCGTCCCCGTGAAGGTTTAAATCGGTATATCCAATAGATGTTTGCATATGAATAAAATGAGGCGAGTGAAATACTCATTAGAAAAATAAATATTTTATTCAACAAGTATATAACATCGCGCTTGGCAAAGCAATAAGGAGACTAACGAGACGATGATCGAAATCGAAGCTATGTAAAGTACCTCCTTAAATGAGTGATATGCCGAGTTAGGGGATAAGCACACGGATAGGTGAGATAGCTTGTAGCCCCTTGCCGAGGTCTCGTGAGCAGCGGTATGGGCCTTCCCATGTCGGATCCAACTTGTTAAGGCGCTCGGCTCTGCTGGCTTCATTATTTCCTAGGGCGAGTCGCCTACTTGCGGTCACGGAGGCTTTGACCCTTTGTTGTAATACCTGGTGCGACTGACCTTGTTAGCTTAGTTTATGAAGGCGAGTTCGCGTTTCTCTTCGAGAGCATCAAGGTTGGCCAGCAGGTCGTCCTCGTTCCCATCTGGTCAAAGTGAAGAGTGTGTGGGCTTGGTGCGCGATTTCGGCCGGTATGGCGACCTCGGTTCCATAGACCAGTGAAAGGCGTTTCTCGTGCGAAGTCCGGTGTGGATTACAGTAGGACCCGGAGGACTTGGGGAGGTTTTAGCCCGATCGCCTTTAGCTCGGTCTATCCTCTTCTTTAATCCTTATGCGATCGTGCGGTTCGTCAACGGTTTGACCATTTACTGCGGGTGTCACGGTAGAAGTGAAGCGTTGTTCGATCTGGAGCTCTTCACACCATTTCTTGAAATTTTGTCCACTAGGCTGGGTGCCATTGTCGAGAGATCGAGAATGTGCGGTATGCGAAGCAGCGCGACTATGTTTTCCACACGAATATACGAATCCTTTTGCTCGTGAGGTTGAAAGTGGCTCGGCTTGACCCATTTTGTGAAGTAGTCTATGGCTACGACTAAATATCGGGCTGACACGGTGCTCGGTCGAGCAGACCAGCGATGTCGATCCGCTGCATGAAAGGCCACGGACTGCGGTACGCTCGGATCGGTGCGAGGTAGCTTTTGACCATGGAGTGAAGGCGGCGCGGACACTTTTGGCGAGCTCGGTCGAATCTTGAATAAGGGTGGGCCAATAGTATCCCGACCTCGGCGTCTTCTTTGAAAGAGCCGTCACCGATGTGGCTTCCGCAAGATCCTGTGGATCTCATTAAGCACGTAGTCGAACCGGCCCAAGGCACCTCGGGAGGGTTGAAGGTAAGACTTCCGGTAGAGAGTGCCCTCATATATGAGATACTACGGATTTCACCATCATCTTTTAGCCTCAAGCGGTCACGAGGTAGTGTACCAACTTCGGGTAGGCTTTCGGGCGTCGTCGGTTTAGCTCAACACGAGATAACACCGGCGTGGGGCGCCTCGATCTTACGGAATGAACTTTCTCTCTTGGCGGTTGCCGATGGCGAAGCCAACTTACTAAGGACGTCGGCTCGGCTTTTCCCTCGTGGGATTTGGTGAATCTTGAAATACCTAAATGAGGTCGACCTTACTTTGCCTTCTCAAGGTATTGCTTCATTCGATCTTCCTTGGCCTCGTATGTGCTAGGACACAGTTTACCACGACACAGGAATCTCGAATATCTGGACTTTGTCCACTTTCAATTCCTGCGGGCGGAGTCACGAGATCGGTGCTTCAGACTCCACTTCGTTGTTGGTGGTCGGGAAGGTAAGCCGGGGCGTCGTCAATTCTTGCTTATACGGGCGAGGAGGAGGATGCCGCTCCATTGCCCGTCTTGCATGAAGCTCCATCCACATACATCATCGGCAACCATCGGGCGATGAAGGGACGAGTTCCTCCGCCTGTGAGGCGGGAGTGACCTCATTGGTAGAGCCGACCTGGTGAATTTGGCCTCACTTGAAATCGGCAAACTTGCCGCTTTATGGCGGCTGGGAGTGCGAGATGTCGTGCTCGCCGAGCTCCGATGCCCACTTGGCTATCGTCCGGATGACTACGGCTTTGACAAGACTTGTCTTAAAGGTAAGTCCGTTAGTACACAGACGGAATGGGCTTGAAAGTAGGGTCGGGCGTCGCTTGGCGTTCACGGGGCGAGCTACCTTCTCGAGGTTGGTGTATCTTGTCTCCGGTCCTTTGAGAGCCGGTGATGAAGTAGATGGGGAGTTGTCGTCCCGTCTCATCTCGCACCAAGATACCGATGATTGCCTCGTCCGTGGCGGACACAGCGATAGGGTTTCACCTTGCTTGGGCGGATAGGGTTGGCGGTCGGCGAGATATTCCTTGCATTGTCTGAAAGGCGACACAGTGTTCTTCTGCCGAGTAATCTGGAGCTCTCCTCAGGATCTTGAAGAAGGGAAGCTGCTTCTCGGCAGCTCGAGATAGGAATCTGCTGAGGGCGGCTAGGCATCCGGTGAGTTTGTGTATTTCACGGATGGTTCTTGGCACCTGCATGTCGAGCACTGTCTTCACCTTGGTAGGATTGGCCTTCAGGCCTTCTTGAGAAACCCAGCATCGCAGGAATTTACCCGTCTTCACCACGAATGTGCCTTACAGGATTAAGCTTGAGGTTGGCCGACTGAGGAGGCTGGAGGATAGTTTCGAGGTCGACTCGCGCTTGATTCTCGGCTTTTTACTTTTGACTACTATATCGCCGACGGACTTGACAACGATTTCCCTATGTGATCTTTGAAGATCGCGTCCACCATCCTTTGGTAGGTAGCTCCAGCGTTTTCGAACCGAAAGGCATCTTCCGGTAGGCAAAGACACCGAAGTCAGTGATGAACGTTGTTTTTGGGGCGTCCTCCGGGCTCATCAGGACTTGGTGGTATCCCTTGTATAAATCCAGGAAACTGAAGATCTCATGTCCCACCAATGCCTCCACCTTCTTGTCAATGTCGGGGAGGGGGTAACAGTCCTTTGGGCAGTGTTTATTGAGGTCGGTATAGTCGACACACATGCGCCATCCACTCACGGCTTTGAACCTGGCTGGATTAACCATCCGGGTTGGGTATTGACCTCGTCTTTGGTTTTAGCCTCACAGGTTGGGTTACCTTGTCCGCTATGACTGATTTGCGCTCCGCGGCAAAACCTCTTCTTACGCGAGGCTGGTTTAGTGGCGGATCGATGTTGAGGCGATGAGTTATGAGCTCGAGGCGAGACCCGGTCATGTCAAGTGGGGACCATGCAAATACATCCCTATATTCCTTAGCGCTGCATAACTTTGTTGGCGAATATTAGGCTGAACCTTGGGTGCCGACCTTGACAACTTTGGAAGGGTTAGGTAAATCGTATAGTGAAGATTCTCGGTCGGGTCATCACGAGGTGGCAACTTCGGGTTACAATGTAATGCTAGGCATGAGGTGAGGCCGCATCTTGGGTTGAGACTCGTAGGCATTCTTTAGGCTGCTTTGTTTGGTCACCCTAAATGCTTAACACTCCACGGGGTGGGTATCTTAATGGTGAGGTGGTACACGGAGTGAAGCGGCCACAGTTGCGTCTGACGATCTCTTCCCGGATAATGTTGTATGGAGAGGAGCTCGGACAAAGAAAAATTGAATGGCCTTGGTAACCGACACGGGAGCACGTTCTACGATAACAGGAAGGGTAATAACGTCCTCGGGTTGAACCGCCTCTGAGTAAAGCTCCATGGCGGGAAGGTGCGGGATGTATAATTCCTCCAACATCAAGTTTATCCAGGCGGCTCACGGAATATGATGCTAACGGAGGCTCCGATGTCAATGTAGACTCGATGTACGTTCTTGTTGCCCACCACGGCTTGTATAGTAATGGCGTCTGGTGAGGCATAATCTTGGGTATTGGAGTCGTCTTTGGAGAACACGATGTTCTCTCCATCCGGAGTCGCTTGTTTTCGGCTCCTCGAAATTCGACCTCCGAGCCTCATTTCTAGCGGCGACCTCAAATCGTACCAATGGGCGATTCGGTTATAGCATAGACACTGCTCCATTGCATTGGGACCTTCGTCCTCGTCATCTTCAGTCATTTGCCCGTTGAGGTCGGTCCGATTGTTACCACCTCCATTTTCCCTCTGCGCTTTTATTACCGGCCCGGGTCGGCGATGTACTTCTTGGTATTTCATTCTTTGGCGAGCTCGTCAATGCGTGAGCTCAAGATCTTGCAATCTTACGTATCGTGACCGTACCCACGGTGGTAGTCACAATACTCTCCTTGACTTTTTTGGATCCTCGCTTTCATAGGAGGGTTTTGAAAGAGCTCGGTGTGAAGCTCAAATATTTCATACGAATTTGGCGGAGGGCGCCGCTATTGCCGGGGTTTGGCGAGGTCCCGCCTTGATTCTCTGGGCCCTTTTCGATTCTCTCGAGCATAACTTCGGGTTCGAGACCTCGGCCTCGATCCTCTGGGCTTCCTTCTTTCGATCCACCGCTCATCCGGATCTCTCTCTCTTTCGGTCCGACTCGTCCCTTTGGCGAAGTTGTCGGCAAGGTCCAAAGCGACTAGCCGTCTTCGGTACATTCACGGTGATCTCTTTATTCGAGCACCGGTCGGATCTCGTTCTTAAATCGTTGATGATGTAGAGATCGTTCATCGCCATCTATTTTAAGGGACTCCATGATGAATCTTGAGATGAAATTCGACATCGTCTCGTCCCGTCCTTGGCGGATTGTAAGCAGATCGGATGAAGGTTGTTGAGGCGGCATCTTTTGGTAAAAACACCATTTGAACTGATCCATGAGGTCTTTGAAGCAATGGATGCTGTTCTGGCGAAGTGAGGTGAACCAACGTCGGGCGTTGGAGATCAGCACCTCGGGGAAGACCTTACACATGTGGAAATCTTCCATCCCTTGGTTTGCCATGTTAGTGGTATAGGCAAATAGGAAGTCAGAAGGATCTCCAAGGCCATCGTATGCAGCGATATTTGGAGCACGGTATCGCTGTGGCAGGGGTGTATCCAGAATCTCCCTTGAGAAAGGAGAGATAATCCGGCCGTGCCGGTCGAATCCGGGGAGCTCGTTGCCATCTCTCTCCGGAGGAGTGGGAGATCGATAGCGGCGTCTGTCGTCTCTCCGAGGGGGAGTTCGACTTCGCCTTTCCTCTCTTCTTTCCCGCCCAGTCGCATGGGCATTACGCCGAGGTGGAGGCGGCTCGCGGATGGTATGAGGCGAATGAACTCGGGTATTGGGCGGTCATTGTGCCGCGGTGAACGTTGATTGATTCGAAGAGGTGAACGACCTCGGTTGCCTGTAATCACCAATTCGGGCACTCTTGAGGGGCCCGCTCCGTTTGTCCTCTGGTTGAGGAAACTCTGGAATTGATTGAGGTTGGCGTTGAGGAATTCGGACCTTTGCTCGATCGAGGACCTCGTGGGAGCGGTGAACCTCGCATTCACCGTCGAGGTCGGCATCTTCCTCCTCGTTGGGGCGGCCATCCTGAGGGTGTATGGAAGCATTCTCCATGTAGCCCTCAGGTGTATGACCGCTGGTGGCGTCCGCGATCCCCTTTCCCCGGCGCTGTGTGACCACCTGATCGTCCTCTGCACGGTTGTTACCGACATCGCCGGCAGTACTAGCGTTTGCACGTGTCCTTGCCATTAAATTGTAGAAAACACAGCTTTTTGTTCGAAAAAGAAAAAGAGTGTTCCCACAGACGGCGCCAATGATAAATCTGTGTACGTTAGTATGCAAGATTTAGAAAAAGCAGTAAAGAACACAGGAGTTTTTACGTGGTTCGATCAAGATTTAGATATACGTCCACGGAGGAGATGATCCTCAAGATGTTCACTATAATTGTATTACAATGAGTATCTCAAGGAGCTTTAGTGTTCAGTAATTTGCTAACCCTTTTACCTTCAATCTAACTCCTATTTATACATAAACGTAAACCTTGTAACGAATCCCTTGATTGGCGGGCTCACGATCCTTCTGTAATTGACCATGATCTTCACCATAATTGCCCATGATTTCCACCGTTACCCCATCATCTTCGCCCTTGACACCGTCTTTAATTAGGGTTTTGATTAGGGTTTAGAGGCTGTGTTTCGGGTGTAACCGAGTAGGGCAGCATTAGGTCAGGCCCAGCTCGTTTGGGCCTGCTAGTGGGCCTGAAAGGTTGGGCCATATCCTATCAGTGATCAACCCACCAAATAAAGATCCGTGCACAATCACAATAGAACTGTATCTCGGACAGAGAACAGTAATAACTTCGTTAAAACATTTTCACGACGCACATGTTTTATTTTGAAATATCAGAGTAAATAACTCAAAATAAGCATATATAACCCAACCTGAACAGTCGAAAACATCAACTTGGAGATATCCACAGATCCAACAACCTCACCGATCGCACTGGTAGGTACCTGGTAACAAGACGGAAAAGCTTTTGGGGTCACATCCCACAAAGCAAAGCAACAACGTGATCCAAACGAAGATCGAAGCGAAACGGGGTTTCGACTTTTTGAACCCATATTTGGCACTCTCTCGGTTTTCAAATAAACTCGATGCGAGAAGGAAATATATTCGTGGCATCAAGATCTATAATAGGGTACCTTCAAAATATGCGTGCATGCAAGTCGACACAAATCTTAGCGGCGAAGAAGCGAAAATCGATGCTCTATCCTCAAATCCAGATAAACCATCCAAAACGATGCATGAAAATGGAAACATAAGCAATATGCATAACGAGGAACATGGAATGACAAACTATGTTGAAAATGGATAACCCGAGCATGTACTTCCTTTAGAAACTCGAAACGACGGAAAACATCCCGACATGCAAAAACGCAAAAACGAAAAACGGAATCGGTACTTTAGTAGAACACATAGCCGAAACTCAAAACCTAGAGGCCCCATACCCAAAGGTGGCCCGTTGGCCACCAAATCGACTACCAACAAGACACGGTGGCGGTAGAAGGCGGTGGTGGTCGGCGGCGATTTTCATTGACCTCGGCCGTTTTCTCATCTCGTCCTTTAGAAACCCGAGTTCTATGCTATGCTATCTACTAAAGGTGGAATCAAAACAAGAAAAGGATAAAAATAGAAAAATGGGGTTGGGGGAGGGCGATCGGCGATGGTGGCGGCGGCATGAATGGCGCCGCCGAGCCTCCCCACTCGATCCCTAGTCGCCCGGTAACTTCTGCAGATGTACACAGGGCTTCTCGGCTATTCCAGTAAACACAGAGACGAAGAAAATGAGCGTTGAAAATGAAGGCCCTAGCCCTCATTTATAGGAAAAAGCGAGGTGCTGCAGCATTGCTTGCAAGCGACCACTTTATTAAAACGCAAAAACGCGATCTTTTACAAACGGACTCCAAATTCAAGAAACTTGGTACCCATGGACTTGAAATAAAATACGGATACAACCACTATAAACAAGATATGCAACTATACATTGTCTTGAGAGAGAAGTTGCTTTTCGAACAGCCAAAGGAGTGGAAGTTTGCTTTCACGGCATAAGGATGGGTGTTTCAGTGCCGATGATCTCAGCACTGAAGGCAGTGAATATGATCAGGAAGGGAAGCTGTCAAACTTTCTTGGTAAGTTTGACTGGACACGCTGAAGAGCAAAAATATTTACAAGAGGAGCCAGTGGTGTGTGAATATCCGGATGTGTTTCCCGAGGACTTGCCACGCTTGCCGTCTGATAGACAAGTGGAATTCACTATTGATCTAGAACCAGGAGCAGCACTAGTATCAAAGACACCATACCGAATGGCACCTAAAGAATTGCAAGAACTGAAAGCGCAGTAGAAGGAGTTGTTGGATCTAGGTTTTATCCAACCTAGTGTGTCGCCTTGGGAAGCGAAGGACAACACGCTATTATTTCAATGAAGGTTATACGTGCCACTCAATAGGGAATTGAGAGATAAGATCATGAGTGAAGCTCATGAGGCACCATATACAGCTCATTCAGGAAACACCAAAACGTACAGAGACCTTAAAAGGAACTTTTGGTGGGAAGGGATGAAAAATGATGTAGCCGCGTTTGTGGAACGTTGTTTGGCTTGTCAGCAAGTGAAAGTTGTGCATCAACGTCCGTCAGGTTTGTTGCAACCACTACCAATCCCAGAATAGAAATAGGAGCACATCGGTATGGATTTCGTGGTGAGTTTTCCAAGGTCAGCGCGAGGAAACACCGCTATATGGGTTGTCGTCGATAGACTGACGAAGTCAGCTCATTTCTTACTGATCAGACGACGTACGAGTTAGATAAGCTTGCTCAACTTTACGTCAGAGAGATCGTAAGGTTACATGGTATGCCGATATCGATTACGTCAAATCGTGACCCGAGGTTCACGTCAAGGTTTTGGAAGAGTCTGCAAGAAGCCATGGGGACCAAGCTGAATCTCAGTACAGCCTTCCATCCTCAAACAGACAGCCAGTCGGAAAGGACGATTCAGGTCTTGGAGGATATGTGGCGAGCAGTCGTGGCCGATAGAGGAGGAAATTGGGAAGAGATACTACCTTTGGTGGAGTTTTCCTATAACAACAGTTATCAGGCCACCATAGGAAGGCTCCCTATGAAGCGTTGTACAGAAGAAAGTGCAGATCGCCACTTTATTGGGTCGAAGTGGGTGAGAGAAAGATGTTAAGACCAGAGATGGTTCAGCTGTGACGACCCGACTTCCCAAGGAAGTACGGATCATATGGATCATCACCGGTATGATAAAACAGCGGATATAAACATAACTAATCAAAGCAATTAACCATTTAACTACTCAATAATGCATAGACTAAAAAGGGATAAGCTATTTAATACCAACTCAAGTCACGTAAGGACCACAAAAGGTTCAAGGTTCAAATATAACCCAATCGTATACAATTCAAGGAACGATGCGACCTCAAGTTCAATATGGTATGAAAGCAGTTATAATCAAACATCAAAATAATATCAGAGTTAGGCAGCAAATAAATGTGTAGACATGCATATGACGATGCATGCCCAAGGTTCTAGAATCCTTTCTAATTAAGCCACAAAACAACTGCTACTCTGCACCACCTCGCACCCATCATCGATCCTTGCTCAACCTGCACATCAAAAACGAGATGCAGGGCTAAGTACAAAAGTACTTAGTGGACTCATTGCCGAAAACATTTTCTTAATCAAAAGTTATTGAAGTGTCCACAATAGCACATGAGGATTTTAGTTAAAAGACTCATGCTTATCAAACATTTTTCATTTCTCAAAAGCGTCAGGCCTGACTATTTTATCCACGTTATTTCCATATCTGATCATTCATCCATTCATTTGCGCACTATGGAGGTGGCCACCTACACATAGCCGCCGTGACCGGTCGAGGTAGCTAACCTTAACACACAGTCACACGTGTACACAATCCGAGTTAGTCCTTAACTAAGTCGGATCTGATCGTTACCCTTTTTTAACGTTGGTGGGCCAACACATTCACATACCATATGGGTTATACCAATCTCAGATATGATAACAACAAAACATAAACATTTGGCAGTCAATAGCATTTCATGTGATAATATTTCATAAAGCTTTGTAAATCATGCTTTGAGGTATGCATAATATTTTCGTTTCAAGAAAGCCCACCTGCTAATCCAAAGCTAGTGGTTCTAATCGAGCAGGTGTGATTGTCTTTCCTTGCCGACTACGTACGCTCAAACCCTTCATAAGAAAATAGCCGTTCTTAGATTCTTTCTATCGATCGAAGGTCGTTTATAAATTATGACTTAAGGTTCCCAGTTAGGGTTTCTTTATGATTTCATGTGATTGTTTTAAGATGATTTCTATTATCTTACATTCCCAATTCCAAAACCATATTACTTCATTGTTCATAGGTGAACTTCAACTTATGATTCACATACTCCGAGTCTATCCTCGACTCATAACCTTAGTGTTATTCTAAACGTTATTACGTTATAGATTGTCGGTAATCAAATTATGATTGGTAAATTAGGATATTACACTAACTAGACTTAACAATTATAGTTACGTCCTATTAAGTTATGCTTGGCGACTTGTCATATTAGCACGACAAATAAAAGAGGAGTCTTGACTTATGATTCAAGTGAGCACAAGCTATCATGTAAGTAAGTACTGGGAATAGATGAAATTCTTCGGGGATATTAACTCAACCTTTGGGACATAAGGATCGACATCTTATATTCGAATCTTTGTTTATACTTTACGGCGTTGTTTGTTTCTCTTAACTAGTCGGGAATTGTATAAGTCGTATAATCGTTCAATCTAACGTCGTATTGGGTTGTCGTTATTGAGTATCAACGTTGTAGCTCGGCTTTTGGGTTTTCTAACTTAGGAACTCACGTTTGAGTATCCTTTTAATAATAGCAAACCCTAATTTATGCCTAACTTGATTCTCGTTAACTTCATCTTAAGTTATCGAAATTGGTCGATTTCTTTTGATTCTCATACATATAGTATTATGTTGTTTACGTGGGGTTTTGTTTGTCGGTTAATATAAACATAACCATTCAACACTATACAATATCATACACAACATAAACTATCTGAAACGTTAGAAACCCTAATTTCTAACATACTACACAATCATTGTGTATGTGTGCATAAGTGTTCCATTCATTCATCACAATCACAACCATTCATACCAAGCTTATAAATTAACTATCATAGCATCATTACCACTAAAATTAAACACATACTTAACCATTTTGCTATGTTTTCGATAATTAGCAATAATTAGCATATGTATCCAATAAATTCCAATAAAATCATGACATACTCCTATCATACTATAGAATTTAATTTCCAATTCAATATCATCATATAAAATTTTAAACCATGGGTTAATTTAGCATATAGTTTTCGGTATTCATGATTTAATGAGCATTGGTATTCAATAAATTCCACAAAATTTATATCATGCTTATATCATATACTAAGCATGAAATATCATCTCATATCATACATTAAAATTAAAACACATGCTTTTTACTACATGTATATTTTCGATAATTATAATATATATACATATATATTCAATAAATTCCATTCACTTCACCATATGTTTATAATATGCAATAAACATGTAATATTAACTTTAAACATCAACCAATATTTATAATATCACATATCATTTTATTTCCAACAATTAAAAATCAAATAAATCCTAAATATATATATAAAGTTTCGGCCTTTTCATAAAAATAGGAGTAGTGTCTCAAAAATTTCAAGATTAATATATGATGTTCATATCATATATTAAACACTATATCTCAACTATTTCTCAACAAATAAAATCAAACAATGGCTTAAAATTACTTAAATAAATTATGCCCATTTTTGAAAAATAGGAGTAGTGTTTCAAAAATTCAAGATTAATATATGATGTTCATATCATATATTAAACACTATATCTCAACTATTTCTCAACAAATAAAATCAAACAAAATATAAGAAAATTCCAAAAATATTCTGAAATTTGCCATATTTATTATACATACTCCTAATATATCAACAAACAACAATATCAAATAATATTCACAAAAGCATGCTTTATCACATATAAAAAGAAATAAAGCATAAATCAAAAAATATCAAACATGCTCTACAAATTACCAAACTTTAACTACAGCCTTAGAACATCATTCTAAGAATTTTTCATTCATGGATTGAGAGCATTTGATGGCTTAAAAGTCACGAAAAAATGAGGAGCAAAACTAGGTTTCAAACGAAAAAAATTCAAAAAAAATCCACTCCATTAGGATGGAAGAGGATGATGAATACTATCTTTCTATGGTCTTAGAATAATTATTTGAGAGTTGAATGGGGATTGAAGCTCAAAAGCTTGAAGAACTAGTGAGAAAAGTTTGAAAGAGAGAAAAATGGCTCCCAAAGGTGAAGGCTGTAATGGACGAATGGCTACTGTCTTGGCAGCCTAAAGGGCTTTCATTAACCCATTTGGGTGGTCTTGGTGGTAGTTGGGAGAAGGAATGGTCAAATTACCCGATTTGGCATGTTAATACCGACTTTTAAGTTTTAATACGCTTTCGATTGATTTCTCGAAGCTTAAGGTTTTATTATCTTAAATAGCCTTAAAAAGACTTATTTCAATTTTCATAATAATTTCATGAAGTTCGGATGGCATCCGATAAGTCAATTCCGAGTTATCATGAAAAAGCAGTCCTATGATTAAATTATGCTCATTCGAAATTCTATTGAATTCTTGAGCTTTCATAATTAATTTGAGTCTTATAAATCATATTTTATCGATTTATATCCATGGTTCGAGTTTCGGGTCGTCCGTACAAATTTAGGGTTTTTCCGGTATATTTTCCCGGCGTTCGGTTAAGTTCTTCAGGAATTTATTTCAGAAATTGATTCTTATAATTTCTAAATTCATAATAATATATTCCTTCATGATTTTTTTATTGTTATCATTAATTTTCATGATTAGCACGGACTAGAAATTATTCCGGCTCGTGAATAGTATTTTTAAGACTGGCCGGGCAAGTATGTCCGAAAATTCTCATTCTTTGGCTTCTCACATTGTCACAACCCGACTATTTAACTACTTATTTAACTAAATAATCAAGCCGTGACTGGTTTAATTAACGATAATCTTTCAATAAAAGAGTGGTTTAGAAAATAAGTTTTGAAACAAACGGACAATATAACGCTTGTAAATAGAGTAAGCCAACCCGCATGCGTAAGATAACCAACAACAAAGAATATTCACAAACGAGAACATAACCTCGTAAATACATATATAGAAACTTTTGAAATATTTACAAGGTTTATCAAAAATATGGTTTCATGTTTTCAAGGTTAACAATGAAGACTAATGAATGTCATGTACGATTTATTACGACACTCGGCCACAATAGTTCGCAGATAATAAATAAAATAAATATTCACTTTGTTCCGGATCACACCTCTTCCATGCTCAACCTGCATCATAAAACACTTATCGGTGTGAGTACTAGAAGTACTCGGTGAGTGAATGCCAACGTAAATTTTAAAACTTATTATTTCGCTCAAGAGAGCATCTCTTTCAAATAACTTTAGAACACCGTGGTTTGTTTATTCATAGAAAAATTTATCATCATAACATATCACCACACTTTATTTTGAAACATACCTAAGATCACATACCCGAGTTGGTCCTGGGATCACAACCACGGTCATACCCTATCTACGCCATTTGGTAAAGGGAAGAGGCCTCCTCCCAAGCACCATGGTCGGTCTACATTTGCAAGCTCACGACCATCTACCTGCACGTAATTAACATCTTCCTACCGCAGATAGGTAAATCGCCATACCCACAATGTGGTAAAACATTCATTTTCAATATATTCATCATGTAGTGATTGAAAGTAATTTCATAATAAAACAAGTTCAAGCATAACATAAATTCTTTTGCTCAACATAACTTTGAGAGCATTACCCACCTCGCGACGCTCAATCCAACAACTTCGCTTCTTCTTCCTTTACTCTCGATTTCCTTGTCGATCCTTAGAACATAAAGATTATGATAAATCTTTAGCAATCTTCCTTTCTAATTTAGATATATGTTAACAACTATCAATTAACATATAACTTGTTTTACTAACGCCTAATTCTACCGAAATTTCTGGTGAGTAACGCTTAGAATAGGTATAGCCCAAATAAACCAAACTACACCAATATCATCCCAAACTCCTCAATATCATCATTATATCATCAAACATACACTTAAGAACATTATACAAGACCAAGATTATTTAATTCAACGTTAATCGCCAAGGGCTATTTAACTCGATATATATATACACATTTCAACATTTTAATATCTACAACCCATTAAACATCAAGTATCATATATTTATACTCAATTAACATTAATAATCATAATTTCATGATTCATTCCATCATAGATCAAGTATATCACCTATAAGTATAACTTTAGTTTAAACTTTAATTTTCTAACTTTTGATACCTATGTTCAAAAATTCCCATAAATTCTATTTAGGCCTTATTTTTATCATAAATTACAAATATCAATTCAAATCCATGAAATAAAATCAAGAAATCAAAGTTCATGAAGTCCCCTTCATTTTTGAAAATTAGCATATCATGTATATAATTGAATTAAATTCCTATAAATTCATTTCATGTATTATTTATATCCTTAAGCATGAATATCATGTCAAATTAATCAAACAAAATCAAAATCATCAAGTTCCTACCACCCCCATATTTTCGAAAATTCACATAATTTGCACACATGATCAAATTTTTTTATTTCTTCATTTATATGGTGTTTATAATCATCCTTAAACATATATTCAAGCTTAATTCAAACAAATCATAACATATGGATCATATACAAAATTTAGGGTTTAGGTGAAAATCTTAAATTTCTAATCTTCATGAATTTAAACAATTTAAAACCATAGAATATGGTAATAATGCATAATAAACATACTTAAATCAATAAACATAACAAAATTAAACAAATCATCCTTAATCACATCTCATAATTTTCGAAAATTCTAAGTATTTAAAACATAATTTTCATCAATTTAAATAATGAAAACTTTGGTTAAATGAGATAATTACCTTGCTAGGAATATAATTCCACTAATTTCCCACTTAGTTAAGGATTTAAATGGTGAAAATAAAATGTGTGTGTGTGTTCTTGTGTAGGTGCCGAAAATGGGGAAGAAAATGGGGTTGGGGATGATTTATTTCATGCTTTAAGTTTCTAGACTATTCATTTTAATTTAATGTGCATTTATTCCAAATTTCAAAATAATTAAACACAAATTTCAAAAAATTTATAATTACACTTCCAATTTCACTAATTCCATACTTTAATATAATTTATTTAATAGGATTATATTTCAATTAAATTATAAAATCTAATACAACTTATATTCAAAATTTAATTTAGATCCATATAGCATAATTTAAATCACTTTATTTAATAAAATTCATTTCATTACTATAATACTTCTTAAATTTGAAAATTACATAAATAATTTCTTTAATCGTTAATTATTAATAAAACAAATTTATTCAACACATTTAATATCTTATATAATATTTTATCTCATTTTATAAGAAAATAACATGCAAAATTAATTAATGCATTTCATAGCATAATTTCTAATTAATAGCATTTTCATGCAAACATACATTAATAAACACATATTTCACATTTTATCACAAATAAACTCATTTCTAATAAATCTCTACATTTTCCAATCTCATATGTTCAAATCTTGAATTAATTGGATTCATGCCGATTAATATTTCATTATATCGAATTTTACGAATTCTTAAGGCTTAAATAGCTTTTAAGCCCTTAATAATACTTAATCAAACTTTATTAATTACTATAAAATTTTCGGGCTACTACACACATGTTTTCGTGAGAGGATTCTAGAAATGAAATCCTTTTGTTAAGATTCATTCTCGATCTTTCATTCTATGTTCAAAGCTATTCAAAAACCCTAATCTGCAGACTAGTCACTAGTTTTGTTTTCTCTAGTTTTCGATCTCGAATCGATTCTAATTGCTTCGCTGGTTACCTTAAACATAACTAAGGTCTAAGCACCACAAATAATCGATTTAAACATCACTAATAAAAGTTTTAAATTTTTCGGGTTATTACATACCATCCCCCTTAAAATAAATTTCGTCCCGAAATTTGCTAACCTTGAAAAGATCCGGTATTTCTCTTTCATAGTGATTCTAGTTCCTGTGTTGCTTCTTCTCCATGGTGTCTCCATAGAACTTTCACTAACGGTATCTCTTTGTTCCTTAGCTTTTGATACATCGGTCTAATTTTCGCTAGCGCTTCTACGTAACTCATATTGTCATCATGACAATATATGTTGGTGATATCACATGGCTGGGTCATGTATGTATTTCCTTGGTTGTGAAACGTGGAACACATTGTGCACGCTCCCAAAGTTTACGGCGAATGCAGTCTCAGAAGTCACCGGCCCTATCCTTTCCAAAATTTCATAGGTCCTATGAAACGTGGTCGTAGCTTCCCTTTAATTCCAAATTTCACGATTCCTTTTGACGGAGAAATCTTCAAGAAGACTTTATCTCCCACGTTAAAATGCAGCTCTGTGCGACGTTTGTCGGCATACGACTTTTGTCGGTCTTGGGCCTCCTTGATCCGTTGGAGGATCTGTCTCACAATCTTGATCATCTCACCCACAGAGTCAGGTCCTAATACTCTCCTTTCTCCCGCTTCATCCCGAGAGAGTGGTGATCGATATTTCTTTCCATAAAGAGCTTCAGACGGGCCATTCCAATAGTTGCTTGGTAGTTGTTTGTAGGCTAATTCCACCATGTGGTAACACTTGTTCCCAACTTCTCCCTATCGAGGACAACGGTTCTCAACATGTCTTCAAGCGCTTGAATGGTCCTCTCGGATTGTCCGTCCGTCTGTGGGTGGAACGCGGTACTGAAATGTAGTCGAGTCCCCAATTCTTTTTTGTAAACTCATCCAAAATCTAGATGTAAACTTCAATCTCTATCGACGTGATAGTCTTTGAACCCCATGTAAACGTATTTACTTCTAATGTACAACCGTGTTAGTCTGTTCGATCCATGTGTTATCGGAATGGGTAGAAAATGCGTGTTTTCGTCAAACGATCGATGATGACCCAAATATCGTATTTCTCTTGTGATTTGGGTAGCCCGCAACAAAATCCATGGCTATATCATCCCATTTCCATTCTCGTATGTCTAGCGGTTGTAAGGTTCCATACGGTCGCTAGGAGTGCTTTCACTGTTGGCACGTCAAACAACGTTTCTACGAATGAAGCTACGCCTCGCTCATTCCATCCCACCAAAATTTCTCTTTAAGATATTAGTACATTTTGGTGCTCCGGGTGTGCGTGTAAGAAGTCTCATGGGCTTCCTTCAAGATCTCGCCCTAAGCCCTTCGCCTTCGGGACACACACCTCCGCCATACAACAAAACGCCATATGTTACTTTTTGAACTTTCTTGTGGTTGTTGTCCTGATCTTAGCTCATATTTCATCTAGCTTCTTGCTATTCCTCTAAGCTTCTAAGATTCGGACTCTTAAGTCCGATTGCAATCGCTGCAATACAACCTTATATTGTCGAGACGGCCCATGACTTTGATGTTCATCCTCCGAAATTCCTTTATAAGTATCTCCTCATGATCGAGGAGACATCCCAAACTAGGTGGGATTTTCGACTCAAAGCATCGGCTACAACATTAGCCTTGTCTCGTATAGTAATTGATATCACAGTCGTAATCTTTCACTAGTTCTAACCATCTACGTTGCCGCATATTAAGATCTTTCTGCTCAAAGAAATACTTCAGCTTTTATGGTCAAGATAGATCTCACATCTAACCCCATAGAGATGGTGTCTCCAAATCTTTAAGGCATGTACGACCGCTAATTCCGTGTCGCACGTAGGATAGTTCAACTCATATAGGCGAATCGCCTTGAAGATAAGCAATAACTTTGCCTTCTTGCATCGTGACACATCCTAGTCCATTCTTTGAAGCATCCGTAGATTGTGTACTTTATCCGCTCGCATCATGAGTAGCAGTGTTGTTGTCGCGAACTCCTTCAATCTCTCGAAACTAGCCTCACACTCGGCGGTCCAAGTGTACTTTATTCCCTTTCTCAACAGTTGGGTCATGGGTCGGGCTATCGTTGAAAATCCCTCGATAAATCTTCGATAATAGCCGGCAAGTCCTAAGAAACTCCGAATTTCATTTGGGTTCTTTGGTGATTCCCATTCTCGAATCAGACGATCTTCGAAGCTTCTACTTTTATTCCCTCGGCGGACACGATGTGACCTAAGAATGTCACTTCGCCTAACCAAAACTCACACTTGCTAAACTTGGCGAAGAGTTGCTCTTGTCTTAATGTTTGCAACACAGTTCTCAAGTGCTCTTTGTGTTCTTGGTTATTTTAGAGTATATTAGGATATCGTCTATGAATACTAAGACAAACTTGTCTAAGTATGGGTGAAATACCATATTCATGATATCCATAAATACTGATGGTGCATTTGTAAGTCCAAAGGGCATAACGATGAATTCAAAATGACCATACCTTGTACGGAAAGCCGTTTTAGGTACATCCTCTGGTCTAATCCTTAGTCGATGGTATCCGACTTCAAATCTATCTTTGAAAAGACTCTCGCCCTTGTCGATCAAACAAATTGTCAATTCGGCAAAGGATACTTATTCTTAAGAGTTATCTTGTTTAACTCTCGATAGTCTATGCACATTCTCGGTACCATCCTTCTTCTTCACAAAAGGATGATGCTCCCCATGGAGACACACTGGTCTAATGAAACCTAACTCCAAGAGTTCTTGCGCCGGATCTTCAATTCCTCCGCTTTTGGTGACATCCGGTGTGGGCTTTACATCGGGCGTAACTCGGTTCGAGGTCGATCGTGAACTCGATCTGTCGGTTTGGCGGTAATCCCAGTAGTTCATCCGAAATACATCGGATACTTCCTTCGTGATCGGACGCCTTCTATCCTTCTCTCATTCTCGCTCTTCCTCTTGGAGATAGACGAGGTAGGCGTGGTTCTCTATCTTGTTCAAAGAATGTCCTTGCTTGTAGTGCGGATATGATTGGGACTCTCTCCCATGCCGATCCCGTGAAAGTCTCAGAGGTTTCTCTCCCGGTGTTGGAAAGAAATTTTCCTTTCATTACACAGGATGGTCGCATTAAGTTCGGTTAACCAATTCATTCCTAGGATTATGTCCACATCCGCATAGGTATGACGTGAAGGTTATCTCGTCAAGACCTTAAGTGAGCCTAGTCCAAGTTCTAGGTTCGAGCATATGTGGGTTACCGTTCTTATGCCTCATATCGAGAAGAAATTCTCATGATTTGTTCAACAAGGCTAGGATCTAATCCTAAGTTCTCACGCATGCTTCAAAATAAAAGAATGCGAGAGCCAAGATCAAACAAGAGGATAACAGCAATTGGAGGAGTATTACCATACCTACCAAGTTTCCTTGGTTCCTTAGCGCCTCGCGGGAATTCCTTTCTTGGTTGAGGCGCGTAGCCCTAGCATGTGGTGGTTGTTGTTGTTGGTGGTTGTTGTTGTTGTTGTTGTTGTTGTTGTTGTTGTTGTTGGGGCTTTCGCACCGCCGCGGTTATCTCCATTGTTGTCGCCGTTGCCGTCGTGGTTGATATGGTCATTGATTCGGTTGGTAGTACCGAATCGGGGTCGTTGTTGGAACATTGGGCTTGAATAGCCCGGACCGGGTTGACTTGGTGGGCACATTGGGACGGTCATTTCCCTTAGCGCATCCCGTGATGCCTTTCAGAGTAGTGACCCTTCCGCCACACTTGAAGCATCCGTCATTCGTAAATGTGCATGCCCCATTGTGACTCCTATGGCACATTGGGCATACGGGAGCCTCACAAATTTCGGTTTCCGCCACAGCGGGTACCATGGGGCGCCCATTTCTTGATCGTGCCCGATGACACGTTGTTCCTCGCCATGGCCTCATGTCGTCCCCGTCCAAAGGTTGGATCCTGACTTTGGTGGGGTCCTTCCCACTTCTCTTTCCACGATCCCTTGGTGATTCGGGGTGCACGATGACAATCCCGTCCTCCCAAGATAGCAACCTCGATGTCCAATACTCTATCGAGGGCCTCACGGTAAGTCGATTTCCATGACCACTAGCGATACCTTAATCTCATGGCGGAGTCCCGCCCAAATTTTTCCATCATTTTCTCGCTTGTCGACCAGTACAGTGGTGCATACCGCGACATCTCGCAGAAGGCACTGTCGTAATCAGCGACCATGGTCTTTCCTCGGCGCAGGTTGTAGAACTCTATGTTCTTTCCTCTTTCGTAACTCTTAGGAATGTACTTTGCACACCTCCTCCTTAAACTCCTCCTGTGTGTAATCTTCAAGTTCTTCTTCGGTAGGTCTTCCTTTGCCTCCCACCGTAAGTCGGCGGCACCAAATATCCGAAAGCAACGCATGACAAGCGTGCATTTGAAAGGTGCAATGAAGGAGTTAAAGATTCGCCCAACGCCGAATCCAAAGTTCAAGATTCACGGATTCCCATCCCGCTGAAAGTGGGCGGTTATGTCCGAGAATAGTTCCTCAACCGCCTTGTCTGGTGGGTGGTGGAGGGTGTCGCCTTTTGTTACCTCACGGTTTCTTCTTCTCGATGGCATTCTATCTTTCATCAATATATGTAATCGATATCTTCTTATACCATCCGTCAGATCATAGATATCTTAGCACGGTATGTATATATAATCATAAACATAAATCTAGCACGCCATCGAACACCATATATCGCAACTCAAAAACCAAAGCTCTCGGGAGCTATCATCATATCAAATCAAATGTCTATACGAAGACTTTCATCATCACCTTTACGATCCACAAAAGGCTGTACGGAGTATGATACTCCCAAAATTAATATCAAGATCACTCAAGGTACCTAGTCACGGTATGCACAAAAATCTAAACGCTATCGTGGTCATCAAAATAAGGGTTCATATCGGGATGACCTATCGTTTCCGCATGCATCAAAACATATACAAAAGTATATAGACAAAACACTATCTAGTCCTAAGAACTAGATCCATAATCACCCGGAGTGTAAAATAGGGCTCAAGTGTCGATTCAAACCGAAGTATAGGTACTATCAACTTCCTCCATATCATCGCCGCCAGTAGGTCCTCCTATGGGTCCTCCTCCAATTTTCTTCTCGATCCTCCTCAACCTCAAAGATCGAGTGTGGGAGTCATGGTCTCTGGATTCTAATGACTCTAGCTTCTTCCATAGTAGCTAGGTCTCGTGGATCTCAACCATGATCTCCTCATAGGCATGGTCGAAAACGGAGAAGCAAGAAGACGGGCACATGTTTTCTCACGCCACATGCGCTAGCCACGTGAATCGTCAATCTCTACATTATCGCGGCACAGGTTCCGTGTGGGGTGACGGTGGCCGAACCGGGAAACGCCGCGGTAGATGAGAGATGTTGGATTTGTATACTAGCGGTAAAGCGCTACAAATTCAATTGTTCCTCGCCAGCTTGTATACAATTTGTTATCCTCAATGGTCGCTTACCACTATTACAATCTCCTATCCGATTCAATACTTGATTGCATATATCTCGTGTCCCCTTATCTCATATATAAGTTAGATCATACAAAGGTGTAGAAGATCACGTAAGTCTCGTATGATTGGTCAAGCTTAATGAGATATAAAAGTTTCACAACCGAGACAACTTAAGGACGAGTTGTCGGTTTAGCCGCAGATAGATAAGAAGTGACTCGACTTAGTTGCTTGTTTATGCCGGTACGCCTCTCGACGTATCAAGGATCACAGTGAGATGTGTTCTTCTCTCCGACCGCCGTGAAGAACCAAGATCTCGTGACTTACGATGATCTAAACCTCGATAAGGTATTAGGTGAGTATGAGTTCGTCACCATCACTTCGACTTGTTATGAGTGAGGGTTAGATGTTCTAACCCAAGATTCTCCGCATCTCGGTGGTGGCGTGGTTTCAGATGTCACGCTAGTTATCTCAGACGAGTCACCGTATCCGCTTAGGATGATGACGCCCCTTAAGGAGCTCAAAGGTTTATTGTACTAAACCCCGCAGTTGAGTTAGCTCAAGTACAATAATAAGGTTGAGTGGTACTACTTAAGAAATGAAGTTATTAATCGCTTTTAAGCAAATGATTGCTATAAATGATTAATGGACGCTCGATATCTTAAATACGGGATTCGAATGTTCTAAGTGCAAGCCCGACTCAACTTCGTAATAAAGGGGTAAGTCAACATTCTTTCTCTAGTGGCATGATCGAATGTTTATAAATTAATTTATGTTCGGGTCGAACATAAGATAATTAATTTATTTGAGGCCCATCTTTATTCCTTGCATTTGATCCTCGGTGGCCCATCCAGCCCTAGCAAGAGGAAAATCGCCCATGATGCTCAATTGGCAAGATTTTATTCTCTTTATCCCACAAGGATATTATTATATTTATGGTATATGCATAGATCCTTTCCATATAAGATTATGGTAATAATCCCGAGAGTATGGAAATAATCCCGAGAGTATGGAAATAATCCCGAGATTATGGTAATATTCCATATAGATTATGGTAATTTCCATGTAGGATTATGGTAATTTCCATATAGGATTAAGGTAGTGCATTATAAATATAAGGTATGAGATAAAGTCTAGGTTAATGCTCACATAATAAACAAGAATTTTCGCCACCCCCATCATCCAGTTGAGAGAGTTTCAAAATTGTGCAAGAGAGCAAAGGGTGATTTTCAAGCATTCTCCATAGATCGTCCTCACCGACGCTGGAGATTGGGCAACCGGATACGCTGAAGGTCAAAGCACGAGTCCGATCCGCTCGATCCTTTCATCTCGCTCCATCGACCTCTTCGCATCCAAAGGTAAACACGTGAAAACCCCAACGTGTTGCGATTTAATTATATAGACGCATGCTAGGTTTATAATCAATGTATGGTGAATTAAACACCCAAGATGGATCCTCGCTAGGTTAACATACGCTTTTCCCTACACTGGTATCGAGCCCGGGATCGTAATTCGCTCGCTGGATTAATTCACGCTGATTATTACGCATGCTTAATTAATTGTGGATCCGCTGCTCATCGTCGCTCGCTTATTGGTTTTGTTTTTACACCACGAGAAAATCCGTGGTTAGATTAGATTTTATTCTCAAATCTTATCTATAAAAGAAGAACGAAGACGAAAGAACGAAGAACGAAACGACGGAAAAACAGTCTCGGCAGCCCCTCGACGTGATTCGCGAAGCGCCGCGAGGGCGATCGCGAGCGCGCGGCGACGGGCGCACGCTCGCGAGATCCTCGGCGCCACGAGAGTGAGCATGTCGCGATCGCGAGATACGCGGGCAACGCAAAGCCGAGGCGAGCGAGCGGGCGACGGGCGCTGTCGCACGAAAACCCGGCCATGGCGAGCGCATCATGGTCGCGAAGTTTCGCGCCGGGCGACGACGCCTCTCGGCAGACGTTCGGCCGGGCGGTGGCCACGCATGTTCGCTTGTCGGTCGCGGTCGCATTAGCGATCATGCGAGGAAGCCCGCGAGGACACAGGGCGCACAGAAGGTCGGGCGGGCCTTGCCCAAAGACAGACAATGACCCGCCCGCACCCGCTTTTCCAACCCAATCCAGATTTTCCGTCCGCGCCTGCACACGCGAGGCCCATTTGTTGAATCCGTCCGTGTCTGCACGCGAGGCCCATTTTCAAGTTTAATTTCATTTTGTAAATCTATGTAATAGATTAGATTTAAATGTGCGTGTTTCACGATTGGGCCGCGATGAACGCTTTATTTTATTTTTATCGCTCATATGCATGTCGTGGATGTTTAAATTATGCAGAGTATGCTATGTATGTTTATATTACGCTGACAAACCTTTAAGTGTTTTACGTAATTGATGCGCATAGTAAGCATGCTAGGTTTATCGCGCTTATCAAGCATATTTTAGAATTTCGCGAGCATGTTTTACATGTTGAGTTCTATAGAAAAGCATGCTAGATTACGTGATCCGCATGGACAAACCTTTTGAATAAAAAGACTAAGCAAGCAACCCGACAAATTAATTTTTCAAATTAAAATGTCAAGACCTCCACTTTTGATCTCTAAACAAAGCGAGACGACCGTGAGTAAACGCCCACACGCGCGGCTTGCTTGCACTGCTTATCATAAGTTTGTTAGATGAGATTTCTAAATAAAACATTTTAAATCTATTGAGAAGTGGGAGTTTCATGTAAACGCCCACACGCTGCGGGCTTGTATGTGCGATTTTCATAAGTTCTCTAGAGATAGATATAAAATGAGATAACAAAAGAATTTGAATTGGAAGCGGTATGGTCCGAGTGAGTATGCCAATTCTAAGAATTCATTTTCTCCTGTTAAAATTGTGGTCAATGCTTAGACATCACCTCAAGTACAACTTCCCGCGAAGTCCCTTCTTGCGATAGTGATGTGGTCTAGTAAGGTCCAATCGTTAATTTCATTTGTCATAAGGATAAGTTGACATGGATTGAAATTAAACGACTAAAAGGTATATTTTAGTCCGGTCGAGGGGTTCATGTGTAAACGCCCACACGCGTGGCTTGTATGTGGGATTCCTTGGCGATTGGAGGTTTCAATTAATATTGTTTTATCAAAAGGTTACAATATTATTGTTACGAATTATATGCGATCGTATGCTTATGTGTTTACATTATCGCTTCGATATATCTCTTACGCCGATTATCAATATGCTCGCACAAAACTGCTATCCGTCCAAATTTTATCGAGTGGAAACGAAACATGGAATATGTTCTTATCAAAGAACACATGTTTGTTCTCACTACTCCTAAACCCGATGCCCTCATCGACGATCGACTAATGAGCACGAGAGTCAAGCGTACTTTGGAATAAGTCAAACAATATGTCTAAATGCTATATGATGACTACTATGTCCAAAGGCTTGCACCGCAAAGATCACCGATGGTAGACGCGACCGATATTTGGTCAAGTCTCGAGAGTAAGTTTGGGCAATGGATCGACAATCCGCCCACACAATGAGAGAAATCTTGGCTGTAAGATGGAAGAAGGAAGTTCGGTCCATGAACATGTCTCCCACACGACTCATCTCATGGATAGTCTTGATCGCTGGGAGGAGGTATTGACGCGAAGCCAAGGTCGATATCATCCTCAATACACGCCCAAGTCTTTTGAGAACTTTCGAATGCGATCATGAGCAAGACCGAGTTTACACTTAGTCAGCTTGCTTAATGATCTCGTTGTCATGGAAGGAGTTATGGAAAAGGAGCACATGCTCTTGCTAGCACATCTAAGGGCCCAAAATTTTCATCGCAAAATGGAAATACAAAAGGGGTACCAAAGGTAGTAGAGGCAAGGGAAATAGTGGGAGTAATGGGAGCAAGAACATGGTTGCATCGGAGGCTTGAAGAAGCCAAAGGAGAAGGCAAGTGCTTCAAGTGCGTAAGATCGGGCATTGAAGGCCAAGTGCCCTATGCTCAAGGCTCAAGGTACGCCATTTGCTTTAGTAACGGAAACATGTTTAGCGACTTGTTCTACCCATTCTTGGGTAGTAGATACGGGCGAATCGATCATGTTTGTTACACCTTGCGTGGGTTCCTCATGGACAAGGGAGTCGCTTGATGGCGAGATAACGATCTCCATGGGCAACGCGCGAAAGTCGAAGCCATTGCATTGGAGATGTTTCTTTATGTTTTGGGACAACAGCTTTAGTTTTGAAAGACGCTTTATATGTGCCGGATTTTCATGAACCTTGTTTCTGCTTTCAAATTATTTACTCATGGATATTCTCGTTATTTTTGATAGTGGTGTTTCTATCATAAGAAATGACGGTTATCTCGTGTTGGGTTATCTCAGACAGTACTATATAATTCGCTTTATACTATTTCTCGCCAAACATAATACCTATAACTATGTCAGATCTTCATCAAACCCAAAGAGAAAGCTTCAGAAGATGACACCACTCTTTCTCTCAAGTATCTTAGATTAGGTCACATCAATCTAACATAGACCCAAGACCCAAGAATGGAGCTGGTAATCCAATGCTTACTCCATTCCCACCTCACAATCCTCCATGTAATGCAAGATGTTTGACTGCATCTTCAAAAGGCGGGTTATAGAGCCAAAGAAATGTTGAGTTAGTCCATTCTGACTCACAGGACCGATGTCCACAAGCTCGGAGGAACTTAGTATTTTATCACTTTCATCGACGACATTACAGGCACGGACACGATACCGCTTCACCGCAAGTCCCAATGCTTGAGAAATTCAAAGAGTTTAATAAAGGAGACGGTTAGGTAAAGTATCAAGTCATCATGCTCATGATGGCGTATGGTCTCCGTAACTGTTTATGGACTCATCTAGGATGTGGGATTACCTCCAAATAAGATTTTCACCCAGCACACCACAAAGAAATGGGCGGTCGAGCCAAGAATAGACTCTTTAGAAATGGTTAGATCAATGATGAGCTATGCAACATTGCTCATTTCGCTCTGGGGTATGCCTTAGACCATGGCATACTTTCATAAATCTAGTACCGCCCAAGTCACGAAAAGACCCTTCGAGTTGTGGTTGGGCGTAGCTTCCGCTTTAAGCCACATATGAGATGGGGCGCCCAAGACATGTGCAACAATGAAGGTCGACAAGTTGAGGCTTGACCCATGGCCGTTTAATATTGACTATCCTAGAGGAACGAAGGTGGTTTATTCTGTAGTCCTAAGGATCAAGGTCATTATTAGACTAATGCCCGATTCTTAGAAGAGGATTATATGAAAATTCATAAGTCCAAAGTTGAATTCATTCTTCAAGAATTAGAAGACGATCGATTCCACCACCGATTAGGCCAAAGGTACTTAGATGTTGAGTCTAGTGGAGGATCGACACCAGACACTTCAAGAAATTGAAGTGGTCGAGTTCCACCAGAGATACCGACCGCATGTTGGCACCCATCTGTTGTCAAAAATGAGAACCACAAGTTTCTGCACCCACTGCTGCCATTAGCCCCAGAGAACCTGGGTCAGAGTGGGAGGGTTGTTCGTCAACCCAGCGATTTATGTTCGTGGGTGAATTCTGATTTAGTCCCGTGAAACGCATCAGCATAATCCACCCATGGACATACAAGGATACGATACAAGATATTGATGCAAGATCATTGCACACCGCTATGGACTTAGAAATGGAGTCCATAATGGCTATGGACGTATATGAAAAGACACTCTACCGATGGCATAGCCAGGTAAGTGGATACAAGAGCAAGAGATTCCGATGGAGAGGTTTCGCCAAAGCCGTGCTTCGCGTAAAGGTAAACTCAGATCGAGTGGCATCGATTTCGATGAGACCTTTTCGCCGTAGCAATGCTCAAGTCCATCGTAATTCTTCTAGCCATAGCAGCCCACTGAACCTAGAGGTTTGGCAATGATTTTAAACCGCTTAAACGGTTACCTGACAGAGACATCTATATAGCAAACTGGAAGGTTACGTGGTAAAGGGTGAAGATCTAGTGAGCTTTTTAAGTCCATTTATGGACTTGCAGCCTCCCGATCATGGAACTTACGCTGACGAGGTAGTAAAGTCCTATGGATTTACCCGCACTTAAGAGTTGTGTGTATTGCTAGATGTCAACCGTGATGTGGGTATTTCGACTTTATGTAGACGACATCCTTCTAGTCGGCAACAACGCGGTCGCTATTCGACGTGAAAGAGTTGCTATCCAAACCGCCTAAATGAAAGACTTAGGAGATGCAGCTGCATTCTGGGATCTGCCACCGAGATCGAAGAAGAAAATGCTGAGCTTATCTCGTGCATCTTACATCGATACCGTGATTACCGCTTAGTATGCAGCCGCCAAGAAAGGATTGCTACCTTCTCACATGGCGCTCCTTTGTTTCAAGACGCACACCCATGACTCCAGCGAGATAGAGGAATGAGACAAGTCCCTACGCTCCACTCGTAGAAGTCTCATGTACGCAATGCTATGACGGGCTCGACATCCGCTATGCGGCAGTATAGTAGAAGTAGATATCGCCCAACCCTCGACAAGCTCATCGATCAAGCAGAACATACTCTGGCACCGAAAAGGACCTCAGATTACAGGCTAGTTTACCATGCATAGTCTAATGCCTTGGGCAGACTGGATTTCCAAGTCGACCCACGGAAAGTCAACCCTGCCATGGTTTACCTCTGGGATGGAGCTATATTCATGGAGTGCAAAGAATGATGCATCATGGACACTACCAGGAAGAATATGAGCCGCCTTGAGGCTTCTAAGGAGGTCGTATGTTCAAGAATCACCATGGATCTAGATGTGGTGGCCCGGTTGCCCAAGAGTATCATAGCCATCGTGATAACTCCGCAAAAGGCAAACTCGGTAACCACGGACCCACACGCGACTCAACACATAGAGAAAGTACCATGTCATACGAGAAATCGTTAGACGAGGTGACGGTCGATTGAAAAGATTGATACGACGGAAAATCTAGCGATCCATTCATGGAAGAGCTCGCCGCAAAAAGTCTACGATGGACACGTTAGAGGACTCGATTGCGCTTGATGGCACCCACTTAGAAAGGAAACTTTCATAATGGGAGAAGCAAAGTGATGGTTTTTGTAATAGCTAGTAGAGAGACACATCAGTATACTAAAAGTTTGCTTAGTATGAGTGAGATTGCTGGATTTTGTATACCAAAGCGTTGGTCAGAGCTTGGTATACAATGTTTCGTTACCACTATTACAATCTTCTATCCGCCACTTGATCGTGATATTATCCGTGTCCCCTTATCTCACATATGTTAGATCATACAGTGTGTAAGATCATGGAAGTCTGTATGATCGTCAAGCTTAACGAGATATAAAAGTTTCACAACCGAGACAACTTATGACAGTTGTCGGCTAGCAAAGAAGAAAGATAAGGAATAGACTTAGTTTCATTGCTGGTCTATGCCGGCACGTCTCGACGTATCAGGATCACGGAGATGTGTTCTTCTATCTGGACCGTCGTGAAGAACCAAGATCTCTTGACTTACGATGATCTAAACCTCGATAAGGTATTAGCGAGTATGAAAGGCCGACCATCACTGACTTGTTAAGGAAGTGAGGTGAGAGCAGTTCTAAACCCAAGATTCTCCGATCTCGTGGTGGTAAGCTTGTATGTCACGATAGTTATCCAGACGAGTCACCGTGATCCGCTAGGATAGATGACGCCCCTTAGAGCTCAAAAGGTTTATTGTGTACCAACCCTCGCGCAGTCGAGTTAGCTCAAGCACAATAATAAGGTTGAGTGGTAACGCTATGATTAAAGATATTAATTATTTTGCCGTAATGCTATAAATAATTAATGGACGCTCGATATCTTAAATACGGATTCAGAATGCCCATGCAAGCCCGACTCAACTTCGGTAATAAGTCAAGATTTATTCCTAGTGGCATGAATAAATGTTTATAAATTAATTTATGTTCCAACATAAGATAGTTAATTTATTTGAGGTCTTCTTTATTCCTCGTGATTTGATCCCCTGGCTGGCCCATCCAGCTCAGTTATCGGAAGAAATCGCGCCCCATCGCTTCCTCAAAGGAAAGATTTTATTCTCTTTATCCCACAAGGATATAATTATATTTATATATATGCATAGATCCTTCCTTATGATTAAGGAATGCATTATAAATATAGGTAAGAGATAGAATCATGTTAATCCTCATTACTGGAGATTCGCCCACCATCACCGTGTGATTCTCAAAAATAAGCTAGGTTTGAGGTGATTTCAGAGTATTTCCATAGATCGCCTCACCCGACATCGAGATTGGGCATCCCGGATACAGCCCCGTAGGTCAAAGCACCAGTCTCGACTGTCGATCCGCTCATCCCGCTCGATCCACCTCCAGATCAAAAGGTAAACACGAAAACCCCTACGTGTTGCAATTAATTATATAGACGATGCTAGAATATAATCAATGTATGGTGAATTAAATATCCAAGATAGATCTCGGGCGGGGCTAAACCTAGTTTCCCTACGGCTCCACCCGTGGATTGTATGTTTGTAGTAAGGATTATTCCTTTGACCGTCGATTTCCCAATAACAAACCGAGGGGTTTGATGGACATCTATCGTATGTCCTTCCACGTAAACACACACGACACGTTATACTTGCATTGTGGGTGCGATCAACTGGACACTTCGCTCAGAGATCGGATCGCATGTTGCAAACCTTTCAACATATTGCTCATGGACGCCACTGAGCGCTAGTTACGCCTAAGCATCAACTTCCAAAACACCGACATGCAGTTTCTTTCCCATTGGAGCTCTAAATGGACCATTGCGCGATTGTTATAGCGATCCTTTCAAGTATCTCATACTCATTCGTGATTTGGAGAGAATAGCTCCATTTGCGGAGTTCAGCACCAAGGGATCGTTTAACCCATTATAGAATGTCTCAATTCAATGCAAGTCGCGGAATGCCGTGGTGGGGACATTTCGTAGCATTTCTTAACGCGTTCCTCCGAACCGCGCATCGATTACGTCTCATTCTCACTGGAAAGACATGATGTCATTTCGAACTCTTGCTCTTTGTACGTAGGAAATACTTATCAAAATTTTCACTGAGCTCATTCAGTGATAGAGTATGATGGAAGGCCATCGCATTGCTTTGCCGATCTCATGCTTGAAGGGAATAGGCAAGTCTCCGCTTACCGTGGAACCACCTATAACTTAAATGGTCGTGACCTCCGAGACGACCGGGGGAGATGTGGATCCTCTCGGATTGCCTACATCGCCCTCTTGTTGGAGCATCACGGAACATAACGCTTCAAACGTGTTCTCTTGCCCTCGGGTCGAGTTATTCCCGGTTCATTATTAACATGCCAGGTAAGTCAGCGTAATACCCCTTTCCTAGTCATCCGATGACTATGATATCATTCCTTATTTATTACCTTCGTGCGCATTTTGGCACATGTTCATCGGACGTCGAGCGCTCTTCTCGATCGAGAGGCGTGTCTCACGGATCTAGCGGGTATAGTACTGCGCCTTGGTTTTGCGCATATACACGAGATCCGATTCCAGCAGAAGAAAATAAAGAGTTAACCACTATTACTAAATAAACACAAAATGAAATATCAAGCGTAATTTATAATTAGCCCCCGCAACGGCGCCAAAACTTGTTGTATGAAATACTATCTACGATGTCAGGCACGTAATCAACAAGTAATCACAAAACTTTCCGAGATCGAATCCATCAGGGAAGACTTTTAAATCCGCGAATACAATTTGTTTGTGATTATGAGAGAGACAAATTAAAGAGAACTTTACACCGAGACAAGGTGGAATTTCGCGACAATAAATGATTAACAAAGATATCGGGAGGAAAAATAGACTTGATCACTTGATTCCACCATCCCGTACTATGCTTCAACATTATCTCTGCTCCATTATTGACATGAAATCTTCCAACTCTTAGCATTTTTCCAAATCTAAGATTATACCCTCTAAGCTCGTTCAATATATTCCTATACAAGCGCTTTAAGAAGTATCTCACGTTATCTATTTACTGCCACGGCAAAGCAACACTATTCCTATGCTATTCACACCATAATATTTAAATCATGTTCGCGTTTTCTGTTTTCCACTACATAGTTCAACCGAAATCATAGAGCTAAGATCTACCCATGGTGATCAATCACAAGCAAGATAAATAAACACCAGAAAAGCATAATAACTTAACAAGCGATAAGAACGGCATCAAACACAGCATGGGTTTCATCAAAAGATCAAGTCATATAAATTTAGCTCATAGCGAGTTGTGCAATGAATCTCGGCACACAAATGCCATAGCAAAATAAAAGGAATTCGAGATTCAAGTTAACATGCTGAAATCAGTGCTCCTCCTTGATCGCCAGCCTCTGATAACTCTTGCTCCTTGCCCTCGATTTCTCTCCCGATACCTAATAATGAATGCCTCATTCGATTGTCGCTCTTTTAAATAACAAATTCGACACTTTTTGTGTGCGACGAAGGCACCCGCAAAACCCTTCATCCACGATCCTTTCCTTTTTCCGCTGGCTCTGCAAAGCGCGTCCTTTATGCGCCTTGCGGGCCAGCCGCCCGCGTGCATGTGGTCCCGCGAGACTTTCTTCGTTCTAGCTTCATGGCGTGGTCTTCTCTACTTTTTTTCCTTTTCCGAGCTCATTCCTGAGGCCGCGCCTCGCTTGTGATTACGATCTCTTTTGCAGTCCTCGGTCTCCGACCTCGACTTAGTCCGACTGCTATGAGTCCCGACCTCGCTACGAGTATCGATGTCAGTCGCTTCATCTTAGTAACTTTTCAATTTCTGGAGCTCGGTGGTTGGCCGGCTCTTCTTTTCTTCCCGTAGTTCTGGCCTTCGCCTCATGAGTCTTGGTAGTCTCGACTCGGGTCTTGAGCTCGAGTCTGAGCTCAAGTCTTGAGCTCGGACCAACTTCTCGGTTTTCACTTTTCTGGCCGTTGCTCTTTGTGCTCGACTACTGCTCCCGCTTGTTCTTCAAGACTATCGTTCGATCCTCCTCGACATTGCAGTCAAGGTCGCTTCACGAGTTCCTTGCTCTAGCATTCAACCGGCTGAGCTGGCTGCGGACTTCGACTCTTGTCTTTCGCCGTTGCGCTTCCGTACTGCTAATTATTTAAATAACGCCAATGCGATTAAAAACCCTTTGATTTCACTGACTCATCTTACACAAACACACCAAACATAACAAACATACAACATAACATAGAACTAAACAAAGCGAGAACCGTTAATCCAAGGATTTTATCATCAAAGGTCAGTATAATAACTCTTGTAAGTTATCAATCGTCTGTGTTACACACAAGCCAGTCTAAACCTAATCAGCCTGGTCAAGCGATAGTTCAAGAATCACAATATGGGCGATATTCAGGATCAGTTATGGAAAGAGATGGATCCACAAATCAAGGATCTACATGTTTAGAGATCCCAACATGTATAAAAGGGGTTAAGGTCGCGGTAGAAGGGTTAGAAACCATTGAATACTGGGCTTTTAGATACATCATTGTAATCTATTATAGGTGAAGTAAGAGGACCATCACCGTGGACTGTAGATCTCATTCGATCAAACCCTGATAACTCATCGTGTCTTTAATCCTTTTCAGAATTTTATATTAGCATACACTAGATTTATCACAATCTAATTGTATGATACTTTCTAGCCACGACATAGAACACATCTAAATTAATTGGTTGAGTGTTACATCTTATTATGATTCGTATCCGTTATAGAATCAATTTCGAGTTGTGTTCAGTTTAGGATCTGCGTGTTAATCGTAACACGATAGTTTTACGTATTAATTAGTGTTTCGTGCTCGGATCGTGTCATTTCATATAACCCATGATATTATTATGTATACATTTAATATTAATTTCATTATTAATTTATATATTTTATTTATATTATTAATTTATTTCCTAATTTTGGTTCTAATTATTGTTTAGTCGTAATTGTGTCGAACATGAAAAACAGTATCATGTTATGTTACGTGTCGGGCATATCGTTAAAGGTCGTGTTCATAGTTGGTCTTATCATATCGTATTGTTATCGTGTGACTGGACGATCGATCCCGACACGCATGAATTATAGGGTCCTAATCCCAACCCATCCCAACAACCAATTCCTATCCTCTGGCCACGGCAGTCGCTCTCCAGCGACACCGCACTGCACGATCGGCAACATGGAAGGCAGCATCCACAAATGATGATCAAAGGTAAACAAGACTCTGAAACATTAGTCAAACATCATGGAGAGTCGCTGCCTCTCATTGAAATCTGAACAAACAAACTTATTCAGTCAAGAGATCAGTGTGAATAAGGGCGATGAATGCCACTCTTTTGTTTGCAAGGTCACTCGTACGGCACTCGAGGGTTACTAGTAGGATCGGTCCCGACTAAAAGCCGCAAACAATCGAAATGGACCCTTTATCTACAAAATAAATAAAACATATTATGCATTACAAAACATGCTAACATAACATAAAATAAATTTAAATAAATAAATAAATCTCATATAAGTTTTTATATTTCAAAACTATAAAGTTATGAACCACTAAAAACTAAATCGGGTAACTTAGTCGCATCCACCAATAAAAATAATTTGAAATATAGTATTTATAAATAAAATTAATATATATTTATATATGTGTATATCAATGATACGAAGTAATCTATTGAAGTTTCTGAAAAATAATTTTCTATAAATAAAAAATATATATATATATATATATATATATATATATATATATATATATATATAGAGAGAGAGAGAGAGAGATATATAGAGTTGGTTTGATGAGTCCCTGGTCCGTCTGCGTAAGTGTAGTACTCAATTTAGACCACACAAAATTTGATATGTGCACTTAAAAATACAAGCAAATAATAACGGAAAATTCAGTCTGAGCATCCGGATCAATCTGTTAAATCGCACTATGGATGTGATGACGGCGATGCCGCTTGAATCGATGGTTGCGAAACCCTACACGGAGTTTTGGTCCGTAGTTAACTATGCGCGGAATATGACGGAAAGTTCAGTCTATCGTGATGACCTTTTCGGCGGCGATCCGATTTATTCGACCGATTATTCGTATAGTCTAAGTAAGCTAGTTACGGCGTATACCATCAGTCGTTAGATTCTATTTTCCCTTTATTTCACGCTGCATGATCCGCGCCATTCCTAAGCTAAATGATGGGAAGCTGGAAGCTTATTTTGTATTGGTGCATTTACAACAAACAACAAACACCGTTTCAAACATCTGGACGACCGACTATCCATGAATACGGATCATATGGATGCTCACCGGTATAATAAAGCGCGGATATAAACATAACTAATCAAGGCAGATCAACCATTTAACTATTGATACGCATAGGCTAAAAGGGATAAGTAATTGATACTAACTCAGTCAGCGAATGACTTGTCAAAAGGGTTCAAGGTTTCAACATAACTTGATCGGGCAAAATTCAAAGTACGAGTCGACCTCCAATTCAATCGGCATAAAAGCAATTATAATCAAAACATTAAACAATATCGAGTTAGGCAGCAAATAAGCGTGTGGACATGCATATGACGATGCATGCCCAAGTTTAAAACCTTTCTAGTTAAGCCACAAAACAAGCGCTACTACGCCCACTCGCACCCATGATCGATCCTGCTCAACTGCCATCAAAATGAGATGCGGGCTAAGTACAAAAGTACTTAGATGGACTCGTGTGCGAAACATTTTCTTTACCAAAAGTTATTGACGCCCACAATAGCACATGAGGATTTTAGTTAAAGACTCATGCCTATCAAATATTTTATCATTTTTCCAAAAGTGTAAGGCGACTATTTTATCACGTTGTTCCATATCTCGGTAATTCATTCATCATTCATTCGTTCATTCATTCCGACTATAGGGTGGCCACCTACACATAGTCGCTGACGGCGAGGTAGCTAACCTTAACACACGACATGCGTGTACACAATCCGAGTTAGTCCTCAACTAAGTCGGATCCGATCGTTACCCTTTTAGCGTTGGTGGACCAACTCGTTCACATACCACATTGATATACCAATCAATTCTCATCCACATTTGGACAAACCAACCTCGATATGGACACAACAAAACATAAATATTTGGCGGCAAACATTCATGCGATAATATTTCATAAAGCTTTTGTAAATCATGCTTTGAGTTATGCATAATCATTTGTTTGAAAAGCCCACCGCTAGTCAGCTAGTAAGTCTAAGCTGAGCGGTGTGGTTGTTCTCCTGCGACTACGATGCGGTCAAACCCTTCATAAGAAAATAACATTTCTTAGATTCTCTATCGATCGATGGTGTTTATAAATTACGACTTAAGTTCCCAATAGGGTTTCTTTATGATTTCATGTGATGGTTTAAGATAATTCTTATTATCTTACAATCCCATTCAACTATATTACTCCATCGCTCTAGGTGAACTTTGACTTATGAATCACATACTCGAGTCTATCTGACTCTTCACATAGTGCTCTTTTAAGCGTTATTCGTTATAGATTGTTAGTATTAGTTGTGATTGGTAATTTAGGATTATCTCAAGCACAACTAGACTTAACAATTATAGTTACGTCTAGTAGGTTATGCTCGCGACCTATGTATTGACGACAATTAAAGATGAGTTTTAATTTATGATTGCAGAAGCACATCTATCATATAGCTAAGTACTTAAGAATAAATGAAGTACTTGAATATTAACTCGATGTTGAGACATAAGGATCGAATCTTATGTTCGAATCTTGCTACTCATTACTGACATCTGCTTATTTAATTTACTGTGAGATTACATATGTCGTATAATCGTTATTCAGTTAGCGAGTTATGTTAGCAACTAATTATCGTATTGAGTTGTCGTTATTGAATATTAACGTTAGCTCGACCTTTGGTTTTCTAACTAGGAACTACGCTTGAGTATCCTTTTATTAATGGAAAAACCACTAATTTGATGTCTAACTTCGATCCTCGTTTATTCGTCTTAAGTTATCGAAATTGGTCGATTCTTTTGGGTTTCGTACATATAGTATTATGTTGTTTACGTTTGGGGTTTTGGTTTGTCGAGTTCGATATAAACATAAACATTACATCAACAAAACCATACACAACATAAACTATACTAAACATTGAAACCCAATTTCTAATGTAATACACCATCATTGTGAAGTGTGCATAAGTGTTCCATTCATTCACCTAATCACAACCATTTATCCAAGTTTCATATTACTATCATAGCATCATTCATCATCAAAATTAAACCCATACTTAGCCATTCTATTACGTTTGATAATTAGCAACAATTAGCATATCATCGATAAATTCATAAAATCACATTATACTCCTATCATATTATAGAATTTAATTACCAACTCAATATCATCATATAAATTTTAAACCATGGGTTAAAAGTCTCAAACTTCGGTCTTTCAATTAGTAAGCTTTGGTGTTCAATAAATTCCACAAAAATTATATCATGCTTATACTATATACTAAACATGAAATATCACTTCATATCATGCATTAAAATTTTAAAACCATGCTTTTCATCTTTAAATCATTTGTAATTCCACATTTATATATATACATAATAAATTCCAATCTTGCACTAATATGTTTATATATGAAATAAACATTAATATTAACATTAAATATCAACTAATATTTATAATATGAACCAAATGCTTGGAATTCTTTTGTCCTCACACATATTTTACATATGTGTTCAATAATTCCCAACAATGCATATTAGGTTCATATTATTTCTAAACATCATATATCTATTATTTCCAACAAATAAAATCAAATAATGGCTAAAAATACTTAAATATATTCTGCCCATTTTGAAAAAATAGGAGTAGTGTTTCAAAATTTTCAAGATTAATATATGATGTTCATATCATATATTAAACTATATCTCAAATATTTCTCAACAAAAAAATCAAACAAATACATGAAAATTCCAAAATATTCTAAAATTACCATATTTATTATACATCATTATAATACATTAACAAGCAACAATATCAAATAATATTCATAAAATCATGCTTTATCACATATAAAAGAAATAAAGCATAAATCGAAAAAATCAAACATTGCTCCAAAATTATGAAATTTTGACAGTACCTTAGAACATTATTCTAAAATTGTTCATTCATGGCTTGAGAGCATTTGAGGGCGCTAAAGTCACGAAAAAAAATGAGGAGCAAACTAGGTTTTAAACCCAAAATTCAAAATAAAATTTCACTCCATTAGGATGGAAGGGATGATGAATAATACCTATGGTCTTAGAAATATTATTTGAGTGTGGGAGGGTTTGGAAGGAGGATTAAAGGCTCAAAGTGTGAAGAACAATGGAAGAATTTGAAAATGAGAGAATTTTGGTTCCCAAGTGAGAGGCTGTAATGGCACGAAAATGCTGATTTGTTACAGCCTAATGGGCTGTCCTTAGCTCATTGGGGTGGTCTGGTGGTAGTTGGGAGGTGGATTGGTCAATTTCCTTTGGCATGTTATCATCTCATCTTTAAGTTTTAACGCTTTCGATTGATTTCTCGGAACCTTAAGGTTTTATTTTATTAAATAGCCTCAAATGACTTATTTCAATGATTATAAAAATTTCATGAAGTTTGGACGCGTCAGATAAGTCATCTGAGTTATCGCGAAAAGCGTTTGCTGATTAAATTATGCTCATTCAAAATTCTTTTGAATTTTGAGCTTTCAAAATTATTTGAATTTTATAAATCATAATTTATTGATTTAGACCCTTGGTTCGAGTTTTGGGTCGTTTGGATCAATTTAGGTTTTCTGGTATATATTACCGTTGGTTAAGTTCTTAGAATTTCTTTCGAAATTGATTCTTATAATTTCTAAATTCATAATAATTTATTCCTTCATGATTTAGATTGTTATCACAATTTATTATGATTAGCACGGATGGAAGTTGTCTCGTAAATAGTGCTTTAAGGATGGCAAGTATTCGAAAATTCTCATTCTTTGGCTTCTCATGTTTTCGTGTGAGGATTCTAGAAATGAAATCCGTTTGTTGAGATTCATTCTCGATCTTTCATTCTATGTTGTACTTGAAAACCACTAATCCGAGGACTAGTTACGATTTTGATTTCTTTAGTTTTCGATCTCGAATCGATTCTAATTCGTTCATTGGTTTCCTTAAACTTAATTAAGGTCTAAGTACCACAAATAATTGGTCTAAGCATCGCCAATTAAAGTTTTAAATTTTTGGGTATTACATACATTCTTAAAAGTAACATCCAAATTTGCTAACCTAGAAAAATATCTAAGTATTTCTCTTTCATAGCTGATTCTAGCTCCGGGTTGCTTCTTCTTGTCCATGGTGTTCCTAGAACTTTCACTACAGTAGTCTCTTTGCTCTCTGCCTTTGAATCGCGGTCCAAGATTTCACGTGGGTCTACATAACTCATATTATCATCGAGGACAATATCGTGGGTGGTATCACATGGCTGGGATCATGTATGTACTTCCTTGTTGTGAAGCGTGAACACATTGTGCCGCTTCCAAAACTTAAGTGACAAATCCTGAGTCGGTAGCCTTGTCTTCTCCGAATCTCATAGGTCGCTTCAAACTGGTCGCAGACTTCCTTTTATTCAATCTCACGATTCCCTTAGATGGAGAATTTTCAGAAGACCTTATCTCTTCAAAATGTAGCTCCATGATGAGCGTTGTCCGCATGTCTACTGTCGTCTTGGACCTCCTTGATCCGCTATGATGCGTGCAGCATCGATCTCAATCATCTCCCACGCAGTCGTGTCCTAATACCTCCTTTCTCGCCGTATCCCAAAGTAAGTGGTGATCGATATTTCTTCCATAAAGCGACTCATAGTAGGGCCGTTCCAATCGCAGGCGGTGATTGTAGCTGAATTCCAGTGGTAACCTTGTTCCCAACCTTCTCTCTATGGCGACAGTTCTCGCATGTCTTCCACGCGTCAATAGTCTCCTGGACCTGCAATCCGTCTGCCTGGGTGGAACGCGAGTACAAATTTAGTCGAGTTCGCAGTTTTGTTAAACTCATCCAATCACGGCGTGAATTTTGAATTCTATCGACGTGATAGTCTTGAACTCCATGTAGGATGATCCTCGACGTAGCATGTATGTGTAGTCGCGACCCATGTGTTATTGAATGGTAGAATCGCTCTTGGTCGATCAATCAATGATGACCCAAATAGCGTATTTCCTCTTCGTGATTGGGAGTCTAGTAACAAAGTCTATGGCTATATCATCCCATTTCCATTTGCATGTCTAGCGGTTGTAAGGTTCGTAGGCTGGTGAAGTGTTTTCACTTGTTGGACACGCAAACAACGCTCTACAATGAAGCCACATTTCAAGCTTCATCCCGTCACTAAAATTCTTGAGGTCTTGTCATTTTGTCTTGGGCCAGCTGAGTGTATAAGAAGCTCTCCCAGTGGCTTCCGTTCATATTTGCTTGAGCTCTTAGCTCTACGAACACACACCTCCGCCATACAACAAAACGTTATCGTGTTCCGTGAAATTTCTGTGGTTATTCCTGATCTTAGCTCAGTATTTCCACGCTTGTGCCTTCCTCCGAGCTTCTAAGATTGACTCTTAGTCCGCAGGATTGCAATCAATGTTCAATACACCCTCATCGTCGGACGGGTCTATGACTTCCATGTTCATCCTCTAGAAATTCCTTCATAAGTATTTCCTCACGACCGATGAGCATCCCAAACTAGCTGGGATTTGGACTCAAAGCATCGGTACAACATTAGCCATGCCGGTCGGTAATCTGATACCACAATCATAATCTTTCACTAGTTCTAACCATCTACGCTATCTCATGTTGATCTTTCTACGCTCAAAAGAAATATTTCGACTCTTATGGTCGTATAGATCTCCATCTAACTCCATAAAGGTGATGCCTCCAGGATCTTTAGGCATATACGATCGGTTGCCTAATTCCGGTCGTGCGAGAGATAGTTCAACTCATGTGCGTAATGCTTTCGGAACATAAGCATAACTCTGCTTCTCTGCATCGACACAACCGAGTCCATTCTTTAAAAGCATCCGTTAGATTTGTATTCTTTATCTGCCTGCATCTTGCTAGTATGGCTGTCAGTCAATAACCTTTCGTCATCTCGACACTAGCCTACTCGGGTCCATGTGCTGTGATTCCTCAGAACAATTACAGTCTGGGTCGGTCTATCATTAAAACCCGATAAATCTCCGATGGTAGCGGCAAGTCCTAAGAAACTCCAATTTCATTCGTTCTTGGTGACTCTCATTCTAACATGTATCAATCTTAGAGGGCTACTTTGATCTCTCGCGGACGATAGACCGAGAATGTCCTTAGACAAAACTCACACTTGCTAAACTTCGCGAATAGTTGTTTCTGCTCAACGCTTTGTACACGAGTCTCAAGTGCTCTTTGTGTTCTTGGTTATTCTTGGGTATATCGATATGTCTCACGAACACCAAGAGCTGAATTTGTCTAAGTATGGGTGAAACACCTACATTCATAATATCATAAATACCCTTGGGGCATTCGTGAAGTCAGAAGGGCATAAGATGAATTGAAATGACCATACCTACGTGAAAGTGAAAACGTATGTTAACCCCCCCGAGGATCCATCTTGGGTGTTTAATTCACCATACATTGATTATAAACCTAGCATGCTCTATATAATTAAATTCAACACGTGGGGTTTTCACGTGTTTACCTTTGGATCTCGAAGAGGTCGATGGAGCGAGATGAAGGATCGAAGGATCGGACTCGCTGACTCCTTCGATCAGTATCCGGGCCCAATCTCCAACGCTCGGTGAGGACGATCTATGGAGAATCGGAAAATCACCAGCTCTCTTCAATAATTCGAAAATCTCTCTCAACTATAGGGATGGCGAAAATTCTTGTTTAATATGTGAGCATTAACTAGACTTTATCTCATACCTTATATTTATAATGCACTACCTTAATCCATATGGAAATTACATAATCCTATATGGAAATTACCATAATCTTAGGATTATTTCCATACTATCGTGATTATTTCCATACTCTGGATTATTACCATAATCTTATATGGAAAGGATCTATGCATATACCATAAATATAATATCCTTGGGATAAAGAGAATAAAATCTTGCCTTGAGAGCTATAGGGCCGATTTCTCAGCACGGCACGGATGGGCCCCGAGGATCAAATGCAAGGAATAAAGATGGGCCTAAATAAATTAATTATCTTATGTTCAGCCGAACATAAATTAATTTATAAACATTTATTCATGCCACTAGAGAATAAATGCTTGACTTACCCTTTATTACCAAGTTGAGTCGGGCTTGCACTTAGACATTACGAATCCCGTATTTAAGATATCGAACGTCCATTAATCATTTATAGCAATCGATCGCTTAAACGAACAACTTCATTCCAGTAGTACCACTCAACCTTATTATTGTACGAGCTAACTCAACTGCGGTTTAGTACAATAAACCTTTGAGTTCTTAAGGGCGTCATCATCCTAAGCGGATACGGTGACTCGATCATGATAAACTAGCGTGACATACAAGAGCCACCACCAAGATGCGGAGAATCTTGGGTTAAACATATAACCCTCACTCATAACAAGTCAAATGATGGTCGCAACTCATACTCACCTAATACCTTATCGAGGTTTAGATCATCGTAAGTCACGAGATCTTGGTTCTTCACGACGGTCGAGAAGAACACATCTCACCTGTGATCCTTCAATACGCGGAGCATACCGGCATAGACAAGCAACTAAGTCAAGTCACTTTATCTATACTGCGGCTAAACCGACAACTGCTCCAAGTCGTCTCATTGTGAAACTTTTATATCTCATTAAGCTTGACCAATCATAGCACTCGTGATCTTCTACACACCGTATGATCTAACTTATATATGAGATAAGGGACACGAGATATATGCAATCAAGTATTCAAATCGATAGGAGATTGTAATAGTGGTAAGTGAAACATTGTATACAAGCTCAACCAAAGCGCTTTCGTATACAAATCCAACAATCTCCCACTATACTAAAGCAAACTTTTAGTATACAATGTGTCTTTCTACTAGCTATTACAAACAACCATCACTGCTTCTCCCACTTATACAAAGTTTCCTTTCTAAGTGGGTTCAAGTAATCCAAGTCCTCTAACGTGTCCATCGTAGACTTTTTGCGTGGCTCTTCGTGAATGGATCCGCTAGATTTTCCGTGTATCAATCTTTTCAATCAACACGCACCTCGCAACGATTTCTCGTATGACAGGTACTTTCTCTCTATGTGTTTGGTCGCTTGTGGGTCCGTGGTTCCTTCGAGTTTGCCACTGCACGAGTTATCACAAGAACTATGATACTCTTGGCAAACCGTACCACATCTAGATCCATGAGGTAGTTCTTGAACCATCAGCCTCCTGGCTCCGGCGGCTACATATTCGGCTTCCATGGTAGAGTCCGCAATGCATCGCTTTGCACTCCGCAGATACTGGCTCCACCTCCCAAGGTAAACACATAGCCCGAGGTTGACTTTTCTCATCACGGTCACTTTGAAATCCAGTCAGATAACCCAAAGGCATTAGACTATCTGCATGGTAAATTTATAATCTCGAGTCCTTTTCGGTACTGAGTATATGCTTCTCCATTCAATGAGCTTGTCCGAGGTTAGATCGATATCTAGCTACGCTCTACCGCATAGCAGCGATATCGGCCTGCATAGATGCCATGAGACTTCACGCGTGCTGACTTGTCTCATTCCTCTATCTCCTTGCATTTGTGCTTAGATAAAGGAACGCCATGTCGAAGTAGCAATCCTTTCTTGGCGGTCGCATACTAAAACGAGTAATCACAGATATCAATGTAAGCGCGCGAGATAAGCTCAACATTTTCTTCTTGCGATCTCGTAAACCTTGATCCAAGAATGTCCGCATCTCCTAAGTCTTTCATTTGAACGATCGGATAGAACTCTTTACGTCGATACGACTTCACGTTGTTGCCAACTAGAAGGATGTCATCTACATAAAGTGCAAGAAATACCACATCACCGTTGACATCTAACCGATACACAACTCTCGCTAGGCAACTGGTAAATCCATAGGACTTTACTACCACAAAGCGTAAGTTCCATGATCGGGAGTTGCTTAAGTCCATAAATGGACTTTAAGCTTCCATACTAGATGCTCTTCACCCTTTACCACATAACCTTCGTAGGTTGCTGACTATAGATGTCTCTACCTTCCTCAAGGTAACCTAGAAAGCGGTTTTAACATCCATTGCCAAACCTCTAGGTTCGAGTGGTGCTATGCGGCAAGAATTTAACTGGACTTGAGCATGCTACAGTAAAAGGTCTCATCGAAATCGATGCCCTCAATCTGAGCAACCTTCCAACCGGCTTTAAAAGTCGAAACCTCTCCATCGGAATCTCTTCCTCATGATATCCACTTACTACCTAGGCTTCCTCCGTCCGGTAGAGTGTCTTTCATATACATCCATAGCGTTATGGACTCCATTTCTAAGTCCATAGCGTGCCATATCTTGCATCAATATCTGATCGCCTCCTTGTATGTCCATGGGTCGATTATTGTATGTTCGCTGGGACTAAACCGAAGATTCACCCACAACATAAATCGCTCGGGTTGACGAACAACCCTCCCACTGACGAGGTTCTACAGCACAATGCAGCGGTGAGCAGATACTTGTGGTTCTCTAACCACAACTTGCGTGTAGGTACCACTGTACGGTCGGTATCTCCAGTGGAACCTCACCACTTCAATTTCTTGAAGTATCTTGTGTCGATCCTCCCACTAGACTCGACATCTGCACTTGGCCTAATCGGTGGTGGAATACGATCATCTTCTAATTCTTGAAGAATGATTTCAACTTTGGACTTATGATTTTCATATAATCTTCTTCTAAGAAGGGCATTAGTGCTAATAATGACCTTCGATCCTAGGACTATAGAATAAACCACCTTCGTCCTCTAGGATAGCGATAAACAACCTTGCGTCGGATCTAGCCTCCAACTTGTCACCTTCTTGTTCAGAGCAGTGCCGGACCCCATATCTTATGTGGCTTAAAGCGGGCTTGCGCCAAACCACAACTCGAAGGGCTTTTCGATGACTTGACGGTACTAGGTTTAGCAAGTATGCCGTCTCTAAGGCATATCCCAACGAAATAGGCAATGTAGCATAACTCATCATAGATCTAACCATTTCCAAAGAGTCCTATTTCTTCGCCCGACACACCATTTTCGTGGTGTGCCCTGAAGTCTTGATGTAATCCCACACTTCACTAGATAGTCCATAAACTCGTTCTTGAGGTATTCGCCACCGCGATCGACGCAGCTGACTTGATACTTTACCTAGCTTCGCTCCACCTCGCCCTAAACTCTTTGAATTTCTCAAAGCATTCGGACTTGCGAAGCGGTATATGTATCCCTCTGAGTAATCGCATGAAAGTGACAAAATACTCATCTCCACGAGCTTGTGGACATCGGTCCACATAGTCGAATGGACTAACTCCAACATTTCTTTGGCTCTATAACCCTTGGGTCGGTCGCAATCTTTCCTTCTATACAGATTAGCGACGGAGTAATCGTGAGATTCCCAACGCTCCATTCTTAGCCGCTCTTTGGATCCTATTTAGATTGATGTGACCTAATCTAAGAGCCGAGAAAAGTAGAGTCATCTTTCAAGAAAACTTTCTCTTTTAGGGTTATGAAGATGCAACATAGTTATAGGTATTATGTTTTGAGAAATAGTATAAAGCGAATTATATAAGGTGCCAACACGATAACCGTCATTTCTTATGATAGAAACACCACTATCAAAAATAAGAATATCCATGAGTAAATACGAAACAGAAACAAGGTTCAGAAAATCCGCATATAAAACGTCTTTCAAAACTAAAATCTGTCCCAAAACATAAAGAAACATCTCCAACTGCAACAGCTTGACTGCGCGTTCCATGGAGATCGTTATCTCGCCATCAAACAGCCTCCCTTGTCCGCAGGAACCCCGAGGTGTAACAAACATGATCACAGCACGTATCTACTACCAAGAATGGGTAGAACAAGTCGCTAAACATGTTCCGCTACTAAAGCAACGCGTACCTTGAGCTTGAGCATAGGGCACTTGGCCTTCAATGCCCGCACCACTTGAGCACTGCCTCTTCCTTAGCTTGCCTCCCTGGCAACCATGTTCGCTCCCATTACTCCCACTATTTCCTTCTACCACCTTTGGTACCTTTTCTATTTCCATTTTGCGATGAAAATTTTGGGCCCTTAGATGTGCTAGCAAGAGCATGTGCTCCTTTTCCATAACTCCTTCCGCAGAACGAGATCATTAAGAACGACTAAGTGTAAACTCGGTCTTGCTCATGATCGCATTCACGAGTTCTCAAAAGACTAGGCGTATTGAGGATGATATCGACCTTGGCCTCAATACCTCCTCCCAACCGATCAAGACTATCCATGAGATAGTCATGTGGGAGACATGTTCATGGACCGAACTTCCTTCTTCCATTCACACGCCAAGATTTCTCTCATTGGGGGGTCGATCGTCGATCCGATGCCCAAACTTACTCTCGAGACTTGACCAAATATCGTCATCTACCATCGCGATGTACTGCAAGCCTTGGACATGTAGTCATCATAAGCATTTAGCCATATTGTTTGACTTATTCCAAAGTCCTGACTCGACTGCTCATTAGTCGATCGTCGAAGTGGCATCGGGTTTAGGAGTAGTGAGAACATGTGTTCTTCGTCGATAAGAACATATTCCATGTTTCGTTCCACTCGATAAAATTTGGACGGATAACATTTTGTGCGAGCATATTGATAATCGGTAGAGACATATCAGAACGATAATGTAAACACATAAGTACGATCGCAAATAATTCGTAATAATAATATTGTAACCTTTTGATAAAACAATAAATTGAAACCTCCAATCGCCAGGAATCCCACATGCAAGCCACGCGGGTGGGCTTTACACATGAACCTCGACGGACTAAAATATACCTTTTAGTCGTTTAATTTCAATCCATGTCAACTTATCCTTATGACAATGAAATTAATGATTGGACCTACTGACCACATCTATCGCAAGAAGGACTTCGGGAAGTTGTAATAGAGGTGATGTCAAGCACATCACAATTTCAATGAAAGATGAATTCTTAGAATTGGATACTCACTCGGACCATAACGCCCAATTCAAATTCTTTTGTTATCTCATTTTATATCTATCTCTAGAGAACTTATGAAAATCGCACATGCAGCCACGCTGTGACGCTTTACACATGAAACTCCCACTTCTCAATAGATTTAAAATGTTTTATTTAGAAATCTCATCTAACAAACTTATGATAAATCAGAAGCAAGCACGCTGGTGTGGTTTACTCAGGTGTCTCACTTTGTTTAGAGATCAAAAGAGGTTCACATTTTAATTTGAAAAATTAATTGTCGGGTTGCTTGCTTAGTCTTTTATTCAAAAGGTTTGTCCATGCGATCACGTAATCCTAGCATGCTTTTCTATAGAACTCAACATGTAAAACATGCTCGCGATAATTAAAATATGCTTGATAAAGCGAAACCTAGCAGCTTACTATGCGATCCAATTACGTAAAACACTTAAAGGTTTGTCAGCGTAATATAAACATACATAGCATAGGCTTGCATAATTTAAACATCCACGAATGCATAGAGCGATAAAAATAAAATAAAACGCGTCATCGCGGCCAATCGTCGTGAAACCCGCAATTTAAATCTAATATAATTCATGATTTACAAAGTAACTAAATAACGGGCCTCGCGCACGGCACGGACGGATTCAACAAATGGGCCTCGCGCACGGCACGGACCGAAAATCGGTAAGGTCCGGGCGGGTCGCCCTCTCGGCCGTCAGCAGGAGCAGGCCCACCCGGCCACTCGCGCCACGTCGCGTGTCCCTCGCTGGAGCTCCTCGTGGTCGCGGCGCGACCGCGACGATAGCAGTAGCACGCGTGCCACCCAGCGCCCGAACGCTACGAGACGCCGTCGCCGCTGGAAACTCGCGACCGTGAGTCCGCTTCGCCGGGTTTCGCGCGAATCCGCCACGCGCCCGCCGCTCACTCTGCGACGGGTGCTGCCAGCCCGGTAATCCGCGACCGCTGCTCGCCGCTAGGCGCCAGGATCTGCGCGAGAACGCTGCTCTGTCGCCGGCCTCGCGATCGCCTCGCGACCGCTCGCGCGAAACCACCCGAGATGACCGAGACTTTTTCCTCGCGTTTGCTTCGTTCTCTTTCGTCTTCTTCTTTACGATAAGATTTACATAATAAATCTAATCCAACCACCGGATTTTTCGTGGTGTAAAACAAAACCAACAAAAAAATAAACGAGCCACGATGAACGACGATCCAAATTATTAAACGCACGTAATAATCAAACGTGAATTAATCCAACAGAGCCAAGATTCGATCCCGTGCTCGATATACCAATTGTAGGGAAAACGTATGTTAACCTCGGCCTGAGGATCCATCTTGGGTGTTTAATTCACCATACTGATTATAAACCAGACGCGCTCATATAATTAAATCGCAACGTGAGGTTTTCACGGCCACTGATCTCAAGAGTATTGGCGGAACGGTGATGAACGGATCGAATGATCGCTCGTGCTTTGACCTTCTCGACCAGTATCCCGCCGCCCAATCTCCAACGCCGAGTGAGGACTATCTATGAGAATACACCGAAAATCACCCAGCTCTTCAATAATACTCAAAAATTTTCTCTCGCCTATACGAGATGCGGCCGAAAATCTTGTTTCAATACGCGAGCATTAACCTGACTTTATCCCACACCTCATATTTATAATGTACCTAATCCCATATGGAAATTACCATAATCCTATATGGAAATTATCATAATCCTATATGGAATACACCATAATCTTAGATTATTTCCATTATCGTGATTATTTCATACCTCGTGATTATTAACATAATCTTATATGGAAAGGATCTACGATATACTCATAAATATAATAATATCCTTAGATAAAGAGAATAAAATCTTGCATTTGAGAGCTATAGGCGCCCGATTTCCTCAAGTTAAACTGAGTGGCCAATTCAGATCAAATGCAAGGAATAAAGACGGCCTCAAATAAATTAATTATCTTATGTTCACCCCGTTATAAACATTTATTCATGCCACTAGAGAATAAATGCCTTACCCTTTATTACCGAGAGTTGAGTCGGGCTTGCACTTAGACATTACGAATCCCGTATTTAAGATATCGACGTCCATTAATCATTTATAGCAATCGTGCTTAAAACGATTAATAACTTCATATCCTTAAGTAGTACCACTCAACCTTATTATTGTACTTGAGCTAACTCAACCTGCAGGGTTTAGTACAATAAACCTTTTGAGTTCCTTAAGGGGACGTCATCATCCTTAACGGATACGGTGACTCGATATAGATAACTAGCGTGACATACAAGACACCACCACCCAAGATGCGGAGAATCTTGGGTTAGAACATATAACCCTCACTCATAACAAGTCAAAGTGATGGTCAGCAACTCATACTCACCTAATACCTTATCGAGGTTTAGATCATCGTAAGTCACCGAGATCTTGGTTCTTCACGACGGTCAGAAAGAAGAACACATCTCACTGTGATCCTTCAATACGTCGAGACGCACTAAAGATGAACAAGCAACTAAGTCAAGTCACTTCTTATCTATATCGCAGCTCAAACCGACAACTCGTCCTTAAGTTGTCTCACCAAAACTTTTATATCTCATTAAGCTTGACCAATCATAGAGACTTACGTGATCTTCTACACCTTTGTATGATCTAACTTATATATGAGATAAGGGACACGATATATGCAATCAAGTATTCAAATCGAGATAGGAGATTGTAATAGTGGTAACGAAACATTGTATACAAGCTCAACCAAACCGCTTTCATAAACAAATCCAATGAAAGTCGTTTTAGGTACATCCTCCGGTCTAATCCTCAATTGGTGATATCCCGACTTTAGATCTATCTTTGAAAAGACTCTGTTCCTTTAAGGTGATCAAACAATTCGTCAATTTGGGGCAAGGATACTTATTCTTAAGAGTTATCTTGTTTAACTCTCGATAGTCTATACATCCTCGATGTACCATCCTTCTTTTCACGAAAAGGACGGTCTGCCCATGGAACACTGCTGGGTCTAATGAATCCTAACTCCAAGAGTTCTTGCAGTTGGATCTTCATTCCTCAAGCTCCTTTGGTGTCATCCGGTATGGAGCTTTTGACGGGCGTAACACGGTTCAAGGTCGATCGTGAACTCGATGCATCGGGTTTACGGTAATCCGGCAGTTAAATGCGGAAAAACGTCGGAATACTCTTTTCACGATCGGGACGTCTTCTATCCTCCTCTCATTTTGATCTTCTTCCCGAGGTGACGAGGTAAGCATGGTTCTCGGTCTTATTCAAGAACATCCTTGCTTGTAGTACGGATATAATTGGGACTCTTCTTCCCATGCGATCCCGTGAAAGTCTATAGTTTCTCTCCATGTTGGAAGAAATTTTCCTTTCATTACACGTGATGGTGGCACTATGTTCGGTTAACCAATCCATTCCTAGGATTATGTCCACGTCCGTCATAGGTATAACATGAAGGTTATCATCGTCACTTAAGTGAGCCTAGTCAAATTCTGGGTTCGAGCATATGTGGGTTATCGTTTTACGCCTCCCTTCGGAAAGAAATTATCATGATTTGTTCAGCGTTTGGGATCTAATCCTAAGTTCTCTCGCATGCTTCAACAATAAAAGAATGCGAGGCGATGTCAAGCAAGAGGGATAACGAGCAATTGGGTAGTATTTCCATACCGCCAAGTTTCCTTGGCGGCTCCTCGGAATTTCCTTTCCCAGTTGGGCGTAGGCCCTAGTTCTTCGGGCGATTCTGTTGTTGATGATGTTGTTGTCATTGTTGCGGTTCTTCTTCTTCTTTGTTGTTATTGTTGGAGTTAGCGATCTTGTCATTGCGGTTGTTGTTGTTGTTATTGAGTTGGCGGTTGTCGCCTTTGTTGTTGTCGTTTCATGGTGGTTGATATGGTCGTGATTAAATTGGTAGTCTTGAACCGGGGTTGTCGCTGGAGCAGTTGAGCTTGGATAGCCGGACCGACCGGACTCGATCCGGTACATTGGGACAACCATTCTCTCATTGGCGCGTCCTCGACAGCCCCTCCACAGGTAGTGACCCTTCGGACACATTCAAACATTCATAATTTGTGAACATGTAGACTCGCTTGTGACTTCTATGGAACTTAGGGCATCTGTGGAGTTTCACGAATATTTAGTTTCTCTCCACTTGATGGGTACTATGTTCGTCCATTGCCTTGTCCGCGCTCAGATGGAAAATTACCCCTTGCCGTGGCCTCATGTTGGCCTCGCCAACATTTGATCCTCGACCTTGGGGTCCTTCCCACTTTCTCTTCCACGATCTCCTTGGTGATTCGGTGGATGTCAACGACAAATCTATGCTCGGGCAAGGCGGCCTCAATGTCCAATGCTCTACTAACGACCTCGAGATAGGTCGATTTCCTTGACGAATGCGACACTCGATCTCATGTCGAGTCCATGAAATTTCTCGATCATCTTCTCGTGCGTGTCGAACAAGCGAGGTGCATACATGACATCTCGCAGAGGCACGGTCAAAATCATGACCGTGGTTTTCCTTGTCGCAGATTTTAGAACTCATGTCCTTTCCTCTTACTAGTAGCTCTTGGGTATGTACTTCTCGTACACTTCATACTTGAATTCTTCCTGTGTAAGCTTCTAGTTCCTCTTCATATAAGGTCTTTCTCTTCCTCCACCGAAATCGATGGCACCAAATCATTTGCAAAGCAACGCATGACAAGCGTTTTAAGAGTGCAGTGAAGGAAGTTAAAGATTCGTTCTAGCGTGAATCCATAGTTCCGTATCCACTAGATTCCCAATCCCATTGAAAATTGGCGGTTTACCCCGAGGAATGGCTCCTCAATCCTTCTTGCGGTGGTGGTGGTGGAGTTTCCTCTCCTTCAAGTGTTACATCGCAGCTTTTCCTTCTCGTCGGCATTCTATCATTCTTAAATATCGCATCAAATATCTTCTTATGCCATCCATCGGGATCATAAATATATTAGTGCGATATTTATATATAATCATGCGCATAAGTCTGGCGCGTCGTCGAACATCACATAATACCTCTACGAGGATTTTCATCAGCGTTTTTGAGATTTACAAAATGGGGCCAGGTACGGAGTATGATGTTCCCAAAAGCTAATATCAATATCACCCATGTACCTAGTCACGGTGCTTTCAAAAATATAAACGCCACCGAGGTCATCAAAATAAGGGTTCATGTCGAAACGACCTATCGTTTCCGCATGCATCACAAGATATACAAAAGTATATAAACAAACATTATCTAGTCTTAATAACTAGATCCATAATCGCCTGTGTGTAAATAGGGCTCAGCGTGCCGAGTCGAGCCGGGAGTATGGCTACTATCAACCGTTCATCTCATCGTCGGGCGGGTCCTCCTCCTCAACCTCAACATTGAGTGTGGGAGCCGTGATCTTCGAGACTCTAATGACTCTAGCTTCTTCTATAGTAGCCGGGTCTCGTGGATCTCAACCATGATCTCCTCATAGGCATTGGCGGAAGCGGAGAAAGCGACAAGATAGGCATAGGTTTCTCTCACGGCGCATGCGATTAGGCCACGTGAATCGTCAATCTCTGAAGATCGTGGTACATGGGTCCGCACGGGGTGGCGGCGATTGAACTAGGGAGCCGATAGGTAGATGTGAGTCTTTGGCATGGAATGATCGGCGATCTTGGTCGGTGGCAATGACGGGACTCGAATCCTCACCGCGGTAGGACCGAAAAAAGTGATTTATCGAGGACGGAAAGATCCACCTCGAATATGTTCACGCCACCGCCAGCGAGAATCAGGTCATCGGATGCTGCGAGGCACCTTCGGATGAAGCCACGGGAATCTCATCACGCCAGTGTATTCTCGTTCGGGGAGATACGGTCCACAAGGTATAGCTCCTTATACCATGAATACGTAGTTCGGTGGCTGATGGAATCAGGGTAAGTCCACCTCAAGATCGAAGCTCTCGGTGACGATATATGTATTCGATGATATCTCACGTGTATACCCTGCCTTGGTGGCGATTTGAAATCGATCGTGGTATGACATACCACGGCCTGCAGCAGCCTCGATGACTCATGAAGTGAGCAAAGAACTTGCCTCGTCGTCTCCTTGGCAAATCTAGTAGGAGCGGCAGGCGCATACAACCTCCTCGGTATGTGGCTCTCACGGGATAAAAGCGTAGTCGTAAAAATTATCCGACCATAATCTAGTATCCTATATTCCTAAGTTCTTGTGAAACTACTTTCATGATTTGGTCTTGAGGAAGAGGCTCAGTATGGTCTCTTAGGGTAGCACAAATTTTCAATGTCTAGCCTTTTAGTAAGGCTAAGTGGTCACCCTTTTCATTGGGTTATGAATTCCTTATTTTCATTCGAATCATAACATTCGATCATATCGTTCTCGCAATACTCCAAATTCTATCATTCTTTTTATACATACTTTCTTAGCGTTATGCTTTGATTCTTCGTTATCGCCACGACGGAGATAGCACGCATAGTGTTGAAATTTCTTCAGTAGAGGTTGAGACTCAAAACAAGGCGAACCTCCAGTTAAGCAATCGCTTCGTCATCGTAGAGTCGTTGAATTCTCATCCTCAAATCTGTTCGGATGGTGATTTTTTAAAATTTCTATGTTCTCGTTCTTCCTTAGTATTCCGTTCAATCGGGGATACCTTATGTTCTCATACTAAGTTGAGCAATAAGGATCATGCGTCTTAAGAGTCTATGTTCTCATGGGGAAACATACTCATTTATATTATGCATCTAGCATGCTTTGCATATAGGAGTAAACACAACTCATAACATATATGCGATAAATAGATACTCTCATATCATTCCTCTATCAATTTTCCAGAGTTTTCAACTCTTTTCAATCTAACAACGAGCTTATTTTAAAATAACTTTTCGATGTCAATCATTCATTTTCCAAAATCCTTGAAACAACTACTCCATTTGAATTTTGAGACTTTTCTCCTTTCAAACATATTTCAACCTTCAAAACAATACGACTTTTGTAAGTCCATTTCACATTTCATAAACTTCTATTATTTCAAACAACTTTCGGTTGAAATAGTTACCTTCTTCCTCGTTGAGTAGGGCGACGATGGGGTGCGATCTGAGGCAATCAAATACCAACAGTTTGAGACTCAACTTTCAATTAAGATTCGAGAAAGGGTTTCTGGGGTTCGGAGCGAACAAGTGCTCGATACCAATTTAGGACGACCCGACTATCCAATGAAGTACGAGATCATATGGATCGTCACCGGTATAATAAAGCAATGGATATAAACATAACTAATCAAGGCAATCAACCATTTAACTATTCAATAACGCATAGGCTAAAAGGGATAAGTAATTGATACTAACTCAAGTCGCGAATGACTTGTCAAAAGGGTTCAAGGTTTCAACATAACCCAATCGTGGCAAAATTCAAAGTACGAGGTACGACCTCCAATTCAATACGGCATAAAGCAATTATAATCAAAACATTAAACAATATCGAGTTAGGCAGCAAATAAGCGTGTGGACATGCATATGACGATGCATGCCCGAGGTTCTAGAAACCTTTCTAGTTAAGCCACAAAACAAGCGCTACTCGCACCACCGCACCCATGATCGATCCTTGCTCAACTGCACATCAAAATGAGATGCGGGGCTAAGTACAAAAGTACTCAATGGACTCGTTGCGAAAACATTTTCTTTACCAAAAGTTATTGAGCGCCGCAATAGACATGGGATTTTAGTTAAAGACTCATGCCTATCAAATATTTTATCATTTTTCCAAAAGTGTCAGGCCTGACTATTTTATCACGTTGTTCCATATCTGGTAATTCATTCATCATTCATTCGTTCATTCATTCGCGCACTATGGAGGTGGCCACCTACACATAGTCGCCGTGACCGGTCGAGGTAGCTAACCTTAACACACAGTCACACGTGTACACAATCCGAGTTAGTCCTCAACTAAGTCGGATCCGATCGTTACCCTTTTTTAACGTTGGTGGACCAACTCATTCACATACCACATTGGATATACCAATCAATTCTCATCCCACATTTGGACAAACCAACCTCAGATATGGACACAACAAAACATAAATATTTGGCAGTCAATAACAGTTCATGCGATAATATTTCATAAAGCTTTTGTAAATCATGCTTTGAGTTATGCATAATCATTTTGTTTGAAAAGCCCACCGCTAGTCCAGCTAGTAAGTCTAAGTGAGCAGGTGTGGTTGTTCTCCTCACGACTACGTGCGGTCAAACCCTTCATAAGAAAATAACATTTCTTAGATTCTTTCTATCGATCGATGGTGGTTTATAAATTACGACTTAAGTTCCCAATGAGGGTTTCTTTATGATTTCATGTGATGGTTTAAGATAATTCTTATTATCTTACAATCCCAATTCGAACTATATTACTTCATCGCTCATAGGTGAACTTTGACTTATGAATCACATACTCCCGAGTCTATCCTCGACTCTTCACATAGTGCTCTTTTAAACGTTATTCGTTATAGATTGTTAGTATTGAGTTGTGATTGGTAATTTAGGATTATCTCAACCACTAACTAGACTTAACAATTATAGTTACGTCTAGTAGGTTATGCTTGACGACTTATTGTATTCGCACGACAATTAAAGATGAGTTTTAATTTATGATTCAAGTAAGCACATCTATCATATAGCTAAGTACTTAAGAATAAATGAAGTACTTGGAATATTAACTCGATGTTTGAGACATAAGGATCGACATCTTATGTTCGAATCTTAAACTTACTCATTCTGACATTGCTTATTTAATTTACTCGTCGGAGATTACATATATCGTATAATCGTTATTCGTTAGCGAGTTATGTTAACGCCAACTAATTATCGTATTGAGTTGTCGTTATTGAATATTAACGTTACGGCTCGACCTTTGGTTTTCTAACTTAGGAACTCACGTTTGAGTATCCTTTTATTAATGGAAAAACCACAATTTATGTCTAACTTGATCCTCGTTTATTCTGTCTTAAGTTATCGAAATTGGTCGATTTCTTTTGGGTTCTCGTACATATAGTATTATGTTGTTTACGTTTGGGGTTTTGATTTGTCTGTTCGATATAAACATAAACATTCAACATCAACAAAACCATACACAACATAAACTATACTAAAACATTAAAACCCTAATTTCTAATGTAATACACCATCATTGTGTAAGTGTGCATAAGTGTTCCATTCATTCACCCTAATCACAACCATTTATCCAAAGTTTCATATTACTATCATAGCATCATTCATCATCAAAATTAAACCCATACTTAGCCATTCTATTACGTTTCGATAATTAGCAACAATTAGCATATGCATCCAATAAATTCCAATAAAATCACATTATACTCCTATCATATTATAGAATTTAATTACCAACTCAATATCATCATATAAATTTTTAAACCATGGGTTAAAAGTCTCAAACTTTCGGTCATTTCAAATTAGTAAGCTTTGGTGTTCAATAAATTCCCAAAAATTATATCATGCTTATACTATATACTAAACATGAAATATCACTTCATATCATGCATTAAAATTTTAAAACCATGCTTTTCATCTTTAAATCATTTCGTAATTCCACATTTATATATATACATATTGAATAAATTCCAATCTTGCATAATATGTTTATATATGAAATAAACATGTAATATTAACATTAAATATCAACTAATATTTATAATATGAACCAAATGCTTGGAATTCTTTTGTCCTCACATATTTTACATATGTGTTCAATAATTCCCAACAATGCATATTAGGTTCATATTATTTCTAAACATCATATATCCTATTATTTCCAACAAATAAAATCAAATAATGGCTTAAAAATACTTAAATATATTCTGCCCATTTTGAAAAAATAGGAGTAGTGTTTCAAATTTTCAAGATTAATATATGATGTTCATATCATATATTAAACACTATATCTCAAATATTTCTCAACAAAAAAATCAAACAAATACATGAAAATTCCAAAATATTCTAAAATTACCATATTTATTATACATCATTATAATACATTAACAAGCAACAATATCAAATAATATTCATAAAATCATGCTTTATCACATATAAAAGAAATAAAGCATAAATCGAAAAAATCAAACATTGCTCCAAAAATTATGAAATTTTGACAGTAACCTTAGAACATTATTCTAAGAATTGTTCATTCATGGCTTGAGAGCATTTGAGGGCGCTAAAGTCACGAAAAAAAAATGAGGAGCAAACTAGGGTTTTTAAACCCAAAAATTCAAAATAAAAATTTCACTCCATTAGGATGGAAGAGGATGATGAATAATACCTTCCTATGGTCTTAGAAATATTATTTGAGTGTGGGAGGGTTTGGAAGGAGGATTAAAGGCTCTAAAGTGTGAAGAACAATGGAGAAATTTGAAAATGAGAGAATTTTGGTTCCCAAGTGAGAGGCTGTAATGGCACGAAAATGCTGATTTGTTACAGCCTAATGGGCTGTCCTTAGCTCATTTGGGGTGGTCTTGGTGGTAGTTGGGAGGTGGATTGGTCAAATTACCCGTTTTGGCATGTTAATACCGACTCTTTAAGTTTTAAAGCGCTTTCGATTGATTTCGGAACCTTAAGGTTTTATTTTATTAAATAGCCTCCAAATGACTTATTTCAATGATTATAAAATTTCATGAAGTTTGGACGTCGTCCGATAAGTCAATTCTGAGTTATCGCAGAAAAGCAGCGTTTGACGATTAAATTATGCTCATTCAAAATTCTTTTGAATTTTGAGCTTTCAAAATTTATTTGAATTTTATAAATCATAATTTATTGATTTAGACCCTTGGTTCGAGTTTTGGGTCGTTTGGATCAATTTAGGTTTTCTGGTATATATTACCCTAGCGTTGGTTAAGTTCTTCGAATTTCTTTCGAGAATTGATTCTTATAATTTCTAAATTCATAATAATTTATTCCTTCGTGATTTAGATTGTTATCATAATTTATTATGATTAGCACGGACCGGAAGTTGTTCCGCTCGTAAATAGTGCTTTTAAGATCGACTGCAAGTATGCCTAAAATTCTCATTCTTCGGCTTCTCATGTTTTCGTGTGAGGATTCTAGAAATGAAATCCGTTTGTTGAGATTCATTCTCGATCTTTCATTCTATGTTCAGCTACTCGAAAACCCTAATCCTAGGGACTAGTTACCGCTTTTGATTTCTTTAGTTTTCGATCTCGAATCGATTCTAATTCGTTCATTGGTTTCCTTAAACTTAATTAAGGTCTAAGTACCACAAATAATTGGTCTAAGCATCACCAATTAAAGTTTTAAATTTTTGGGTTATTACACATACCAATTACAAACAAACACAATCTAAACAAAATAATTCCAAAGCGTATAATATTAAACAAACCAATTCCAAATGATAAATATTATCATTCTAAATCATAAACATCATCATATAATAAGTTTTGCAAATAAAATGTATTTATCTCTTCATCATACAAACCAAAATATCACGAGGGGTGAAGCAGAGCGGCCATGAGCGCTCCAGTGCCTCTGCTGCGCCTGCACGAATCGAGCACGAACTGCTGAACGCCATCATCTCGCCTCGCCTTGCATTCGGCTCAGATGCCTCAATGCTGCTGCTTTGCTCGATTAGCAATCGACCTCGATTGCTCAAGGCCAAATATTATGGCGCTTCATCTCCAATAGCTTTTGATGATAAGCTATGGAATCGTGAGTTGGGCACTCTCTACCGAATGAGACGATGCTTACGCCCTGCATGTATGTCCGTGATAGAGAACCAGCCCAAACATCTTATTCTTTTTCTTTGAGGCTCGAACGACATTTTTAGAATTTGAGTCCTATCAGCTCGGTGCCGCCTCATCATCGCCACCGATTGGCTCAACTGTCACTGTTCCTCAACCCGCCTCTGTAATATAATTTCGTATAATTATTATTTAATTAAATGCTCGTTGTTGCGCTTAACGAATATACTTACCGCGATACTCCAAGCCTTCCCGTCTGATAGCTCTCGAAATTCGGTGGCATGATACTTTTGAATACTTCCCATTTGACCTCTGACATGTCTACTCCACGCTCTTTTGCATATAAATAAGTCAAACAAATTAAATAATTAACAAGTATCACGATTCTTAAATCAATTTACTATATCTAAAACTTTAAAGTACGTACAATCTATCTTGCATACTCTAATGCACAGCGTGAGCCACCCCGATGCTTGACTATCCCAGTACCCTCACTATCTGGCTCAGACATTCTGTTGCTGCGGGCATTTGCCGCCTTCGCTTTGACGTCTGTCCGAGCCCAATAATTCTTCCAATTATCCCAATCTCGATCAGGGATAAATGAAGGTGGGTTGGGCGAGTCCTTCAGCCGCTTGATCTTGTGAACAGGATCTTTATAGCGTGCGGCAACCTTTGCGCACCAGTAGGTGTAGACCCTTGATAAGCCTCATTTTTACCTGTTTTATAAGGTTATATTTGTCCTTTCCTAAGTGATAAAAGGATTGTTTGAGCTGCATTTGTGATATATTTAATTTACCTTGAAAGATATGATGTCGTGTGTAGTTTGTGTTATTTTAGCACAGGTTTTGATCTAAAAATGGAGAATACACACGAGTGTATACTAAAGTCCTTCCTCGCGCATGAATGAGCAACACACGCGAGGATGTCTCGCGAGGAAAGGCTGAAGCGCGCATCATCGAGGCCTCGCGACCCGGCATCGCGAATAACCATCGCGACCTACGATCGCGAAGTCATGCGAAGGAGCGTCGCGACCCGGCATCGCGACATAGCATCGCGAGGGAAGATCGCGAAGACACGCGGAAGGAGGGTCGCGACCCGGCATCGCGACCCATCATCGCGACCATTGCTCGCGAGCTCAGTCAAACGCGCGCACGAGATTATTTCGCGAGCTATCTTCGCGACCATTACTCGCTATAGCGTCTCGCGAAGAGAGACTCCTAATGTGTGTATATGTCAGAGTCCGAATCAGAGAAGGATGGAGAGAATTAAGGAGAAAGGAGAGCTCGCGGCTCCTTATAAAAGGGGGAGAGAGAGCAGTAGATTTACACACCATTCAACACCATTCTATAGCAGAACACAATTTTATTCTTTATTTTCTTTTGCACGATCTTTTCTAGTTTATTTTAGTTTAGCTTTTTCTTTAAGTATTTTCATTCCAGTTTCATAGTTTAGTATTAGAATTCAGAATTTCTTCCGGATTCAAGTCGCTACAATTGTTCTTCGTGGATTCTTACGGTTTTATCTATCTATCTTAATCTATGCTTTATTTATTTATTTATTGTTTTGTTATTTCAATTATGCGTAGCTAAAGTTCGTATTGATCCTAGGGTTTGTATGTCTAACTAGATTTATATAATTAATCTGTTGATACTGTATTGCCGTCCCATTCATAATTTATAATTCTTGGCTTTAATTCTCATGTGTTGGTGTCTCGATCAATATTAATGCATGTTAGTTATGTGATTGATGTCCTAGCTAATTAATTGCATAATCGATTTCGTGAATTTATAATCTGCTTTTGCCTTGAGACCACTTTTGAGATGGGTGAGTGTAGGAGGTTAAATCTTTGTGTGCTTTTGTAATTAGCTTTCTCTAGAGACCCGACGGAGATAGAGTTTAGGCTAACCTACTACTATAGGCATCCCGACTAAACTATAGTTACATTAGTGATCTTTCATCCGAATGCGGATTAAATTGGTAAATGATTAATAGGTTAATTGTGTGAATCGGTTAGGTTAAGTACATCCCTAGGATCGCCTTTCATATTTGATTTTATTCCTATCTTTATTTTCGAGTCTAGTTTTATATTCTCTCTTGATATTTTGTTGCCTGGATAATAATAAAGATTCTTTGTTAATTATTTGTTGTGTTCTCGAGTCGCAGTCCATGTGGATACGATATATATACTTGTTGTTTTACTATCAATTTATTTTGGTAGAAATATAGCGATCAACTCTGGCCTCGTCCAGCGTATCATCCCAATAAAAAAATTTCTGCAAAAAATATATAATTACAACATCACTGGTGTCAAAGGTAAAAACATAAATGACTCCGTATAAAAAACATGGACCTTGAATTCATCGAAATAAATCTGCTTGTACTCTTGAGGCATCATTTTCCAATTGAAACCATTGTGGTTCATGAATTTACGGAATGACTCTTAATCACGCGTGCTACATCATTGCTCGGACACAAAATGCTGTAATTTACAAGAAATAAAGACATCAGAATATTATGATTTATTTTAACTAAGACATACAATCGATAACATACTCATTCACAATGGCTATCTTCTTCATCCCCTCCCTCGACAGCACTACACTACTGCTCGAGCTACCCGGGTTGTGAGACAATGTCTCCATAGATTCTTCGAGCCCAGCAGGTGATGGCGATGGCGTATATGAACTTGGATGCCTCCGACCTGATGACGAGGTACCTCGTCCACCCTGAGACATCTGCAAACAAAGGTACAAAATGTTGCATTAAAATTTCACAAATAATACATATCATAATATTTTTTGTGCATATTATAAAATAAAACTTGTTCAGCTTGCATATAATAAATTCAAACCCTATTCGTCGTCGTCGTCATCATCATAATCATCCAAAGTATGATTGTCTTCTGACTCTGACAATTCAACTTCATCCAGTTCAACTTCTTTTCTTCCATCCAGTTCCAAACTGTTTGGATATTCTACTATTTATTTCATCACCGCCAATCTCTGTTACGGAGACTAGTCTCATACCCATAATTAGTGACAGAAGCTCATCTCCTGATCGCGCTTCTGGTGGATCGTTAGTAATCACTTTATTCTTTCTTAAACCTCTTCGATCCCTTCGAAATTGGTGATTAGGAGCTAGAAATTTACGATGGTTATCAAACCATGACTGCTTACCACTTTTAGCTAAAGTAAAAGCATCGGTATGCTCCATGCAGTGCGGCAAGTTAATCTTCCAGCTGTACTCCATCCAGACAACATAGAGTATGCGGGGAAGTCACTAATTTTCCAAAGTAATGCGGCGTGCATTTGAAAATTTCGCTTCAACGATACATCATAAGTAAGAACACCGTCATCCCACAAATCTATTAACTCGCTATCAATGGTTGCAAGAACACATCAATCTTCTCCTTCGGATTACGCGGTCGGGCACTAAGATCATAAGAAACATGTATTGCTCCTTCATACACGTACCACGAGGGAAGATTATAAGGGTAAGTATAACGTGCCATGATGAATATTGCTTTCCGATTGATCGAATGGCTGAAAACCGCCGCTTGAGAGTCCCAATCGCACGTTATGAATTTCGATGCAAATAAGGAAACTTGTGTTCAAATGTTTCCATGCAATTGAGTCTCGCGGATGACGATGGTCCCATCATCGACCGACGATGCATGCCAACGATATTTTCTGTTGTAGCATCGATGCATACAATCTCTGTGAGTCGAGGAGTTAGAGGAAAATAATACATCATTTTATATGCTACTTATGCTTTCCGTCGACTTCCACCAACTCGAGTATTGCTCTTGAAACGAGGATGATTACGTAATTTGCAGCTCGTCGATTCGTAATCTTCGCGAATAAATCATGCAATTAAATTTTGTGTACGGCAACCCCATGCCACGCAACAATCTCTTCGGTCTTTGAAAGTCATCAGCACGTAATTTCCATCTGGATGTGACTCTTTCATCAATTCGATATTTGATCAAAACCTTCTTAGTAATGTTGTTCTCTTTCCAACTCGTAAGTCGAGCCACAAATGACAAATGTGTATGTGATTCGAGCAACCCGACCACGAGAGGTTTATCGTGACATTCAACATATCGTAAAATGTTTGTGCATCGAATTTGGCTCCTCTTGATCTCGTCAAGGTTGAATTGTGGACCAAAGCGTCCACTACCATCGTATGATACGTGTTTGGTTGACGGCTAACATCCGAATCCACAACATTGTCCCTACTTGTGGTTGTTGTCTCCTTAGAAATATCCATGTGTGATAATTTGGAACAAATCCAAATTTTGATAAGTGATATCGCACAGTATCTTGCTTCTGATAAGGTATATTCTTACACTTCTTACACGAACACTTTATTTTCTCTCCATCCACGAACAAAAACGAGCACTAGCAAATTCAATAAAACTTTCAAGTCCATCTCGAAATTCAATATTTAATCCACCAACCGAACTAAACCTCTTATACATCCACTCACGAGTGTCATTCATTCTTCAAGCTCCTAATTATAAATAATTAATTAAACATATTCACATTATATCATACATTCAATAATTCAACATATCAATAATCCTATAAATCAACCTACTCACATTAATTATATTCAAATTCATATATTCATATTCATATATTAAAATTCATATATTCATATTCAAATTCATATATTCATACAATTTAACAATTATATCATAATTGAATATAAACAATATAAACCACAATAAATCTGTCGCTGAACAATTGAATATATATAATTATCGACAAATCATTTAAACTATAATTTATTTCTATTATATCATCAACAAACAATATAATACACAATTAAACAATTATAAACAACAATTATAATTGCATACACAATTATAAGCGACAATTGAATAAATTGAATACAATTAAACAATTATAATACACATTAAACAATTATAAACAACAATTACAAATAACAATTAAAAACAACAATTATAAACAACAATTAAACCATTTGAATATATTTAAAACTTATGGTAGCGGTGATGCGGCGACGGCAGAAAGGTGGCGGCGGCGGGCGGGCGGCGACGGCGGCACGACACGGCGGCACGAAAGCGGCAGCGAGAGGAGGTAGCAGGCGGCTAGCTAGCACGGCACGGTGGGACGGCGGCGGCGGAGGTGAGTATATGCGGGCGGAGTTTGGGGAAGAAATTAGGGCGCGTGAGTTATGAAATTTGGGGAAGAAACCCGTCTGATATGTTTATCATAACGGCGGATTAGCGACGGACTTCTCCGTCGTTATATTTAAAAATTGATAGCGACGGTTATTTCCGTTGTTGAAATATTAACGACGAACTAACGACGTCGACTTCAGTCGTTGAAATTCTTAGCGAAAAAAATAAAAAACTAATATTAACGACGGAATAGTTTCCATTGTTATAATTATCTTCGAATAAAACATTTTAAAAATAATATTAACGACGGACAAAATCCGTCGTTAAATTAAGTGCAAAATAAAAAAGTAAAAAATCTGTTAATCTAACGACGGATATAGTCCGTCATTAAATTTAACGACGGATCAACGGTTATTACGTCGTTAAAAGTTTACGCGAGATATTCCTGCCACACGCCGTCGGTGATTCGTCGGTGATCCGTCGCTAATAAAAAAAAAATTGGTTTGTATTCCTTAGCTAATCCATCGTAGAATCACGACCCGTATTTTGGCCGTCGCTAATCCGTCGATGTTCGACTGTATTTTTTTAGTGGTGGCAACCCATTTTTCGCTCAAGGGCAAAATGGGAAGGCACCCAACAGGTGTTGGGTGCCCTCCGACACTGGGTAGGAAAGCTGGGTTTGGGGAGGGCACAACAAAACACAAATAATGTATATAAAATAACATAACACTGCATTTAAAATAACATAACACTACATGTTGGTCAACCGCACTGGAGTACGCCTTGAGCAGCTACGGGGCGCTGCAGACATGCTTATAGCGTGCGTTGTGCACGAGCATACTATAAAACAAAAACATGCATGAAAAATAACATAATCATGCACGTAAAATAACAGAAACACGCATGATGGCCAACAAATGCTGAGGGAGCGCGAGCAAGCGCTGGGAGTGCACGAGCGTGCACTAGGCGTGCGTTTCCAGCATGCATTAAAATCAAACTTGTATACATGTTTGTGTTCAATTACACATGTTCATTAAAATGCATAAGTCAGTTCAACTATATGCATGATTTGTTTTTCGCAATCACATAACAAATCAAATTACTAATCTACCCTTACTATGGTGAAATCAACAAAAAATAAGCTTAAAAGATCCAAAAAAATCTCAATTTGTATTCTCCTTAAGTTCTTCTTAAGTGTACAAGATAGTCTCCTTAAAAAATCCGAAATAATCTCAATCTACCCTTTCAAAAGCATAAAGTGACATGATAGTCTCCTTAAGTTCTTCATCACTCATCTCACGAGCTTCCAATTCATTCAGACCCTTTGTTAAGGTTAACTCTAACTTATCCTGCATAAATTCAGTCTCAAGAAATTCTTGGACAAGAGGATTGTAATACCCCGGAAAAATTTAAAACTTGATTTATTAAATTTATTAAGTTATATCGTTATTTGAGGCGGAGCGATTATTAAATTTTATAATCGATTTACGTTTCGATTTTATTTTGGAAGAGCGAATACGATTCAAACCGAGTTAAATATTTTTATATGGGATAAATGGTCTAGTCAAACCACATCATTTTATTCCTCGAAATATTCCATTTTCCCTATATAATCATCCTTCCAAACCTATCATTTCACCCTAAGGAATCCTATGGAATTTTAAGTGCACATTTTTCCTCTCATATTCACCTCACAATTCCACTCTCGCTTTCCAAACTACACAACCATTGCGGATGGGAAGAAGAACAAAGCCCTACTTCATCTCCATCAATACCAATCCATCGTCCGGTTCAACTATATATGGTTTTACTTGAAGTTCTTCAATATTTATAACACAAGAATAATATTATGCTCTACCACAACTCACATTCATATACACATTGTTTTCTGAATACAACAAAACCATAGTCGGAACTTTATTCCACAACAACGTCCAAGTGCGAACAAATGAACACATACGTATATACATATTAGTATCGAACGATTGAAAACATAAAAATGGATATAAGACTCCAGAACTTAGAACTATTCGGACTGAACCATCGACGGCAGAGAAGTGGGCTACGGACAATTTCTCATGGCGGAACGTGATAACGGGCGGCGTCACGAGACCTGCGTTGAAAGCGAATCCGTGACAGAGCACGGCGACTCAGCACACGGCAATCAGACTGTGACGCGACGACGCCGAGCATCCCGACAGGCCTTCCGGAGCCCAATGGCGACGGCGATCGCGCAAGTCTCGCCGGCGGCGATGGGTTCCGTCCCGAGACGACGGCGATCTTGTCGAGAAGGGTTTCTTTTTTCTTCTTTGTTCGATTTCGCACGTGTGCATGTGTGTGTCGCGAATGGAGGCGAGAGTCAAGTCTCGGCATGACGCTGCTCGCCGATGGCGGCGTGGTGGCGGAGGCGACAAGGGCAAGGCGGCGCAGGTGTGCGTGTGTGTGCCTCGGTTCGCAAAGAACCAAGAGATGGGGACGGATCCGAGATACGGCGGTGATGGCACGGCTCACTGGAGACGGGGGCCGGCGATGACGAAAAAAGGGAGGCTGTCGCGGCGCCTCGTGAGACGAGGGCGAGGCAGAAGTGATGGGTGGGCGGCGGCTAAGGGGTAGTTAGGGTTTTATTTTTTCAATTGGGCCTTATTTTGATGTGGGGTGATTTTTAATTATGTTGGGCTTAGTCCTATGGGCCAAATTTAATTGGTTGAGCCTTGTGACATTGGGCCATAAATATAAGTGCCGGGTTTAGTTTTAATTATTTTAATTCAATTGGGCGAAATTAATTGTTGTGAGTGGGCGGCGGGCTTATGACATTGGGTCGAGAAATTAATTATTGGGCCTTGATTATGGGCGAGAAAAAAAAATGGATCATGTGATGTGGGTTATTTAAATAAAATTGTATTACAGTTTATATAAGATGGGCTTCGGAATTAAATTAGTATGGGCCTTTGGAATTAAATGGATATGGGCCTTTGGAAATTAAATTGATATGGACTTCAATTATATTAAAGATGGACTTAGACTATTTTAAATATTGGACCAAGAATTTAATTTGGTAATGGACTTGAACTATTCATCTATGATCAATTAAAATTAAATTAAGGATTTAATAAATTCTATATTAATTACATATGAGATTTAATTTTAGTAATTAAATTTTAGGATTTATTCTTAATTAATTAAATAATAACCTAAATATCAATTATCTAGAGTGAATTAATTAAGTTAATTAGATTGAATAAATTCTAATTTTTAGAAAGTGAATAACATAATTAATTAATTATGTTAAGGAATAATTTGAGAATTATTCTTTTTAAGTGATGTATTTATGTAATGAGATGGACTTATGTAATTTATTACAAAGATGTGATTAGAAATAAATTCTAATTAGTGGATATCTAAGATGAATTAAATTAATTTGATTGATTAATCAAATATTATTGGACTATTAAATTGATCCATTTAATTAATATTTAATTATGGATTTACTTAATTAAATTGGAGAATTAATTAAGTAATGAGTTGATTATGTCAAGTAGATGCTTGAGGAAATATTATTTAATCAACTCTAAATTATAGAACGGTGGATAGAAGATGATTGATTTATAAGAAACATTTATTGATTGTGTCTTATAGATATGGGTTTCTCGGATAGAATATGTGGGACGTGTGAGACGAGAAACACGTCGAGGAAACGTTAGTAACGAATGAGGGATTAGAACTCGAAAACGTTGATACGCGTTAACAAATGACGAATATTAGTTGTGAACTTAGGATTCATAATTTATACGAAACGACGTGGAGAAACATCGATGGAAGGAAGAATGCAGCGTCAAGTGTCATCTATCGTTATGACGAGACCAATCGAATAGATGAAAATAAATGTTAATTAAGTCATATCGATGGCGAAAATCCACAAACCCAAAGACTTAAAAGATATCGAGTTGTTAAATCTTAACGATCTTCTCGAAAGAAAGCGAATGACATACTAAATCATATTTCTTACGTGATAAGGTCCAGGGACGTGGGCGTGTAAAACAACAGAGATCGGCACGTATCAAGAAGGATAACTCTTGAGGTGGGCTTTTCTTGAAACAAAACGATTATGCATAACTCGAGCATGATTTACAAAAGCTTTATGAAATATTATTGCATGAACTGTTATTATTCGCCAAATATTTACGTTTTGTTGTGTCCATATAGAGGTTGTTTTGTCCAAATGTGGACAAGAATTGATTGGTATATCCAATGTGGTATGTGAATGAGTTGGTCCACCAGCGTTAAAAAGAGTAACGATCGGATCCGACTTAGTTGAGGACTAACTTCGGATTGTGTACACGCATGTGTTGTGTGTTAAGGTTAGCTACCTCGACGGTCCACGGCGACTATGTGTGGTGGCCACCCATAGTGCTTGCGAATGAATGAGCGTATGATTGATGAATGAATTACGAGATATGGAACAACGTGATAAAATAGTCAGCCGACACTTTTGGAAAAATGATAAAATATTTGATAGGCATAGTCTTTAACTAAAATCCTCATGTGCTATTGTGGCGCTTCAATAACTTTTATAAAGAAAATATTTTCGACAATGAGTCCACCGAGTACTTTTGTACTTAGCCATGCATATTCGCTTTTGATGTGCGAGGTTGAGCAAGGATTGATGATGGGTGCGGTGGTGCAAAGTGGTAGTGGTTTTGTTGCTTTCATTGAAAGGATTTCTAGAACCTTGAGCATGCATCATCATATGTATGTTCACGTTTATTCTTTGCCAAACTCGATGTTTTGTTGCTATCTGCTGATTATGACCGCTTTCATATCATTATTAAACGGAGGTCGTACCTCGTTCCTCAAATACATACCGATTGGGTTAGAACTTGAACATGGAACCTTTTGGCAAGTCTTTCCGTGACTTGAGTTTGTCCCGATCTACGTATTCCTTTCGATCTGTGCATTTATTCGCAATTGATTGGTTAATCGTATTGGTTTAAATTATATATATCATTGCATTTATCATACCGTGGACGATCCATATGATCCGTCTTTCCTTTGGAAGTCGGGTCGTCATAAAGTGGTGTCGAGCACTTGCTCGCTCGAACCCTAGAAACCCTTTCCTTGAATCATAAGTTGAAAGTTGAGTCTTGAAACTCTTGGTATTTGATTGTCTTTCCTTGGATCTTAAATTGAAAGTTGAGACTAGAAATTATTTGTGTTTGACTACCACTGCTCTGCACTCCATCATCGTCCTGCTCAACGAGGAAGAAGGTAACTATTTCAACTGAAAGTTGTTTTGAAATGATGAAAGTTTATGAAATATGAAATGGACTTATAAAAGTCGCATTGTGTTGAAAGTTGAAATATGTTTGAAAGGAGAAAAAGTCTCGAAATTTCAAATGGAGTTGTTGTTTCCAAGGATTTTGAAAAAAATGAATGATTGACATTGAAAAGTTATTTTGAAAATAACTGATTGTTAAGTTGAAAAGAGTTGAGAACTCGGGTGATGATAAAGGAGTGATATGAGAATATCGGTTTATCACATATATGTTTTGAGTTGTGTTTACTCCTATATGCAAAGCATCTTAGAGACATAATGTAAATGAGTATGTTTCCTATGAGAACATAGACTCTTAAGCGCATGATCCCTATTGCGCGAACTTAGTATGAGAACATAAGGTATCCCCGATTGAGCGGAATACTAAGAAGAGCGAGACATAGAAATTATAAGAATCCCAATCCGAGCGGATTTGAGGATAAGAATGCAACTCTACGTTGAAGACGATTGTAATGGAGGTTCGCCGTTATTCGAGTCCCAACCTCTCTGTGCCAAGAAATTCGAACACTATCGTCTTATTTCTATCGTGGCGATAACGAAGAATCAAAGCATAACGTTAAGAAAGTATGTGTAAAAGAAAGAATGAATTTTGAGTATTGCGGAACGCATATGATCGAATGTTATGATTCGAATGGAAATAAAGGTTTCATAACTCGATGAGAAATGGTGACCACTTAGCCTTTGCCGAAGGCTAGACATTGAATATCTGTTCTATCCTAAAAGACCATACGGTCTCTTTTCAAAGACCAAACTATGAAAGTAATTTCATAAGAACTCGAGAATATAAGATATAAGATTGTGGTTAGGCGATGTTTACGACTAAAACTCCTTTATCACAGTAGAACCATGCAGAAGGTTGTATAATCCTACGGACGTATCGAGAGAGCATTTATCCGGTGAGTTCTTAGCTCACTTCATGCGATACTAGGCTCTCTGTACATGGACGTGGTACATCATACTACGACGGCGTACTCCGGTCGATTCTGAGGCGCCACCCGATTAGCAGGGGTGTACACATGAGATATCATCTGAATACACATATCGTCGTCAAGAGAGCTTTGATTTCGTTCCATCAGCCACCTGAACTGCGTATTCATGGTATACGGAGCTGTAACTTGCGAACTGTATCTCCCTGAGCGAGAATACACATGGCATGATGAAAATCCCGAGTGGCTCCACCCGGAGATGCCTCGTTTAGCATCTAATGGACTGCATTCTTACAGGTACGTGGCGGGAACATATTCGAGGTGGATCTTCTCGTCCTCGACAACTCACTTTTCGATCCTACCACGGTGGATTCCATCCCGTCATTGCTTGCCCGAACCATCGTTGTCGATCATTCCATGCCAAGACTCACCTCTACCTACCGGCGTTTCCCAGTTTAACCGTAAGCCATCGTGCGGACCCATGTACCACGATCTTGTGAGATTGACGAGTCACGAAGCTTAGCGGGTGTGTGTGAGAGAAGCTTGTGTCCATCTTGTCGCTTCTCTATTTCCAGCCAATGCCTACGAGGAGATCATGGCGAGATCCGCCGAGGGCACAGCTACTATGGAAGAAACTAGAGTCATTAGAGTGCGAAGATCATGGCTCCACACTCAATGTTGAGGTTGAGGAGGATGATCTAGAGGAGGGTCCAAGGAGGATCACGAGGAGGACACACTGCTGACAATGAGATGGAAAATTGATAGTACTCATACTCCGGTTACGACTTTGTCATGCTGAGCCCTATTTACACCTCAGGCGATTATGGATCTAGTTATTTAAGACTAGAAAGTGTTTTGTTTATGTACGATTGCATATTTGGTGATGCATACGAGAGCGATGAGTCGTTCGATCTGAACCCTTATTTGATGACCTCGGTGGTATTTAAATATTTGTATGCATCGTGATTAGATGCGTGGGGGATGCGATATTAGTTTTGGAGCATCGTACTCCGTGCCTTGCCTCTTTTGGTAAATCTCAAAACACCGATGAAAATCATTGTAGAGGCATTTGATTTGATATGATGATAGCTCGTCGAGAGTAATTAGTTTTGATGTCGTATTACATGATGTCGACGATGTGCTAGACTTACGCTATGATTATATATACATATCATTTGAGATATTTAAGATCACGATGGATGGTATAAGAAGATGTTTGATTGCTTATATATAAGAGGATTGAAGAGCTAATCCTTGGTTAGAATCGCCAATTTTCAACGGATTGGAATCTCGTGGATACGGAACTGAGGATTCACGCAGAGAACGAATCCTTAAACCTTTGTTGCACCTCTTAAGAACGCTTGTCATGCGTTGCTTTGCAAATAATTGGTGCGGTGACTTACGGCAGGAAGCGAATAGAAAGACCTTATAGGAATAGGAACTAGAAGCTTACACACGGGAAGAGTTCAAAGAGGAAGTGTACGAGAAGTACATTCTAAAGAGCTACCGTAAGATGAAGGAACACGAGTTCTACAATTTACGATAAGGAAAGACCACGGTCACGGTCACGACCGTGCATCCCGCGAGATGTCGCGGTATGCGCCTCGATTGTTTGACATTGACGAAGAAGAGAACGAGAAGTTACGAAAGAGACTCCGTGATCGATCCTCGTCAATCGGTTGGAAATTGTGTGAATCGTAACCTAGAATCAAATGTGAAAACGAAGAGCTCTTGAAGAGAATAAAACTCATTAATATATTTGACATCAAAGCTTAATATTTCGTGAGTTTACAAGCCTCTATATAGGTTGAAAATTTAAGCGCTTTGCTCGAAAGCACTTGTGATTGGTTCATTGAGAACACGAACCAGTCGGAATCAACGAGCTTTAGGTTGCATCACTCTATCATGAGATCAGTGTCACTAATCGATCATGGAAATCGACCTATCGTGGGGCCCTTAATAGAGCATTGGACATTGAGAATACCACGCTGAGGATAGAATTTTCGTTGTACATCCATCGAATCACCAATGAGATCGTGGAAAGAGAAAGTGGAACGACCCACCAAGGTCGAAGATTAAATCTTGGCGGGGCCGACACGAGGCCATGATTGGGAGTAATGTACCATCTAGGCACGAACAAGACAATGAGCGTGCCATAGTACCCGCCTAGCTGGAGGAAACTAAATATTCGTGAAACTCCCGTATGCCTAAGTGCCGTAGGAGTCACAAAGGAGTCTACATGTTCACAAATGATGAATGTTGAAATGTGTCCGAAAGGTCACTACTCGAAGCTGTCGAGGATCGCCAATGAGAGAATGGCCGTCCCAATGTGCCGGATCGAGTCCGACAAATCGCGATATCCAAGCTCAACCGTTCGAAGAACAAACCCGGTTCGATTTCCGATCGAATCAGCGACCATATCAACCACGGCGGCAACGACGACAACAATGGAACAACGCAACAATAGTACCGCCAACTCCAACAACAACGATAGCGGCGAAGAACGCGGCGAAGAACGACAACACCATCGTCAACAACGACAACCGCCCGACAAAGCGGGACCTCGCCTCAACCGGAAAGAAATTCCGGCGAGGCCGCGAGGAACCAAGGAGACTTGGCGGTATAGGATGCTCCTCCAATTACTGTTACCCTAGTGTTTGATCTGGCGCCTCGCGTTCTTTTATTCTTTGAAGCATCGTGAGAACTTAGGATCGGATCCTAAACGCTACGAACAAATCATGAGAATATCTTCTCCATAGGAGGTATAAGAATGGTAACCCACATATGCTCGAACCTAGAACTTGGACTAGGTTTACTTGAGTCATAATGAGATAATCTTCACGTCATACCTATGATAAATGTGATATAATCCTAGAGATGGATTAGTTAACCGAACATAACACATCTATCCTTGCAATGAAAAAAATTTTTCCAACATCTCGGGAAAGAAACCTATAGACTTTCACGGGATCGGCATGGGAAGAAGAGTCCCAATCATATCCAGCTATAAGCGAGAACATTGTTGAACATGACGAGATGACCACGTCTACCTTGTCTATCTCGGGAGGAAGACCGAGAATAAGAGAGGATAAAAGGCATTTCGATTGTGAGAGAATATTCAATGATTTTCCGATGAACTACGGATTACCGTCGACTCGACAGATTGAGTCCACAATCGATCTCAAACCAGGTTCTGCCCTGTATCGAAAGCCCATACCGGATGACACCGAAAGAACTTGAGGATTGAAGATCCAACTACAAGAACTCTTGGGTTAAGTTTCATTAGACCCGGTGTATCTCCATGGGGAGCACCTGTCCTTTTTGTGAAGAAAAAGGATAGTACACTGAGAATGCGCATAGACTATCGAGAGTTAAACAAGATAACTCTAAAGAATAAGTATCCCTTGCCCCAAATTGACGACCTGTTTGATCAGCTTAAGGGAGCATGAGTTTTTTTGAAGATAGACTTAAAGTCGGGATACCATCAACTAAGGATTTGATCCGAAGATGTACCTAAAACGGCTTTCCGTACAAGGTATGGTCATTTCAAAATTCTTCGTTATTCCAATTAGACTTACAAATGCCCCGACAATATTTATGGATATCACGAATAGGGTATTTTACCCGTACTAGATAAATTTATCTTAGTATTCATAGGCGATATCCTACTATATTCCAAGAATAACCAAGACCACGATCTACGAGACACTTGAAGAATGGATTAGGATGTGTTACGATGCAGAGGCATAGTTGTGCCTATGCTTAAAGGCGATTCACTTACTACGAGTTGAACTATCTGGGCACGACACGGAATTAGCAAATGATCGTACATGCCTTAAAGATTTGAGACACCATCTCTATGGAGTTAGATTTAAGATCTATCTTGACCATAAAAGCTCGAATTATTTCTTGACGAGAAGGATCTTAACATGAAGCAATGAAGATGGTTAGAAATAGTGAAAGATTACGATGTGGTATCAATTACCACCCGACAAGGCTAATATTATAGCCGATGCCTTGAGTCGCAAACCACGCTAGTTTGGGATGTCTCCTCAATCATGAGGAGATGCTTATAAAGCAATTTTAGAATATGAACATCGAAGTTATAGAGCCACTTTGAGGCGATAGGAGGTCAGATCGCGTTGATTGCAATCCCATTTAAGAGCTCGAATATTGGAAGCTCGAAAGGAGAGCAATAAGTGGGAGAAATACGAGCGAAAATAAAAATAATAACCACAAAATTTTTAGTAGCAACATATGATGCTTTGCTATATGATGGGAGAGTGTGTATTTTCTAAAAAGGCGAATGACTTAAGAGTGAGATCTTGAGAGAAGCCATGGGACGTCTTACTGCGCACCCGGAAGCACCAAAATATACCAAGATCTCGAGGAGAAATTTTGGTGAAGCGAGGCGTAACTTCATTCGTAGAACATTGTTTGACGTGCTAACATGTGAAGGCAATCCATCAGTGACCATATGGAACCTTTTGGCAAGTCTTTCCGTGACTTGAGTTTGTCACCGTCTGATGTATTCCTTTCGATCTGTGCATTTATTCGCAATTGATTGGTTAATCGTATTGGTTTAAATTATATATATCCATTGCATTTATCATACCGGTGGCGATCCATATGATCCGTGCTTCCTTTGGAAGTCGGGTCGTCCAAGAGATCAATCACATCAATGGCATAAGCATTTTCAACATCGAGAGGATTTTTCATAGCATCATCAATGCTAAAAGTAAATTTATCTCCATTATAATCCAAGCATATAGTGCCATCACTGACATTAATGATTGACTTAGCTTTCTTTAAGAAACGACGACCAAGCAGAACACCGGCTGAATCTTTCGATTGCATATCACTCATTTTTACCACATAAAAATTCAGCAGGATACACAAAGAAAGTCATGTACTTTCACAAGGACATTCTCCAAAAGGCCCTCAGGATAAACACACGATCTATCAGCCAATTGAATAATTACCCTCGTATCTACCAACTCCACACCAATTAAACTATTATAAATAGATAATGGCATGACATTTATAGATGCTCTTAGATCGCACATAGCATGTTCAATTTTTGTGTCTCCAATATAACAAGGTAATGAAAATGTACTTGGATCCTTGCACTTAGGTGTTAGCTTCTTTTGTATCACTGCTGACACATTCTCACACATCACAATCTTGCTAGCTTTCTTGGGTTTTCCAGCAATGAAGTCCTTCATGAATTTGCTTAGTGGGTGGAGCTTGATTGCTTGTAGGAATGGGAGGTTGATCTCCAACTTTCCAAATACCTTCATAAAATCAATAACATCTTCCTCTGGCTTCTTCATTTCCAACCTGCGAGGAAATGGTGGAGGAATCACAATATTAGGATCATATAAGCTCAACCGTTCATGTATCTCAGTTGGTTTCCTCAATTCGCCTTCCTCTATAGTTTCTTTCTTGCTCAACTCAGATTCTGGAATGATCTTCCGTTTGGGCAGAATGGACGTATCTCCGGATTTTTCAATGAGCGCTTGTTCTTCAGAATCGTCCCGTTTGGGCAAACAGGTTCTTTTCTCAGAAGCATTCTCCAGATTTTTCTCAGATTATTTTGCTAATGGCTCATTCAATTCCTTGCCATTTCTCAATGTGATCTTGTTCACACACTCCCTAGTATTCACCTGAACTTGTGATGGCAATCTACCTTGATTTCCTTTTAGCTCATTAACAGAAGCCGAAAGTTGAGACATTTGATGAGCCAATCCATCCATACACACCTTTTGCTCCTTTTGAGATTGTTGAAGTTTTTTCACAGCTTCATTGTTCGCTTGCAAGTTATTCTGTAAAAATTGTTGTGAGCCAATCAACTCCCCATCATATCTTCGAGAGATTTTCCTTGCTTTCCTTGTGGATGAGGTGTTGCTTGCTGAAATCCTCTTTGATGAGGTGGTTTATAACTTTGTTGTTGTTGCCCCTGTTGTTTGTGTTGCTGCATTTGATTGCTTTGACCTCCCCAACGAAAATTTGGATGATCTCTACAACCTGGATTATAAGTGTTTGAATAAGGATCTCTCTTGGGTGGTTGATCATTCCAAATTCCCATGGCATTTTCTCGAGCAAAATTATCTTCTTCAGTCAAGTTGTACTGAATCGTCGAGTGGAAAATTTCCACATGTGCCACATGGTTTCTCGGCTTGAGTTTGTCCGACACTCGCCACTTTCTCCACCATAGTACTTAGTATTCTTTCCATTCTTCCTATCATTTCTTCGAACCTTTCCTCAAAATTAGAGGAGTTTGTTTGTGCAGCCTTTTTAAGCAGACAAACATTAGTTTCACCATATTCTCTTGTCGCTTCTACCAAGTTCTGAATCATCTTCTTGGCTTCGCTCACTGTGTTGTTAGAAAATCCTCCTTCACTTGATGAATTGACAAGATTTTTAGTGTCGGTGTTCATTCCTTGGTAGAAATACTGCAACAAATCTCCCTCAGAAAATTTGTGGTTAGGGTAGCTATCTACCAATTTCTTGAACCTTGTCCAATAGTTGCTTAGAGATTCATCAAACTCTTGTTGGGCTCCAGTAATCTCCTTCTTCAGTGCATTCTTCTTAGTCGGAGGAAAAAAAATATTCAAGAAACAATTTCTTCAACTGAACCCATGTAGTCACTGAGTTCGGTGTGAGACTAGTGAACAATGCATTGGCTTCCCCTGTTTGGGTGAAAGGGAATGCCGACAATCTAAACTGTTCCTCTGTTACTCCAGTTGGGCGTTTCTGAACCTTACAAATCTTGATGAACTCGCTCAAGAAATTGTATGGATCTTCTCCTTTTTTTCCATAAAACTTAGGGAGAACATGAAGCAATGCTAACTTAATCTCGATCGGTGCGATCGACCACGAAATCAGATTGGTGTAGGAGGTCATCCTCCTCATGGTGATGAGCTCACACAACCTTGGATGGTTAGCCGCCATCTCGCTTCAATGAATGGGATAAAATCAAAGTCTTCTCTTGCTGACTCGTCTCCAGAAATAGGTTCCGTCTGGGCAAACGGATCCTCTTCAGCAACTGGGACACTGTTGTCGATTCGAATATGTGCCGTCAGGGCAAACGGAGCAGTTTGCGACTCTAGCAGATTCTGTTTTTTCGCTTTGGCCTCATTTCTCAATCGTTTCGCAGTCTTTTCGATTTCAACGTCGTAAAGAAGATTCGGATTAGAGGACCTGCTCATAAACAATAATAATAAAAAAAATCAATAGGAATAATAAAACAATGAACACCGCTCCCCGGCAACGGCGCCAATTTGGTGGACGTCGTTTACCACCAAATAACTCCTGCTAAGAATCAAGATTAGTATAGCAATAAGCAGGGTCGAACCACAGAGAACGGGTTACTGAATTCAATTTCCTAAAGATCGAGTTTGGTGTAGCCACAACGCCTTAAATTGGAGAGAATAAGAATTAATTAAGGAAACAATTGAATAACTAAGAGAAATAAGAAATATATCAAGATAAAAGGGATCCGGTTTGAATAAATCCACACTAGTCACTACCTCTGATCATCGACGCAAATATATATTAATTCTCATGGACCAACTAGTTATAGAATGCAGTGAATCAATGACATACCCCAATTCCTACGTGCTTTGTCGATAATTAGCAAGAAACGTTGAACTAATTATTTTCCTTATCAAAACACAACCTAGTTGGAAACGCCAAACCTAAATTTAATGTCCTAATAGCTTTAAGAATTGAAGGAACCCAATTTAAACAAATTACCCAAGAACGCAAGTAATAATTCGTCTACCAATTTATTCCCTACTACCAATACGATAGCTTTGCCACTAATTAGCCCTATTCCAACAATTACGGATTGGGGGGGACCAATTGACACTAATCTAAATTAACCTAAGGTGATCAGGCTTAAAAAAATCAGATTAAAACTCTCTACTCAGGGAACAAATCAAAATCCAATTGAATTAATTAAACAACAAATTAGGTCTCACAGATATTGAACTAGCGTTTCATTATTCTACCCGAATCAAGAATTTAGCTACTCATGCTATGGAAATTAAACACAATCAAAACGTATAAATAAAGCATAAATATTAATCTACTGAAACAATTTAAAACAGAAATTTAATCACCGTAAATGGGATGCCAAAAGATAGTCAATATATTACTTCATGGACTGTAAAAGAATTCAAATATTCAATTTCTCTCCTTTAAATTCTTGAGAATGGAAAGTACAATATAATAATCCTCTTGCCAAAGCTGCTGTCTTTTCACACGTCCAGGAACACTCGTTCTAAGGTTGGAAAAACAAAATATATATTAATAATAAAATCTCTCATCCTTATCTCACCCCCTACTCACGTCCAGGAAGTTAGGATAAGAAATAAATCTTTTCTCAACTTCCCCCTCAAAAGATGCTGACTCCCCTCCTATATTTAAGGGAAAATAAGATTCTCAATACTCTAAACTTCTTCCTCCAAAGCTGCCGACTCCCCTCTTTTTTGGAATCTTCTAAATTTGCACCAAAAATCTCTTTAATCTTCGTTTTCTTCTTTCTTTCACAAGATCTTCTCAACATCAATCTCTTTATATTTTCTGCACAAAATATCATTTAAATTGCAGTTTAAATCCAATAAAGCACATAATAATCCAATAAATATGAACAACAAAATATACACATCATGAACTCAGTCAGTTTGTTCGCAATGATGTGTGGGATCATGTTCATAGACCACGTGATAAAAATGTGATAGGTACCAAGTGGATTTTCAAAAACAAATCTGATGAGAACGGGAATATTGTTAGGAATAAGGCTAGACTTGTTGCTCAAGGGTATACTCAAGTTGAAGGGATTGATTTTGATGAAACATTTGCTCCTGTTGCTAGGATTGAATCCATTAGACTCTTGTTTGTCATTGCTTGTCAACTTAGAATTTCTTTGTTGCAAATGGATGTTAAGAGTGCTTTCCTAAATGGAATGTTGTCTGAGGAGGCATATGTTGAACAGCCTAAAGGCTTTGAGGATCCCAACAAACCTGAGCATGTTTATAAACTGAAAATGCCTTATATGGATTGAAACAAGCCCCTCGTGCTTGGTATGAGCGTCTTACTGTGTTTCTCATCGAGTTTGGATTCACTAGGGGTCAAGTTGACAAGACTTTGTTCATTAAGAAACGTGGTGGTAACATTATCATTGCTCAGATATATGTTGATGACATTGTGTTTGGTGCTACTAACACTGCTCTTGTAGAAGATTTTGTGAAAGCCATGTCAACAACTTTTGAAATGAGTATGGTAGGTGAGCTCAACTACTTCCTTGGTCTACAAGTTAAGCAAACACCAGAAGGAATCTTCTTCTCACAAAGCAAGTATGCAAAGGGACTGGTCAAAAGATTCGGATTGGAAAGTGCCAAGCATATGAGAACTCCCATGGGCTCTAGTGACAAACTGGGCAGAGATGATGTTGGCGTGGATGTTGATCCAACATCATACCGAGGAATGATAGGAAGTCTGCTGTACCTTACTGCAAGCAGACCTGACATTATGTACAGTGTTGGTGTGTGTGTTCGCTATCAGTCCATGCCGAAAAAGTCACATTTGAAGGCTGTCAAGAGGATCATCCGCTATGTTGCTGGAACGACTGAGCTTGGAATGTGGTAGTCTAAAGACACTAACTCTAACATGTTAGTTTTAGTGATCTTGATTAGGCGGTGTGATGCGGATGAGGGAAGAGCACCGGTGGTGGATGTTACATGCTGGGCAACAATGTGGTGTCATGGTCGTGCAAGAAGCAAAATTGTGTCTCACTCTCCACGGATAAAGCTGAATACATCTCTGCTGCAAGCTGTTGTGTTCAACTGCTATGGCTGAGACAGATGTTAGAAGACTATGGTATTAAAAGTGACATCCTTACTGTGTTGTGTGATAATATGAGTGCTATTGACATCTCTAAAAATCCTGTACAGCATTCTCGCACTAAACACATTGACATCAGGCACCATTTCATAAGAGATCTAGTTGAAAAGAACTTGATATGCATTAAATTCGTTCCTACAAAGAACCAGATTGCTGACATATTCACCATAGCCTTAGATTACAAGATATTTTCTCACCTTAGGAAGTCTCTTGGCCTTTGTTGCATCTAGTTTAGGTGTGTGTGGTCTGAATGTTGGGACTTAGGATTTTGTTTGGCCCCCAACATTCTGTTTTGTTGCTTATGTTTGTTTTTCTCTTTCTTTAGGCATATGCATGTGTTTTTCTAATGTTGCTGCATTTCGCAGGGAGAAAGTAGTTATATTCTCACCTCAAGTTATCTGTGTTAAGTGCTATAAACAGATGTTGATCAAAATAACATGTGATGTTATAAGACCTGTAGCACAAGAGTGAGGCTTAATGGTTAGAAAATTTCACTAAAAGGGATGTTATTCAAAAGCTCTCATCTAAGTACTAGGGGCACGGCGTTCGCAGCGACGATGTTCTCAGGGAAAAAGGGTGTTAGCAAAAATAATCCCACAAAACTGTTCTAAAGAACAAAGGTTTCTGTGTAAGGCGAATAGAGATGTTGGGTGAGAATGTTTACAACATTTGACCTAACATTGGCTACCAACATTAGATGTTGTTCTCGCATCTAGGCATCTGCATAACCCCTTCTCTCTCTCCCTTGTTTTTAGGATCTTTGGTTAATATGCAGGTGATCCAAAATTTCTGGGAACTTATTTGGTTCTTATCTTGAAGATTATCCTATCTCTTGATGGTTGTGTGATGTTTATCATGTTGGTTAGTCGTGTTTATCCTATGGGATTTGGAGATCTTTTTAAGTTTTTTTTCCTTCTGAGTGTGGTTGTGTGTTTGTTTTATGGGGTTATATATTCTTCATCTGTGATCACTAACGTCAATTAACCCCTTTGCCTCTCTAGCTTCTCTGTGTTCCTCATTTTTTTATGCATAATCGAAGCAACAGGATCCAAACTGGGCCAACTTGCTCTCATCATTAGTTAAAGACTTTGGAACACCAGAAGCCGCCGCCAAACACCTTATCTCACTCCAAAAAGCTGAATCATCTCAATCCCCTACTCCAAATCCTCAGTTTCTCTCTGCTCAATCCTCTCTTCCTCACCTTCTCTTTCCACTTCGTCTGCAAAAATGGTTGATGGCACACATCCCAATGTTGCCGAAACCCAGGAAGAAGGCTTGAATGTTGAGCCTATAGCGATGATCTTGCCGGAGGACATCGAGAAAAACCCAGATGATGTGCCCATCAACATCCTGTTCTCAGCAAAGGCGGACGAGAAGAGGACTCGGGAGAAATCGACCTCGCCGGAGAAGGAGACGGAAGCTCCGGTGACAAAGAAGGAGAAAACTTCCATGGCTGATGCACCGGTGAAAATAAAACTTGTCCCTCGTGTTGAGGCAACAAGCGAGGAATCCACCAAATCTCCTCCCAAAGCTGAACAAGGGTCTGGTGGTAGTGATGCTCCTGATCGTGGAAGTAAGCCATCCTCAATGACAGAGATGGAGGAAATTGTCGCTGCCCAGAATGTTGGTGAGGAAAAGGTTACAGAGGAAGATATTGAACCAACAGGGGATGTTGCTGCAGAAACCCTTGTTGGATCGGAGGATAATGTGCAAGTGATAAAGGATACCAAATCTACTCGAAAGGGTAAGGAAAAGATGCTCCCCATGACTCCGGTTAGCCCTCGTCGCACCAGATCAAAGTCCACTCAATCTCTGCCACCGAGCTTGAATCTGCCTAGACGACCAAAGGGTGATGTTACTGCAGCAACATCTAAAGCGAAGCCGCTCAAAATCTCCGTGAAGAAGGAGACAAAAGGGAAAAGCACCAAAGCTCCATCTCCTTCCCCGTTTGGTCCGAGCAGCAACTCAGACAGAGACTCTGAGTTTGACTATAAAGTAAGAAGGGCTTACTCCACTAGCTTTTATTCTCGTGAGGCTAATAGCATCTATGAAAACCTTGTGATGAAAGGGTCTTTTTTGAATGAAAGAAAGGTTGATGATGCTTTCTTCTCTAAGTATGGTTTAGATGTCTTGTTGAAAGAAAGAAAGCTGTGGAAAACTGTGACTGCCATCTATCCTTATGATGAGAATGTTGTGATGGAGTTCTACGCTAACATGTTGAAGGAGGTGTCTGATATTACGTCTAAGAAATACGGGAGGGTATATGTGAGAAGAGATCTGTATGATTTCACCCCTTCTGTTATCAACAAGCTGTTCAACCTGCCTGATGATGTTGATGAGAACTTTCCGGAGAAGAGTATGATGAAGACCATTACTGGCAACAAGTTGTCTATATGGAAGCTCGAGACGGACAGAATCTGACCGACAATGTTATATGCAGCACTGCACAAAATTTGCATCTACAATTGGGTGCCAAGCAAGAACTCGACTGCCCTTACCAGAGATCAAGCTGAACTGATTTATAAGGTTGGTAAGTCCTTGGACTTCAACTTTGGTAAGCTTGTTTTTGCTTGTATAACTCGTGCAGCATCAAAGACGATGGGCTCCAACACTCTGCCATTTCCAAGTCTCATCTATCATCTGCTGACATCAAATGGCTTGAACACATCCAAAGAAGAATTGGTGGAGGAAGTTAACACCCTGGAGTTTGTCAAAGACTATTCAAGCATCAGAAAGGATGAAGGATCGCGCCAAACCAAATAAGAGCAAACATGTTGCTTCAACATCCAATGTTGCCAAGAAGAAAAGAAGATTTTTGTCTCGAGAGCTCGACTCTTTTGAGGCTCGATGAAGGATGTTGAGCACGGACGAAGTTTCTTGTGGAGGAAGGCGACGTTGCAAATTCGACCTCTGAGCGGGCTCCTCTCTCCTCTTCCCAACATGTTGATGCGGTACCTCCAAGAAGGCTGCCAAAGGCAAGGCTACCATGGATGTTGATGAGGATGAAGTCAATGACATCCTGGATATTTCCCTGAATCCCCAAGAACTTCAGCATGCTGTCAAGAAAATTCGTGGTGTGAAGGCCAAACTGGACCTGATGTTGGAAGCTAGTGAGAAGTTGCACAACTACAACAAGGAGGTGGTCGAGATCATCAAGTCCAAAATTGATACCTCTATCAAAATTTTGCATGATCAACTCACTTTTCTTTCTCCAACAAAAAAGGGGGAGTAGATTTGCGCCTGCGCCCTGGAGTAATCACCATGCTACTTTTTGTTTACGATGTTCTTGTTTTTAAGTGTTAGACACTTTGTTTTATTTATGTGCTGGACACATTTGTGTTGGTTTTGTGATGCATGGACATTGTGGTTTTTTGTGGGTGTATGGACACATTTGTCTTGCTGCAATGATGCAATCATTTTTGGTTTACATCATTGTTGGCTCTGATACCATGTTGGTTGCATTGTTTTTGGATTGTGATTCTTGTTTGCAGGTACTTCTCAAGGTCTTGGTCTTCGGCCGACCTTCTCATATTTAGGGGGAGTTTGAATCTCTTCCTTATATGTTTCAGGGGGAGTGTTACTCTAACACTTTGTCTAATTGTTTAGAGGTTTTATCTCTTATTTGATTGAGGGGGAGCTTTTACACCTTCCTTTGATTTGAACCTGTAACATAGAATTCTTGCCCTGTAAATAGTTTTTCTATTTGTTGTTTTTCTTATTTTTGTTGCATTAAGGTTTTCTCGCTTTCTTGCAGGAAGGCAAAGATTAAGGGGGAGATTGTTAGAGTCAATGTTGACTCCAGTCCAATGTTGAATGGGATGTTGGTAACATTCGATGTTAGTAACATCCTGGGTACAGTCAACATTCCTGGAGTCAGCCTTGAAGCTGAACTTCGACTCTCCAGACGTAACTGTATATAAGTAATCTTTCTCTTCCTTTACGTTTTTATGTTTTATTTATTGTCTAATAAACGTGGATTGCAGTTGGAACAAGTTTGAATAAGTGGAGGTTAGTTAGATCATGGTTACAAGATCATGGGATGTTAGTTCCTATTTTCTAGGGAGCATGATCTCCACTAACATCTGCAGCAGTTCCAGCAGCAGTTTACAACGGAGTGGATTGCAGCGGTTATAGGAGGTTTATAGACGTGAGATTTGAAGCTTGAAGACCACGAAACACTCCTCTATAAAAGCTGCAAGATATCTCTCTCACACGTACGTTTCGAAAGGCTGAATTCAGAGAGAAATCCGACACTCCGATCGACTCGTCATTTTACCTGAAACGCAGAGAAGAAACACACCTTCAACCACGCTTAAATCGGGCGGTGTTAGGCGACCAATCTGTAAACATCGACCACGGTATTGCTAGGCAAGCAAGTGGGGTTGAAGACCGAGTCGTCTTTTACTTCGGGTTGTTTGTGCATTCTTTGTATCGGCTATTTTTCTTGTTGTTAACATTCAGTTTGCTGTGTTAGACTAGGTGACTTATCATAGGCGGTAGTGCATCCCGTAGATAGGTCTTCGTGTGTAACACTTGTAATCTGTTTTAAGTTATCAATAGAGCTAGTTGTCGCGAGACAACATGGGTTATTTTCATAACCCAAAAATTATCCTATGTGTTATTTACTTTTTTCGCTACGTGTTACTTGGAATGGTATTAACATTGCTAGTAACATTACTCTACTAACATTCACACAGTGTTAATAAGTAGTAATTGAATTTGAATTCTTTCGATTCAAATCTTGGGGCTCCCAAATTTTGAAATTTGGGTGGACACAGTTTTGGAGTAGTGTCTGAAAATCTCCTAGACTAAGAAGACATTATCACTTTCATTCATAATGACGGATACTTTTATTTATATTAATTATCACTATATATTTTAGATAATTGATAATAATATATTTTTAAATAATTGTTATTTTTATTTATTACAACGACCACTTATATATATGATGAACCATGGATCGGATATTAAATATAACCCAATTCAAACCCGACCGATCTACATGGCAAGATTGAGCCCACCCAAATTTTTGTTCGAGAATTTAGTAGCATAAAATCTAAAAGTTTTGGTGGCTACTCCATAATGATTAATTTCCTAAATAATGATCTTTCCAGTGGTAAAGAGGGAAAAAAATCGTTCCTGTTCAGACAAATAAATCATTTATATCTGTCGAAATATTTACTAGATAAATAATGAAAAAAGAGAGAAAACATCCCTTCACTTTCATCCACAAAGTACTTAATTTCTTTTTTTTTTTGGGCGAACATAAATTACGTTCTAACGGTGTGCTAAATATATTATTAAGAAATAAAATGCGGTTGTTACAAGTTTGCTAGTTCAAATATATAGTTTCTGCTTGTTCCTTTTTTTTCCAATTTAATACAGAAATTTAAATATCACGTCACGATGAACTCAAATTCGAGACCTTTGATCTTAGACACTAACCACTCTACCACTATGCCAATACAAGCACCCTACTACTTGTTTCTTTTTGTGCTTCATTTTACGTCCATATTATATGTCTGTGTTTTGTACTTATATGCACTTGAAAGTTTTCAACGGCAAGAAAAGTATAAGTTGAACGGCTTTATTTCTGCATTAATAGCAGAGGACATGTACAACATTTAAACGAACTTGAATTTAGTTAACAAGGGAAAAAAATGAATAAATACAGACTAAAACCTCAGCTTGCAACTGTCAAAAGGAGCCAAAACTGGAAAAAGAAGACTTGGCATGCAAATGAGACATTTACAAACTTATTAATTGAATAAAAGAAGAAAGATTTAAGTTAGTTCCCTTAAAGAAGAAGGTGCTTCTCGAGCTCTGCTTAGCCAAAATCCCATTCCTATCTCTCTTTCTTCCTCAATGAGCTGCAGCTATGGGAGTCCTCGGACTGGGCAATCCCATGTACGAAACTCTAGGAGAAAGTCGAAGTGTTGGACTAGGCCGGGGTGATGGGACTGGCCCGTAGTTGGCAAGGCCACCATTCGCCACCCTAGGTGAAAGATTTACTTGTTCAAGCGCCCGTGTTTGTAGCTCCACGGGGTACTCCCTCACGCACCCGATCCTCGGCCCAGCCCCCGTGCTCCACTTACACGACATGCGTTTGGCAAAGTTGTACCCGAGCTTATCTTCATGATCACGTAGTGGCTCCATTGATGGAACTTCTTGATCACGTGTGGTGGCATTTTCTTGTTGATCGAGGTTGCTATGTGATGCGGTCCTTGGAATCTCCTCCTCGTGGGCGTTGCTCATAATAGGAGGCCGGTCATCATCAGTCGCGCATCTCTGCACCAACACAGAAACACCAAAGTTTAGATATCATCACAGCAAGTTTGAAGTGATTAGAGAATATGTTTCCAAGATCCTAGGGGGTGAAGATTCACCTTCACGTCTTCAAGATTGACGGACTGCTCCTCCAGGAAGCTTATGAACTCTCTAAAATTTTCTTCTGTGGGAAGATAGTGACCACTGTAAGGCCAAATTGCCTGCAAATTATCAGCAACATTGTTAGTTTAATTACATGAAAAAAGGCAGTGTTTTTTATTAGTTTCTTTTACAACTATGATTACCTCAAGAACACCCCCATGAGCCACCAATCTTCCAGCAGCTGTGATGGCTCCTCCAGCTAAGAAACTTGAGTGCTGGAAAACGCCCTTCTTCTTCTGCCCGATGTACAGAATTCTTGTCGTGCTAAGCACGAATATCCATTTTGATCCCTCAATGGTTTCCACTAACACACCACTTGCTTTGTACACAAGCTTCCCATCTTCAACCACGACCTCGTATGATTCCCTCTCCTTCTGTTGAAACAGAATCACCAAGAAATGCTTTAGTAAGTAGAAGCTCATCACCTCTAAATTCCGAATGCAATGTTTTTTCATGTTTTTTGATGAATCCTCAATGACTAGAGACTTACTGGTCCTAGATATGTGATGCATTGCTTTTGAAGATTGGTCCTTGGGCATTTCTCAAGATTTACTTCCTTTCCGTCTCCAACGTCCAACCAGTAGAAGAAGGGCTGCGTGCTTTCATTCTTGAACCATACATCGTAGTAAAGATGCAGATTGTGTCCATAACGATGGCGTGGATCAATCTGCAGATAATTAGTTGGGATAAGATCAGAACCCTAACTCAGCATTATGATATGGGAATCTACTCTTTAACTAAAGCCAAAGCACCAATTTTTGAGAAACAGCTAGCAGCATCAGAATTTGATAGATTTGAATAAATAACTAAAGTTGGAAAAAGGACATTCCATTCATGTCAAGACTTACAGCTTCAAGCCAGTGCTGGAGTGCCAGTTTTTGAGCCTTTTCATCCTTAGACAATCCCTTTCCCACCTGCAACACATTCAAGCAATTAGCTCAAAATGATCTAAAACACATAAAAAAAGTCATCAAAGAATCAAAATATGTTGCAAATGTATCCAAATCCAACCTTGGCTGCTCTGGTGCGCGCTCTAGCCCAGCGCGAGACAGCAGTCTCCGGCTTCTCAACATTGAAGAACGACACAGAGCTCCGTTTCAGAGCTGCAAAGTCCAACGCTTTCCACCTACACACACATCAAGGAAACGCCAGTTAACTCAAATGATCAGAACGCATAACATGAGATTCGACAAATGACTCAAGTCATCAAGAACACAAACCATAGCTCCTCCGCAACAACTGCACAATCAGCAAGGTTTCGCCTAGTCCGGTAGCTCTTGTACACCTTCTGGAGCTTCACCGCAGCTGCATCCAGCTCGCTAACGGGGAGTGGGGAGAACATTATAGGAGGTTCAGGGAGATCAATAGAAGAAACCAACTTATCATTATGGACCTCAGCTGCAGAATCACCATCTGATTTCCTAATATCCTGAACCAAATCCTTGAATGAAAGTGAGGTTTCAAGAACCAGTTTCACAGGCTCACAATTCCTCAGTTTTATGGAATTCTTCCTGCTCATGGTGTTCAGCCCCTTTGTCATGGTCATGGCCGCAGATCCTGATTTCCCAAAACTGTTGGCTCTTAACTTCTTTCCCTGACTCCCGCCACCCCCAAATTCAACCCCAAAAGCTAAATTGAAAAGTCTATGGTTCACTGTTTCTTGCCAAGCTGATACAAGCAATGAGAGAGACAATCCCATTAAATTTCAATCCCCCACCTACAACAATTGTGTGATAGATACATGTCAACAACAAGATCATTCAACCATAGATGAGTACAGTAATTTACTGCACCAAAACATCATAAACCCAATTTCTCTACTTATCTTATTCAGAATCACAAGACAAACATCAAATGTAATCATAACTTGAGCAAAGACAACAAGACTCACCAAAAAATGGAAGACCCTTGGTTAATCTTGAAGTCCCTTTTGGTGTCAGAAGGTATATATGTATATGAATATGAATATGCAAAAATGTCTTTATTTTTTGTGTTATGTGTATGCAGTTATGCTACCAACCTCCCCCGGTATATATATGTCTAGGACTATTGGAGTTGAATATTGGAGTCTATTGATCGAATGAACACGCGTACAAGAAAGGGACTCTAAAAATTTGACAGTGAGAAGGGGGCTAATTTGAATTCTTTCCGAGTATCTAAATTTGACAGTGAGAAGTTTCTGAATATTTTCTTGAAATGGGAATGCAGAAAATGTGGGTCTGGTTCAAAGATTTCTACCCACTTTCAGAACCACGAGATTTGAGGGATTCAAAGATTGGATTTTTAAGCACTTTGTTTTTCTTTGGAGTGGAAAGTTTTCGCCTTTTTTGTTGCGGAAAACTCCAGCACTCACAGCCAATATACGGAAAGCATGTCAAAGCAGACTATATATACACTATGGTATACAACTTCTCTGTGTGTGTGTGTGTGTTGGGATATTGGTCAAAGAAAGTAAGCCTTAATAGGCTGCTTGCATGAAGAGTCATCCACAAATACAAGAATTCAATATCAAGAAAATAGTTTTCCTGTTTAAAATTATGAGAGAGAGAGAGAGAGAGAGTTTATGTTAATAAAGACAAGGTCAACCAATTGTGTATGAACCTGGTCGTGACTCAAAGAAACGCGCCAACACGAAACTGTTGGAAGTTAATGGGTTATGAGTGAAATTCTTAGTAATGAGGTTGCTGGCGCTGGCTTTCATTTCCAACTCTTGATGTTAAGAGTTAATGGAATATTGATGTTTGTAATCAATCGTGACCTTAGAACATCCCTCTTGGAGTCTTATATATAGTGCGTCATTCTGAGTTAGAAGCATAAGCAAAAACATTCTATTCTCTAGCAAAAGCAAAGCATTCTACTTGCATTCTTAGCTCATAGTTCTTAGTTTTGAGTTCGGTTCTGTTTCCGTCCGGTTCACCGGGCTCGACTTGTTTGTGGTGCTACTACGAGTCGAGGCAGTCGTTTACCTTTGGGGACGAGCCGCCAATCGTGAGCACTAAGGCGTTTCTCGTCTTGCGGGCGTAAGTTCAACTTGGACGACTTATTGATAAGTTCTTGTTATCTTGACATCTCATTTGTAATAGTTATTATTAATCATTTCATTGTAATTTTGCGATATTGTAACCAATATTCAACTACAATCGTGAGACGAGAAAATTTTGCCCAACTCTGCTTGAGTTACCCGATCGTGCAAATTGAAGATGTCGACCAATCCGATGGCGCCCGCCACCACTCAATCCGTTGGAGCGATGGCGGTTCCACCATGGCTCCGGTCTTGAACCCCGCATTCCGTGGCTCAACAACCGCCAATTTTCACGGCGTCGACTTCAAACGGGCGCATAAGATGATGTTTACATCACCACAATGGGGCTTGCTAGCTTCTGCGTGAAGGCGGGCGCCTATTCCTTCAGGAAGAAGCGGACGTAGAAGTGCGTGTGAAATCGACACTTGGTATCATTCCGACTATCTCGTGGCCGGAATATGGTGTTAAATGGGCTTGATAATAGCCTATTTAATGTATTTGCGATCGAGGATCGCCAAAGAGTTGTGGGAGGCACTTAACCAAAAGTATCGGTTGAGGAGGCTAGCACGAAGAAGTTCGTGGTTACTGTGCTCACCGAGTTCAAGATTGTGGATTCAAAACCGATCATGCCTCAAGTACACGAGTTTGAAGCTCATTGCACGATGTTCACGCCAAGGTATGCCTCTGCTGAACAATATTCCATTGCAATTTTAATTGACAAATTGCGGAATGATGGAAAGGGTCGGATCTTACCTTAAGCACAAGCGAAGGAGATGACCATGAAAGCATGGTTGCTCGACTCAAGTTGAAGCTCGAGTTAAGGAGCGAGTTGAAGGCTAAAAGTCCGATGGAGGCTAAAACAACTGGTGAGGAGGACCTTCAGGCGCCTCGTCCAGATGAACAAAGGCGAGGGAAAGAATTGGCTGAAACCAGTTTTCCGGGCGTCTACAACCGTGATAAGCACGGGCACATGGCTAAAGAATGTCAGCCTAAAAGAAAGACAAAGGCAGCGTCGACAATGTTGAGAAGGACTTGACACTTGGGACAAAGATGACTTTGTTGCCATGATAACCGAGGTAAACCAAGTCACAAATCCTACCCCGACTTCTTGGTTTCTTGACACGGTGCTTCTGTTCACATTTGTGTCCATCGAGACTTGTTCTACACCTACAAAGAGGTTGAAGATGTGTGACCGAGGCAGTGATCATACTTCAAGGTGCTTGGAGTTGGTACCGTTGTACTTCAACTTACCTCTAGTGTGGAAATAACTCGAAGGATGTCTTTGCATGCTCCTTCGATCCGCAAGAATCTCATCTCTGGCGTCAAGTTGACTAGAGCCAAATTTGATATAGATTTTCGTGGAGAATATGTAATAGTTAGAAAGTTTGGAAAGACTCTCGGCAAGGGTTATGTCTCCAAGATCTTTTCAAACTCGATGTTAAAGCTTGTGTTCTTCTAAGGCGATTGAAAATTAATGAGAATGCTTCTACCGCTACTTGCTTGAGTGTTACGATTTATGGCATTGTAGACTTGGTCATGTTAATGTTAATGCTATAAAGAAACTCGCTAACATGAACTTGTTAAAATAAAGTATCTAAAACACAAGATAAATGTGAAATCGTGTTGAAGCAAAAATGACCAAGTTGCCTTTCAAATCGGTTGAAAGAAGCTCAAAACCTCTAGAATTAATTCAATGCGATGTTTGTGATTTAAAGTTTGTACAAACTAGAGGTGGTAAAAGTATTTTATTACTTTTATTGTGATTGCACAAGATATTGTTATCTTTATTTATTAAGTAAAGATGAAGCAATTGATGCATTCGAAACTTCAAGAATGAAGCTGAAAATCAACTTAATTGCAAAATTAAGGTTGTGAAGTGATCGATGTGGAGAATATGTTGCTCCGTTTCTTTGAATTATGCAACGAAAGTGGTATAATCCATCAAACAGATCGCTCCTTATTCGCCTCAATCAAATGGTGTAGCTGAGCATAAAAATCGAACTCTTAAGAAGATGATGAATGCGTTATTAATAAGTTCGGATTACCCTGCATATGTGGGGGAAGTTTCTCTACGACCAACTATATCTTGAACAAGATTCCTATCAAAGGAAGGATGTAACTCCTTATGAACTTTGGAAAGGAAGGAAACCTTCATATAAATACTTCCAAGTGTGGGGTGTTTAGCTAAGGTTGAAATACGTTGCAAAACAAGTTACAATTGGACCTAAAACGGTAGATTGTATCTTTATTGGTTATGCACTTAATAGTAGTGCTTATAGATTTGTTGTGCACAAATCGATATACCGATGTTCATGTGGGAACAACAATTGAATCAAGGAACGCTATATTCTTTGAGAATATCTATCCTAATAAGGATAAGAATAGTTACGATTCAAGTAAAAGAATTGAGAAGATTCTACCAATTCTCATCTTGTTGAAGAAAGTGAACCCTCAAGTTCTAAGCAAGTTTTTATGGCCTCGCTAATAGAAAGCGACCTAGGTCTACACCAAGATGTGCAACCTAGGCGTGGTAATCGTGTAAGAAAAGCTAAAATTTATGGACGGATTATGTCGTTTTATTGTTAAATGATGAACCGGTTACCATAAAAAGCTTTATCGAGCCCGAATGCGATCGTGGAGAGAAGCGATAGACATTGAGATAGAGTCTATTATGTTGAATCATACTTGGGTGTTAGTAGATCTTCCACTGGTCGTAAAGCTTTAGGATGCAAGTGGATCCTAAGAAGAAATACAAGTCGATGGCACTATTGATAAATATAAGGCCGCACTTGTAGTTCAAGGGTTTAGACAAAAGGTGGGTATGACTTCTTGATACCTACTACTTTGTGACTAAACATACTTCTATTAAACATTGCTTTCGCTATTCTGCTTTGCAAAATCTTGAGATTCATCAAATGGATGTAAAAGCAGCGTTTACGTATGGAGAGTTAGAAGATGAGATCTATATGAAACAGTAGGAAGGTTTTGTAGTACACAGGCAAGAGCACAAGGTATGCAAACTTCAAAAGTCTTTGTATGGACTTAAGCAAGGCGCCCTTGCAATGGCATATGAAATTTGACAAAGTTATGTTGTCAAATGGTTTCAAAATCAACGAGTGACAAGTGTGTCTATGTAAAGAATTCAATAACGATTTTGTTATTGTTTGTCTTTATGTAGATGACATGTTGATAATGGGAAGTAACTCTCGTGTGATTGGAGAAACAAAAGAATGCTAAGTAAGAACTTGACATGAAAGATATGGGTTTGGCGGATGTAATTCTTGGAATTAAAATTCTTAGAACACCAAATGGAATTGCTTTGACACAATCCCACTATCTTTGAGAAAGTGTTGAAGAAATTGATGCAATGGATAAGCTATTTCCAAGACTCCTTGGGACTCGAGTGTTCATTTGACTCCAAATAGGGTGAACCTATAAGTCAAGATGAATATGCTAAGATTATTGGGAGTTTGATGTATCTCACAAACCTGTACCCGACTGATTTAGCTTGCTCTGTGAACAAATTGAGTAGTTTCACACTAATCCAGTAGAGAACATTGGAAAGCACTTGAGCGCGTGTTGGGTTACTTAAAGTTTACCTGCAATTATGCGATTCATTATTCTAGTGAGCCACTGCTTGAAGGGTATAGTGATGCTAATTGGATATCTGCCTCAATGACTCGTTTTCCACAAGTGGATACGTGTTCACTATCGAGGTGGAGTATCTTGGAAGTCCAAGAAACAAATCTTGTATAGCAGTCTACCATGGAATCAATTCATAGCTTTAGATAAAGGTGGTGAAGAAGCCGAATGGCTTAGAAATTTCCTCGAGGATATTCCATGTTGGCGAGTCCGTGCCTTCGTGTTGATTCACCGTGATAGTCAATCTGCAATAGGAATGGCACAAAATATATATTATAACGGTAAGTCTTGACATATTCGTCGACGACACAATACCGTGAGACATTTGATCACGAGTGGGGTTATCACTATTGATTATGTAAAATCAATAGATAATCTAGCGGATCCACGACAAAAAGCATGTCGAGATCAAATGTTTAAGCTGTTAGAGGAATGGGTGTTAAATCCACATCTTAAGGATGATTATAGCGGAAACCCAACCATGATGATTGGATTGTCCGAGAACATGGTTCAAAAGGACAACGGTTATAAAAATCCGTGTGATAAACACTCAAACATGCTATTCTCACGAGAACGGTGAGTGTTTGTAAGTCCGCAAGTGGTGAGGTTAAGTTTTAACTTTTAATGACTCTTGGATACCTCGAGGAGGTCAAGTATAGCGAATACTTGGTTGTAATAGTCACCTATGCAAGTGTGAAGTGGGGCCGCTTCAAGTGGTACACTTGTGAATCGAAAGGGTGTTCGAGGCCATAATGGACACAAGCGTAAAGCGGATGGAAATTGAGGCGATATTGTGTCAATGTTATTGTCTCGATATACACCATGGAGGACTAGTTCAAGGTAAAATAACCACTATGCGCGGTATGCTCGATAATTTCGACTATGGAAGGTTCAAGGCCACAAGCTACCTTTCCAAATGCAATATCGTCTCTTGAGGACCGAACTTTGTGTTTTGCATTTATATGGCATTTCCACTCATGTGGGGATTGTTGGAAGTTAATGGGTTGTGGTGGGAATTGCTAGTAATGAGGTTCATGGCCTTTGGCCTTTCATTTCAAACTCTTGATGTTAAGAGTTAATGGAATATTGATGTTTGTAATCAATTGTGACCTTAGAACATCCCTCTTGAGTCTTATATATAGTGCGTCATTCTAGAGTTAAGCATAAGCAAAACATTCTATTCTCTCTAGCAAAAGCAAAGCATTCTACTTGCATTCTTAACTCATAGTTCTTAGTTTTCGAGTTCGGTTCGCGTTTCGTCCGGTTCACGGGGCTCGACTTGTTTGTGGTGCTACTACGATCGAGGCGAAAGTCGTTACCTTTGGGGACGAGTGCCAATCGTGAGCACTACCGCGTTTCTCGTCTTGCATGCGTAAGTTCAACTTGGGCGACTTATTGATAAGTTCTTGTTATCTTGACATCTCATTTGTAATAGTTATTATTAATCATTTCATTGTAATTTTGCACGATATTGTAACCAATATTCAACTACAGAAACAACGACGTCAGGGTTTTGTTTTGTTACGACTGTGTTGGTTTGACACTTTGGCTACAACTACAAGTCATCCCACACCTTTCCATTTCAATGTCCGGGTTGAGTTTCTTATTTGATCATCCTTTTGCCAAAAATCTACTCTTATTATTAGAGCTGGCAAAGTTGCGGGTCGGGCCGGCCCGATCCCGGGTTCGTCGGGTTTTTACATTTTTCGGGTCGGGTCGGGTTGAAATTTTCCGAGCCTAAAAATATGAAGCTCTAACCAACCCAGGACGGGCTTTCGGGTGGGCGGGTTTTTTTAGATTATTTTTTAATTTTTTAATATATAAAATTAATATTTTAAATTTTAAAAAATAAATAAATTAAATTCATAATTAAAATCTCACAACTCCTTAACTTAAATAAAGAATCAATGATAAGAATATATATTGAGTTTACTTATTCTTATGATAATGTTTCTTGTACATCTTGACCTATTTATATATCCATACGATAATGTTAATACAGTATAATTTTAATTCTTTAATTTAAAGAGAAAAAATTAGTAATTACAAATCAAAGGTGAATGATATTATTAAACGTCAATCTCACTTATATGCCTAAAATAATCGAAAAAAATAAATTAATTATATAGTATATATTTAAGATCAATGATTCAAAATAATGTCATTAATCAGCCTATATATTTTTGGAGATTATTTCTCTTATGAATTATTTTTGAATGATTTATGAGGTTATTATTTTTTTCAGAATTTTGATGTATTGTAATTCAAAAAAAAAAAATCTTGAGCAGTATGTGAATTAGTAAGAAAATTTTACTATAAAAAATAAATAATTATATAAAATATAATTAATATTATTAAAAATTATAGATATGTATATTAAATAATATTATAAATATGTATATTTAATAGAATATCGAGCGGGCTTTTTTAGCTCGAAATCTCAAGCTTTTTTTGCCCGAGCACGATAGGCCCGTTTTTTTTTTACGGGCTTTTTAGGCCCGATTTTTTTCGGACATTTAATTTTTAAACTCAAACCAGTCCAAACCTCGGGTACCCGGGCTGATTTTTCGGACCGGGCTCATATTTGCCGGCTCTACTTATTATCACCATCGACCAGTGGTGTAGCTAGGATTTTCTAAGAGGGGGCTATATTGCACAATTACTCATTCTGTTCACTATAGTTGGCATGAGCTGACTGTAATAATTCCGACGATTGTTGATATTTAAATAATTAAAAAAAAAAACTTGGTGTGGGCTTGAACCTACCTTTACTTCCATGTGGCTCCACCACAACCATCGTCTTTTAATAGTTTAGTAGGGTGGTTGGATATTTTTACCAAATTAAATGATATGTACGTTTGGATATTTTGTGCGTCCATGCGGAAAATACTTGATGATTGAGATTATATCGACTGAAATATACTGGACGAAAGTGAAGTACTCCTTTTATGATGCTGAATTTTTCTTAGGTTGTACTCCTTCGTCTCGTCCCAATATTATTGACTCATTTTTTTTTGCGTAAATTAAGAAGAATTATGTTTTGTATGTAAAGTAGTGTGTGACACGAAATTCAATTAACTTTTTAGTGTAAAATTGTTTCATTTTTTGGAACGGACCAATAATAGTGGGACAACCCGAAAAGAAAAACGAGGCAATAATAATGGGACGGAGTGAGTATATCTGAAGTACTTATTGGGCATTTAACAAAACAAAATACTCCACGTTATTGATAATTACAATAAAATAAATTATGCGAATTATCTAAAGATTAAAAATACTTTGAACTAGTGACAACTAACTATTTAAAAACTAACAAAACCACCATGTTAATCAATTTCACATAATGGAATTCTGATATGTCCCATCAGTCTCCAACATGAAATTTCAATTCTATTTTTTTAAAATAAATGAAGTGACGAGCCTATTGCCAGTTTCGAATAACTTGTCGGAAATCAAATAATGGAGCATGTTTCATTAGTTTTCATATAGTTCGTGTTTTTATTGTAATTACCAATAATTCAGGATATTTTTATTAAATGAACAACAATTTATGATATAAATTGTCATTTCCCATTTCTTAAATGATGATCTGTTATCAGGCATATGCTTGCGGGATATTATATATTTTTTTTACATTTAGGATATGTATTGAGGAACTATTGTCGAACAACGTTTATGTTTAAGCATGTTTAGTAGAAAGACAATGAAGTGTCCTACGGGATATAGGCTTCGACGTATCATACAAAATGTATTTGATATTTTATTTTATTTTCAATTTTTCAGAAATACCAAACATGACCGAATTAAAATTCCATCTTTGTAGGCCTAGGGCCACTAGATAAAATCCACTGGATCCTTTTATAATTATAAACTATCTTATCAATAATTGTTTTTTGATTTTTTTTTAAGTGAAAGTAAATGTGACAGATGATATTTTGAAAGTCCACCTTTGAAGAGCGAACCCTATCACATCCAAGTGGAATCTCAACCCTTTCTAAAGATTATTATTATTATTATTATTATTATTATTATTATTATTATTATTATTATTATTATTATTATTATTATTATTATTATCTGCAACTACTACTTTTTTTTTATTATTAAAAAATGAACTATTCATATTACATTGCTTAGTCGGTTAATGGCCCTATGTGAAAATTATGAATAAACCAATTTAATTAGGTTAACTGATGCAGCACATAATTTTCAAAGATGGAGGACGTAACAATTAAGCTTGCCTAGCTTTAGACTTAAGAATATATTCTAATAAATTATCTCTATTCTTCCACGCACGAATCAAAACTAGTAAGAGGTCAATGATGGAAATAATTAAGTAATAACAACTATTTGTGTTATATTGGAATAATTATTTTCTAGAAATATTCACTTTTTCTAAATTTTATGTTGATGAATATGATATAACTTGTGAGTTGTGAGGCACACAAGAATGAGATAGAAAGTGTCAAATACATTTCATATTTCGGTGTTTGAAACAATTTTATCTTCTCTATGTTACTATATCTCTAGAGTAATAATTTTATATAAGGAACTTTCAAGAGGGAGTTTGGCTAGTACTATTTTAAGAAGATTATAACTCCTGTACATTTTATAATGAGGTGGTCTCTTGTGTGGATATTCGTATGTATGGACAATGATATTTTTCTTCAGTAAAAATGATATTTTTCTTCAATATAAATGATACTTTCGAATTACAGTATTAAAATAAATTATACTTTTCTTCAATGTAAATGATAATTTTGTTAAAAATAAATGATATTTTTATCCGTCCGTACCATGCGAATAGATATACATGAGTTTTTGTGTTTTATAATATGTTTTTAAAGTCTATAAGGTGGTTAAATTGATGTGAGACCAAGGTTGTGTGGTCTCATTTTTCTAGTAAGAGTGCCGTTTTGGGCTCTTTACGATACTCTTTTTATTTTGATTTTTTCCAAATTGTAAATTTTATCTCACAGGGTTTTACTGGGTTGTAAAAATCCCACTCTTAGGTTTGCTAGGATATGACCTAATATATCATACTCTATTATTTTTTTTATGAATAATAAATATCACTTTAAACCTCAAATTATATAAATTTTATTTTACATATCTTACATTTTGAGAATATCACTAAATTCTAAAATATATCCATTTTATAAAAAATATCATGAACTCTAAGAAATATCACTTTAAATCTCAAACTATTAATTTTGTATCAAAAATATCCCACGTCCATTTTCCTACTACCGAAATTCAGATATATCTCATCATATGAGAATAAGATATCCTCATCCAATTTCAGTAAAGCTAATAGTTTGGGGTTTAAAGTGATATTTCTTAATGTTCAAGATATTTTTGATAAAATAGGAATAGTTTGAGATTTAAAGTAATATTTACCATTATTTTATTTATTACTTACCTACTATAAATATACACACTCTTTTGCGATTCCTTTTATTTAATCAAATTCCTCGATTATGCATGGTATATTTATATTTTTTAATTACATCATCTGCAATTCAGGTCACTATAACATTAAATATATGTCTCCATTTAATTATATTACTTTCTTTTTGGTATAATCCGATTCATAGTTATTTTCTCAAATAATAAATTTCGGCAATATATTAGATCTCAAAAGATAGATGATCTATATCAGAAATTTAAAAGATAATATATAATTATAGAAGCCTAAAAGGTCATATATTTTGATTCTTTTAATTGTAGTAATTAATTTCACATAGTTTTTTTAATTTAAAACCCCTTCAAAACGATTACTACATGAACAATCCAACCCACATTAATAGAAATAAAATTAAAAAAATACTTTTGAAAAAAATAAAAATATATGCTTCTTTAGCCTTTACACAAAAACTCATGTACATCCGTTTGTACTGTGCGGACGGACAAAAATATTATTTTTTATTAATAAAAGAATCAATTTACATTGAAAAAAAAAGTATGATTTGTTTTATACACTAGTGTAATTCAAAAGTATCATTTATATTGAAGAAAAAATATTATTTATACTGAAGAAAAGTATCATTGTTCGTGCATGCGAAAGTCCGCACCACCTCTAGCCTTTATCAATATTCATTTCTAATCTAAAATTATTATTCCAGTCTAAGATCGGGCCAGAGACAGTCAAACGAATAAATTTGAAAAACTGATGAATGTTGAAAGATCGCATTCATATAGTATAAAAATTGGTGTCTGATTTAAGTAAGTGGACTGAACTTTTTGTGCTTTGAATTATATTGGAATGTTATATAGAGGCAACTATATATACTACTGTGTCAATGTTTGCGGCGACCTGTAAGCGTATTGATTCACCAGATTTCTCAAAACTCAAAAGTTTGGCCATTAATCCATACCACCCAATTTCCACATCGTATTTATAATTATATTATTTCTCTTAATTTTTTTAGTTGATACTCTCGTCGATTTTATGTTCTAAGTGTTCTATTGATATTTTTTTTCTTGTTTTAATTAAGTGTCTTAATATGTAAATTGATAGTAAATTAATGATAATTTTTCCATTTTGCCCATCTTTAATATTTTTCATAATTGATAAATAGTTGTGTGTATGCATGTAGGGATGTCAATTGACAATTTTATCCGGATCAGAACTAATAAATAAGTATCGATTCTGGTTCTGGACCAGACCCATTAGATATCAGATCCGGACCATCAACTATCGGTCTGAAACAGTCCGAATCTGAGCGGGTCTGGAATCAGAACCGGATCAAAACTGGAATCGAAACCGTTGCTTTAGAATTTAATAGATTATGAGTGATTCCGAATCAGTATGGGTAAAACCGACTCATTGACGAATCTATTTAAGCTTAGATTTGTCAATAGACGAGTTTTACTGGGATCAAAACCAATAAATAAGTCTTGGTTCTGGTTCTAGAATCAGAACCGAAATCGGATCGGATCGGACCATCAAACTATGGACCTAAACGGTTGGGGTCTAAAGCGGATTTGGAACTGGAACCAGAATCGGAACCGCTGCTTTAAAATTTAATGGGCTATGAGCGGTTCCGAATCGATCCAGGTAAAACTCATACATTAATATCCCTATATGCATGAATCGTAGTAATTAATAAGATTATAAAAATAAATTTTGTATTTTTTTTATATGTGTAATTTAACGGCTATGGGTAAGTATAAAAAGTCGGAGGGAGTATATTGTATTGCTATTACTTTGTAGTGGTCAACATCTTCAAACCCAAAAAAATAAGGTTGAAAATTCTCGAATCAAGGAACACGTAAATTCATCTAGTCATCCGTGCATAACTAATGTGTTTAGTATCGTTCATCACTCATCAGTTCGGATAATTTGGGTAATATTTTTTTGTCTCACACTCTAACTAGTTTCTTAATAAAAATAACTTTAATGGTGAATGCGATAATATTTTTTTTAAGAAATTCCCTTGCCTGAGACCATTGGCCCTTGGTATCAGAAAGACTAACCCAATCCATAATGATGTACCGACTCATTGATGCGGGTAAGTGCCTTGATCTTGCCGTCGATTACTTGTTTTTTTATTAACAAGACATGTAAATCTACTCTTATTAGCTTTTAGTGGTAGGGAATCAGAGTCAGCTTGACGAGTTCGTTTGCTCTCTTCTTTTACGTAATATCGAGTGGAATGGAAGTATATCCCTCGACATTCTTTTCTAGTTCATAGAAAGAGAAAATTTGATTTTTGTATTTATTGGATCCGTCGGGACTGGCGGGGCTCGAACCCGTAGCTTCTGCCTTGACGGGGCGATGCTCTAACCGATTGAATTACAATCCCAGTGAAATAAGGGATCTAGTAGAAATTTGGATTCTTTTTTATCTTCGTATGGGATCTTTCTAAAGGACAGCTCTAAGGGAATAATTGTTGAAAATCGTGTGTGTATATATATATATACATATTATATGTGGTCAAGTTTTCAGGAAACTACTTTGACAAAGATTTTGAGTGACGTAACGTTTAATTTTGTGAAATTAAATGGCATAGGATCGATCTACGTTTCGAGTAGATGATCGCGGTGTATTCACATTCTCAAATCCGATTTTCGGTGAGTGAGAAATAATGGATCAAAGTTGATCACTTAAACATGGAGTTATGTGATTAAGGGGATAAGCATGGATTAATTAATCCTCATCCCACATTGATTAATGTACCTTCATTAATTGTCTATATAAGTGGTTCATTGAACACTTAGTATAATTATGTGCACAAGTGAAGGTTTGGAAAGCCCACGCCGCCGCCGCCGCCGCCGCCGGGCCGGGCAGTGCGGCGCGCGTGCGCGTCTTGGCCCGGCCGGCTCGGCTCGGTTCCGTGGATCGTGGATCGTGGATCGTGGATCTTGGATCTTGGCAATTAGTCTTTGGGTGGTCTTTGGGACATTCTTTTGCCTGCTTCATGGGCTTGCTTGTGGGCACAGTTCCATGGGCCATTATGCGTATATTTTGGATCAATGTTTGATTGAGCCCAAAGATGAAGTTGGTCCGAGGCCCAACTCGTGTAGCCCAATCCGTTGGGCTGATGTGCACTTGAAAAGGCGTCCGGATCGTCCATGAACACAGGGCGCGCGTTGTCGATTCGTCGTATCGCTTGTCGATAACGTTCGACATGATGGCTCTGCGGAAGCGTGGGCACGTTGTCTCCGAAACCGCCGCGGGACATAACCCGTAACACCCGACATCAATGCGGTGTTGACTCGGCGTGCTCCCATAAGGGGCGGCGCCTATAAATAGGACATGTCTCGGCGCCGCCGCCACCCACTTGCATCGCATTCCGGCATTTCAAAGCACTCTCATACATAGCTCGTGTCGAAGCTCATCCTCGCCTCGTTCGATTCGCGGAGCTCGTTGGTGCGGTGCTGCCACCCACGAGCGTTGCCGTTTTATCTTTGGAGCGATACGCCGAGCGAGAGCACTAAAGGCGTATCTCGTCTTGCGGAAAGAGGCCTCCTCGACTCGGCATTAGTTTACGGTTTAGTTTCAATTGTATTTCAATTCGGTTTAGTTCAATTGTTATTTGATCTCCACTTCACATTTACATTTTAAGTTGTGTCGTCCGCAAGTTGTCTTGCTTACGTACCTTTTTCCAACAATAATCTATTTCTTTCTTTCTTTATCTTTATAATAGTACGTAAGATGCCCTTAACAAAAAAAAAGCTTCTTTGAAAATTTATTTACCCCAACTTGTGAAATAATCTATCATAACTAATAATTAAATATGAGAAACTGAAACTGGAAAAAATAAAATAAATAATTAATAATGATACATTAGTAGGACACAAAAATGTGAGATAGGTGATCAATGGTGGAGCCAAGGCAGGACATGCCTCCGACGATAAATTTTTTTAGGGTTAATTATAGTTTATGATTTCAATTTTAAGCACTTTTCAGTTTATGGTCTCAACTTTCAAATTTTTATAAAATATCATGAACTTTGCGAAATATACTAACTTATGGCCCGAAAATATTTTTCGGCACCGGAATGCTCAGCAACTAACTTGAATTGGATTTTTATTTTCACCATGTACATGAAACAACGATGTTTTAGCCTTCTAGGTTAACTATAGTTTAATGGCCTCAACTTTCAGAAGTTTTTCAGTTTATGGATTTAACTTTCAAGTTTTTCTATAATGTCATGAACTTTGAGAAATATACTAACTTATGGCCTGGATTTTTTTTCGACACCGGAAAGCCGACTAGGATGACAACATAAATTGAGGTGGATTTTTTTTACTTATATATTATAGACGACGTCGTTTTGGCCCGTGGCTTGGAGGAGTCGTTCGGCTTTGGCGTCTTGAAGCTTTGCCTGTGGGATTTTGGTGAGTTTGAGACGCCGAGCGAGCGACTCCTCAAGTCGTTAATAACGACGTCGTTCAATATATAAGTGTAAAAAAAATATCCACCTCAATTTATATTATCATCCTAGTCAGTTTTTCGGTACCGGAAAAAAATTAGGTCCATAAGTTAGTATATTTCTCAAAGTTCATGACATTATAGAAAAACTTGAAAACTGAGGCCATAAATTGAAAAACGCTGAAATTTGATGCCATAAACTATAATTAACCCAAAAAACCAAAACATCGTCGTTTCATGTACATGTGAAAATAAAATCAATTCAAATTAGTTTTCGTCCTAGTGAGCATTCCAGTGCCGAAAAATATTTTCGGACCACAAGTTAGTACATTTCTCAAAGTTCATGATATTTTAGAAAAACTTGAAAGTTGAGACCATAAACGGAAAAACACTCAAAGTTGAGGCCATAAACTATAATTAACCCATTTTTTATTATATTTAGGTTATATTTGTATTTTCTTTGTTTTTTGTACATAAAAATGCAGTTCTTTCAGTTCATACTTATTTTTAAATATAAAAATATAATTTCATCTCGACCCCTATTCATGTTCTAGTCCATCGTTCATGTCGGCATGAAAGACCAAAATATATACAACCACCATTTATTTGTCAAATAAATGTCTTGTCCTCAAAATAGATAAAACATATTTCATCGTGGTCATTAACCTAGAAGTACCGTGATGTCACGATCATATTTTTTTAAGGATAGCAAGTTTGGGAAATCGTGACTAAGGAAGGGGATAAAGAAGTAGGGATAAAATAAAAGGGTGTATTATTCGTTGTGACTCGACAATTGAAACATACATTATAACTTATCATAAGAATGATAACAAGAGATCACGAAGGATCATGGTATAATATATCAAAAGATACTCGACGAATCCGAGTTAGAAGTGAGATAGTACAAAATGGGTATTGATATAGTTTGAGTATTTCAAGTATCAAAATAATTCGAGTTTAACAACGGAATATATTGATGGGATATATGTATCAATACATATATCATCTCTGAGTTTATATCTAAGATCGACAAAAGTTCTGTCTGACACCCTCCATCGTTTCATCATCTCAACCTGCACATTTAGAAATACATGCAGGGTTAAGTACAAAAATACATAGTGGATATTGCCGAAAACATACATATATACATACATTTATTGTCATGCCTTTCATAAGAGTAAGATATGGGGTTAAAAGGTCATGCTTACTAAACAGTTATCATTTTCATAAATAGTCTGTGCAGATATTTCATATCATTAATAGCAATATCAGTAATTCGTGCCAAGAGTAAGGCCTTCTTCTTGTCACGGTGATCGGTCAACCCGCTAGATGACTCACGATCACATAGGTACACACTAATCTTGGCTACATACTGATGGATCCCGCTGCATACAATTGTTGGATTTGTATGCTGAAAGTAGAATGATTGAGCTTATATACAATGTTTTCAGTTACCACTATTGCAATCTCTTATCTGAATTGTTTACTTGATTTCATATGTTGTCACATTATCTCATACAAAAGTTAGATCATACAGTGTATAGAAGATCACAGAAGTTTGTATGATTGGTTAAACTAGTTGAGATATAAAAAGGATCACAATTGAGACAACTTAAGGACGGGTTGTCGGTATAGGCTACAGTATAGATAAGAAATAACTTGACTTGGTTGCTTGTCTGTATGGTACGTCTTGACGTATTGATGGATCACGGTGAGATAGAGTTTTTCTATCTGACAGTTGTGAAGAACCTAGATCTCGGTGACTTAATGTTGATCTAAACCTCGATAAGGTTTTAGGTGAGTATGAGTTACTAACCATCACTTTGACTTGTTATGGGTAAGGGTTACATGAGATAACCCAAGATTCTCCGCATCTTGGGTGGTGGTGATCATATGTCATGTTAGTTACCTGTATCGAGTCACCGTATCAGTTTAGGATGATGACATCCCCCTTAAGGAGCTCAAAATGTTTATTGTACTAAACCATGCAGGTTGAGTTAGCTCAATTACAATAATAAGGTTGAATGATACTACTTAATAAACTAAAGAAATTAATTATTTTAGTAGTCATAGTGCTATAAATAATTAATGGACATGTGATATCTTAAATACAAGGATTCGTAAGTCTAAGTGCAAGCCTGACTCAACTTCGGTAATAAATGGTAAGTCAACATTTATTCTCTAGTGGAATGAATAAATGTTTATGAATTAATTTATGTTATAGGTTGAACATAAGATAATTAATTCATTTTAGGCTCATCTTTATTCCTTACATTTGATCACTTGGTTGGCCCATCAAGGCCTTTTACTGGCCAAAATTTCATCCCCTCCTATGGAGAGTCTCACTCGGACTCTGTTTTGATTTATGTATTATTGTAATATATCTCATATATCTAGATAGATATTATCTGATATTATTAGATATCAATAGATAATCATTCTAGATATGAATTATCTTCAGGAATTGAAGATAAATATTGTATTTATTAGATATACAAGAGTCCTATCTAAATAGGATTCTCCTATCTAAATAGGATTCTGGGGAAAACATTATAAATACAAGGTAAGAGAAAATCAGATTATCCTATGACTTATTGTGATTTTCGAAAATCACATAGAAAGAAGTAAGAGGTAAAATTTTACAGTATTCTCCATATATTGCTCTCACACAGTATTGGAGAATAGGCATCTAGGATATAGCCAAGAAGATCAAAGCTGGAGTCCGTAATTGATCTACTGTCCCAGAAATTCACAGGTAAACACGAAAAAACACCAGTATTTTGCAATTAATTATATAGGAACATGCTAGAAATATAATCAATGTATGGTGAATTAAACATCCAAGATAGATCCTCGGGAGCATGGTTAAAATAAGATTTTCCTACAACAATCTGGTGTATCGAGGGGGAGAAATACAAAAGTAAGGTAAATTAAAACTTTTTCTTTACTCAAGACTTGACTGGCTACATGCAGTAGCTATTGGGTAACTATCATCATATTCCTATTTGTTCATTTCTTATACATACCAACCATATGAATTACATATTCTATTTCATTATATTCTTATCATTATTCAATTCCAAAGTACATTCCATTCTTATCTAATTTCATTCTTGTGTACCAGTCATCACCTATGTATTCAGCATTCACACCTCCTAATGATGACATATGATGTAATTAATCTGATTAACTTATTTGTTAGGGAGTTGTTATTTTTTATAAATACTCAGATTAAGGTGAACCTAAACTAAACATATCTTACTGAACAAAAATCAAAGAAAAGATACAAAGCTTCACGCCATATCCAGTATTATTAGATCATATTGAACAAGCTTATAAGCAGCTAAGCATCAAAGTCAAAAGACCTAAAGATCAACAAGATTCACTTAGACACTAACCGAAGAGTCATATCGTCTCACCATTGCATAGCCTCTGACATATGCTGAGGAACAACATATCAGTACGTCTCCTAAGTCGTCAGAAAGAATCACAAGAAGACAACCAACTTGAAGACTTAGAGAGTTGCACACTCTGACCTTCAAGGAAGTTGTTTAAGACGTCAAAACGTGATTTCAATCATTGACACATTGACTCTACATTCTAGAAGACGACAGAAGATGCTACAAGATAAGTTCAACGACTACTTTCAAAATACAACATAGTTTTCAAATAGTCACCTTCCAACGGTTAGTTTGAAATTTCATCTCTATAAATAACGGACAAAGTCTTCAAACATAGTTAATGAGAAATCCATCGATCAAATCATGCAAGAAAATCTACAACCTTCATCTTATAACTTAAGAACACTTGAAACTAGAAAGAATTTCCCAAGTGTTCTACTTCGAGATTCCTACATGTTATTTCCTAGTGTGTTCTAGGCAAACCAAATTGTATATCCAAAACCTAGATCAAGTGAACCCCATCCTTAGATTTTTGTTCTTACTTGTAAGGGGTTCGTTCAAACTTAGTTAGAAAAACGACACCCATGATAAGCCAAATTAGCGACCAACCTAGCGGTCGCTAGGCTGGCCGCTAGGCAAACCAGAGAGAGCAAGCGAGGCCACGACCGCGATCGCGACCTCATGCGAGAGCCCCACCGAGAACTCATTTGTGCGATTTCGCGGCCATGGTTAGCGACCGCTAGCCGGGCCGCGAGCCACAATCTGGCGCTTGAGGCGACGCGGCGAAGATTGCCGCGAGACATGCCGTGGTCGACCTAGCGACCGCGAGGAGCGGTCAGCGAGGCGGCAGCAAGCGAAGAGAAGTGGGGTTTCACCCTTATCTATAAATAGGAGAACACACCCTTGCGCCTCGGAGACTAGACCACGCCCAGAGCTTTTATTCGGTTTTGCTTTTCTTTAGCTTCCGTTAAGTTCTAGATTTAATTCTTGCATTGTTCTAGTTTAGTTCTTCGGTTTGTTATCGATCGGAATGTTTTGTCCGATTGTTTTCCGTTTATCGCTTGGGATTGGATTCAAGACCAACCATTGTTCATTCAACGCTTCATCACGGGTTTTATATATTTATTTTCCGTTTTCATGATTTATTCGTATTTTATTCCGTTTATTATGTCTAGGTAATTTTCCGTTCTAATCCTAGGGTTTGCATGATCTGATCCTATATGTTGTGATTCCTGTTATCTATATTTACCTTCCAGGCATTGATTCATGATTCTTGGTGCTTATTTATATGTGTTAATTTCTGATCAATCTTGATGCATATCTAGTTGCCAGTTAATTACGTAACTGTATTAATTGTCAATCGATCTTGAATGCATGATACGAATAAGCCTTGAGTCGTGGTGAGATAGGATATTCGTAGGAAGCATATTCTTTATGATCTGTTTGGGTTGCTTGTTTTCACTAGAGGCGTATGATGTAGGGAAAACTAGTAATCTCACCATAATTGTCATAACGAAGTTGTCGGTTATATATGTGATCTTCCATCTTATGCGGATTAAAATTGGTTAATAGGAGCAGGATAAACATCGTTGTGGATAGGATTTATGCATCCACAGGGTTAGTCTTTCTTATCATTTTATCATCGTGATTTTATTGCTTTATTTTATTTTACGCATGGTTACATACGCTTTGGATTAAATTCGAAGCCTTAAACATCTCATCAAATTTACGTGCTTGAATAATGATGAATTATCGTTGAGCTAACCACGTGTTTCGTATTACAATCCACGTGGATACGATACTCGTCTTACCTTCTATATACACCTTTTACGTGTGAAAAAGGGCGATCAAATTTTGGCGCTGTTCGGGGATTATTAAGATTGCATAGGAATAATTTGACGATTTGGATTTATTAATTCAAGTTATATATTATATTATTTATTTATTATTCTGGGATGAATTCTCTCTTTTCTCGGGTAGTTTATCGTCTGAATCTCGGGGACCTCACGAAATATTACTAGATCCCGAGATCGAAAGCTCTCGAAGGAGAAGAGGGCGAGAGAAGAGATGGGCTGCAATGGCGGCCAATCCGCGAGCAGGGCATTCCTCCCGAGGAAGGCTGCCGCATGTTGGGCGACTTGCGAGATGCTGACGCCAGATGGCGAATATGGGACTCCTTGTCCCTACCCGAGCAGCGACCGCTGAATTTTATATACCGACCTCCTCTTGAGCGGTTTCAAGGAGGCGGATGGGGCCCTGCGTGGATGCTGAGCAATTTTGGTGGCCGTACGATCGGTATGGTCGAGGAGAGCGGTTTGGGGAGAGTCATGAAGATCCGAATCGTATCTCGAGACCTTTCTCGATATTTGTGACACCATCAAATAGAATGGGGTGCCACAAGACATGATCCGGATGTGCATGTTGGGTTTCTCACTGCGTAGCCGAGGCGAAAGATTGGTTGAAGTTTGGACGAACCGGCGTTGACACTTAGGAAACTTTGAAGTTTCTCGAAATATTTTCCGCCGCGGCGCGCGAAGATCATCGCCGAAATCTCCCATTTTGCAAAACCACGGCGAATCTCTATTCGAGGCATGGGAGAGATTCAGAGGTCTATTGAGGCGATGCCCACGGCATGGATTCTCGAGGAGCGGCCAGATCACGCAGATTCTAATTGATTCATGATTCTTGGTGCTTATTATATGTGTTAATTTACGATCAATCTTGATGCATATCTAGTTGCGATTAATTACGTAAGCGTATTAATTGTCAATATTCGTAGTTATAAGTGTTGAGAATTTGGGATTGAAAAATTGTTTTGATTATATCCTAAAACCTAAACTAAAAATATATATGGAAATGTGATAGCTACTGATGTAATGTTTGTTAGTCAACTCACATGTTAGGGATATGTACTTAACTTTATAGGTTTTTTGTTTGAAGAGAAATTAGAATTGAAGACGTTTAGTCAAAAACCAACTCAAACAAAGAATCAGTTAACTCGTTAGAGAAAAAAACCTCAAGCTCTAAGCAGCAAGATCGGGTTAACGAAATCAGAAGCATCTGATAACGAGCTTAGAGCCATATCAATTGAAAGCATCAGACTAAGAGCTCAATGTTGAAAGATCTAATATCAGACAGATGACTACGTACATTGAAAGGACTCAGTAAACCTAACTGTTCGAGGAACTAGCAATCAATATGGCATTAGATAGTTTGATCATGGTAGACACCTAAAGATCAGAGATCCTGAAGGACTTGGAGGGCAACCCATCCGCATCGAGAGTCAATCGCAGCTTTGTCGCGGATCAGATGACCTGAAGATCAAATATAGAAGAAGTCAACGAAAGTCAACAAGGGACCAGACCTGGACTCAGCTCAAGACCGAAGACTGGAGTTGATGAATGATAGTCATATATGTTGATAAATGCCAAAATCTTTTATCTGACTCGTAAAGCGACAAATTACAAGATGACAAGTCCAATGATCGTATTTCTCAGATTGAATTTGAATTTCAAACAATTTTTTTCCAATTGCTAGTTTGACCTTATCTTAGTCTATAAATACAGGACCTCTTCACTTGGAAAATGTGGGCGAAATAAACATCATATAGTAGTGAAAAGTAAGAGCTAAACATTGTGTTCTCTACAATAGGAGCTTTGGAAGTTGGATGTCTTAGGAGAGAAGACAACTTTATCTCCATCTCCCACTCCAACTTTGGAGAGATTAGTAGAACTCTGTTATTCCTTGTAAAAGGTTTCACCTCTTCATCTATGGTGAGACCACATAGTTGCAGTCTCCCTTTCTATCTAAGCTACTGTTTCATTGTAATATTTGTAACAGAGCTTAGATAAGTGTTGTCTATCTTTAAATTAGTTCTTCATTGTAAAAGCATACTCAACTTTTGTTCGCATTGTAGTCTTAATCAAGTCCAAGAGAAGGCAGACTTAAGATGAAGTCGTGAGTAGGTAGTAAGGTGTAGTTGTTGAAAGCAAAGGTGGCGGGTAACCCTAGGTGACTACGGCGAAAGCAAAATGAGAGATGTCCTGGCCTGATAATCCAGGGACGGAAGATTTCAAGTTAAGTGAGATTTGAAGTCACTTTCTTTGGAAATACAAAATAAGAAATTCTTCATGTTAATTAGAATTCATATGTTGGTTAAGTTTGTGGATATATGATGAGAGTCTCTGAACCATGTTAAATCTTTATATCGTTTACTGCTTAATATGTTGCTTCTCTTTACTTTCGGCATCAAGATCTTCACATTAATAATCGTTTATATGATAAAATTGTGAAGATACGAAGATAAAAACGAAATGAATAAAGTCCCAAGATAAAATCTAGTAACCCAACAAACAAACACTACAAAAAACCCAACAAACAACAAATGAAAGCAAGTTTCGAGCCCAATTAGCTTTTATTACCCCGGGCCTTTCTAAATAATGCAACATCCCACATTTTCCAAAACTAATGTTGGCTTAAATACTAGTAAAAGAAATAATAGTTTATTTAAAATGGTTAAGGTGAACAAAATGAGAATTATGTATAAAATCAATTTATAAATAAAACTTCTTCTTCTTCTTCTTCACCATACTTCTCCTCCCGTTTGGTTAAAATAAAGACTATTCTCCAATATTAACTAAAACTTATACTCTTTAATGCTTCTTTAATGTTAATATTTTTTATAAACTACAATAACATTTTTTTATGAAAATTATAGATTATATAAAGATTAATGAATAGGTTGATTCTTCTCTTCCATTATAGATCTTTTCTCAAATTTTACTTGAAAATGTTTAAAATAAAAAAGTCATTTTTAAGCGCATCTCCTCTTTTGAAAAAAAAATCAAATCTATATAATATATTAAAGTGGAATTATTCCCCGTACTATTTTCCTGCCAAAATATGATCATTATGATGGAGATAGAATTTTTACTTTTTTTTCATTTGTTCTTATTTATTTATTAATCCATTTATTTTGCTTCTTTCTCATTTTTGCTAAATTTTATTCATCATAAAATATGTAATGCACCTCTTAATTATAACCCATGATAAAATCTTTAATTTGATATAAAAATTATAATAAATAGATTTGAAACAAATCATTTGAAAAATAAATATTATAATTTTCTCTCTCCTATAATTTACTTTTTTCATAAAAAATGATTTTTTTTCTTTCTTCCTTTTCTTTTTTTAGATTTTCATTTATTTTCATTTTTTTGTTTTCTATTACTTCCTTTTGTGTTTAATCTTTTTGTTTTTTTATTTTCATGACTTATTTTCTTAACTACCAACTAATATTTCTAATAATTAAAATAGATAGGTATATATATAAGTCTTATATTTTATTATCTCAAAATATTTAATTTATTACTCTCTTTATCCATGATAAGTGTATCACGCCTTATTAAACATTCATGAAAAGTGTGTCAATTTTTTTAGGACACTATATATTATTATTCAATCTCAAAACCACTTATTATTTACCAAAAAATATTTCTACCACACACAACCTAACACATGGTAGGACCATTTCTTCACTCAAACAAAATTCAATAATTAAATTAAAATATGTGTCGTCCACATATGATACACTTGTTGTGGACTGAGATAATATATTTTTGTTGAAAAATTCTATCTTAAATTAATATTTTGATTAGATTCCAAAAATTTCTTAACGTTTGTCCTGCTAATGTAACATAGTGTTGCTCACATGTTAGAGAACGAACCTTTTATGTTTACATGTTTCAACAGAAGAACCATCAGTATGGTTGCTCAGTATTGAAGGAGTTCAAGAAGCAGTGCTAAAGTCAGAGTAGCACTGATATAAGTTTCAATACAATGCTACTGGAGACTAAAGACTGAAGACTCAGTGCTATTGAAGACGAAAAAGTCAAAAAATGACTAAGTGTCATTTCAACAGAAGAGAAGACGATGCTGCTGAAGTTCTTCGTCAAACTAAAGTTTCTGCTGAAAACTCGGAGTCATCATACTGAAGATAGACAGAGTCTACTCTACTGAAATTATGATGAGTTGATTCTACTGAAGTTACCCAAATCAACGTACTGAAGAAACACAGAGTTTACCATATTGAAGAAACACAGAATAATTTAAAGCATTAGTCTTTGACTTTCAACGTGTCAAAGCGAATCTGTAGAGAATCTTAACTTGCCATATATATGCTTCAGACTTACAAAGCTATGTTGTTTGTAGACACGGAAAGCGACATACAAGGATTTAAATGGAGATAATTCACAAATGGAATGGATGTGATTGGTGTTCCCTCCAATGATACTACTTATCATCTCTCCTATAAATACTTATGAGATCGAACCTTTGAAGGTTACCGAAAACGTTGAACAATCAAGATAAAAAAGGTTCAAAGTTCACACTCTCAAATATATGAACAAGCATATTTTTGAAGAATGAAATTCAAAGTGTAATCAGTAAATCCTAAGAGCATAAACATAATTATTTGTTCATGCTTTCAACATACATTCCCTTAGAGTCTAGACTTAAACTCTGTAATATCTTATGCCTAGAATTGATTAAGTTGTTGCTTCTAACAATATAATCATAAGTTGGAAAATCCAACCCCCCTCTCATTCTCAACAAAAACCTATTAGTGTTAGAAGTAGAAGTTGGTTAATAAGCAACAAAGTGTTACTTGCTGAAAGCTAGATTTTCTTGCACTCTTAAGAATAAGAACAATAATAAGAACATATCCATCATATCACAGTGCAAAACAATCCAAAAGATCAGTAGCTTACAACTAAAACATCACAATACTATATGTGATGAAGCATGAGATTGGCCCTTCAACACGAACTTCATCAATGTCCTCTCACAAGGGTAAGTCCGATTTTGAAACTATTGACAATTCAAAAATACAATAAAATTTTAGAGATATTCTTCAACTTGAAATGTTATAAATACATAAAATACATATCTATGCCCAGTGTGTGTATTCTTGGAGAAATGTTTTTGTAGTTTCTTAGCTAATTTCTTACGGCACCACAAATATTTCTCTCATCTTCAACAGCCCCATCAGTGATAAGGAAAATGATCGAATTGAGTCGGAACTATTAGGTAAAATCTTGATGGCCTGAAAGTAAAAGGAGTTAATGTTAGAGTTGTCACATAACAATTAAAAGCGTAGTGTAGAAAAGAAAGTAATGTAAAATAACACAAGATATTCAGAAGCTAAGAGTGCTTCAATTCACTGCATCAAGTTCTGCTAATAGCAATGTGTTGGAAAAGTGTGTACAGAACAGTACAACTTGTCGGGCGTATTACAACTTAAAACAGAATGTAGAAGTAGGAGATCAAAACTAACAATGAACTTGCGAAATTGAAACAAAAATGAAGCGAGCGATAAACTTATGCCGAGTCGAGGAGGCCTCTTTCCATAGACAAGATACGCCCGGTAGTGCTCTCGGTTACGGCGTATCGTCCCCAAAGATGAAGCGGCGACATCTCATAGGTGGCGAGCACCATGACCAACGAGCTCCGTGAACCGGACGGAGGCGGGGGAGAACTTGGACACGAGCTATGTATGCGAGTGCTTTGAGAGAATCGCAGAATGCTTTTGCGATGGGTGACTAATCTTTGGGAGATATGTCCTATTTATAGGCGTCGTCCCCTCATGGGAAGCATCTTTGGAGTCGACACCGGCATTGATGTCGGGTGTTCTGAGTTATGTCACCCATTGAGTGCATAGGGGTTCTGCGGTTTCGGAGACAACGTGGGCACGTTTCCGCAGAGCCATCATGTCGAACGTTACCGCGATTCACGACAAATCTGGACAATCGTGCGTCCGGGTTCATTGGGCGTATCCGGACGTCTCTTGAAATGCACAAGAGCCCAGCGGTTGGGCTTACGAGTTGGGCCTCGGACCAACTTCATCGCACGGCGGGCCCAGCGGTTGGGCTACGAGTTGAGCACCGGACCAACTCCGTCTTTGGGCTCGATCAAACATTGATCCAAAATATGAGCGATGGGCCACGGAACCGAGCCCACGAAGCAAGCCCACGAAGCCCAAACGGCCAAAGACCGCCCAGACCAATTGCGAGATCCAAGATCCACGATCCACGACCCACGATCCACGGACCACGGGCCGGGTCGGGCCGGGTCGAGCGCGAGCGCGGCAGGCCGGCATCGGGGCATCGAGCGCGGGCGGCGGCGGCGGCGGCGGCGGCGTGGGCTTTCTAGCCCGTCAACATGCACATAATTATACTAAGTGTTGATGAACCACTTATATAGACAATTAATGAAGGTACATTAATCAATGTGGGATAAGGATTAATTAATCCATGCTTATCCCCTTAATCACATAACTCCATGTTTAAGTGACCAACTTTGATCCATTATTTCTCACTCACCGGAAATCGGTTTGAGAATGTGAATACACCACGATCATCTACTCAAAACGTAGATTGATCCTATGTCATTTAATTTTAAAAAATTAAACATTACTTCACTCAAAATCTTGATCAAAGTAGCTTCCTGGCAACTTGACCACATATATAATATTATATATATATGCACGCGATTTCCAACAATCCCCACATGAGTGGAAATAGCCATATGCATGTATCGCAGACCACATTTCGATCCTCGAGAGATGTTAAAATATTTGGACGGTGGTTTATGGCCTTGAACCTTCCATAGTTAGTACCGCCAGTACAGGCGGATTAGTGGACACGATGCGCTGAACTATTCTCCCACAACGCGTGCCTTTGAGACAATGGTATTAACACTTTAACACCTCAACCTCGTCCGTTCTCACGTTTGATTCCATTTTGGCCATGGACATCCACTTTGGATTCATAAGTGTTTTGTTTGAGCGGCCCACTGCGCTTACATAGGTGATTCTTTCTTGAGTATCTTGCCATACTCGACCTCGCCGGTATCTTAGGAATCATTAAGAGTCGGCGACTCAACCTCGCCACTAGGCGAGTTTTTCAACACTCGTTTGTTTTCTAGGAGCAGACTAACTCGAGTGTTTACACACGAACTCCTATAGCTTAGTTCTCCCATTGAACCAAGTTCTTGGGATCTCCGGTCATCATGGTTGGGTTACCACTATGATTGTTCTTAAGATATGGATTTTAATCTCATTCCTCTAGCAACTTGATCATTTGATCACGGTTCGACCCTTTGGTTAGCGGATCGCGGATTATCTATTGACTTGACATAGTCAATGAGATAACCCCACGAGATCAAATGCCTCACGGTATTATGTCGTAGGCGTATATATCGAGACTTACCATTATCTGAACCACTTTTCGCCCTTCCATAGCGCTTGGCTATCACGGTGAATCATCACCGGTGGCACGGGTTTGAGACAAACATGGAATATCTTCCAAAAATTACAGAGCCACTCGAACTTCCTCACCGCTTTATCGAAGATATGAATTACGATTCCATGGTGGATCGGGCTATACGTCTGTTTCGTGGATCTCCAAGAAACAAAGATCTCCCGATCGTGAACACGTATCCACTTGAAAGTGAATCTTTAGTGTCGGATATCGATTGGCATCACGGTACCCTTGAAGTGCGGGGATATCTCGTGAAATCGACCCGTGATTTTGAGTATACTTGAGTACCCCAAAACTCTCACTAGAGCCTTCGATGCTCCTTGTTTGGATTGCTCGTGTAACGACTCAATTTATTCACGGCATGAGCTATGTCGGTCGGTGCAATTTGTAAGATACATCAAACACTCGATGACCTTAGCATAGTCTTCTTGCCCAACGGGTTCACCCTGTTCTTACTCAGTGAACATTGAGCTCGATGGGGTCTTAGCGGGCAAACTATCAAACGCGTTGAATTTCTTAAGCACTTTCTCGACGTGGTGAGATTGTGTCGAGACAATTCGTCGATCTTCTTAGAATCTTGATTCGAGAATCACATCGGCTAAACCCGTGTCCTTCATGTCAAAATTTCTATTTAACATGCGCTTTGTGTCATTAATGACTTGAGTATTACTACCCATGATCAACATGTCATCTACATACGGACACCTATAACATAACCATTATCGGTGTTCTTAACGTAGACACATTTGTCACACTCGTTGATCTTGAAACCATTTGCCAACATTACATTGTCAAATTTCACGTGCCATTGCAACGGCGCTTGTTTGAAACCATATAGAGACTTCACGAGTTTGCATACCTTGCCTCTTGACGGTACAACAAACCGCCGGGTTGCTCTATATATACCTCGTCCTCGAGGTCACCATTCAAAATGATCTTAACGTCCATTTGATGAATCTCGAGATTTTGCAAGCGGCAATTGCGAGAAGCACCCTAATAGGCGTAATCCTCGTCACGGTGAATAGGTATCGAAGAAATCGTACCCTCTCTTTGTTTAAACCCTTTGACAACCAAACGGGCCTTATATTTTCAATTGATCCATCTGCTTGTACTTTCTTTTAAGGATCCATTTGCGTCCTAAGGGCTTACAACCATCAGCAAATCAACCAACACCCAAGTGTGGTTTTGCGAGAATAAAATCAATCTCACTTTGAATAGCCTCTGCGAGCATCCCGTCTGGCGAGCATGAGCTACTTTGATCGGCGTTGGTTCTTCGTCGACATGAGCGCAATATAGTCGGGACCAAAATCCTTTGGCGTTCGACTCTCTTCGCCTCGTCTCGGTTCGACCCCTGCGGATCGGACCTCGATCGCTTATGCGATATCGGTTCTTCCTCGAGGTTTAGAACTCGAAGCTTCGCCATCGACTCTATTGCTTGAGTGGCTTCACTTTATCCTTGTCATCGGGGATAAACACTTTCGAAGAATATAGCATTCCTTGATTGATCGTCGTCCCCACGGTCGTATTCGGTACCTCGACTGTGGATCGAAAAGCGATAAGTGACTGGCATTGGGTGCATACCCATAAAGATCTGATCATTGTTTTAGGTCGAATTGTAACTTGTTTGGGAAGAGACACCTCGACCTTCGCCAAACACCCCGCTTTGAGATATTTATGCGATGGCTTTCTTCGCTCCACAACTCGTGAGGGTGACATCCTTACTCTTGGGTGGAATTTTGTTCGGTATGTAGTTGGTGTCAAAACGACTTCCCCCACAAGTTACGGAGCAACCTGAACTAATCAACAAAGCATTCATCATCTCCTTAAGTGTTCGATTTTTCGTTCGATGCGCCATTAGGCGAGGTGAATAAGAGTTGTCGTTTGATGTATTATACCACTTTCGTTGCATAATGCCTCAAGCGGACTACATATTCTCCCTCATCACTTGAGCAGTCTTAATCGACGACTTAGTTGATTCTCGGCCGTTCTTGAAGTTTTAAAAGCTTGATAGCACCGTCTTTACTCTTAGAAGGTAAAGATAACAATATCTTGTCGGTCATCAATAAGCGTAATGAAGTACTTTTACCACCTCTGGTTTGTACAAACTTTAAATCACACACATCGGTGTGAATAAGTTCTAGAGGCTTAGTGCTCAGATTCTACCGAATGAAGCGGTAACTTAGTCGTTTGGCTTCCACACAAACCTCGCATTTCGTTTGTGTATTAACTTCGTTTAACTTTAGTAAATCTAAATTTACTAATCTTTTATTGCATTTAGATTAACATGTCCTAATCTACAATGCCATAAATCGAAACACTCGATCAGTAAGAGGAAGTAGATGCATTTTCATTCATAACAATCTTGGGTACAGTGCGACCATTACATTCAATTTGAAAATACCCGGTGAGATCCCAAACTTAGTCGAGACAAACTTGTCGACTCAAAACTAGTCTAAACCCGCATTAACTAGAATTGGGCCCGACACTAAATTCTTACGAATGTCCGGGACATGCGGCACGTCCTTTAACGTGATCTCGATGCGGACGACATCTTGAGCACCACATCACCAACTCCGGCAATCTCGGATGAAGCTTGGTTCCCGTGTTGAGCTTCCTCCATAATGACCTTGTGGGTGGAGAAACGCATCTTTCGGTGCGGGCGTGTGTAGTTGCGCGGTGTCGATGAACCGTCCACCTTGATTCTCGGCGTGGTTGACTTCTTCGATCACCACGGCGCCCAAGTCATCCTTGTCTCATTTGTCGAAGTCCTTCCGACAACGTTGGCAACTTGTTTAACCTTCTTCTTCTTGACGACGGTCCTTACTCGTGTGGCCATGCTTGCCACAATTATATGATCCCGTCGAACTTACGGCAACCATCTTCCTTCGCCTTTATCTTTGACATTGGGACGAACACGTTTGTTGGAGGGACCGCCTCCAACAGCGAGTTGGCTCAAGATCGATCGAGCCTTTCGCTTTTAAATCTTGCTTCTTCACGTCGGACTCGATCGCGCTAGTTTGGCGATCAAGTCTTCAGTGTCGTATCCTTTCGCTTGTGCTTAAGGTAGACCTTGAAGTCTCTCCACCGGGATAGCTTTTCAATCAACATGGCGACGACAAAGCCGTCCGAAAGCGGTGTGCCCTTCGACTTGAACCTCGTGTACAATGAGTTGAAACTCTTGCACTTGGTCCGTGATCGGTCGAGAATCGACCATCTTGTAGTCGAATATTTGGCTACAATAAACTTCTTTAGACTGCATCATCACTCTGGTGCTTCTTTTCTAGCGCGTCCCACATACATTTGGATGTCGTTACAACGACATATACACCATCTGAGCTATCTTCTAAACTACAGTATGAAGTTTTACAAAGATAGTCGCCAAGTCGCCATTATCATATCTTTGCTCGGACGTGAAAGTCCGTCACTTGACCGGGCGGTGGGCTCATCTTCCACCAAGAGGTTGGCGAAGCCCAACCGTGAGGTAGAATAACATCTTTGTTGCCATCTCTTGAAGTCGGATCCTCCAAACTTGGCGGCTTCTCGTGGGCGGCATCGTCCCAGCGGTATGAGCAGCACCGAAATCGATCAAAACCGGATCCACCAAAGCACCACTGGGTGTGCTAAAACATGGAACTCGAATGAGAACCACGGTGTTAGATCCGTGGATCAACGACCGACCAGCGAAAAGTGCGATCTTGAACCACTGGAACCACTAAAGTGGAACCAATTGTTGAACCACTAAAAGTGGAACCAGCGATCGACCCGAAGGGTCGATGGTTGACCGAAGGCATCAAACCAAACATGGTCGTAGCCATTATGCGAGTGGCGGCGGCGAAGAGGCGGCGTGGCGGCGGCGGAAGCAAAGTCGGTTGCGGTGCGATCGACATCTCCAAGCAAAGGTATTAAGTTTGAAAGTTTTAAGTTATTTAAAGTCTAACTCCTTGGCAAGTGATATCTCGTCTTGTGATTGTTGGAAAAGTGTGTACGAGCGATCTGACTTGTCGGCGTATTCTGACTTAAAGCGAGAATGTAGAAGTAGGAGATCAAAACTAACAATGAACATGCGAATGAAACAAAAATAAAGCGAGCGATAAACTTATCTTAGTCGAGGAGGCCTCTTTCCATAAGGCGAGATCGCCCGGTAGTGCTCTCGGTTACGGCGTATCGTCCTCAGATGAAACGGCGTCTCGTAGGTGGCGACACGCGGACCAGCGAGCTCCGTGAACCTGGAGGGAGGCGGGGCGAGCTTGGACACGAGCTATGTATGCGAGTGAGTGCTTTGAGAGAATGCGGGATGCTTTTGCGGCCGGCATTGATGTCGGGTGTTCTGAGTTATGTCCCCATTGAGTGCATAGGGTTACGCGGCGGTTTACGGAGACAACGTGGGCACGTTTCCGCAGAGCCATCATGTCGAGCGTTAAGCGATTCGACAAATCGGACAATGCGTGCGTCGGGTTCGTTGGGCGTATCTGGGCGTCTCTTCAAATGCACGCAGCGACCAACGGATTGGGCTTACGAGTTGGGCCTCGGACCAACTCCATCGCACGGCGAGCCCAGCGGTTGGGCTACGAGTTGGGCCCGGACCAACTCCGTCTTTGGGCTCGATCAAACATTGATCCAAAATATAAGAGCGATGGGCCACGGATCCAGCCCAGCGAAGCAAGCCCACGAGCAGCCCAAAGAACGGCCCAAAGACCACCCAGACCAATTGCGAGATCCAGATCCACGGACCACGGACCACGGAGCGGGCGGGCGGCGGGCGGGCGCACGCGGGGCGGCGGCGGCGGCGTGTGCACATAATTATACTAAGTGTTGATGAACCACTTATATAGACAATTAATGAAGGTACATTAATCAATGTGAGATAAGGATTAATTAATCCATGCTTATCCCTTAATCACATAACTCCGTGTTTAAGTGACCAACTTTGATCCATTATTTCTCACTCACCGGAAATCGGTTTGAGAATGTGAATACACCACGATCATCTACTCAAAACATAGATCGATCCTATACCATTTAATTTTACAAAATTAAACGTTACGTCACTCAAAATCTTGGTCAAAGTAGCTTCCTGGCAACTTGACCACATATATAATATTATATTTATATGCACGCGATTTCCAACACAATGTTTAGCTATTCATTATCCACATATAAATTATACCAAAACTTAGCACTTATTCTTACTAATGATTAACTTCTATATTGCAAGTAAGTAATAACATCCATATTGCGAAAAATATTAGCCCCATCACATAAACATATCCCAACATCACACTACAAAACAATCACAATATCATGTATTTACAGCCACAACATTACAAAACAACAGGAATATATCCCCAAGCCACAACATCACAGTACTATCGTGAATAAGTATGAGACTGACCCATTCAACACGAACTTCATCAATGTCCTCTCGAGAATAAGTTCGATTTTGTAACTATTAACAATTCAAAAACAAAATATTAGCACTCTTATATGGAAAAAGTATTTTTTATTGAATAAGAGCAAAAATTATATGCATAATCTTACATGTGAACGTAGAGAAATTGAACCACTCTTCAAAACCTCTTCAACATCTTTCATAAAACGTAATAAAAAACTCGCATTGCTTGGAATCGGGTTGTCTTGGAGACTTTGTCAAAATATCAAATATTATCACAAGTCATGAATACTAGATCAACATAAGAAATAAAACAAACGCAATAAAAGAAACACAATTTGGTAAATGAAAATACCTTTATGAGAGAGAGAGTAGAGTGGTTTTGGTTTTTTATGACTAGTTAGATTTGAAAAGGTTAGATCAAAAAACTAAGGTTAGAATTGTATCTTATTCAAAAATAAAAGCACAAGGAAAAATATTCTAATAGCGTTAAACAATAAGCCTTTGAAAAAGAAATTGCACAATTTAAACATTACCTACCTTTTTTCAGGTCACGTGGCCGAATCCCACTTATTTCAGTACGGAAATCAACAACATATTCTAGCGGACGTACATATTCGGCATATACAACATTTCCCCACTTGTTTACCTGCCATATACTAAAGTTGCTTTAATAACCAAACAAGTAATGCACGTGCATATGGTTCCATTGTTTCAATACATCATGTCAAGATACATATACAAATTGAAACACAAAGACTAAACTACAAGACATCAAGCAATGAATTTACAGCATCGACCATAGTCCAGAGGGTGATATTCTACAGTGGCAGAGAGTAACTGATGGCAATCAGATGCTGATAAAATCTACCAGGTTGTCCACCCGATTCAGTACATGCTACTTCATATCAGTGTTCAAAATATTCATTACATCATGGTATAAAAGTTATAGGAGCAGAAGAAGGAAAGAGTACCAGAGTTACTCTTCCAAGAGCACTCTTGTTCCCCATTGAGCTAACACCAACCATTTCACAATCCATAGCCACCATATCTGTGAGACTGTCAGGCGTAATATGATTATGGAAAATAAAAGAAACACCATGCAGAAAATCACGAAGAAGCAGTAGTAGAATGTAGATCAAGATTCCTCAAGGGAGCTATATTTAAACAGAATTTATAAATCATGGCAGTTTGCTATTAGCAAAGACTCTCGGGCTTCTAGCTCGGAAAACACAGCTGTTAATTCACACTTACTGATCCCAACAGAGAAGATCAAGACAATTTCCTCGTTGTTTTCATGTTTCAGCAGCAAACTCAGCAAAATGTTTGTAGAACCCACTATGAGTATACCTCAATTCCATCCAAATTTGACCAAAAACACAATCTTCATCAAGAATGAACTAACCTGAAGTCAGATGAAATAGGAATCAATGGATTCAGTTTTGAAGCTTGTAACTCCTCATTCGACCTCTCCTTCCGCTTCCCATTTCATCCCGAAACATATGAGTAAAGTGAGCTAAAAGAGGAAGAATAATGTTACCTCACCAACAACACACACACATACAAACACAAGAATACATAAAGTCAACAAATTAAACCCTAAAAATACACAAAAAATTGAAGAATACCCAATATGCTTCTCGGTATTTCTGTATTTGAGTGCTTGGAAAATTGATTCTCAGAGGTAAATGAATATGTATTACAATATGGAAAATATAAGACGTACACTTCAGCTTATCAAAATATTCTACTTTCAACTGTTAGTCTTTCTCGCAAATGATTATTGAATCAACATGTTACGATTGGGGAGAAGGAATTAGGGCTGTGGAAGAGGGGAAAAGGTGCTATCTTTGGAGACAAAGGAATTGTTACAAATTCGAAAAAATAAAAAAATATTTATTTTCCAAAGCCAAATCCTGGGCCAGAACAGAAGCAACACGACTTCGAGAGCTACAAAAGGTGCAAAAGAGAGAGATCTGATTTGGCAAGATGAAACCATGAAAAGAGAGGCGACAGAATTAAAATTGCAAGTGCAGATCACAGATGTTTTCAGTAAATTTGATAATCTTACTCAAACTTTGGGAAGAACGCAACTCCAGTTATCTAACTTGAATCAAGGAAAATCACCAAATGGGGAGGGATGAATCGTAGGCAATTTTGGTTTTGTGGGAAGTGGAGATGATCCAAGAACAAATCGCGATTCAACAATTTTAAGATGAAAATTCATTTTGAGCAACATGGATCGGGAATTATAAGCCCTATAGCTAAGGTGTATTTTCCCAGATTTGATGGGACAAACACAAAATTATGGATATTAATATACCAGAGCTATTTTAAACTGATACCCCAAATTCCTGATGAGCACGATGTTGGAGCCCTTTAATATCATCGTGCTCAGGGACGCCTTCTTCAGCAACAAGGCGTCTATTTCCGGAGGGAGGAAGATGAACTCGAGCAAAAGTTGGAGGCTCTCTTGCTCTTGAGGCGGCGCGATGGTGGCGGTGGCGGTGGGGGTGTGGGTGGAGAAGTGAGAGAGGGCGGGGAAGAGGTAGGGATAAGGGAATTGGGGATTTGGAATTGAATAAGAGGGCCGAAGTGATTAGGAAGAATTTGTGGGGTTTAGGTGATATGAAGAAGTGTGACTGTATTTTTTTAATTTTCTTGTTTTATTTAATTATTTTAAAGTTATGCACATAGACTTTTGAGTTAATCGTAGTCTTAGTAGGGAAAATACACATGGGCATATACTACGCTTTTTGGTTACCGTAGTGTTAAAGAAAAAAGTCGCACATAAACTACGGTTTTTATTAGCCGCAGTCATTGCTTCGTTTAGAATACATATTTTAAGTACAACGTAGTCTATTCTTCAAAGATTTTCGTACATAGACTACAGTTTTTGTAAAAATCCGTAGTCTATAAGTATAGACTACGCTTTTTCAAAAAAAAACGTAGACTATGCAGTATAGAGATAGGTCAAATTTGTAGTAGTGTTAGGTCGATTTCACTTGTATCAATCCGTGGTTTTCTTGCACCAGTAAGCGAAAGAAGATACGATAAATTAGTCGGGATACATATAAGGTAAAGTTATGTATCTAGGTTTCTCTTACACCTGTAAACAAGACCAATTCCAAGTAGTGGATTGACTGATTTATCAGTTTGTGGATATAGGAGACGATCTCTCCGAACCATATGAAAACGAAGTGTGCTCATTTACTTTCAATATCTTACTTTACATGTTAATGAACTATACATCATTCAACACATGCAGCACAATATACTCTTGAAACCTTTATCAATAGCACTTTGCTACTGAACGAGAAAACTAATGCTGACTAAGCGATGTTTTGACTAAATAATTTTTCAGTATCAGTTATCACTAAAGACATAACTGAACCACCAACTTCTGCACTTATATTAGTCATCCGTCTAATTGATCAACTACTTCAGCAGTCAGTAGGATTGCTAACTGATTCCCTCAGTACAAGATTCCCCTTTAACTTAACAAATCTTCAGTACTAACATCAGTAACCTGAAACCCATTGACTTCAGTAGGACGTCAACTCTTGTTAAAAAAAACATTTAATTATCTTAATTGGTATATTCATTTCTCAATACACTAGTATGATCCCTAATGGACCATTAGTTTATCTATCAACTCTACCTAACATCAATATAGAATTATACATATATACACATAGTAGCCCTTCATCATAATAAATTAATGGTCTAGATTAGATATTTATATGCTGTATTAATAATTGGATATGCTATGTTTTTAATATACAGGAAAAATTAAGAGGTTAGATTAGTAATATTATTTTTATGGGATTTGATTTTTTTCCTTTTTTTTGGGGGATTTCATATCTTAGATAGCTATTATTCTTTCAAATCTTTATCTTTTTATCGTATTTATTTCGTTGCACTGGTAATATAATTTCGTTGCTTTGCCAATTGATTTTGTTGACTGGTAATGTAATGTTAATTCATTGTTTAATTTTGTTAGTATCTGTAATAATAAAGTTATGCAAAGTAAATATTAAGATTGTGCTACATAACGTGTTTATGTGTGTTATAAATATATTTCGTAAAATAATACTCCTTCTGTCCCGTTATTCATGGCTCCTTTCTTTTTTGCACATAGATTAACGAGAGTTGTATTTTGTGTGTAAAGTAATGGGTGACACGAAATTCGAGATACTTTTTAGTGTAAAAAGTGTTTCCTTTTATGGAAACGAGCCAACTTAATGGGACAGCCCAAAAAAAAAATGTGTCATGAATATTGGGACGGAGGAGTACTAAAGTTTTTTGCAACACAGTGATGCAATGTTAATTACTATATGTGCTACATATTACACAATTTGTGCAAACAATATAAGCGTCATATTACGGTAAGTAAAAGATTTGGAGAGAATTTTTTTGTGTGCCAGATTTACCCTTACCCAATTTTAGGCAAATAAAAGGGTGATGATGTCATCAATCTTGTTTAAAATGAAACATGAAATCTGGAACGTTGATTATATATTAATTAATGATTATGATTTATTCTTATCTCTTATACTGATAATATTCTCACCATAACCACCCCTATATATATATATATATATATATATATATATATATATATATATATATATATATATATATGATGGATCAAATGAGAACCACATCTTTTTTGAACTCTGCGAACCATGCATAAGGCGTTGAAGATGATGCACAAAACTGTATAAAATTTTGCATAACGAAAAAATTTTAAAATTATTTTGTTGTGCAACAATTTTAGAAAGTTTTCGTTATGCACAACTTTATACTGTTTTGTGCATTATCTTCAACTTCTTATGCATGGTTCTCAAGTTCTCAAAAAAATGAGTTCTCACTGGATCCAACCCCTATATAGGGGTTGGTTATAGAAGGAATCATCCCTAAAATGAGAACTAAAAATTAATTAAGACCTTAGATCATGTATTGATTAATGGTTTAGATTTTGTATTGATTAATGGTTTAGATTTAATGTATGCCTAATGACGTGTATTCTCCTAATCAATCAATTATGACTATATTTTAGTCTTTAAGGGTGAAGTAGTCAATTTTGAATTTACCTCATTCATCATCCCTTAATTACAAGAGACGTTTTCTCATTCTATATCTTTAATCTCTTTCATCTCATTCTCTCTTCTTTTAAGGATTAATATCTTTCAAAAATCTATATAAATCTGAAAAGATATTCAAGATATAAAAATTATTTATCCGAAATCTCGTTCAACTATCTATACCATAAAATTGTGAACATAAGTAATGTTATTCATCTGGTAAGGGTACGTATGCATTGATTTTTGGTTGAAGCTAAATTGGCATTTCAGAATAATACAAGGTTTCGGGTGCACAAACATCATGTCTTCGTTTTTCATCGTAAGAACGAATATTTCACTTCACTCAATTAATTTTGCATATATTTAGACCGTGCACAAACACTGTAATAATGTGCACATAAACAAAATATTTTGTGGAATTAAGTTGACGGATATTATGTGATTGATGAAATTGAACAAAGTGCATAACTCGTAAGTATTTATGCATAGAAATTTATTGGTAGCGTGAAATTGAGCAAATATGATGGTATATTATGCATAAATTATAAGTAGTTATTCATAACACGTGTAAGCAGAACAAATCTGAAGATGTCATTAATTTTCAACGTTAAAACTGGTTATACACAAACAACAAAAAAGTGAAATATATTATACACATAGCTAGAAAATATAAAGAAAGAAAAAGATTAATTCCATAAATAAGTATATCTATTCCCTTAAATATAGTCCACTTTCAGTTCAAAAAAAAAAAAGCAAATTAGTCTCTTAACCTCAATTTTAAATACAGTAAATAATATGCCATAATTAGGAGTATAAATCTGGACCACAAGATGGACGAAAATCAATGCTCAAGATTAGTTCTCATTTCTCAAAATATTTAGAGTTCTCATTTGATTCATCCCCTATATATATATAAACGTAGTTGTAATATTGTATTCCTGATATTATTATATATTTTATATTAACTTTTTTATAATATATATGTTGGGAAAATTTCAAGTTATCGGGGATATTTAAATCTCAACTATGTGTTTTGATTTGATCCCAAATCTCTGATGACTGTTTTGCAGAAGTAACAGATACTGCTAATTTGTTTTCAGGTTTCAGCAGAACTATCAACTTGAACAGGCCCAAGATGATGGAGTTTAAATCAGTACAAGATCAAGCCTTACTGATAAGTATCAATACCAGCGCAAACTGTAACAGAAGCTGATTGAAAAATCGTGTGTTGAAGTTGGAAAACTGATGGAAGGCCAACGGAAGTCTGAAGACTAATGGATAACGAGACTGATGGACAGCTGATACATGAGTATAGTCGAAGATTAAAGACTAAAGTCGGAAGACTGAAGAACGAAGACTGGAGATCAGGACTGAAGACTCAACGCTGCTGACAAGATGGAGTCCAAGGCAAACTAACTGACTGATTGGTTGGAAGTCAAGTTGGGTACCAATAGTCAAAATTGGGTACCAGCAATCAAAGTTGCCTACCTATAGTCAAAGCTGGTTGATTGAAGATCAAAAACTGACTATCTATGTCAAAGTTTTTGCTGCATTGTAACGCTCGCATTCTTGTAATAGAGACACTACTAAAATCTTTAATATTTATATAATATAATGTAATAATATTACTAATTATATTTAAGCAGCGGAGTTTTAAAAAATTAAACAAACGGACATCATCTCTCCTATAACTTATATAAACCAACATGTACAACAACCACAACAAAGCCACAACATCAACACAATAGGGATCGCAACCCTCATCACACATACATACATATATATATATATATACATATATGTATATATATATATATATATATATATATATATACCTATTCAACATTATCACAACCAAAAACCATGTAAGTTATACTTAACCACATTTAGGTATAAGTATTTTATGTACATATTCACAAAATAAAGATGGTGCTTCGGTGAGAATGGAGATGTGGTGCTCACTACCGACTGCTTCAACCATCGACATCCTTAACCTGCAACACAAACATCAAGTAGGGTATGTGAGCATGCGAACATACTCAGTGGGGAATACATAGTAGCAGTTATAATAAATCGAGTAATAAAACACAATATAATGATCATACTTATTAAATTCATTAGCAAGATCATTCTCTTCCTTTTTAAGAGTACCTTTATTCGCCACACAGGCTATGATTCGCCACACAGACAATTATACGTCACACATGCCACTTCACATAGGTAATTATACGCCACACAAACAATAATACGTCACACAGGCTTTTACCATGAATGCAACAACACAACAATGATAATAATCTTAAACTTACAGATAAAGTAAACACCACCTCGTGTAGACGTTTAAAAGAACACACTTTAGCCCTTACTCGGTTGTTCGTCTTCGAGCTTCGGATGTCACGTCACCTAGCACTTATAATACTTGTAACTTAGTCTTTTTAATGACTAAAGCTTTATTATTAAGCATTAAATCAAACATAATCTTTTACATAACTCTTAATAGTTAATATTATGTAAAAATAAGCACTCACGACCAATTTTAATTCCTAGCTTTCATTTAAATTCCATATGCATAAATATACCATTATTCATCAAAAACATACTTATATTAAGCACTTAAGCTTACATTCATTAAGTGTCATTCAACCTAATCAATGAAAATTATAATAATTCCTTACTTTATTCAAACTAATATATAACTTGCTCATTAAGGCTCCATTATCAACCATAAGCATCATTCTATATTTAACTTAATTAATCTAAAGCTAAACATAAAATACTTCCATTAAAGCATAAACTAAACATTTTCAACTTTCACATATAAACTTAGAAAATTCCAAATAAATTAATTATGCTTAATTTACATCCTAAAGCTTATATACCAAGTTATTTGAAACAAATAAAATCAAAATCATAATAACCTACAACTTCCATAATTTTTGAAAATTATGAAAATCATATATTAAATTTTTAATCTATTTTTCTTGCTTAATACATGCTTAAATACATTCAAATACACAATTACAAACATAATACAAGCATAATTCAACATTATTTAAAGATCAAACCTAGGGTTTGATCATATCTCTCAAATCACATATATTTCATAATTAAACCATTATTTATGCATAATATTAGCTTTTAAACCTAGATTAACATATAAACACATGTATAATCATCAAACTAAAACAATAATTTTTGAACTTCACATACTAAAATTTCTTAATAACAACTTGTAAATATTTATGCAAATAAACATGAAACAAGTGGTATTATGCTTCTAAAACAAGATATAAAATTGATTATGAATGATTTCATACCTTAATCTTGGTGTTTGAGATGAAAAATTGTGAAGAGTGTGTGTTTTTATGTGTTTCGAAATTTTGAGGATGAAGAAGATGATAAATTTGATTAATATGAATAGTAAGGAGGTTAAGTAATATTTATTGATTTTTGTTCCTACACAAATTTCTATACAAGCTTATGTGTAATTCTCTAATTCCCTAAACTTTTCCATTCATTTATCCTACACTTATATACATATATGTATATTTATTCCATGTATTATCTCTACACAAATCAATTATACAAATACATAATAATTAATTCTTTACTTAATTCCTACATATATTTTATTTTATCCATTAATAAATATTTAAAATTTTCTAAAAAAAAATTAAACTTTCATGCTAACTTCATAATTATAATTACTAAATTTAAAACTCATTTATTAAATTTTACATTTTGTTAGGATGCATCCTCACTCTAAGTCGAACAACTTGTAACACATTAAAAATTCAATTTTTATAAGATCATAATCACAAGAAAAATAATTCATATTCAAAAACATCTATCATGCTCATTTAAGAAAATTTTCGGGGTATTACATGCATGCTGACTCAGGAATTCAAAGCTGATAAAAGACGGAGAAATCTAGACTAGCCCAACTTAAAGTTAAAGCTGATAAAATAGGGAGTCTTATCGACTGAAGAAACACGAAGTTTCTTTTACCTTGAGTGTTTCACTCAACACGTGTCATAGCGTATCTACGAAGCAATCTGACACGTCATACCATATTTTCAGAGTTATAGTGTACGATGATACAAACTTCTAACAACGAAGTACAAGGATTCAAACAAGAATATTATCAAATGACAAAATGAAAGAATTTGAATTGCAGTCCCTCCAACGACTATATATGCGTAGAATCCAACCTTTACAGTTTACTAAAACGTTGCGCAATTGAATTCTCAAGTGATCAAAGCTCAAAGGCAAAGTTCATTCAAACAACATTTTGAAGAAGAAAGTTAACAGTGTTATCAGTAAATCTTCAGAGCTCATATATATATATATATATATATATATATATATGGAAGTGTTCAAATAAAAACATATTTTTTCATAAAAACTTAAAAACCAATGCATTTTATTTTCGAAGTTAATGCACTTTATGTATAAGGTTACTGCACTACGAAATATTGATGAATAGTGTTATCTTTTATCAGAACTCAAGGGTGCATTATTTTTATACATAAAATGCATTAACTTTATATGTAAAGTGCATCGATTTTCGGGTTTTTACGAAAAAATAGATTTTTATTATAACCTAACCCTATATATATATATATATATATATATATATATATATATATATATCGAGTTTATCGAACATATACTTCCTTATATCTACGATATTCATTTATAATATTTCAAGCCTAGATTCACAGAGTTTGATGTCTGTGTCAACTCAGATATAATTGAAAAAACCTCTACAATACCTTCAAAGTTAAGTATGAGTTTGGATAAGTAAGCAACAAAGTATCAGTTGCTAAAATCTTGGTTTTCTAGCACCCACAAGTTAGAAAGTTGATCGACTGCTTGCAAAGAATAATTAGGGTTCTTGGCACCAGTAAGCGTAGGAGGTAACGCCTAGTCTAACGGGATACTATAAGGTGACATCAGTATCTGATTTTATTTTTGTTCCCATAAATAAGATATAATCCCGAGTAGTGGATTGACTGAGTAATCAGTCCGTGGATATAAGAGTTGATCTTTCCGAACCACGTAAAAATCAATGTGTTCTTTACTTTCAGTATTGCTCTTAAATTACATGTTATTGAACTATTATCACAAGCACATAGCAGCACAACACTTATTTGAAACACTCTTATCGGTATCAGTTCGATACTGAAAGAAATAAACTAAAAACTGTCTTAACTCTATATGAATTAAGTTTTATGAAACAATTTTCTAAAACAAACCAAAGAACCACCACATCCATAATAAGCATGATTATCAATCCATTAACATACTATCTTGCGATCAAGAGGTTTCTTCAGCGATATCACTCAACTCAAGACTACCTCTTTCGGTGATCAGTGATCTTCGCCATTAATCTTGGATTGTAATTATCCGACAGCTACTATCCGTAATCAGTCAGTCTTGAAAAAAGAAAAAGTTTTAAATTTGCATTACTAGTGTATTCTCCCCCTCTCTATCAATACACTAAATCTTATCCAGCAGGACCCCTATATATATATATATATATATTTAAAAATTTATAAAATTTTATAATTTTACTTATATAATCATGAATGTAATTTAATTTATTTTTTAATTTAACTTAAATTAATAATTATTATCGTGACAAATTTAGTTTATAAATAATACTGAAACATATTGTCCCTTGTGTTCGTATATAAATGAACTTTGTTTTTCTGTTGCATAATTCTTCCGGTTATTTTCAAATCTTTTCTGTACTAAAAACCTTACATCAATTCCGCAAATTCATCAGATTGCTTCAGAAATTTTCGTGAAATCTAAGAGAATATATCACACAGGAGCTGCGCTCATGTTGCAGATTCAGAAGATCTAAGGTAATTAGCGTGTAAATCACATAAATAAATTGGTCCTGCAACATATATCGAAATGAACAGTGCAGCTTCCGCCATTTTCTTATCTGTTATTCTATTAGCCACTTTCTGATGTACTCCTGATTGAATACTGAGCCAATTTGAATCCAGATTGTAATTTTCTGGTACTATATTTGACGGAATATTCAGCTATGATTTGCTAGAATGTTGTATGCTGATGTTACTGAAATTTTCTGGACAGTTTTTTTTTTGTTTTCTGCAGTTGAGTTTAGGGGGCACACTTGATTGTTTGAAACTTGTACCCTTAACCACCTCCATCTATGTTTGGAGGTCTTGAGTCTATCCCTAACAATAGTCCTCATCTACGCAAATCTGGTAGCCGGCCTGTTGTATTTGATATTGGTAAGTGAATATGTATATGTATATATATTTAAGCATCTCTTTCTATCTGCATGGTAACCCATTTTCTCTTTCCACACAATATTTTAGCGTGTTTATTGCTGATATTACCTCGTAGGTTTGGGTGAGCTGGGGAATAGCTCTGAGGAAGATTTTCACATGATACAGAGTCAAATGAAATGAAGGGTGGGACAACACCATTAAGCAGTGCAGTCATTGTGCCTTCCCCTCTTCTGCTGTGGAGATTTAAGGTATTACTTCTAGTTTATCCTAGAGTGGCAGAGAAGCAACTGTTCCTTCTTCTATTTTGATGTGGAAAAGGCTATTACGAGGAATACATTTGACATTAAATTTTTAGTTTGGTTTCTGTCTACATTTTATTTATTATTTCCGCATTTTGGAGATGATAAACAATTGTCTGCTAACAGATTCTGGCATTGCTTCACTCAATGCTGTAATAAAATCTGGTGATATGAGTTCCAAACTTTTTGTAATAAAACACTTGTTCCTTAAGTGTACGATGCATCTATTTGACATTTTTGGACGATCAAATACTTTATAAGGATCAATTACGTCTTATGATGTGGTACTGCTATATAAATGGGAACCATAACAATGTGGACTGGATTCTGAAGAGACAGAAAGTTGTAATAGTATTGTCCTTTTCACCATTTGGGTTAGTGCCAAGCAATCCTTAGATCTTAATCTTATTCCCAAGTAACATGTTCCCAAATAATGTTTTGTTATTCATCTGGTCAAAGCTAAGTAGACTTGTTAAGGTCTAAATAATAAGTTTGGCCCTCTGTTCTAGAGGATAGTATGTAAGTTCTTCAGTAATTTTATTCTCGAAGTTCTAAGTTCATTTCTAAACTTCTTTGAACTGCTGCTTGAAATATTCTGATATCTCAAAGGTATAATTATGATGTTGTGGATTTCCCTAACAGCTCTGGAACTCAATCTGTTTACCTATCTGTGATCTAGATTAGATAATCTATTCTTCATGCCCCATCATATCTACTTGTATATTTTTAAATCCGCATCAATAGGTTTCCCATATTGCTAAGTTGATAATGCTCTGTGTAACAGTAGTGGCCTATTTGATGGGTTTCTCTTTTGTGTATGTCTGGGATATTTTTGGTGATTTTGGTTTATGCTCAATTAGCTTGCCGTCTCTAATCTAACTTTCTGTATAGGTACTACTGTTTTTCCTCTGGGGATTCTGTTGTTGCAAGGTTAGTTCAATATCATCCTTTATTGCAAACCTACCTACTTATGTGTTGACGTGTCAAAATGTCCTCATCTAGGCTAGATTCTGGTCTGCGGATGCCTAATGTTTGTTTCTACTATTTGCAGATCGGATGGGATTCAGTAATGAGAATGAGTGCAGACCTTCGAGATTTATTCTTATATGAGGCTTTTTGTATTATAATCCTCTCCTTCTTGTGGTCAGTGATTTGAGTTCTTGATATGATCTATATAGATTTAGTAATGGAATTACTATGGGTATTCTCGAATTTAAGCCTCTCTAAACAAATGTTTTGGGTTGTCCTGCAGACTATGATGGTTTGGCTTTGGGGAATCAATTTATGGGTTTTTGCCCAGTCTAATATTGGATATGTGAAATTTTTTGACCTAGACCAGAGCCATCTAACTCATAGAGAGATATGGAAGGTATTCATAATCTTTGGGAATAATATATTATTCCAAATTTGCTTGTCACCATTTGTTTCGCTGCTATTTATTTTACTACAGTAGTTGAGTCATGAGAGTTCGAATTCATCCAGGATAGAATCATACACTTGCATTGCTCTGTTGATAACTTATGAACCTTATTGCATCATACTGTATTGTGCATGTTGGGCTTGATTTGCGATCAGAATCTTCTTCGTCTGTTTTTAGATGTAAAATAATCTCTTTATGTATTAAGACTTCTAAGGTGGTATGCTCTCAAAGTGTTATCTTCAATTAAGGTTTTTTCAATTTTATTTTTTATTTGGTCCTCATAAACTGGAGGATTGTGTGTTGCAGCTTATATAAGCAGCTAGTGTAGTGATACTTTCTAGTTTCATAAAGTTCAGTCTTCACGGTAGATGATATTATGAAAAAATATCTCCACTTTTGGTTAGACGAATTTGTGTTTATGTATATATCTTAGTAAATGCTTATTCCACCATAGAAGTTATGTATATACCCATTTGTGCTGACATTTCTCAGTAAATGCGAATTTGTGTTTATGTATATACCCATTTGTGCTGACATCCAGTAAATGCTTATTCCACCATAGAAGTTATTCTATTAGTCTTCATTTGTCTTAACTTTTTGTATTTGTTCTCCATAGAAAGCAGCCTTTTTTTTTTCATTGTTTAGATCTCATCTAGTTCAGTGTCTTCAGCATTAGGCATATTTGTAAATTCTCTTATAGGTGCTTTTGGTTTACCTGTATCTAGATGCAAATTAGTTTGTTCTTGTCTCTTCTCTCAGCACCTGATGGTTGATTATATTTCACATATTTACTGACAATACCTTTCATGTGTCAGTGCGCTACATGGATGACAATAATTGTCCCAACTAGCATGACAGCATACCTTTATCTATATTCTCACGGAGAAGTTTCGTTGGCGGCATCTCAACCAGTGTAATAGATGCTTCTTCTCCTAGAAATTATTTTGGTGCTTTATCATGTTCATTTCTTTGAAATGCTATTTTTCAGTATGCAGGATTAAGATGAACAATAGTGAGTTCTCTTCTATTTAGTTTATGATACATGTAATAATATTACAATCCCCATAAATTGTATTCGACCTGAGAAATTCCATAACTCTAGTACATTATGCTCATTTCCTTTAAAGTGAATCTGATGAATATGATTCACAACATTTGTTGAAAACCATATTGGTTGTTTGAGATCTCGTCTATTATTCTACTTGATCAATCTGTGCAAGCTAAATTTTGGCTTGGCCATCATTTCTGTAATAAGCGGAAATGGGTAAATATACCTTCTCGGAAACAAAGTTCTTTTCACCCAGTTAGGTGGGGAAAATGACTAAATGGCTCGACAGTCTAATCTGAACATAGATCATGACATGATATTGAGTCACAGTAACTCGATGATCAAGTGTGCTTGACTTGAGCTTAATACATACCTACTTTTCGAGTCACACTAACTTAGTTATTGAATCATCATGACTTTCGAGTCATCTTGAACTTGAGCTCAGAACATGACTCAATGATGGAGCAATGGTGACTAGATGGTCAAGTCATGGTAAGGGAAGAGAAGTCCAAACTGGGTGTAAAACATCTTTTTTTTTGAAAGTTGAGTATGAGCATCCTTCAGTCTGTCAACTTTTAAAGTAGCTTGAGTATGAGCATATTTATTTTGGGAGATACAAAGGACATTCCCTAACTCGCCTCATGATCCAGTTGTCAATATTTTTCTCATGCAAGTCTATATTTAACTTTGGACTTTGCCAACATATTTGTTTCCTCTTATGTATTTAGATCATCTCTAGGAAAATAATATGATTGCCGTAGATAAATGTGAGCCTTGAGTGCCACTTGTAAGGGAAAAAACTAGAAGTTCTAACAAAGACGTTGTGCCTTTCCATGTAAGTGCATATCGCAGGAGTTGGATTTATTTGCTTACAGGATCTATGCATCAATATCATCATACATCTGAATGTAATCATTGTCATCTTTCTAGATGGTTCCTGGCTTGTTTGTTTTCTTTGTTTTCAATCAGCATGCTAATGATAAAACATGAACTTTGTTTTGACCTGCCTTAAGGCAGACATGTCCTATTATGCTCTATAATATATTTAGTATAATATACATTTTCATACATATTTCCCCCCTCTGTTCTATGTGATGAAGCTATAGTAACATTCTCTTGGCAACTGCAGGTGCTATTGTATGCTGCTGTCTTGATGACCCTCATATTTCCCTTTGATATCTTCTATCTGTCATCTCGTTTCTTTTTCTTGAGGACAGTTTGGCGAATTGTGTTCCCGTTGCAGGCAAGTTTTGCTTCTGTAATAACTGATGGGCTCATATTCTCTTACTAACTACCCACAAAAAAAAGGAGATAAAAGTCTTTGATATTTGTTTTCTTAAGACATGACATCAACAAATTATTTGTTACATACATTGAGAGTGGAGGAGCCTATGTGAAGGCATAACATTTAAGATTTGAAGTGCACGTTATTGATACTGGAGTTTAGGCTTCACATATTGTAACAACCCGGCTTCCGGATTGACGGTTGACCCCACAGACCAACACGAGTCTTTTCAGTATGCTTTGTCCTAACTCACACACTCCCTGAGAAAACTTCACAGGGGGTTACCCATCCCACAACTGCTCCAAGCCAAGCACGCTTAACTTTAAAGTTTTTATGAGATTGACTCCAAAAGAAGATACATCTTGTTGGTATGAGTAGCACTTATCAAATCTTTTAAGCTCTCCCCGAATATGCAGTCTCATACCTGCATATTCTCAAAATCCCTCTCATTCCGGTGTGTTTCGGTTCATTCATGTACTCCCTCCACTTTGAAGCCTTAATCGGAGCCGCTCCTTGTCCAACCTCCGCACCGAAGATCACTCCATACTTATGCCCCGGGCGTCACATGCCCACCCAACACGCTTGGTTCGTCCCAAACCACACGTCTTTGGAAGAGTGCGGCTCGATACCATCTATAATGACCCGGCTTCTGGATTGACGGCTGACCACACAGACCAACACAAGTCTTTTCAGTATGCTTTGTCCTCACTCACACTCCCGAGAAAACTTCCCAAGGGGTCACCCATCCCACAACTGTTCAAGCCAATCACACTTAACTTTAGAGTTTTTATGAGATGGACTCCCGAAAAGAAGATGCATCTTGTTGGTATGAGTAGCACATATCAAATCTTTTAAGCTCTCCTCGAATATGTAGTCCCATACCTGCATATTCTCAAAATCCCTCTCATTCCGATGTGTTTCGGTTCATTCATGTGCCCCTCCGCTTTGATGCCTTAATCGGAGCCGCTCGTTGTCCAGCCTCCGCACCGGCAATCACTCCATACTTCTGCCCTGGTTGTCACACATTGTTGCATCCTACAATTTGTATAATTTTTGTGCAGCCTCCCATAAGCCAGAACTTCTTATCAATCCTGCTATCATTTTTCTATGGTGGTTCTATCCTTTGCTTGAAAGCTCGGTGTTAGATTTGAGAGCTTCATTAAAAACTATACAAATGATGTTTCATTAATATATCTCGATTAGACAAAATCTAAGCTTCAAAATGAAAGCTATGCTATTTATATGCCATACTTGCTCAGTCTGCAGATTTGAAGTTTCTAACCTTGAAAGTTCTCAGGGCAGGCAATATCATTTGCTGATTTCTTTTTGGCTGATATATTTACCTCTATGTCAAAGGTATGCATCTGATTGTTATTCTAATTCTGCAACCACGCTACGTGCAGCTTGTTTATATATTTATGGTTCAAAATTCTCCCGCATCCGAAATTGCTAAATTTCTCCTGGAGTAGTTGTAGCTCTGATATGCAAAAGACTATCATACTTCTTATACTTAAAACATAAGTTGAAAAATGCTATTTTCAGAACGCACTAATTTATTTCATTTTTCATCTGTTACTGCACTAAGTTGTAACTTGCAAGTTTAGTTATCATCTTTTTGCCTTGTCCTACTCCTAAAGTAGGTTACTATGCTAAAACTATGTTATGGAAGTGGTGGTTGTTTAGAAATGACACAATGACAAAAGGAAGTATAGTACATCTCTGGGTTGACAAGCTAGATGATTTGCTGGAACTTGTTGGTTTTAGTTTTACTGTCCATCTGATCCTTTCTCTAGAGAAATATTGACGTTAGAGAATTGATTGATGAAACTTGAATGCATATCAAACTGAACATACCTGGTTGTATAAGATTGTTTGTTACTAATCCTTCCAAGCTTTAGCCCAATCCATGACACAGGAAATTGATGAATCCGTGATCAAGGGTTTCAATTTATTGGAAGAATGCCATTGTATGTACTCCTGATTCAAGAAAAGCGTTTTGCAATAATCTATGGTGTCTTATGAATTATCAAGCTGTATCTCCTATTGACTTAAACAATGGTTCTTCTTGAAGTTAATTATTTTCAAAAAATAAAACAAAAAAATAAAACTAGATCCTTTCACTGTCATATTTAAGCTTCTTGGAGAATGACTATTTTCTATTATTCTTGCCACAAGTTAACTGGTTGCAATCTGACTAAGCTTATATATTTCTTAACCTTTGTCTACACATGCAGGTTTTCTCTGATCTGGAGCGTTCAGTTTGCAGAATGGTCCATCGCCAGGTTAATACATTCATATTTGTCCTAGTTTCCTGTGTATGTGAGTTCACATGATGTCTTCAATTTTACTTGCATGTGGCTTTAAAAGTCTGATATTATATTGCAGCCAAAATTATACACTTGATGCTACCTGAAATGAAATTTTGGTTTCACCTTATTCGCCATGTCAGGCTCTGGGTTTATGGGAATTTTACTTTGATATCTTTGAAGCTAGAGTTTTGGTGAAACCCTATCAGATTTTTTTCTTACATTGTGTTCTTAATAGCTAATGCTAAAGCATTAGGTTTCCTTTAAAGCTTGCCATTTGGCTCTGAGGTTCCATATATGTGCAGGTTGCTACCATCGCATGGTTTGAGGCAGACTCTGTTTGTGGGAGTCACTCTGTTGCTATACCAATAGTTCTTGTTTTGCCTTATATTTTCCGTTTCTTCCAATGTCTTCGGCAGTACAAGGACACAAGGAAAAGACATCTCTTCTAAACGGTTAGTTTTATCATGATATTTGCTTATATGTATGTTGATGGTATGGTATAAAAGTGTCTTGACTTGAGATGTTTTTGTTTCCCCTCCCTTCTGCCTCTCTGAGAATGTGTGGTCTGCCTCCCTTCTCCCGTTAGCACAAGTCAAATATATACTTGGTCTGGCTGCAAAATCGTGAATTGTTTTGATTATATTGTGTCATTAAATAATTTGATTTTCCTTTTGATTCAGCCTTAAAGTATTCAACTGCAGTACCAGTTATATTTCTCTCAGCCCTCAAGTATCATGTTTTCCCTGAAAACTGGACAAATATTTATCGCCCTTTGTGGCTATTATCGAGTGTATTGAACTCTTTGTACTCATTCTACTGGGATATTACACGGGATTGGGACTTGAGGTACGTATAGGAAAAACATTCCTGTATTTGATTCCTCATTTTCCATTATATGAATTAGATGCTGTAATAATACACTATTTCCCAATTTTCCTTGAGCAGCTGCTTCACACGGATTTTCAAGTTCAACAAACCACATATCGTATCCCACTTGTTACATGGGAGGAAGTGGGTAAATGAACACTTGTTGCATTAGCATTAAGAAAATGATCTTGCTGTTTAGAGCACTACTCCTGCTTTCTTTCATACAATTGATGTTTTCGACTGTGTGATGACTTAGAGGGTGTTTGGTTAAGTTTATTTTAAAGAGCTTATAATCTTCAAGACCTTATAAGATGTTTCAAGAGCTTATAAGACATAATATTTGAAGAGCTTATAAGTTGTTAAAGTGTTTTTATAATTGAGCTTATAAGCTAGAGAAAAATCGTGAGTTAGAGAGAGAAAATCATATTTGGAGAGAGAAAATTGATGAGAGGTGAAGTCGATAGTGTATATATAGAAAATAACGAACTATAGTAAGGTTATTTTGGTAAATTCATTGTTATATAATCTTATGAAAAAATAAGTTGGGATTGAGTTACTTATTTTTGGGGGAGCTTATAAGCTGTTGGAACTTATTTTCATAGCTTATAAGTTGTTTATGAGCTTATTTTGCCAAATACTTTGTATGTCTAAACAACTTATAAGCTGTTTTGAAGAACTTGTAAGCTTAGACAAACACTCTCTTACGATTATGAAGTAATTGTGTGTTTGAAACGTTGCAGGTGTACGTTTGGGTAATCGGGAGCAATCTTATCCTGCGGTGCACGTGGACATACAAGCTATCAGCCCATCTTCGCCACAACTACCTCACCGTGTTTGCAATATCAGCGCTGGAGATGCTGCGCCGTTTCCAGTGGGTATTCTTTCGGGTGGAGAACGAGTGGAATAAAACGAACTCGAAACCAAATATTCAGTTATCCATGGCGGATATGCCTAATGAGGAAGAGAAATTGCTTAATTCCAGTGGTCATACTATATAGATCGACTCAATCTGCATCATCGTTAGGCAGATTTATACCAACTCCAATTTTTTCAGCACTCTTGATAGTGAAAAGATTTATCCATTTTTGAGTGATAATGTGCATTCAGCTTTAGATTTCTTCATTTATATATGTGATTTGAATCAACAAGCCTAGTGGAATTAAAATCCGGATTTCTTATCGAAAAATATACTTGAGAAATCTAGTGCCGTACTAAACATTTCTTTTTAGTTTTGCTGTAATTAACATACTTGGATGCAATATGTAACAGCCTACTATTCTTAAGGACGACTTAGCTGGAGCTTTGATTCGGGATGTGAATTAAGAAGTGGGGAAAGAAAGAGATGTTGTGCTGCAGTGACATACATTCAAAGAAAACTAACATTTATATTATGCATCGGAAAAACGTATGAGGAATACATATGAAGATATGAATTCAAGATTTTGTTTTTCTATCAGCGACAAAAGAGCTCATACTGCTCAATACTACTCCATTCGATCACCCGCTCAATCTTTACATTTAAAGACAAACATGTAGGGCTAAGTACAAAGACTCAGTGAAGACATGCTAAACATACTTCAATTTCAATTTAATTGCACCGACCCATCAGTAACACACAAAGTTTTATTTAAGAGGCTTGTGTTTACTAAATATTTTCAGTCGTTTTCTCATAAGGGTTGTCTGGCCAGACACATTATCTGTCTGTATGATCCATATTTTTATCATCATGCGTCGTAGAAGGAGACATACTTCCACGGACGTTGTGGCCGGTCGAGAGAAATTCACAGCGCACATTCACCATTAGTGTACACATTTATCCTCACTAGAAATTCTCCATCTATCATAGGATCTGAATTCGATTAACATCAAGTTGGCGAACTAACACATATAGAATACATACATAAAACCTAAATATTTTGGGCAGACAATTAACAGTAAATATTTCACCATTATACTTGAGGAGAAAGCCTACCTTTTATGCTCTTCATCTTAATGCGGGTGTCCTCCCTCTCCCTTCATCACCTAATTTCGTGCTCCGCCTTTACGTAAGAAACTAGTTTAGACGTCACTTAAATTTTGCAAAACGTCAAGAAGAATAATATTGAACTTGATAACTTTTTATCCTCTTTAGGGTCATCTTAGTAAACTTTAGTTCTTTTAGAGTTTTTGCATACTTAACAAATTAGAGTTTATAATAATTTTAGAAAAATCCTCTAAATTCATCTTAGCCACTATTCAATATAATGATTTCAATTATGAAATCAGTTTTGGTTTATAAGATATGTTTATACCTCTAAATCGTTTTGATCGATCGTAGAAAAGCTATCATTTTTCTTCCTTAGGGCATTTTACTTCTCGTTTTTAAATCATTTATTAAGTCTAAGATCGAAACAAGTTTATATTTGTAGGGAAATCTAATTTTACCCTCTCCTGATAATCTATCTTGGATGTTTAATTCACCATACATTGATTATATACCTAGTATGCACCTATATAATTAATTGCAACACGTTGGTATTTTCTCGTGTTTACATGTGAATTTATCGGATAAAAGATGATCAAGACTCGTGTTTTGATCTTCTGGACTGTATCCCGTTTGTCAAAACTCCAATACTGAGTGAGAGCAATTTATGGAGAGTACTGCAAAAAATCGCCTTCTTCCTCCAAGTGTGATTTTCGAAAATCACAATTACTAAGGATTACTCTGATTTCATCTCACCTTGTATTTATAATACAACCATAGAATCCTATTAGGATAGGATCTCTGCATATCTAATAAATACAATCATATCTTTTCAGATAAACCATATCTAGAATAATATCCTTTGATATCTAACAATATCAGATATAATTTATCTAGATATAGAAGAATCAGAACAGAGTCCCAGAGGGACTCTACTTAGTGAGGGGCGTAAATCTCCAGCGTCCAGGCCTTGATGGGTCAGCCCAGTGATCAAATGCAATGAATAAAGATGAGCCTCAAATGAATTAATTATCTTATGTTCAGCCCAGAACATAAATTAATTCATAAACATTCATTCATACCATTAGAGAATAAATGATGACTTACCCTTTTATTACAGAAATTGAGTCGGGCTTGTACTTAGACTTCACGAATCTCCGTATTTAAGATATCGCACGTCCATTAATTATTTATAGCGTTCTGACTGTTTAAAATAATTAATCTCTTTAATTCCTTAAGTAGTACCACTCAACCTTATTATTGTACTTGAGCTAACTTAACCTGCAGAGTTTAGTACAATAATTATTTTGAGCTCTTTAAAGGGACATCATCATCTTAAACGGATACAATGACTCGATATAGGTTAATAGCATAACATACAAGCACCGCCACCACCCAAGATAAAGAGAATATTTGGTTACCTCATGTAACCCTCACCCATAACAAGTCAAAGTGATGGTCAGCAACTCATACTCACCTAAAATCTTATCGAGGTTTAGATCAACGTAAAGTCACCGAGATATAGGTTCTTCACGACGGTCAGATAGAAGAACTCATGTTAGTGAATCCATCAATACGTCAGAGACCTACCAACATAGACAAGCAACCAAGTCAAGTCACTTCTTATCTATATTACAGCCTATACCGACAACTCGTCCTCAAGTTGTCTCAACTGTGATCCTTTTTATGTTTCAATAAGTTTGACCAATCATACAGGCTTTGGTGATCTCCTACACACTGTATGATCTAACTTTTGTATAAGATAAATGGACATACATATGCAATCAAGTAAACAATTCAGATAGAAAATTGTAATAGTGGTAATAGGAAACATTGTTTATAAGCTCAACCATTCTGCTTTCAGTATATAAATCCAATAGTATAAAGTGAGAGACTCGCTAAATAGGATGTTGTCATTCCTTCTATATCCATTAAAATGAGTCTCGTGCACCTCCATATTTTAGACACGTCCAACCTACTAACAAGGTTTTAAGGACAATCAACTATCTTAAAGATATGTTGTAATCTCTTTTGTTATAACATAATAAGATGAGGTTATTTTATAAGAATATTCTATATTTTCCTTTACTTCTACTATAGCACTTAATACTAAAGTATATCTCGTTCATAACTTCATTATCATAACACTCACAATGTGGTATAACTTCGTTCAATCATTGTTATCATTATTTGGAAAGCCCATTAAGGGTCATTGCGTCTATGTGCAACATAGGGAAAAACTCACCTCGTCGAGGACCTTTTTACGTCATAACTCAGTGTATTGTTACTTTACCATTCAAAAATCTTAGGTGACAAGCTACCACATACTTCTTAGTATTAGGAATGGCAATGGGCCGGATCTGGATCGGATCTGGCTAGGTCCAGATCCGATTTTTTTTGCTTGGGATCCGGTCCAGATCCATTGAGTCGAAAAAATTAGATCGGATCCGGATCCATAGGATCCGCAGGTCGAGGTCCGATGTCTGAACCGGATCCATATGTTTTCACTTCTAAAATAAATTCTAAATCAATTATAATTCACAGTAACACCATAATAATCTAAATACACAATAATATTATAACAATTATTTAGAATTTCTACAATTATTGTTATATTGGAAGACATTAGTTACAAATTTACTATAAGATAGAAAAACATAAACAACTCGATCGCGACCCGCAGTGAATGCCGACTGATACATAATTGAGAGAATTTGAAATGAAATTGGGAATATATTTATTTTGGGAGAATTTGAAAAATGAAATTAAAGAGTTTTAAGTTGGAGTTAGGTATTTAATTATAATAAAATAATATATATATATATATATATATATATATATATATATATATAGAGAGAGAGAGAGAGAGAGAGTGAGGTTGAAATAAGAACCAATTTTAACGTGAGAACTAAGAACTACGAAAATTCTTCTGAACAAAATGAATATGCTATGAAAGTTAATGAATACGCTGCTAAAGTTAATGAATCTAAAAATTCGAAAATTTCACGGGGTTCGAATCCCATGAGAGCGAAAATTCTATTTTTTATTCATTAACTTTTTCATTAACTTTCATTATTTTACTGTTCTCACAATAAAATGGTTCTCACGTTAACCCGGTCGATCTTCTCAAAAATAAATCCCGCATCATCCGAATATGGAAATATGATCATCCGACCGGATCCATTACTGAATTTTGAGATCCGCTTGAAAATAGATCAATTCTCTGGGATGGATCGGGATCGATTGCCATCTCTACTTAGTATTAAAGTTTGAGTCGTACTCATAACTTTTAAAGTTTGAACTCATCTGTCTTTTGATCTAAAAATTAGGATATATGGTTTGAAGACTAGAATGACGACTACTGAGATCTCTTTGGTCATATGGGATGACTAAACCCATCACAAATACTTCTCAATCACATGGGGACTTTTTTTTTAAAGAGCAATTTATTGGTTATTCTGGTTGTAAACTTCTTTACCAAAGAGTTAAAAACTCAGTGGCATCTCAACTGAACTAGATCATAGAGTCAAAACTCAGTGAAAAAATTAAGGTAATGAATAAAATCTAAACCTCATATAACTCGTAATGGGTGATCATAAGCTATAAGGGTTCTCAACATACTATACATCTCAAACTTGAACCCTAGATCTTAACTTTAGCACTTTATGTTCTATATACTCAGACCCCTTTTATTCTGTTAACTTGAATCTACTAATCATTCAATTATATGTGTTTAGGTTCTAACGAAAAAGTCATAGCCAACTCGGAGTTCCTTCGTGTGTGAAAATCCAAGAGAAGAGGCTATGCTCACGTGACTATTGCATAATGAAATTTATCATTTTGTCACCGTCCCTTGATCACTTTCATTTCTATACTTGTCTATATAGTCTGCATCATTCTCATTTCAGGAAACTATTATCTTTAGAAGAATCTAAAGTATTCTATGTTCTTGTTCGTTCTTTTCATTCAGTGTTTATGTTCTTCAAGATAAAAGAGAATCCTCATAGTTCATCATTCTACGTTCTTTTGCGAGAGTAATCTATGGTCTTTGTGGAAGCAAGATATCTACTAGTTAGAATCTCACGGTCTTTTCCATACCGTGGAAATAAGCATCAAGTCCCTTATTTTCCGGTACACGTCTCACATACTTATAGGATTTTAAGAACGATTCAACCATCTTAAATGTAGATCACCAGGAATCTCAATCTTAATAGAACAATGAACTTCATATCACTCTATTCAATTATACTCCCAATATAGTTGTTCTAAAAGCATTCCTCGTCCCTTTAATTTTTTTTATTTTTTATTTTAACTATAATACACATTTGTAAGAGTATATCTCATACTCAACTTTGTTGATTTAACTGGCGTATGGAAACTTTTCTCAATGAGAAATATGTTGTGTCTTACTTGATACTTCTCTTTAACTATCGGTAATTATCTCATCACTGATAACTTGGGCAGCTACTTGAGTCGACCCAATAAAACTTTAATTTTTTTAAGGTCAATAGAGAACCTACTATGATAACTTGTAGGTCGCAAAGGTTCAAATCCTAAATGACTTACTAAATAAGGTTGCAATAGACCGACCATAAGGTCGAGATGATTTGACCAGAGAGTAAAATAAACTGACCAAAGAGTCGAAACAATTAACTCAATATCAAAACTCAAATGGTCTTTAAACAAAAATGGAGACATGGGGGTTTGAAAACCCAAAGACGACTACTGAGATCTTCTTGATCATATGGGGTGATAAAGCCCATCACAATCACTTCCCAGTCACATGGATAAGTAGTTCTGAATATGAAACTTCTTGGTCTTTGTGGGGATACGAGTAAAATTTCCTCAACTTATTGCTCTACTTTAGCCTTTATGCATTTTGGTTCTGATCTTATTGTCATTCTAGAGTCTTTCAGACCACTAACTAACATATTAGGATCAAATCCTTCAATTGTGTAATTAATGCATTATAACTAATTGTGAAAAACTATACATTGGCCTCAATTTGCCATGTGATAAAGGTATAACCTTTCAGAATTACTTACTAATTATCTGACTGTATTTGCTTAACCAAAGAGTAAAAACTCAAATGGAATCTCAACTGCAACTGGGTCATGGAGTTCAAAACTCAAATGATAAAACTGTTAGTGTAAGCTGCAACGGTTCCTTAACATAACATAAAAGCTCTTAAGCTGTAAGAGTTCTTGGCATGCCGTTTGTCTTACTGTCTCGCTTAGACAATTTTAAATAAATTCTTATTTCTTACCATTTCAATTTCTACTAACCATAATCACTTACGGTGATAACTGAGAGGTTGAAATAGAACTTAACTCAATATACAACTAAATTAATCCTTTGAACTGTCTGCATCCATAAGAACCACGACGCAAGTAAGTCGTTACCGAGCAAGGCAATAATCGGATCGGTGTTCCGACGTGTGAATAAGTCGAGCGAAGGACTATGCCCATGTTATTGGCTTATGAGTGGTACTCGTCTTTAAGTCAGTATTGTGTCTTTGTTCTTGATTATCTCTTGCTCTTCGGGTGACTTCTTGATTCACTTCTTCCTCGTTGACTACAGTGAAATGGTATCCATTCTTAAATTGTGGTGAAAGAATAACTAAGATTCTTCACTCCTCACTTTTAACTGTATTGAAGATAAAACTAAACTTCTGTCTACGTCCACTTCTAAGTTAATGCAACAGAAAGGAACAGACATCTTAAAGCATTCTATGTTCTTTGAAGGAAGCTTAACTCGTTCAAGGCGTATAAGCATCATAACTTAGTAAAATTTCTCGTAAACTTGAAATTTCAAAACTCTGCATACTCGAAAAAAGTTCTCAACTCAACTCTTGAAAGAATCTAAATTACTAAAATATGAATTTTAGCACAATACTGAAGAAATATGCACTTGCATAATCTTTCCTGAAATATTTGGCATGTGTCAAAACTTTAACTTTTATTCTTGTAGTAACTTCATAATCGCATAACTCTTTCGAAACTTTCGAGAGACATATCTGAAATCTTAAACTGTTTTGAAGCAGATAACCTTTCTATCTCGTTGAGCGTGATGAATGGAGTGTTGAGCCTTGTCGACTAACTGTTAAAGAGTCTAGTGGCTCTAACTAGACTTAACTTGAAAAAAACTTTAGGCGCAGAGCAAATGAAATGCTCTGATACCATTCTGTCACGACCGGACTTTGCTAAGGATAGCTAAGACGGGAAGTCATGACCAGGGATGGGGAATTAGAAGAAGAGATAGAAAGGGGTCGAACATACTTATTAAAAGCTGAATTGATAAATGTAAATAAAATATAATCAAGTATTTTACAACAGAAAAACATAGCTGAGATACATGTATGAAGACATGTATCTCTGGGCATTCTTTAACTAAACTCGACAAAAGCTCGGCTCTGCACTTCACCATTCACATCACAGCTCAACCTGCACATTTAGAAATATATGCAGGGCTTAGTACAAAAGCACTCAGTGGTCACATTGCCGAACATATTTTCTTTACAAAAGTTATTGAACTGCCCACAATAGCACATGAGAATTTTAGTTGAAAGACTCACGCTATCAAACATTTATCATTTTCCAAAATCGTTAGGCGAACTATTTTATACATGTTGCTCCATATCGATCATTCATTCGCGCATTCATTCGCCACTATGGGTGGCCACTACAATCGCCGTGACCGGTCGAGGTAGCTAACCTTAACACACAATCACGCGTGTACACAATCCGAGTTAGTCCTCAACTAAGTCGGATCCGATCGTTACCATTTTTTAACGTTGGTGGACCAACTCATTACCCTTTTTTAACGTTGGTGGACCAACTCGTTCTCATACCACGTTGGATATACCAACCTCAGATAGGATCACAACAAAACATAAACATTTGGCAGTCAATAACAGTTCATGGAATAATATTTCATAAAACTTTTGTAAATCATGCTTTGAGATAGATATAACATTTTTTTGTTTCAAGAAAGCCCACCGGCCATCACTATTGCTCACAAGTTCACAGTCATTCTGTTGTTGTCACGTCACCCCGTCGTTCGGCTTTTATTGCAAGAAAATAAATAAGAAGTCCGAAACGAATGACCATTCTTATCAAAAGAATTCCTAAATCTTATTCGATAAGATTTTATTAGAAATTTTGTGTTCTTATTGAGTTTTGCGTTAATCAATATTAATAATATTGATAATTCTAGTTCACACTTCAATGTCTAGAAATTAAAGAATGCTTCGTTCGCAAGATTGATTAAGATGGAATCGATCGCTAATTAATTACGGATATTAGACGGATCTTAATTAATCACACCATAATTAAGGCTAACTCAATAGCTTAATTTTATTAATCAATAGGATATGGAATCTAATTTAATTAATTATGACTCAACAAATTAAACCCAATATATACTCTTAATTAAAGGCCTACTTAATAACTATTTTAAGGCCAAGATCCATTAGGATTAATTAATTAGAACTTAGGTAAAAGAATTTAATCCCAATCTCACTATTAATTTCGAAATGGGTCACTAAAATAAATAATAACTTGTTGGCCCAACAAAAAGTGCTTCATACTTTCCCCAATTCTTTTATCGGCCCAACAGAGAAGTCCAACAATTTACTAATTAAAAACCCAACCCCTTAAACTAGCCCAACAAAATAATCCATTCCATCTGCTTTTCTCGGCCCAACAAAAAGTTATAGGCCCAGCCCAAAGTAATCAATTAACCATCCACTATTTAGCCCAACTCAAACAAACACTAAAAATAAAACCTAACTCATACACACCCCCTAACTCTAATCGTCCATCACACTCCCATCTCTCACTACAAGGAGGCGCCGCCTCTTCTCCTTCATCTGGCGTTGTGCCCTTTTCCGACGACGTATCGTCGTCGTGTCGCCGCCGCCACCATGACGTCACAGCCCCGCGACGTCGTCTGTTTTCCCCAAATACAGAAATCTCACAGAAAACCTTCTATCTTCCTCTCAACTCCGGCGATGTGCGCTGCCCTTCCAGATTCGGCGACGTGCGTTGCCCGTCAGGCACTGTCTCTCCCTCGTTTTCTTCTCTCTCATCTACCTTTCTCTCAAATCAAAACAGAGGGCATCACCCCAAAATCCCCAAATCTATAATTCCTACCCCTTCTCGATTTCTCTCTCACTTTCACTCTCGGCTCTCACTCAACTCCTCCAGGGAGTGCCGCCTCACCTCGACGAGCGTCGTGGTTGCCGCCGTCGGCCTACCGTCGTCGTCGATGCTTGGCACCCTCGTCACGCCACGCTCGGCGCCGTTTCTTTCCTCACAGTGCAAACACACTCGCACACGTGCACACTTCTCCCTCATCTCTGTCTCTTACCCTCTCTGTCTCGTTTTTGTTTTCAGGTTTGCCGCCGTCAATTGGAGTTGGCCGGAGCCTTGTCGTCGCCGCTCCTTCGCTGTGTCGTTCTGGTATCGTCACCAGACAGCGCCTTCGATGGCTGCCTTTATAGCCATCGCGCCGTTGCAGGTTCGACTAGTGACCGAGCCCTACTCCTTTATGATATTCGATCAAAAGCCCGAGCCCTAGGTGGCTCGGTTCAAACAGAGAGACGTCTGCTTCGTTCAACAACTAGTATCTTTATTATTTTAGTGTTCGACAAATTGTATATGAGGTCTGTACATTTTAAGCTCAAATTTCTGCCTATAAGAGGTAAAACTGAGTTTATATGCATGCTTATGGTTTATTTTAGCAATGATTCTAGATGATTAGCTTGCATATCATGTACTACATTCTGTTACAAGTTGGTTTGAGGTGTTCACTGTATATCTAGCATCTTGCAGCATTATGAACGAAAAGAAATTAAGTAGAACTTGTAGTGCAGATGATTAATACCTTGAGTGGTTGTTATGCTTGGAATTACTGTTTCCTTGGTGGTTTAAAAGCTTGGCTGCTGGGAGAAGCTCCTGTCTTCTATTGTTTTCTTCTTCTTCTTTTTTTTTTTTTTGTTTTGATTGTGACTACCGAATGGCACTGTGTTGTTTTATGTAAAAAGTTGTATGTAGCTCTTAAGGTACAAGCTAGTAGTTAGGTAATAGGGTAGGATGTGAGGTTGATGGTAAGGGTTGTACAAAGTTGCTGAAAAGTTAAAAAGGTTGATGTAAATTCTGGAAAGGTGCGATGCGACATATACTGCGATATAATTTTTCTTGCTCGATACGCTTCTGTATTAATTCTCTACTTTGGTTAATATTTTTAATTCGATATCGATTCTCTTTCGTTGAGTACGCGGTAAATCAATTATTCGATATACTAAAATGCAATTTCAGTGAAGTTGTTAAACTTTAATAATTCGATATAATATATTTATCGATATGGAGTATTACATTCTATCCCCCTTAAGAAAATTTCGTTTCGAAATTTGCATATCTTAGTCAAATAACTCTGGTATTTCTCCTTCATCTTATCCTCGACTTTTCACGTGGCTTCCTACCGAGCATGATGTTTCCAAAAGACTCTAACTGGCATGATCGATTTGTTTCTGAGCTGTTGCACCTTTCAATCCAAAATGGCTTTGGGTCCTTCTTCATAGCTCAGATCTAAATTGATGATCATCTTCTCTTTGTGGATTATGTGATTTATGTCAAACATGTATTTTCGGAGTTGCGATACATGGACAACGTTATGAACATTCCCAAAACTTGGTGATAATTTCAATCTATAAGCTATTGGAACTATTTTTTTTTTGTTTTTCCTTAAATCTCGTAAGGTCCTACAGAACAAGGTCTTAGCTTACTTTTGACGCCAAATCTGATTATCCCCTTAGAGTGTGATACTTTTAGGAAGACATTGTCTCCTACTTCAAACTGTAGTTCAGTTCGGTGCGTATCTATGTACAATTTTTTTTTTACCTACTTCATCCAGTAAAGTGGTGATCTGCATTTCTTCGCATACAGTGTCTCATATGGCACCATATCAATGGTCGTATGGTAACTATAATTGTAGGCAAATTCAATCAGTGGTAACACTGATTCCTAATTTCCACCTCGATCGAGTAAGACTGTTCTCAACATATCTTCTAGAGTCTGAATCGTCCTTTCAGACTAACCATCGGTCTATAGGTAGAAAGAGGTACTAAAGTTTAATCTTGTGCCTAACTCTTTCTGTAAGCTGTCTAGAATCTGGATATAAACTTTGGGTCATGATCTGATGTGATTGACACCGGTACACTATACAGACGTATGATTTCATGGACATATAATTGGGCTAATCTGTTAAATCCTTAAGTGATTGTGATCGATATAAAGTGAGCACATTTTGTGAGTCGATCTATCACTACCCAAATGACAATGTTACCTCTATTCGACTTGGGTAGACCTGTCACAAAATCCATTACGATGTGCTCCATTTTTTCATTTTGGAATCTCTATAGGCTGCAATTTCCATATGATCGTCGATGTAAAGCTTTCACTTGTTAGCATGTTACGTATATCTCAACAAATGAAACTATATCTCTTTTCCTATCGTTCCACCAAAATTTTATCTTCATATCCAGATACATATGCGTGCTTCCTGGGTAGACTGTGTAAGGTGTTTCATAAGTTTCACTCATGATCTCATTTATGAGTTCTTCATTTCGTGGAATACACAGCTTATTTTCAAATATGACGGCGTCATCTAATGCCTCATAGTAATTTCCTAGGTTATCTGTTCTTATTTTCAAGCGAATCTTCTCTTAATTTCATCTTGTCTTTGTATGCTTATGATTCGCTCCCATAGGTCAGATGTTGCTACTATTGTGGTAATAATTCCTTGGACTGGCCTTGGTGGTTGTACCACCTCCAAACTGAGTGTGGCTAAGTTACCTATTAGCTTCTTCTATATCATTCTCGAATTCATCTCATGATTTTATAATGCATATCTTTTCCAAACATTGGTCATTTTGGGTCTAATCAAACTACTCAAACTGCGATGTGACATAAATCTTCTAAGGTGGATAAACGACTATTATTCTGAGTTTATCAACTCATAAGTGAGTTTATCTTCTTGGCTAAAAAAAATGCCAATTTTTTTTTTACCTTTCTTTCTTTTATGACGATCAGAATTGGTTCTATCGTTGATCTTATCTTTAGTTCTTAGAAACCCACTTCTCGACTGTTGGTACGCGTATACCAAATTTTCTCTAGATATAGTCGTCTCATTGGTCTCACTTTCTTGAAGAATCCATTAATGTTTTCCTGATGATGTCCTATTAAACCTATGAAATTTTCTTTCTCATTAGATAAATGGAAATTCTTAATTTGTACCACTTCACTCTCGTGGTATTTGTTTCCAACTTCTTCCGACGACACTATATGACTAAGAGACATCCATTGCTTGGTCAAGATTCTTCAATGAATGAATTTTGGCGTTAAATAGCTTAGTCTTTAACAATCCTTATGTTTTGGAGGTGTCTCACGGCTATTCTTAATAGTCCTTGTCATCCTTGGAATATGTGAGGATATAATCTATGAATATTAGTCCACGCTCGTCTTAACATGGGTGAAAGTTCAATTCACCAATTCTTTACTAACTGTTGGAACATTGGTATGCTCCAACGGCTTGCGTTGTTATTGTGGTGTGTTAAAAGCATTCTGGAGCATCTCATCTCCTTTGTCTTATTAATGGTACCACGATCGTATATCGTTCTCTGAGAACACACACAACTTCCTCTTATCTGTTTGAGCTTAAACTTCATCCTTGGCTAAGGATATATGTTCTAACAACCTTCTCACTTAATTCCACGTCCTCTCTACACATCTTTAATGGGATATCCTTCAGTTTGAGTAAAGGTAAGGGCTTTGGTCACTGGAGATGCTTTGGATTCTGAGTCTCATGTAATTCTACTACATCGTTTGGTGGTAAGTCTCCAAACTACACCCAAAAGTAAAATTTTATCAATACCTTCTGCTCCTTAACGTTTTCTTGGTAACTTCTAAGTCCGTACGCCCAAAACTTAGAAATATGTGAAGCTCTTAAATGTATGCTAAATTTTAAGGAACCACTTGTTTCTGTAGGGGATTGCTCTATCCTGCAACATACTCTTCTTTATGTTGTGGAGTAAGAAGTTTCCTCTAGATTTAGAAAGAAATCTTTAAACATCTTTTCCGTACACTGGGTTCTCAATGCTGGTGTAACCTCTAGTTGTGATGTTGATGGATTTTCCTCTAAGGATATCCCTAATTCAATATCGCATATGTTTTTTTTCTCGGTATTTTTATCTAGCAAGATGACTCATCTAGTCATTCTCGTAGCATCAACTGATCTCTCTTTGAAATGTGTTGTAATGCCGACTATAGTACTTTTGCTTGTTCTACTTATGTACTGTCACCTGCTTAGGTTGTTATTACCGAGTGTTAACTTAGCGTTTCAGCATAAATCCAAGTCAAAAGACTTATTTGGGGGTATGTCAATCTCTAGCCTCAGTCTTGATGGAGATTCGTCATCCTCTCGAATCTCTATTTCCATTCTTGTAGGACGTATATAACGACTGACTAATCAACCTGTTATGTCAGAGATGATAACTCCAATTCTTTCTTTATTTTTAAGTTTGGGTAGCACAATCTTTTGTCTACTTTTCCTTCAAATTCTTTTGCGGGAGAACTTCTCTAGCATTGCTCATCTAGAAGTTTCATGTCAATCAACTTACCAAAAGTCGACCTCGACCGCTATGTAAATTAACATAAGACATGTTCTCAATGTCTGTGCAACTCATAAAACTAAGATTTATTCGAAAGAATGAAATGTCTTAAAGCTTCTTGTGGATCACTCAACCTTATCAAGGATAAACAGTGTTGCTCCTGAAATTTCTCTTCTATTTGCAGTCATCTCACAATTGGACAACTTGTAACGCCTTAAAGTATCCTTAACTTCTTGTATTTATTCTTTAACTAAATGTAGGGTTCGTACAAATACGTTCTTCTCCGAGTCATCATCAAAGTCCAAATCATTATCGTCATTAAATGACCTGCTAGCATTAAGAAATGGTATAGCTTGTATTGGATCAAGGCATTTACAAACTCTCATTTATGTCATAGGCACTAGTGCCTTAACATTGTTTCTCGACTTTGGGGATACCTACTCCACACTTTATCAAATCACTAAGTTCGTCAAGATAATCATAACCTGAGCATCTCTGGCCTATTAACAATGTTAACACTGGTGGTCTAGCTTTGAAATCGTTTTCCTCTTAGTGTTAAGGTCGTTTTTTTTTGGAAGCAAGATATCTACAATAAGAATCTCACAGTCTTTTCCATACCGTGGAAATGAGCATCAAGTCCCTTATTTTCCGGTACACGTCTCACATACTTATAGGATTTTAAGAACGGTTCAACCATCTTAAATGTAGATCACCAGGAATCTCAATCTTAATAGAACAATGAACTTCATATCACTCTATTCATTTATACTCCCAATATAGTTGTTCTAAAAGCATTCCTCGTCCCTTTAATTTTTTTTATTTTTTATTTTAACTACAATACACATTTGTAAGAGTATATCTCATACTCAACTTTGTTGGTTTAACTGGCGTATGGAAACTTTTCTCAATGAGAACTATGTTGTATCTTACTTGATACTTCTCTTTAACTATCGGTAATTATCTCATCACTGATAACTTGGGCAGCTACTTGAGTCGACCAAATAAAACTTTAATTTTTTTAAGGTCAATAGAGAACCTACTATGATAACTTGTAGGCCGCAAAGGTTAAAATCCTAAATGACTTATTAAATAAGGTTGCAATAGACCGACCATAAGGTCGAGATGATTTGACCAGAGAGTAAAATAAACTTACCAAAGAGTCGAAACAATTAACTCAATATCAAAACTCAAATGGCCTTTAAACAAAAATGGAGACATGGGGGTATGAAAACCCAAAGACGACTACTGAGATCTTCTTGATCATATGGGGTGATCAAGCCCATCACAATCACTTCTCAGTCACATGGATAAGTAGTTCTGAATATGAAACTTCTTGGTCTTTGTGGGGATACGAGTAAAATTTCACGAACTTATTGCTCTACTTTAGCCTTTAAGCATTTTCTTTCGGTTAACGATCTTCATTATAACTAATTGTCTATTCTCAATTTGAGTCTTTCGATTGTACCACTAACTAACATATTAGGATCAAATCCTTCAATTGTGTAATTAATGCATTATAACTAATTGTGAGAAACTATACATTGGCCTCAATTTGCCATGTGATAAAGGTAAAATCCTTCGATCTCGATTGATCTAAACCTCGACTAATTATTGTTATGGGTGAGGTTATATGTTCAACCCAATATTCTCCGTCTTGGGTGGTGGCGATGCTTTGATTAACGAAGGATGATGTAAAACTAAACCTGCGGTTGAAATAATAAGGAATCTCAAAATAATTAATGGACGCGAACTAAATACGGGATCGTGGTCTGTTCAAAAAGGGTAAGTCTTTATTCTCTAGTGGCAAATGATAAAATTGTTGAACATAAGATAATTAATTTATTTGAGGCCCATCTTTATTCCTTGCATTTGATCCTGACAGGAAAATCGGCGCCCTATGTGTATAAGGAAAGGATTCCTATTATTATATTTATAGATATGCATAACTTATTAAAGCTCTAATCTTAGTCACTAGAGCTTTAGAGTTCTTGAGCATGCGATTTTTCCAAGCATTCTCCATAGATCGTTCTCGGCGTGTCTCGCTTCTCGATCCGATTCAATTTTAAATAAATTCTTATTTTAAATATCTAGATCCCGGGCGACCATTTCAATTTCTACTAACCATAATCACTTTCACATTGTCTCGCTGATAATTTTAAATAAATTCTTATTTCACCATTTCAATTTCTACTAACCATAATCACTTACACAGTGATAACTGAGAGGTTGAAATAGAACTTAACTCAATATACAACTAAATTAATCCTTTGAACTGTCTGCATCCATAAGAACCACGACACAAGTAAGTTGTTACCGAGCAAGGCAATAATCGGATCGGTGTTCCAACGTATGAATAAGTCGAGCGAAGGACTATGCCCATGTTATTGGCTTATGAGTGGCACTCATCTTTAAGCTGTATTGTGTCTTTGTTCTTGATTATCTCTTGCTCTTCGGGTGACTTCTTGATTCACTTCTTCCTCGTTGACTACAGTGAAATGGTATCCATTCTTAACTTGTGGTGAAAGAATAACTAAGATTCTTCACTCCTAACTTTTAACTGTATTGAAGATAAAAACTGTCTACGTCCACTTCTAAGTTAATGCCACAGAAAGGAAAAGACATCTTAAAGCATTCTATGTTCTTTGAAGGAAACTTAACTCGTTCAAGGCGTATAAGCATCATAACTTAGTAAAATTTCTCGTAAACTTGAAATTTCAAAACTCTGCATACTCGAAAAAGTTCTCAACTCAACTCTTGAAAGAATCTAAACTACTAAAATATGAATTTTAGCACAATACTGAAGAAATATGCACTTGCATAATCTTTCCTGAAATATTTGGCATGTGTCAAAACTTTAACTTTTGTTACTGTAGTAACTTCATAACTGCATAACTCTTTCGAAACTTTCAAGAAAACATATACGAAATCTTAAACTGTTTTTGAAACAGATCACCTTTCTATCTCGTTGAGCATGATGAATGAGTGCTGAGCCTTGTCGACTAACTGTTAAAGAGTCTAGTGGCTCTAACTAGACTTAACTTGAAAAAAACTTTAGGCGCAGAGCAAATGAAATGCTCTGATACCATTCTGTCACGATCGGACTTTGCTAAGGATAGCTAAGCCGGGAAATCATGACCATGGATGGGGAATTAGAAGAGGGGATAGAAAGGGGTCGAACATACTTATTAAAAGCTGAATTGATAACTGTAAATAAAATATAATCAAGTATTTTGCAGCGAAAAACATAGCTGAGATACATGTATGAAGACATGTATCTCTGGGCATTCTTTAACTAAACTCGACAAAAGCTCGGCTCTGCACTTCACCATTCACATCACAGCTCAACCTGAACATTTAGAAATATATGCAGGGCTGAGTACAAAAGCACTCAGTGGTCACATTGCCGAACACATTTTCTTTATAAAAGTTATTCAACTGCCCACAATAGCACATGAGGATTTTAGTTGAAAGACTCATGCCTATCAAACATTTATCATTTTTCCAAAAGCGTTCGGCCGAACTATTTTATACATGTTGCTCCATATCTGATCATTCATTCATCATTCATTCGTTCATTCATTCGCGCACTATGGAGGTGGCCACCTACACATAGTCGTCGTGATCGGTCGAGATAGCTAACCTTAACACACAGTCACACGTGTACACAATCCGAGTTAGTCATCAACTAAGTCGATCCGATCGTTACCCTTTTTTAACGTTTGTGGACCAACTCATTACCCTTTTTTAACGTTGGTGGACCAACTCATTCTCATACCACGTTGGATATACCAACCTCACATAGAATCACAACAAAACATAAACATTTGGCGGTCAATAACAGTTCATGGAATAATATTTCATAAAGCTTTTGTAAATCATGCTTTGAGATAGATATAACATTTTTTATTTCAAGAAAGCCCACCTGCCATCACTATTGCTCACAAGTTCACTGTCATTCTGTTGTTGTCACGTCACCCCGTCGTTCGGCCTTTATTCCAAGAAAATAAATAAGAAGTCCGAAACGAATGACCATTCTTATCAAAAGAATTCCTAAATCTTATTCGATAAGATTTTATTAGAAATTTTGTGTTCTTATTGAGTTTTGCGTTAATCAATATTAATAATATTGATAATTCTAGTTCACACTTCAATGTCTAGAAATTAAAGAATGCTTCGTTCGCAAGATTGATTAAGATGGAATCGATCGCTAATTAATTATGGATATTAGACGGATCTTAATTAATCACACCATAATTAAGGCTAACTCAATAGCTTAATTTTATTAATCAATAGGATATGGAATCTAATTTAATTAATTATGACTCAACAAATTAAACCCAATATATACTCTTAATTAAAGGCCTACTTAATAACTATTTTAAGGCCAAGATCCATTAGGATTAATTAATTAGAACTTAGGTAAAATAATTTAAGCCCAATCTCACTATCAATTTCGAAATGGGTCACTAAAATAAATAATAACTTGTTTGCCCAACAAAAAGTGCTTCCTACTTCCCCCAATTCTTTTCTCGGTCCAACAGAGAAGTCCAACAATTTACTAATTAAAAATCCAACCCCTTAAACTGGCCCAACAAAATAATCCATTCCATCTCCTTTTCTCGGCCCAACAAAAAGTTAGAGGCCCAGCCCAAAATAATCAATTAACCATCCACTATTTGGCCCAACTCAAACAAACACTAAAAATAAAACCCTAACTCACACACACCTCACACACACCCCTAACTCTAATCACACACCCCTAACTCTAATCGTCCATCACACTCCCATCAAAATCGACTCTTTGGGTTCGGTTTGGTTCGAGTTGCATCGTCTCTTCTCCTTTCATCCGGCGATGTGCCCTTTTTCGGCGAATTAATTAAAATTATGAAAATCAATTTTAATTATTACGTTATTAATTATTGTTAAATACCATTTTACATTTCGCAATTATTATTTTATTTATTTTATTATTATTTTATTTAAATTTTATTATTATTTTATTTGAAAATCTCACGAAAACCGAACCGAAAACCTTCTCTTTAACTCTCAACTCGGTTTTGGTTCCACTTTTTCGAGAAATTCGGTTCGGTTAACGTCGGTTCGATTATCAAACTCACCTCGTCTAATCGCCATTCTCTCTATCACTACCATCGTTCTCTCCTTCATCCGCGATGTGCTTTTCCGCGACGAGGGTCATCGCCCCAAAATCCCCAAATCTATAATTCCTACCCTTTTCGATTTCTCTCACCTTGCCTCTCACTCTTTCTCTGGCTCGCCCAAAATCCCCAAATCTAACTCCTCCCTTTCTCGATTTCTCTCACTTTCCTCTTGGCTCTCACAACTCTCCGAGTGTGCCTCCTCGCCTCGACAGCGTCGTGGTTGCCACCGCCGCCCACCGTCGTCGTCGATGCTTGGCACCTCGTCACGCCACGCCGGCGACGTTTCTTTCCTCACGGTGTAAACACACTCGCACACGCACACTTCTCCTCATCTCTGCTCTCACCCTCTCGCCTCGTTTTTGTTTTCGGGTTTGCCACCGTCGATTGGAGTTAGCCGGAACCTTGTCGCCGCCGCCTTCTTCTTGTGCCGCTCGGTATCGTCACGGATAAGCGCCTTGATGGTCGCCTTTATAGCCATCGCGCGTTGCGAGTTCGACTAGTGACCGAGCCCTACTCCTTTATGATATTCGATCGAAAGCCCGAGCCTTAGGTGGCTCGGTTCAAACAGAGACGCGTCGCTTCGTTCAACAACTAGTATCTTTATTATTTTAGTGTTCGACAAATTGTATATGAGGTGCATACATTTTAAGCTCCAATTTACGCCTATAAGAGGTAAAATGAGTTTATATGCATGTTTATGGTTTATTTCAAGAATGATTCTAGATGATTAGCTTGCATATCATGTACTACATTCTTTACAAGTTGGTTTGAGGTGTTCATCAGATATCTAGCATCTTGCGACATTATGAGCGAAAAGAAATTAAGTAGAACTTGTTGTGCAGTTGTTTAATACCTTGAGTGGTTGTTATGCTTGGAATTCTTGTTTCCTTGGTGGTTTAAAAGCTTGGCTGCTGGGAGAAGCTCACATGCTTACATTGTTTTCTTCTTTTTTTTTTTTTTTGTTTTGATTGTGACTACCGAATGGCACTGTGTTGTTTTATGTAAAAGTTGTATGTAGCTCTTAAGGTACAAGCTAGTAGTTAGCTAATAGGGTAGGATGTGAGGTTGATGGTAAGGGTTGTACAAAGTTGCTGAAAAGTTAAAAAGGTTGATGTAAATTCTGGAAAGGTGCGATGCGACATATACTGCGATATAATTTTTTGGCTCGACACGCTTCTGTATTAATTCTCTACTTTGGTTAATATTTATAATTCGATATCGATTCTCGTTCGTTGAGTACGCGGTAAATCAATTATTCGATATACTAAAACGCGATTTCAATGAAGTCGTTAAACGTTAATAATTTGATATAATATATTTATCGATACGGGGTATTACATTCTAACCTCTTAACTGGAGTCGATTTCCTAAAATTTTGATAAAATGTTGAAGAACACTTCCTCCTCTCTCTTTTTTTCGACAGTGAGAGAGAGATGAGTGAATGTGAGTTGTGTTTTTGGGTGATCTTTCTAGTTTAATAGTTAAGTAAAAGTATAATACCTATCATGTGGTAAAAAGTAAATAAAAATAAAAATCTACACCTATTTCCTCACATTTTCGATCACAACAAAGATAGGGAGAAAATCCTTTTGTTCTCTTTGATGTTGTAACAATAGTATCATTGTCCCAAAATAAAATATATAACTTGTGGTAGAAATAAAATGAAGTAAAAATCCCTTGAGTCCCATCCTTTATTTTCGGTCCTAGCATAGATAGGATGGATGACTTTTTGATCATTTTCAATACTTCAATATTATATAGGTGACAATCAAAATAACTGGGACTCGTAATTTTAATTAAGTCAAAATATTCTCCTCATTAATCCCTCTATTCTTTTGACCGACACAAGAGGTAAGAGAGATATTTCATTTTCTTTTATAATATTTATAAAAGTGTGAATCCCAAAACAATTATATGGTGAAAATCTAGATTAAAAGTCATCCCTTATGCTTTTAAAACATTAATATAACTTTAAAAAGTGAAAAACTTTAAATAAATGAATAAATACTTTAAAAGTCAAGTTTTGTAATAAATTCATCTGGAAGTCATACGCATTTTATTTTATATTTCTCTAAGTTGAAATTAAATTGCAAACCTCGTCACATAAAAGTCGGCTTAGGATTAATTATAAAAAATTATTCATTGTTAGAAAATCACACTCTAAAAAGGAATAAAATATTCCTTGGTTTACTATTCACCAAACGTCGTAAAATAGAACTTCTTGTATTGTGTTTGTCTTGTAAGAAAAATCCAAAAATGTGATTAGTTTTTTTACATACATCGAGATATTATTTACTGAAAAAAATTCGAGTGCTATTTTCTCTTACTCAATTTCGAGTCGTGGTTTACACCGTGTCATTTGTTAATTGAAATTGAATTTTGATTTCTTATTCTTTTAATTATTGAAGCAAAAAACCCTAATTAACAACTAAACTAATCTTAAACTGGTATTATATTGTCGGAATATTGCACAATAATATGATAGAATGTGGATAGAGATCAAAGGCAGATTGTGTATATATTAAGTACTGCCTATTGTAATTGTAATTAAATGGCAATAGTCCCACCTTTGTCGCCAGCCCTACTCTGTCCTCTCTTTCTCTCGGCTGAACGCCAGCCGTCGCCCGATTTCCATTGTTTCTCTACACAGTCACTGTCGTCGTCAGTCCTCCCGACGTCCTCTCTGTTCCAACAATAATCCAACAAAATACTTTTGATAAGAATATTTTTGGAATTTTGATTTTGAATTATAGAATGATTAAATAATTCATCCAAGTTTTGGTTATTAGTTATCATCCAATTGAATGACAAGAATGCAGGTTAAATGACTATTATGGGTTCGATCTTGTAAATCAAACATGTGATTAACCTTAATTATTTTATCAATTCTACCCAATCACTCAAATCAAACACCCCCTAGCTTATAGATCTCTCAAATTTTCTACACAATGTCACAACTGTCTCTCTATATCAAGTCAATTTTTCATTCACACAAAAAAAATCTTAAAAAATATCGGATCCCATAAATGAATATCAAATAGAAGAAATGTGGAAGATTTTCATACGAGAATCGGCACAAGATATCAACCTAGAGATGATTGCTATGGTCAATCAAGAAGAGGCAGAAGAAGGTCAAAGGTCTTCAAGAAGTGCAAAGTTCGTTGGAAAGAAGACAAAAAATCTGTCCTAAGATAAATATCTTGTGTTATGTTTCACGCCAATCCATCACAACTATTTTGCTAGTGTCGGATTAGGAATCCCCATGCAAAAAGTTAAAAATCATGCATCATATCTATATATATATGTGTGTGACTTTTCAAACCATATGACTCGACCAACAATAAATAGGAATGAACATATTTCTAATTACAATAATATCTGTTAGAATATATTATTTGACAATTATAACGGTATTTGGAAAATATCACATGGGAAAGTATAAAAAATATGTTCTTCTGATAAATTTAGAATATGTGAAATATAAATATTTTAAATTATAACATATACAAATAATTAAATAGTGTACAAATATAGGATAGATTTGATGGCTGCATACATCATCTTTCAGAATGAAAATATACTCCATTCATTGAAATCAATTTAATTAAAACCTCAATCAATTAAGATATTCTCATCCTGAACAGGATGCCTTTTCAATTGCAGTTAGGGATGACAGTGGATCTCGGATTCGATCCAAATCCATAGATTTAGATCAATTTTTAGGATCTGAATCTTTAAAAATTAGGATTCGACGGATCTGGATCGGATTAGGACTATTCTTTAGAAATCCAGATCTGGTCGAGATTCAGATCCGATACAGATCCGATCCATAGATCAATATAATATATATGTATATATTATTTTTATTTAAATTTATAAGTGTATTATATTATTTTTCTTTCTAATCGAAGTTGGATTAACTAGGTTATGGAATTAGATAGTATGTCAATAATATTTGAAACTTGTATATTGTATTTGAGAAAATTTTGTATACGAGTGGTCTATTTGTTAAGATATATATGTTACTTCTTCTATTACTATTACAATATTATTTGCTGTCATGAAAGCAAAAATAGATTTATAACTAATATATTCTTGTGTAGTGATGATTGCAGAATTTCTAAATAATTATTTTAGTGTTATATGTATTTAGATTACTGTTATTATGGTATTATTATGAATTAATTTTTATTTTAGAAGAGAAAACATGTGGATTTTGATCTAGATCCTAGACCCTATGGATCTTATGGATCTGAGTCTGGATCTAAATTTTTTGGATCCAATGAATCTAGATCGGATCCGATCCAAATAAAAATTTTAAATCTGAATCATAACCTAACAAGATCCGGCCCAGATTCGCTCCATTATCGTCCCTGACTGCAGCCATGCAACAAAATAATAGATAATGCTCACGTGTTTCAGCTCTCTATTGGTCCAAAGACTGCTGCTTGTTTTTTTCTAACAAGAATCTTTGATCTGTCAAAAGCTTGATATTTTATTCTCTCCCAATTCAAAACGCTAAAATTAGCTCCCGTAAGAAATTCAATCCAGAAAAAACGTAGAAAAAGAAAGAAGAACTCGGAGGATTCTTTCATGGCTGATTCCAAATCGTACCCTTCATCAAACTCTCCATCAGGTACTACTTCTTAATTCCTTTTTCTTGGACATTCAATTTCAAAAATTAGGGAACGATGGCAATATCATTTCATGGGTTTTTGGGAGAAATTGAGTTCAACAGAACCAAGCCCTTTTGCATGTATTGTTTTCAATCAAATGGGATTTGCAATTTATTGTTTGAATGGTATGAAAGTTGCGGTTTTGAGATTGTACGGATGTTTGGGCAGGGAAAAATGTCAAGGCGCCGAATGTGTTTGAGAGGGCAAAGGAAGAGTTTGAGGCAGTTTTGCACAATGGGAAACACAGGCATGAGCATCACAAGGAGACTCATGGATTGCGAGATGATATCGATTCCCACACTGCAATCAGTGATGTAAAGGCTCCCAATGTGTTCGAGAGAGCCAAGGAGGAGATTGAGGCCATTGTGGAGGCTATTCATCCCAAGAAGGAATCGAAGAGTCATGATTCGCACGTGTATGGAGAGATGAGGTTGGGGAAATGTGCGGTTTTGATTTAGATGATTTGGTTAATGAGAGTTGTGTGAATGTTATGTGTGTTAACTGAAAATTGGTTTGTGCAGGAGTCCTGCAGCAAAGAATGGTGTGAAATCGGAGAAGTCAGAGTTTCATTCAGGTGTGGATTCTTAAGTGGTTGTGTTTGCAAAAAAAAAAAAAAAGTGAGACGTGCTAATTTTGATGTCTTTAGGTGCTGATGTGATTGTTTACATTTTGTATGGTTGTGTTGGCATGCTCGTTTTGTATGCGGTTGGTTCTGTTTGTTTGATCTTGAGAAACTCCTGTTTTCAAATTCATTTTCATGCTCGGTGTGATAATCACATCTTTAATGCCAAAATCATCTTAAAATATACTGATATGAAGCAGCAAATCAAGCTGAGGTTAGTAGTTTCCCTAGTAGCATTGGTCTGGTCAGAACCACAAAATACGTTCAACTCAAACTCATGGAAAAATAGTCTTCTTCGTCTATGGCTTGATGCATATGCCACATGGCCCACATCATGGATCCAGCATAACCCTTTAGCTATATTAATAGAGTTCTCCAAAATATAGTTTAGAAAACTTGGTGCCATGCAAAATTCAAATTCCCTTAGTCCCTTACTCTCACCTCTGTAGCATTCTAAGAATCTCAATTAGGACTTCATATGAGTTGGTGTATTTGAATAGCTCATGGTTTCTGGTTCTGTTGCTAAGTTGTTTTGAATATGGAACCAGAACTAGGTATTAGGGCTACTTTAAAAGAAAATCTTCCGAGTTTTTGGCCGTTATCATGATTCCTTAATCAGCCTATGATGGCAAGTATAATTCAAGCTATTCCCCAAGAGAGGGAACCAAATCTCAAAGATCAAAGCATAACTCTTTTGCTTACTTACTTCATTCACTGCTCATGGCATATTTACATAGATTTACAAGGAATCAGAAGTAGGAAACCAAAATTAGGACAGTTACGACTGAATGCTGTAGCTCTAAATTATTGCCTATAAGGTTGGCAGAAATCTGTTAGAGATGAGTTTGTGAGATGAGGATTTACCGTCTCAGAGGAAGAGCAGCATGAAGAGCTTTTACTTTTAGGTTTATTTATGGTATTTTTCTAGCACCATCCATTTGATTATTGTTGGTTGGCCCAGTCAGAAGTGTTTGTTTGGTTAGCCTAGTACTTATTGAATAAGTAGGTAGGCTTTTGATTATGAAGTATTGCGCTAAGTTGTTGGGCATGATCTTGTTCCTGTGTGCTTTAATTCCAATTTTTTGTCGGGATACCCTTGACGCTTCAGAATCACATCTTTAATGCCAAAAATCATCGCTAAATAAAAATTTAAATCAAGTTTCAATTACGCTAAACTCAACAAGATGGTGGCTAGGATGTCAATGGGTGAGTTTTACCCGGACAGGCCGGAACCGCTCATAGCCCATTAAATTTTAAAGCAGCAGTTCCGGTTCCAGATCCGTTTTAGACCCAAACCGTTTAGGTCCGATTTGATCCTGTTCTAGTCCAAAATAAGAATCGATATTTATTTATTGATTCTGATCCGAGTAATACCCGTCTATTAACAAGCCTAAACTTAAGTAGGCTTGTCAATGAGTCGGTTTTATTTATACCAATCCAGATCACTCATAGCTCGTTAAATTCTAAAGTAACGGTTTTGGTTCTAGTTTTGGTTATGATCTGATTCTGGTTCCAGACCCGCTTAGATCCGGACCGTTTCAGACTCATAGTTGATGGTCCGGATCCGATATTTAATGGGTCGGTTCCATAACCAGAACAACGATATTTATTTATTGTTTCTGGTCCGAGTAAAACTCACCTATTGACATCCCTAATGATGGCAATGTGTTTGGTGTAACGCACATGCAACATCTTCGACCAAGATTATCAACAACCTGCTTTGACCGGTCGTGACTGCACAACAAGGAAATAAAAAAGAAAATTTGTCATTCATGATCGAGTTTGGTCCGCCACCGAGCCCAACTCTCTCAAAATCCGTTTGCTTTTGACACACAGCAAATTGTTATTGGGATTTTTTTAGATAGAATTCAATTAGATAATACTATAGATAATTATCCAAAATAAAACAATTATATCAAAATTTGTATTTTTCAATTCTCTGTAAATAGAGCTCAATATTTAATATAGTTTGAAGCACAATTTAAAATTCTCTCTTTTTCTATTTCATATTTAAAGCACAATCTAAAATTCTCAATCTTCTATCATTTAAAATTATCGGTCAAAATAATTCAAATTGTTTTTCAAACTCCCAAGGTAATCCTGATTCTCAAATTTATCCAAACTTTCAATTTTATCCTTAACTCTCAATATTTTGCCCCCTCTGCATATCATAAAGAATCACAATATTAAAAAACTCTCAATTTTCTCCAGATCTCAACCAAATTCCTATCTCCAAACAAGTCCAACCATCACAAAATATGTTCTACAATTGGTTTTGCGATATTCAACACACAAATCTAAAGGGGGCAAAATGGTGTGCGAAAGAAGATACAACCCTAATGTCTTCTTGGTGTTACATTAGTGAAGATATGGTACATGGAAGAAATCAAAATGGTGCCTTTCTATGGAAACGAGTGCTTAATCTGTATCAAGAAGCTCGAGCAAGTAACCCGGAAGAGCTCAGGGAAAGAAAAGTCGATATGATAAAAGGTCTTTGGGAACGACTTAATGAAAATGGAAATAAGTGGGTTGTTTCTTACAAGGAAAACATCCCAAGTGGGACTTAACATTAGAGGATTCAACATGACTACATCCTGAGAATCAAGAGGCTAATGAAAAAAGTGGCAGCAGCTCCAAAAGATCAAGAACTTCTGGAGATGGGCATTATTATGCGCCTTCCAACTCAGAAACTCCAAGTACTAATTGTTCAACTATTCCCTGTCCCACAAGTAGACATAAAGCAAAAAAGAAAGGAAAATGAAGGGCATCAGAATCTTTATCTACTAATGAAGTAGTTGCAGAAATTTGAGCGTTGAGACTCACTAGAGATAGTGAAGATGAAGTAATGAGGAAATTGAATAGTGCTAGAATCAACTTGGAGCTCAAAAAAGAACAACGAAAGGCATGAAGATGAATCAAGTTTTGTTTAACACATTGTTGGTGAAAGATCACCTATCCCCAGAAGACAAAGAGTTGAAACATCGTCTAGTGGAAATTGCGTTTAGACAGTGAACGTAGTTTATCTTCATGTAATTTTAGTTTATGTCATTTTAGTTATCTAATTATATAATTGAGTTCATGTCATTTATGTGGAAGACAGAGAAATGAATTCCTTGGAGTGAATTAATGGGCTACGTAAGTACCCGAAGTAAAATAAGACATTAAGAAAGGATGAGACCTTTTGCCATCAAATGTGATAGTAGAACAGCAAATAAACATATGGCAAAATGTTGCTGGAAAATTTAGACCAGGATATTGAAGTGGTAGATGGGTATTAGACAAAAATATTCTAGGTTAGAGATTTGATTTGATCAGAACTGTTTATTTGCCAAAATGAAATGCTTTAGGGTCGATATGTATTCTCTTCCTGTTGAAGAAGCTACAATGATTGTTCATAGTTGTTAAAAGAAATCTAGACTTATCTGCATCTTTGCTCATATGAATTTGATGAAATCATTCTGGATAAGAGACCTTTAACGTCCAATCATGAGAACTCATGCTTTGTTGTCCAGAGCATTTTCAGATTGATTTTGTTATTTTATATTTGGCTATTGTGATGCCTTTTCTTTTATTAATATCGTCACATTTTGAAAAGTGATTAGGTATCTCTGCGAGTATCAATATATCATGTGATTAGAGCATAAAGAATGCATTGGATAAGTACTCTGATTGTGGAAAGAATGTGCTTTCATGTTTAGCAAGATAAATATTTGTCGTTTCCTTTCTCAAATCCCATATTTAAGTAAACAGGAAAAAAGAGCTTTTAGTTACCTACTATTTGATCTCTATATGCACTTGCTTTCCTTGAATTATTTCACAAACTTCCATTGTTTGTTCACGAATTATTTTCACACTGCAAGTGTATGGGTGCAATTATGTACAGTAGCAAACATGGTCGCTTTCCACATAGACTATAACACTATGACTAACTATCCTTTATCTAGACATAAGAATTCAGAGTTGTGATTAAACACCAAAAATATGCAATTTAAATAAAATAACAAAGAGGAGAAAATTAGAGATTAAAACAGATAAAAGAATATCCTAGAGCTTCGGTTTCAATAGATTCCGACAATCAAACTAGTCCAGATCAATTAATCAATTACAGATTCAATTCTTTCTAAGACAATCACAAAAATGGTTTAAATCTACTCTCGTAACGAATAAACCGTAGATTGCATGCAAGACTATTGTGATCAGATTGTTACTTAAACATGTAACTCTCAACATAACGATAAGATTATAAGTCCTCGTACAGATCTCAAGATCTCTCGGCTAATATTGAAAAGCATTTTTATGTTCCCAATCATATAGTATTAGTTATCGTCTCTCGATATCAAACCAACGCAATAAATCATGAAAAATTGGTGATCAAACAATTAAGCAAACAATAAATCCAATAACATAAAAATGAAGAAAAGAATTAGATTAAATTAATCCAAATTGTAACCAATAATCATATCTGTTTACTTCCTAACCTTACGATAATAAAAAACTAGTCAGACATAATAAGAGAAGCTAGCAAACTAAAATCAAAATAAATAAAAATCATCAAACAAAACCATAGATAAATCTCCAAATCTCGTTATCTTCAAGTTTTGATATTCTTATCTCCAATCAGTCTCAAGGAACTCCGAGTAAATAAGGCTCTCAAATCTCTAAGTAAAAGTGCCAAAAAGTCATTTCGTAAAGCTTTTTTGGGGTATTTATATCTCTGGCAGTTAAAAATAACACTGGATCTCCTCATTGGAAACAAATCTAAAATCTCGTTATTCTCACACAACCATAGGCGAGGAGCCATGCGGCTTGCTCAAGAACGCGCAACAAACGGCGCCACACAAGTCAGGGCACGTGGTCGCATGCTTGTGACTGTGCAACACTCGGCATTGCAGCCCATGACTGTGCCCCCTTTTGTCTCATCGCTACACACCCGCGGTCATGGCACGTGATCGCATGCCCATGAATATGTGGTCCTATTCTCGCGTCCACATGCGCAGCCATGGCATGCGGTCGAGCGGCCATGTCCGCACTGTGAAAAACGTTCGAAGCTTACGCCTCGAGCCTCGCCTCCCTCGCCTGGAGGCGAGGTGCTGTAAAAAAGTATCAAGGCTTTAGCCTTTTCCGTAGTCCGTGAGGCTTGAGCCTCAGAGGGCCGAGGCGTATGCCCTCAGTGCTAAGTGCCTCGAGGCTCCTCGAGGCTTAAGCCTTGCAAGTTTCGGTCTTTTTTACAAAATTTCAAGTGTTTTAGGCTAATTTTTAGGACCCAAATAAAATTAAATAAAAATTCCATATTTGTTAAGTCTAAAATTTAAAGCCCTATACCAATTAAACATTCAACCCTAACAATAATTATATTTAAAAGAGAAAACAGAGAATCCTGCAGCGGCTTCTCAAAAAACAGAAAACGTTATCTCTTCTCTCATCTCGTCAGACTCCTATTCGCACTACAATCAAGATTGGAAGATGAGGACGTTGATGAGAATGACTTTATTGCTTGAATAGTTGAATTTTCTATGATTTGATGTTTATGAACATTTTATTCCTTTAGCTTGATATTCTTAATATTTATAAATTATTAATTTGATGTTTGGCTTGCTATTTAATGTTTTTTATGAATCTTTTTTTAGTCTAAGGCTTACGCCTCGGACCGCCTCGAGGCTTACTCCTCATCTCCCCAAGACAAAACGCCTCATTTACGTCTTAAAGTTTTTACAACATTGCATGTCTGTTCATGTTTGGGGTTCGCATGATGAACTCTTTTCGGCCCGTTCTTCTTCGTCCGATGTCTGATTCTCGATCCATTTGCACTGGCAGACTCACAACGAGATATACTTCTTTAACGTCAATCCCAATTCCACTAGATTAAGTCCAAAAAATATGTAATAGATTTTAAATGATTCATGAGTGATATATTTCACATACTCATTTAAAATTACATCAAATAAATGCAACAACGACATATTTCTCCATAGAATAGCATAATATAATGCTCGAGAAAAGGGAAAAATATGTGTTTGTCAACAGTGTTAGTGTCTTTTCCTTCTCAATCATCTTTATACCAATAATTGCTTCAGGAGTGATGGCATTTTTGCATTTGAAGTAATCTTGATCCAATTTGTTCATTAGTATTGACAAAAACAGAATTGCTAAAAAATTTTACTCGCGGCTTTGTGACTGAAACTTGAGCGTTAGTTGTCGTAAATAAACATTTTGTTAATGTCAAATGAATCTCAGATTGTAAATCTGCTCATTCTTTTACATATCAAAGCTGATTCAGCAGATTGTATAATGACTGTTTTTGTTGACAATGTATGTTGGGCAGAAACGAAGGGGAAGGCGCCACCGAACCTTATTGAAAAGGCCAAGGAAGGTATGGAGTCACTGAAACACAGAGCACGTCACCATAAAGAGACTCATGGGAGGAGTGACGATATTGATGCGAGGACACCCATCAGTGAAGTTAAAGCTCCGAACGTGTTTGAGAGAGCAAAGGAAGAGATCGAAGCTCTTATTGAGACGATCAATCCCAAGAAGGACTCGGGCGGAGCAGGTCGTCCCAAGTAAGCTTCCGTGAAAAACAGTGAAGCGCTTGAAACTCTTTTCTTTGAATATTTTTGCTCACAAGTTGAGAAACCACAATGTGCAACGCTCAATACTTTTGAAAAAGTTTTGGTGTTATTTTCTAATATTTTTAACGAAGGTGTAAAATCTTTTTCTTTTTTTTTGTGTCACGGTGGATTCGAATCCGAGACATTTGGCCTCGAGCATTAATAGCTATCTTTTAATGAAGGTGTAATTCTTGTGTGAATAATAACTGCCTCTTGTAATGGCTAGTTCATCGATGTTTGTTGCTACTAGGGTTGTCTTTAGTTCGCTATACGAGGTGAATTTATGGGCATGCACAAGATATCCCAAAACTAAGATACTGAATATAAAAGATTCAAACTTTTGAAGAATTAGGTCGCTCGATGTGGCTCAGTTATGACTACAACTAGGGATGTCGGCGGGGCGAAACTTTCTGGGGTAACAAATAAATTAGTATTGGTTACGGTTGCAAACCCACCCGATAAACACGGATCCGGGGCCGGATCCGGACCATCAATTATGGTTCAAATCGGGTATACCCATTCTTGGCTGATTCTGCGTTGGGCCTCAAGTGCATTCAATGTTGAAACAGCTCCTTCTACTTCATTCAATCCAACTGCCCAAAGAGAGTGGTCCACCGCCACCTCCTTAAAGTAAAAATAAATTGAAAAATGCAATCAGCTTCATTCAATCCAACTGCCCATGGGTTGCTGCCCCAATCTTTGCAAATAATCAATCATTTTGTGAAAATTATTATTAGATTTTATGATATATCTTTTATATTTAAATCTTTTAAATGTTATATTTAAAATAATTATCAAAATTTTATTTTTCATTCTAAAAAATAGACACAAATATTGTCATATTATACACACAATGCAATTATCTCACTTTCTCTACATATAACTTTACCTCTCACTTCCAGTTGTTGTAATTTATATTCTTGGTATGTCATTTTGTATTTTCTACATTTTGTTATAATTTAATTTATTTCTATTACAAATAATATTATGGTTGGAATGGTTATTGATAAATCATCATAATATATATTTATGATGATTTCCATTTATTAATGATATTTCCATTACGTTCGACTTGATATATCTAAAATTAAAGATAGCGAGTTGGAATGGTCTACTATATATATATTATGGTTGGAATGGTCTACTATATATATATATAGACTTATAGTATTGTATAATATATTCTATTTATTAATGATATTTCCATTACGTTCGACTTGATATATCTAAAATTAAAGATGGTCTACTATATATATATATATAGACTTATAGTATTGTATAATATATTCTATTTATTAATGATATTTCCATTACGTTCGACTTGATATATCTAAAATTAAAGATAGCGAGGTTGGATTATGTGCAATTGAAGATCTGTAGCATTTATAGAAGTAGGAGTTTGTATGCAATTATCACATTCAATAAATTTTATTATATATATATATATATATTATTTATATCAATGTAAAAGAACTTATAGAAAAAAGGAAAGAACAAAGTAGAAAATAAAAAGAAAAGAAAATAAAGAGACAAAGTAGAAATATAAGAGAAAAGAAAAAAAATGGCACAAAGTAGAGAATAAAGAAAAGGAAATTAAAAAAATAAAAAAATAAAAAAAATTGACCGGTCGGACCGAACCGGACAAAATGGGCGAGTCTCAATCGTCCGGGTCCAGCAGTTCTAGAACGAGCAGGAACAAAACCGTTCTTTAAAATTTAATGGGTTTTGAGCAGTTCCGGATCGGTCCGAAAGAAAAGACACCGCCGTTGACATCCCTAACTACAACTAGTGGCAGATCCATGAGGAGCTAGGGTATGATAAAGATCCAAAATCTTTTTTTAGTATATCATTGATTCATTGAAAATTTTGAGCCATGCCTGAAATTGGAATAATAGCCCCTCAAAAAAACATATTTGTATCTGCCGGTGACTATAATACTTTTAGGGGACGTTTTTTTTTATGATAAGATAGATTGATAAAATATAAAATTGAGTATTTAAATGATTAGAGATTGTCAAATAAGTTCAAAATTGATCAATCCATCAAAGTAAACAGTAATTATCTTTGATTATTTTTGTCTATTAGTTCTATCATGAAAATTAAACACTCCTTTAATTGATGATCATGCCATAATCTTTACTTTGAACAACACTTTTAGTTGATCATTCCATAATCTTTACTTTGAAGGGTAATCATGTCATAATCAAACTTACATTGAAAATGAAATGTTACCACGAGTCAATAGTTGCAACTTTTGTGAACAACTCAAAATCACTATCATAAATGGCGCATTTACTTTGAAACGATAGCAGCGTGGCTGTAGGCTAGACGCAGATGCCCACGGATTTCTCAACCACTTTGTTAAATTGGAGGCAGCTCTATGTTGCATCATATCATATTTTAATGAGGTGGTATCATATAATTCGTCCGTATATGCGGACTTTGATATTTTTCTTCAGTGTAAATGATATTTTTTCCAATATAAATGATACTTTATAATTTATAGTGTAAAAAATAAATGATATTTTTTTAATATAAATGATACTTTTCTTAACAATATATGATAATTTTGTCCATCCGCACCGTGCGGACGGATGTACGGGAGTTTTTGTGTATTTTAATTCGGTGATTTATAACTTCTTCTATAGCATCTTGAATTCATTTTCTTAAAATAAGAAAAAAAAATGCCATTCTTGTGACATAAGATTTGTCTTCGTTTTAAATTAATATTCTTAAAATAAGAAGAAATTTAATTTTTGTGACATAAGATTTGTCTTCGTTCTAAATTAATAGACTTACAATAAATAAGATCCAAGCATTCAAGTTAGAATAAATTTTACACATATTGCCCCAATGTTTTTTTTTTTTTTTTGATATCATGGGAACCGCAATGCTTCCTTGGGTGCGCGTTAAATAACCCCACGCGTTCGCATGCGATAGCGCAAAATCACACGGACGGTATTGCCCAATATTTACGCTAAGGGCAAGTGAATAAGGCTAGCCAAATTCGCCTAAACACTATTCACTTGCCCCAAATCCAAACTGAGGGCGAGTCATTTGTTTCTTATTTAAAATTATAATTCAATAAGATTCTATTATGTAACTAAATAAAATTAGTTATTTCCATGGTTGTTTAAGGTAACCTAATTAAATATTTATATAGTTTTGGTTTTTCTCTTGAGTTGTATGATATTATTAATTGGACTTCTATGTCTATTAAACTTTATGAGAATTATCTATGAAATTTAATTTATTTCATAACTATGCTTAGTGATATTCAACATTACAAAATAAATTATACAATATTTCTGGATATTCTTTTTTATGTAACATTTGTTGCAAACTGTTGTGTTCGAATAGTCAGATTTTCAAGCTCTAAGGAGGATATGTTTGATGGTGCAGTTCTTAGCTAATCAATCGATTGATAACCCGACAATTTACCGCATATATCATCATCATGTAGAAAAATACATTGCCATATTATCATAAAAACGCATTGCAAGAGTTGCAGCATCAAATCTACCTACAAATGAGTCATGGACGGATTTAAGTGAGGCTTGCACCAGGCTCTAGCCTAATGCAAGCCTCACACTTTTTTCTCATACTTATGTATTATTATTAGTCGAATTCAAAATTAACCCAGTCTAAAAAAATTTAAAAAATTAAAATAAAATTACTATATGTTGAATTGTTTTCTTTCAATGTGACCTTAGATCCTATAATTTATTTGAAATCATGTAATAGTAATGTTATTTGCAAAGTTATGAAGAAATTATATCAAAAGATTTCACTGATCAAGATATTATTTTATTAAAATAATTGAGACATTATAAACATGATGTGATAATGATACAAGCGTTTTTATGTTTCTAGACTTGTTGAATTGAATCAACTACTTATTAATAGTGAAAAATCAAATGTCTACGTTGTGTTAAATAGACTAATTAATTCAATTAATTTTGTCATAGCTTGTTTCTACTACTTCAACTGAACAAATAATGAAACATGTGAAGACGATACTTCGTAATAAGATAGATAATGATTTATTTGAAAATTCGCTAATACTTTATATAGAAAAGATTTTGTTAACGATATAGATATATAGTCAGTTATTAATGAATTTTAAATCTTACAGAACACAACTTATAGAAACATTTAAATATTTTAGTATTTATAAAATTTAATACGCTAAAATGTTTATTTTTTGGTTCGTGCCATTATCAAATTTTGGAAAGAAGTGTTGTATTTTATATAACGCTGTGTGAGAGAGAGACTACAAGACTCAAACGTCATCTGTGACCAAAGCCAACAAGAAGCAAGCAAAATTGCTGCTACTAATATAATAACACTAACACAAGCATTTCAGATACTTCCCCAACTACTTCACATTCACATGAACATGAAAGTAATACCTATGATACTAGAAGAACAAAGTCATAAGCAATCTACTATGTTCGTCTACCAAAGGGCACATTTACAGCAAACCAGAAATCCCCAAATGGGATTGGGATGAAGATGAAGATGAAGTTGAGCTAAGAAGAATGATGATAACCTCAAGTTGGTAAAGAAAGAAAGAGATGATACACAAACAACTGCAAGTCCAAATTAGTGAATTCATCATCTATCCTACTTGAATCCTCGTATCAGTTGGACCACCATCTCCGATTCTCATCCTCCTCCAGAACTAAGCAATCGATGCCAGGCACCCCACCAGCTCCACAAGGCCCCTCATCTGCGTCCCACATTCCGAAACAGTATCATATTCCTCCGTTTCATCCTCATAGATCATGTCATCCTCCAACAGTTTCTCCCACAGAACAAAATCATCGTGGCTGTGAGCAGTCTCGGAGGAGCTCGGGCTGCCCGTGCCCGACTCATCGCAACACAACAGTGTCTCAATATCCGCTTGGATCCCCTTATCATCAGTAATCACCTTCCCCGTCTCATCAATATCAACATCGACGGCTCTCATAGCAGCCATTAACGCATCGCCTTCAACATCAGGAGCTGTGAGCCTCCTCTTTTTCAAGATTTCTCCACTGCTAGGCCCCCTTATCTTTTTCATCTTCTCTGTGACTCGCTGGAGAAGCTGAGGATTCTTCATGAACTTGATCAGGAACAGGGCCATTTGCTTTTGCTTCGTTTCAGTCATATGAAGGCGCTTTTCGACAGCTGCAAGATAGATCTGTGTCATCTCCTGCTGCTGCCTTAGCTTCAGCACCTCCGTTTGCAACGTGTTTTGGTTATTTTTCAAATTCTCGAGCTCTGCTGCATCTCCCCCGTGCTTAGCTGAATCCCATGATTGTTTCTGACTTATTTGGAAGCTTTGCTTTCGCCTCGTGATGTGCTTAAGCAGATGCTTCTTCCCCTGCATGAACCCTTCGTTCGCGAATTCCCATCTATCTGAATCAATCTTCCTAAACCTCTTCGATAATCACATGGCAGTGCAATTAATGTAAGATACATGAATGAATAACTAAGCCATAATAATATCATCTTAATAAAAGCAAGACATAATATACAGAGCAGGAAACATTGATTAAAGAAAATTAATCAAATCAGTTCCCAACTTTCTATGTCCAACAAATAACCTAATGTAGCTAAAATCTTCCTGATTTAGAGAAACTTGTTTTCCCATCCCAAAACCAGCCAAAATTATACGATCACTACTAAAATCCCATTTATCTCCTGCGACAATTCCAAGAAACTTAGAGAAAGAGAAAACAATATAGAAAAGCTAAAGAACAGTAATTATTTCCCGAATAAACTCAGATAAGAAAAACATGAGTTCAATCAAAGAAACAACAAAAACCCCTCAACACAAAACAACAAACACAACATAAATTGCCACATTTTCCCAACACAGAATTCCCAAACCCTCAAGCAAAAAAAACATTAGAACTACTGATCAATGATTAGGCATAAAGAATCGATGCTCACATAGGTATTAAGCTGGCGAATAAAGCTGGAGAAATTGCTGTGCTTGAAGTGTCTAGGCAGCAAATCAGTGGAAAATCTGTGAGGATCCCAAACTACGAAACTATTCTTTGCAGAACTCCACGAAATTATGGAATCTGTTTCGGAATCATCCACCATCTCAAATGTTTTCCTCAAAAACGGCGGCGGCCCATTCTCATTCAACCCTTCAAGAGGCTTCGGCAACCGCTCCTCCTCCGCCATCGCACCGCCGCCAAGACTCTCACTTTCTTCACGAGATACGAGCGGCTCCTCCTTGACAGACATCAAAACCTCATATTTCTTGATGCTCTGCATAATCTCCTCGGTGCTGGGCGTTTTTAGCTCGTTTGTCGCCATTTGAAGCGCCAATTACGAGTGGGTTGTGTGTGTGTGTGTGTGTGAGCTGAAAGTGGGAGTAGCACGACGACTTTATGAGGGGAAAGGGGAGGTTCCGTGGAGAAAGGGGACTTGTTTGGGGAGGAAGCAACGGTGGTTTGTGAGTACACATTTGTACGTGAAGTGGCAATAGGTACAGGTGGAGACAGAATGGGATGAGAGAGAAAGCGGTGCTTATTGTATATTTAACCAAGTGTTGTTGTTATCTTTATATAAATGGAATATGATTTTACTTTCCCAAATCTGGAAATCTTTAAGAAATGTCTCCGAATTATGATTATGAATAGGGCTGAATTATGACTATGATTAGGGCTCAACCGATGACCGATCGAAATTTTTTAAATCGAAATCGAACTGAATGTATTTTTTGAATCGAATCGAACAGATTTATAATTTCAGATCGACCAAAAATAGGATCGAAAAACCGATCGAAACATATATTATATATATTTTTCTAAATAAACATATTTTATCCTAATCTTTAATTAAGATATTAATTAAATATTATATAAAATATATAAATATATAAAAATAATAATTTCGGTGACCGAACCTAAAATGTAAAACCGAGAATGGAACCAAAAATCAATTTTAATTAAAATTTTGAACCGAACAAAAAATCGACTTTTCTAAAAATTGAACCGAACCCACCGAATATTATCGGTTCGATTGATTTTTTCGATTCGATTCGGTTGATATACACTCCTAACAATGACAATGACTATGAGTGAGTTCAAAAAAGACCACAAATCTCTTCGAGTTCAAAGTAAAAATCCAAATTTTGAAAGAGAGAAAATCCAATTCGAACCGAATATCCGAAAATTCTAATTTTTTTTAAAAAAATCCAAACCAAACCGAAAAATTCCAAAATTATGAAAAACCAAAAGTCTGAAACCAATTTTTGTTAATTCTTATATATATTTATATTAAATTTATAAATATTTAAATAAAAATTATTTTTATATATAAATTATATATAATTAGGATTTTTGATTTTCGGATTTAAAAATTCAATCAGATTTGATACGAAAATCCGAAATTTAAAAAAATTCAATCCGATCTGATCCGAAAAATCGAATAGAATTTTAAATTTCGATTTGATTCGGATCGAATATTCGATTTTCGGATTTTTTGCTCACCCCTAATTCAAACCTTCAAAAATCGTAATAGAAACGCAAAAATTCCATATAAATAACATGAGAATTTAAGACATGAAGATATAATTTTCCAATAAAATACCAATAGTATTTTTTTTCCTCTCTCTCCAATATATGGTTTTATATAAGTGTCATTTATATGACTATTGAACTTGATGTATTTTTATGTCCCTTTTACCTATAAATAAAAACGATTACCAACGGCATTAGTTGAGCTCTTAGCTTAATCACTAAAACGAGATTCCGTTTCCAACTCAAGAATTGATTATATAGAATGATTTCAAAACTCGAGTAAGATGAATATATATTCAAGGCTTACGTCATCTTATCCAGAAGAGGTGGGCAAATGAGGAGCATGTATTCGAGCATTAATAGTGCCACGTGTATGATTAGCCCCTTCAGTAAAGCCGGCCCCAGCCCCACGCTTCATAAACTACCTTCACTTGTTCCAACCACTATCTATCATAGTTAAGGTGTTAAGAAACTCAAATTAAATTTCTCTCGTATAATTTACTGCCTATTGTAAGAGTAGAGGGTGTGCAGGTGTCAAACTGAATCGACCCACACGATGTCGGGTAAATAGGGTATCTGATAACCAATAATTGCGGAGTATCCAAGTGTCGACAATATCCGATCTCACCTGCACGTGGCGGGTAATAGGGTACCTGATGATTGCAGAGTGTCCAAGTGTCAATAATATCCGACCCCACCCGCACGTGGCCGGGTAATAGGGTACCTGATGATTGCGGAGTGTCCAAGTATCGATAATATCTGACTCCACCCGCATGTGACCGGGTAATAGGGTACCCGATAACCAATAATTGCGTTAATCAGATCAGAATATAACACTTGGATAAGAAATCAAGTATCAGATATACCCGGTAGGATAATCTGGTATATTCAAATACCCAAATTTATTTTAATTATATTAATTTATATATTTTAAATATTTGAATCATTAATTTAAATAAATAAAATGAAAATAGACTATGAGAGTTTCCATGATCGAACCTTGGACCTCCGCTTCACAAGACAAGAGGAACAAGAATTGTACCTAATATATGGCTAAGATTTGGTGTTTGAAGTAAAAAAGAAAAATTAAGTATTATATCGGCATGATCGGGTACTCGAATATCGACTCGCGTATTCGGATACCAGATTTTCTAGGTCATGTCGGGGTTGAGTATGGTTTTTGTGTTAAATCGGGATCGGGTACCCGATAATTTTGGATAGGATACCGACCCGATTACTCACCCTAAAGGTCAAATCAGTTCAAAATATATGAGTTATCCAAGTATACTAATAATTCATTAGGTTTAGATAGTGGTGGAAATTCGATTTTGATTAACGAAACCAAAATACATGAAATATAATTATTGAAAACCAAACCGGTCTGTTAAGCAATTTCAATAAAAAAATGTTTTAAATTATGCTTAAACGGGGATCAAACACACAACTTCCTGATAGAGGATAAACTTTAAGCGCGAATTGAAACCAACTAAATTATGATAATAATATGTAATGTATTCGATCTAATTCTATTTCTTATTACTCGATTATCTGTAAAAAACATACTAATTGTTGCTAAGGGATAAATCGGAAATAGGACCTCCTTGGAGGGTAGAAACTTTAGGCATATGCCTAAACCAACTGAGCTACAATAGTAATATGAAAAAATATACTCCCTCCGTCCACCAAAAACGTGCATCAATTTTGGTGGCACGGATTTTAAGAAAACTGTAATGAGTGTAAAGTAAATATGTATAAAAAAGTGTGTCATTGGGATAATAAATGAATATATTAATGGATTGTGAGTGTAAAAAGGTGGGCCATGAGTGTTTTTTGTAAATAAGTGGATAAGTTGAGGGTAAAAATGTAAAGTTGGTGTTTCTAAAAAAGGAAAGTGCACATTTTTGGTGGACGGACCGAAAAGGAATTAAATGCACGTTTATAGTGGACGGAGGGAGTATAAAAAAGTAAAATAAATATAATTATTTTCAGTTATTTCACTATACTCATCTGGTTATCGGGTATACTGATAACCGATATTTCTGAAATTGCTCTACTAAATATCGAACCGAATCCAGTGAAATCGGTTATTCAGTTTACCCTAAATAACCGATAATCGAATTTCTGTTCTGTTATGCAATTATCCAATTAACTGAATCCAAATTCTCACCCCCACGCTCGATAGTTTTTTAGCCCAGATGATCCATAAACGAATAACTCGGTAATCCGATAGGATTGACTTGAAAACTGAATGAGTTGACTTGATTAAGCGATTTTTTAGTGATAATATGATTTTGAGACAATTTACGATAGCGACATATCACTCATTTTGTCCGAGCGAGGATCGATGATTGTGACTCGTCCATGACGATTAGATATAGAAATTGTTACCTCGATTGTCATAATCGGATCCGATCGTATTATCATTATCGTCTTATTAATCGATAAATTCTCGCTTTTTTTTTAAAAGATTTAAATAAGCGATTCGGATTAAGTTGTTCGTTAACTTTTAAATATTAATTGGTTACGCTTTTATATTACATACTATCCCTTAAAAATAAATTTCATTCCCAAATTTGCTAACCTGGAAGAGATCTGGTATTTCCCTCATAGCTGATTCTAGTTCCAAGTTGCTTCCTCGTCCATGATGCCATAGGACCTTCACTCAGCGATATCTCTTTGTCTCTCTTCACTTTGGATACGCCGGTCCAAGATCTCGGTAGTTCCACATAACTCATTTTGTCATCGAGACAATATTCGTCGGTGGTATCACATGGCTGGGGTCATGTATGTACTTTCTTAGTTATGAAGCGTGGAATACATTGTACACGTTCCCAAAGCTCAGCGGTAATGCCACCAGTAAACTATTGGTACTATCCTTTCAAATATTTCATAGGGTTCTACGAAACGTGATCATGACTTTCACTGATTTCACCATTCGATTCCTTTTAACGGAAAAAATCTTTAAGAAAACTTTAGTTCCTACATCAAATATACTATCAGTGACGCTTTGTCATCGCACGACTTATGTCGCTCTTAGACTTCTTTAATTCAAGTTAGCGGGTCTTTCACAATCATGATCATCTCTCTCATGTAGTCGTACTACTACTCTTCTTTCTCCCACTTTATCCTAGTAAAGTGGTTATCGGCATTTCTTTCCATAAAGCGCTCGTCGCAGGTCATTCCAATAGTTGTTTGATAACCGTAGTTGTGCCAATTCCACAGTGTTAACACTTGTTCCAAACTTTCTCTCCATCGAGGACAACGGTTCTCAACATGTCTTCAAGCGTTTGAATGGTCCTCTCGGATTGTCTAACCGCTTTGGGTGAAACACAGATCTTGAAATGCAATTGTTCTCAATTCCCTTGTAAGCTCATCCGGACTGGATGTAAATTTTGAATCTCATCGACGCGATAGTCTTTAGAACTCCTTGCAAACTTATGATTCCTCGAACATTTGTGGATCCATATGTTATTAGGATCGGTAGAAATGTGCTTTCCTGGTCAAACGATCGATGATGACCCATAAGCGGTATTTCCTCTTCAGTGATTTGGGTAGCCCGTAACAAAGTCCACGCTATATCATCCCATTTCCATTTTGGTATGTCTAGCGGTTGTAAGGTTCTATACGATCGTCGCAGGAGTGCTTTCACTTGTTGGAGCGTCAAACATTGTTCTACGAATGAAGCTACGCCTCGCTTCATTCCATCCCACCAAAATTCTCTTTGAGATCTTGGTATATTTTGGTGCTTCGAGTGCATATTATAAGTCTCATGGGCGGCCTTCAAGATCTCGCTCTTAAGCTCTTCGTCTCCGAACATACACACTCACATCATATAGTAAAACATCATATGTTGCTATTCTAAAATTCTTGTGGTCATTATTCTTGATTTTGGCTCGCTCTTCCTCCAAATTATTGCTCTTCTTCCGAGCTTCCAAGATTCGACTTTTAAATCTGGGATTGCAATCAACGCTGCAATACGATTTCATCGCCTCAAAGCGGCTCTATATTCGATGTTAATCCTCTAAAATTCATTTATAAGCATCTCCTCGTGACCGAGGAGGCATCCCAAACCGAGATGATATTTGCGACTCAGGCATTTGCTACATCATTAGCATCGCCGGGTGGTAATCGATATCACAATCGTAATCTTTACCAATTCTAACCATCTTCGTTTTATGTTAAGATCTTTCTACTTGAAGAAATACTTGTGCTTTTATGGTCAAGATAGATCTTACATCTAATTCCATAGAGATGGTGTCTCCAAATCTTTAGGCATGTACGACCGCTACTAATTCCGGATCGCGCGTAGGATAGTTTAACTCGTAGAGCGTATTGAGCTTAGGCAATATCTTTGCCTTCTTGTATCGTAACATCCTAACCCATTCTTCAAACGCTGGTGTAGGTCGTGTATTCTTTATTTGCTTCGGCAATGTACAGTCTTCGTTGTCGCAACTTCTTCACGGAAACTAGTCTCACGCTCGGCGATAAGTGTACTTTTTTCTTTTCAACAATTGGGTCATGAGTCGGGCTATCGTTGAAAATCCTTCGATAAATTTTCGATAGTAGCGACAAGTCCTAAGAAACTTCAATTTCATTCGGGTTCTTTGGTGATTCCCATTCTCGAACCGCATTGATCTTCGATGGGTCTATTTTGATTTCGACGACACAATGACATAAATGTCCGCCGCCTAACCAAAACTCACACTTGCTAAACTCGGCGAAGAGTTGCTCTTGCCTCAACGTTTGTAGCATAGTCCTCCAAAGGCCTTCGCTCTTGTTACTTGATTCAAACTTTATTGCTGCTTTTAAAAGTTAGTATTATGAGATTTTTCCAAAAATTGTTTGTGGAAGGTATTTTGATTCAACATTCAAAAGATATATTTATCATTAAGTTTAAATTGAAATGAAATTTATTTTTATTTGTATTTATTTGATAACAGTATAAGATCGTCAAGAGAAATATATCGTCAAACTTTTTTCAAAAAAAATTAGCTCAATTGTTTCGACAGATCAATCCAAAATAAAAAATTTAGCATTAGGATCGAGAATTTCTAGCCAGAAAAAATATAAGCTCAAATAACTTATAACCGAACGATCCAACAACTCAATAGAATTTGCCCGATTCACATCTATGTAAGATATTATAAATTAATTTACTCTATCAAAATATTCATTTTTATATTGCAAAAATAAAAAGTATCAATTAGGATTAAAAAAACAGCCACTTTTTGTGTTGAAATACTTTCTTACCGTCGTAGATTTATAAGCTCGCAACCGTTTCAAGAGTTATTGTCTGTAAATTGCTCATTTCTTACATATTTCAAGAGTTAGGCGAGACAAGTTACGATTTTTATACCTAAATTCAAGAGTTGAAAAAAGACAACTCATAAATAGTTTCAAGAGTGAAATCAAATTTATTCTTGAATTAAATACAAAAAGATTGTTTCGGGAATTAATTCAACTCAAAGCTAGAATTGTAACCAAAATAAACTAATCCAAGAATAAGAGTAAAATAATATAATAGCTATTTTTTTATTTTTATACGCATAAAAATTGATATTTTATTATTTATCTCCCGTCTAATACTGCATCGAATAATGGCTCAAGGTTTTCTTAAGAATTAAAACGGAAAACAAAGTTACTCGGAACACATTTATAAATAAATTGATGCTGATAGTTTAAAAAGGACTCGAATCAAACTTAGTTCAAGAGCCAAAAACAAAACTGAATGTTCACTTCCCTTTAGCTCTTTTCTCTCTACGACAGGGAAAATCGATCACCACCTCTATCGAGGTGCGCACTGCCAAAATTTCTTTATTGTGCAATAGTTTCCAGACCACATGATTGAGACGAAAAAATATAAACTGCAGCACAGGCTGGCAGGGCAGGGATGGGAGTTATTTCTCAGCCCCCTCGTTATGAACCCTGTGTTTGATCAGTTGTTACAGCAGTTTTAGACCGTGAAACACGAGCAAATCAGAAAAAATGGTCTTCAACACGAATCCAATAGGCAGTTTTACTACACCTACATAGTCTATGGAATTTCTTCCCATGATGTACGTAGTTCGAAAGACACCTGTAACAGAGCTCCAGCTTACTCACCGGGAATATGATCGAAGGACTTTTAGATAAGAGAAACTGCACCCAAAGAGAAATAGGAAGAAGAAATGCACAAAATGAGGTTATTATAGAAACAGACCAGTTTAGTTCGTACAAAATATATTACCAACCCAAAACTTTCTTGTCATAGACAAGAATGACCTCGACTTGAAGCAGCAGGCCCCGACTGATGAGAGATTCAGGTGCCACCAAAGCGCTTTTCGATTCATACTCACCAAAGCGCTTTTCAATTCATACTCAGCTTCTATACGAACTAAGCACTAGAGTCGAATTCAACGGTGCAAACCAGCTCGATGAGTAAAATGCTATGGGGAGAAGTGCAGCAAGCACCTTTTGGATATAAAACAAGTCAAAATACATCAAGGAATGGATAGAACTCCTAACTTCTGGGAGCAATGCTGCAGTAGATAAGATTATAATCTGATCGAGCACCAGGTGACTATTTACAACATGTAGCGCTAGCACAACCCCGTGTCATTTACAAGAACACATCCCTCATCGGTACAAGCCATCTGTTTTACAGCAAGCCACCTTCAATATATAGCCATTATTCAAACACACAGATTGTAACTGAAAGCTTAAAATCACTCAAATCATATCCAATATGCATCACATCCATTAATCGAGTAAACAGATGCTATACCTATTGGATGAAGGAAAAGCATAGTCCCATCAGGATTTCCGGTGTCTTGACAAGGCTTGTTCTCCTTATGTGAAACATATGGAAAACCAAAAGTCCGCAGGGATCTTTGCCAACTTTAGAACTTCTAACCTATCCGTTGATGATGAGATAAACCAACTTTAACGTCAGGCTCAAGTTGTGCAGCAATTGCTAACGTTGATTGGACAGCCTTCCGCACTGAGCTTGGTGTATTTGACAAGAGCGGAATCTTAAAATAATTTGCATTCTGCCCACGAAAGGAACAGGAAGGTGTTCCAACGATATCCTGAAGCTCACTTGTGCTTTGTCTCTCTCTCTCAGATGGCATAGCAGTGTCACCTATACTAGAATCAAGATTAGCTTTTTCCTTTGAAGTGGATGCATCTAAATGAGTTCTGTTAATCGACAAGATATTTACATCCTGGGATACTAAGTCGAGAGCACTTCGGTTCATCTGCCTATGAACATTGAAGGTTTCAGCACCCTTAGGCAACGAGCAAGTAAGCTTTCCTTTGCCCATATCATCTATGGTTGACTTGCCTGTCCCATCATTACAATTGGGAAGCAAGTTAGACAAGATCTTACTGCTGGAATCATCCGAAGGAAGTTGGCCAAATGAGAGAAAATTTATTCCCCGTGGTTTCTTTGGAGCTGCCCCCTCAGGCATCTCATTCAATTCATTGATGGCACCAGGCACTTTTAGGGTCCCTTTACAGCTTACACCAACACCATCAATTGTTTGGGCAGATGACCCATCCCGTTTGTCCTTATCCGTGTCACCAAGTGGCACTGCCCCATTTAATAGGAAGCTAACCCCTCTGGGTGCCAGCGCACCAGTCTTTCGAACAGGCTTCGAAGCTAGCTGTTTTCTCTGAGCAGAGTTTGCAGCAGAGCATAAAATACTGTTGACTTTCTGATGAGATGTACCAAAACTATCCATGGGCCTGCTAGCCTTATGGTTATTCAGAGGTGATGGGGACTTCAGTTCAGACTTATTGACCTTTAACAGAAGGGATCCTTCTTTTTCAGGCACTGTTTGCTGCAAAGAAATCAAATCATGTTTGGAAGCACTTGGGGTCACAGAGGGACTCTTGGCTGGCATCTGAGATAATTTCAATTACACAAAACACAATTCAGTTGCATGAAGTAGATAAACAAATGAGAACAGCAAAAGCTTAGAAGAAAACATTACCTCATGCGAAAACATACATTCAGGACCTCTATTGCAGAAACCATTTGTAGTATAATTGTTGCATGGATATTTAGAGAGCTCATGGTCAAACGGACAATCATCTCCTTTCATGCAAGAGTGACGAGCAAAATGGCCGCATGGCTGCAAGAGAGTTACATGTTCAGTTCTAGAAGCTACAGATTAAAATCATGATGGTCCAAATAAGCATACATGACATATGATAAACCATGAGTAAGTAAATCATGCAACATCTCCAAGAGACTACTGCAATTGATTTTATCACAGATCAATTTATTTTATGTATCCCTTCTTCCTGGAGCCTGAGTGGAGCTCTCCTCCTCCTTACAACTACTCGAGAACAGGGTTTTAAATATTACATAGATCCATAGACCAAACTTAATGAAATTAAGTAGATTGCATTTAGTATTCTACATGATCATCAAGGTTTTAAGAAACTAGTTAAAGATATATATCTCGCAATAATGTAAAACTAGTTAAGCATACCTTAGACTTTGTCAAGGGAACCGTATCATGTGAAAATTTGCATTTTTCGCCCTGTAGAAACAAAAAACAAAATGGATGTAAGAGCAAGTTTAAAATAAAATTCCTTCATCTTGGTGTGTTTCTCATTTCTGCTATGGACAACTAAGCTATGACCCAACACAGTAAAACTGATAATAATGTAGTGCACTATCCCAGCCTACCTCATGGCATCTTCCCTGTAGATAGTGGCGGCAATACACTATCTGCTTTGGTTTGAAAACTGTTGGCAGCTTTAATCTCTTAACCCCAAGTTCTCTGTTCTTTTCTGCTCTTTTAATTCTTTCCTTCTTCTGCAAAAAAAAGCACTGCATTACAGAAATGAAGGTAGGGACACCACATATCACAGAATGGTCAGTGCAGTGTGAGAATCCACTTTTAATCCAGTATTCCTTTCTAATTTACCTTTTTTTTAGCTCTTCTTTCCTTGGTCAGAGTTCTCTTCCTTTTATTTTTGTCGGCATTTTCGTCCTGCGTAAACTTTCATATCAGATTGCAGCTGATGCTGGGAGTGTACACTTTGACTATATAAAATGTACATCTGCTAAAACAGAATTGTAGAAACATTGATGAAACTAAAGCCAATTATCAGATTAGTGGATTGATACTCCATCAGAGTTTAAAATAAGTGAGCAACAAACAGACATATGTGCAATTCACTCTTTTTTAGTTCAATATTTCTTTCTGAACTTAAGTCTCTGTTATGATGAAGTGGGAGACGAGGAATGTACTAAAAGCAAACGTTTGGTGAAAACTGTAGCAGCAACAAGCTTGAATTTTGGAGTGACAAATTAAATTAAGATATAAAAGATCAAAATAGTCTTTCATATTTTTCTATTCAAGAAGGAAAAAAGTAATTGAAATTGAATGAAAATCAAATTGTGCTAGAAATTCTAATTTCAAACTGCAAAAAAGAGAGAATGTATATAAAATTTTAATTACACAACAATTTATAGAAAAGTCAGGCTTCTCCAAGCCGATGATTCGCTTATGTGAGATGAAGTGTATATATTCCATGCTTTACCAAGACTGTATCAGTCACAAAGACGAGGGTCTCAACCAATTTTATTCAAACACTACTCACTGCAAAGAAAATGTGTTGTTAAGGTAATACGTATGATAATAACGGTAATACTAGTCAAACTAAGAGGGTGTTTGGATGAGCTTATAAGCTCTTTAAAACAGCTTATGAGCTGTTTAGGTGCTTATAAGCTGTTACAAAGTGTTTGACAAAATAAACTCTAAACAGCTTATATGCTGTGAAAATAAGCTCCAACAGCTTATAAGCTCCCCTAAAAATAAGTTTGTCAACTCTAACTTATTTTTTCATAAACTTATAAGCAATCATGAATTTACCAAAATAACCTTATTATAGTTCGTTATTTCCTACATATACACTATCAACTTCACCTTTCGTCAATTTTATCTCTCTAACTATGATTTTCTCTCTTTAACTCATGATTCTTTCTCTAGCTTATAAGATCAATTATCCAAACACTTTAACAACTTATAAGCACTTGAGACATTACCTCTTATAAGCTCTTGAAACATCTTATAAGCTCTCTAAAATAAGTTTAGCCAAACACCCCTAAGATGCCAGCTTATATGGGTATAACCTCAATCCATCTTGCAACAGGAATTGTTTATAATGTAACCAACAAACTACAAGATGGAGCTACAACATATAAGTTAACATAGAAAAATTTGGAAGAACCGTCAAAAAATTCATACCATTTCAGTGGTAACAGAAATTTGATTTTCAGCAGCATTCTCCGAATGGATTTTTCCAGGTGGAGTTTGGTTATCCAAACAACGGGGTGCACTACTTTTGGGAGTCTTCATATGACTCAGACGAAGATTATCCAGATCATGATAATCTTGCAATTGTCTAGCAGCTATTCTGTTTTCCACATTCTTAGGATTACTCTCAATATTCGCTACATTGACCACTGATGGATCAGAGATTCCGTGCTGCTGGCGCCCTCTATCTGTGTCTTCACAAAGGAGTTTATCTCTATCAAAACAAACCTTGGAAGCATGCAAATTTTCTAATGCTTCCTCTCCAAGTACTGCAACTTCTGAAAATGCATCAAATGACTCATCAGCAATCCCAGCATCCCCAGAGATCTCCCCTTCTTCAATCTCTCCATCATTTTTACAAAAGGACGTCTCTGTATTGCCAGAACTGTAAATGAGTTTCTCCAGCTCCACCTCCTTCACCTGCAATTCATAATCCATATCCTTCACTAAGTTCTCCTCTGAAACAGTGTCTTTCTCTTTGCTGACCTGTCTGGATTCTGCTGATTCAACAGCCAGATCCGAGCCAAAAAAAGAGTCAAGAACTTCGTTGAACTTATATAAACACGAACCCTTCTCTAGTTCAACATCTTTTAAAGTACCAAAGTCATCCATCTCAATGTCAAGCACACGATTCGCATTTTCTAGCTCCTTAGTATTCTGAACAGCACAATTATCCGCCTTTTCCTCAACAACCATGTAGTCCTCAATGCTGATTTCATTTGGTGGAGTTAATTGCTTGTCAGTGTCTCTTACCAACTCTGGCTGATGCAATTTTGGTGCTGTTGCATGTTTAGCATTAATATCCTGCAAACCAGTATTTTCCTTGGTCTTGCCATCACGTGTTTCTTGAATTACCTTATAATCTGACCCCTTGCTATTAGGATGTGGAACCAATATGTCAGTCGATATGTCCTGACTACGAGTGATAGATACATCTTCTTCGCACACTGGTTCTGATACAAAATCACCACAATCAACTTCACTTAAAGCAAAAGACATACCCAAATTACACAAATTTCAGCTGAAACTTAATGTTTGGCTATCCAGTCGTTCACATAGAAATCATAACCCTAACTCAGTGTGTGCAAGCCAACAAACGTGGGGAAGCAAGGAACCTCAACAAGAAAAGAACAGGAGGGGAGAAAAAAACAAGTCTAATACTTTATTACATCAAGTAAGCGGAAGTAAAATTCCCGTTCTCGACAACCAGTTCCTGGAAAGCGGAGAAGAAGCCATAATGAAAAATTAACTGTTTTCCCCCAGTTTCAACTTCTTTTCTAACCAACTAAGACAAATGGAAACTTCTCAAACTCAGGTGTAAAACAAAGAGAAGATAGAAAAGCATACCTAACATGACATTAATAAAAGGAGTGGAGTTCTCTGTAATAGTAATACCTTGCATTTGAAGCTGGGAACGGTGGAGAGAGAGAATTCGGAGGAGCGTGTCATAGGTACGGCTACGGAGCGGCCGGCGGCGGTGCGGCGGGAAAGAATAGGCGGTTTCGGAGAGATTCTGGATTAAGCTGTGCGGAGGCGGCGAGTCCTCCATTCGTCCGCTTTCGAGGGAGAATTTTTCACAACGGCAGATAATTTATTAGTTTCGGGCTCTCCAATCGGACGACGCTGTTTGATGTATAGTCCACGTACTTAAATCCATACAAAAGCCGCCATAAAAATATAAAGTTTAAGAAACGTTTCTTCTTTCTTCAACGGAATGGGTCTTTCCCTTCTAAAAATGGCAATTCATTTGTTCTCCATCAATTTCTCTCCTCTTCTAAGAGATTTCGGCACCATCACCATCGGTAGTCCAGCCACAAAAATGCATGATAATATTGATTGATGTTCCTTTAGGCACAACTTGAATTCAACTACAAAAGTCGAGAATGGTTGGAAGAGGTGAAACGATTGCCATATCAATAGATGTAAATGTTAAATTCTGTAAATAAATTAGCCTATACAATTAATGTTTCATCCGTTTGAAGTTTTGTTTCCGTAGTGTTATCTGCCAGCAAAGAGAAAAGATGACAACGGAAAATAGAAAATGGTGTACAAGTTGGAGGAGGAAAGGGACTGTGCATCATTGGACCAACAACTAACAGAAAATATAGGGTGACGATAAAGGCTTTCATAAGTAACACCATTGTTTCTTTCATTAATAAGGCTACTGTTTTCATAGATCTACAGAAAAGGAAAACATCACTATTTATAGCAATACAACTCAGTTAACCCTAGGGATTAGGAATCAAGGAATATGCCAAAGAGTACGAAAACAATGAGGAAGAGACACGTATAGAAAACTAATGTATGGCTATAGAATCATCAGTGATCTCCTCATGAAGCTGAGCTGTCACTCCAGCATTTTCTGTAATCTTTTGATGTTGAGTTGGATTGCCACCTTGACAATCTGAGCTAATACGCCCCCGCAATTCGAGCGTGCGGAGAGAAATAACCTGAAGTTTGTTCTTGAGCCGAGCGAAGAATTGGAAACTCAACGGCTTGGTGAAAATGTCAGCGACCTGTTCCAAAGAAGGCACATGTTGCACAAGGAGCTGTCTGCAGCAATTTTCTCACGAACAAAATGAACATCGAGTTCAATATGTTTAGTCCGTGCATGCAAAATAGGATTAGAAGCCAAATAAATGGCACTAGAGCTGTCAATCCAGATAGTAGGAACCTTAGGAAAACCAACAGAAAGTTCCTTAAGAAGAGAAGTAATCCAAGTAATCTCAGCAACGGCATTAGCAAGACTACGGTATTCGGCCTCGGTACTAGATCGAGACCACGTCTTTGTTTCTTGGAACACCAATCAAATTACCACCAAAATAGACACACATACACGAAGTGGATCTTATCATCAACATCGAGGCCCAATCAGATCGGAGAAACCATGATTTGAGAGTAAAGATCGAGTAAGATGAATACCATGATCAATAGAACCCGCCACATATCGAAGGATCGTTTCCACGACCTTCGATGTGTATCGAGAGGGTTAGCCATGAATTGACTAACCTTGTTTACAGAGAAAGACAAATCGGGTCTTGTAATAGTCAAGTATTGAAGAGCACCCACAACACTTCTGTACTCTCTCGGATTTGGAATGGGACTACCCTGTATTTTAGATAAATGGGTAGAAGAGACCATGGAGTCGAACTCCTTTGCATCAACATATGAACTTTAGATAAAATATCACGAGCATATTTTCCTTGATTAAGATGAAGCCCACGAGCGATCGTGAGATTTCTATACGAAAATGATGAACCAAACGAGGTTCTTGAGAGAAAAGATTTACAGACTTTGAATCACACCGAATATCGAGTAGAACTCCATGTGACGAATATCGTCGACGTAAATAAGCAGGTAAACAGTAGAAGCTTGACCCTTGTTGAAGAACGAGGGTGATCAGCTTTAGACTGAAGAAAACCCAACTGAAGGAGAACAGATCGAATAGTGAGAAACCAAGACCTTGATGCCTGCTTGAGGCCATAAATGGCTTTCTTGAGTTTGCAAACTAGAGGAGCAGAACCACAAATCTCAAAGCCTGGGGGTTGCTTCATGTAAATCGTCTCATCAAGAACACCATTGAGAAAAGCATTATCCACATCAAGATGTGTAACACCCAATTTTGCTGAATAGCTAAAGAGAGAATAGTTCGGATTGTGGTAGGTTTGACGACCGGACTAAAAGTCTCTGTGAAATCAAACCCGGGTTCTTGAGTGAATCCTTGGGCAACCAATCGAGCTTTATATCTAGCAATACTACCATCGGCATGTCGTTTGAGTTTATAAACCCATTTACAACCTATAGCATTCTTTCCTGCGGGTTGTGGGCAAGAACCAGTATGATTCTTATACAAAGCTCTTAATTCCTGCACCATGCACCTCCATAAGGGGCCTGGATAAAGCTTGAGAGGCAGTTGTAGGTTCACGCTCGATAAAGCGATCGGTGGTAGTGGTGAAAAACTTTAGGTTTGAAAATCCCGCTTTGCCTCTAGTGAGCATAGGGTGACCTTCTTTGAGTGGGTACAACAGGTGAGGCAGTGGGGCGATATCACTCACGGTGGGTAAATCGAAATGGAAGATGGGGATAAAGGATGAGTGGTAGGAGCACTATGACCCGGATGAAAAGGGTGTGGGAAGGAGAAGTATGAGTGGGGTGTGAGGAATTCGGAAGAGGAGGAGGAGAGAAATAAGAGTAGGAGCATCGAGTAGGAGCAAAATTCCAAGAATAAGCAGAAATGGAGAAAGACTAGACTCGGTAGATATAGGAGGAGCAGACACTTGCTTACGAGGAAACACGGTTTCATCAAAAGAATATCTCTTGTAACAATTATTTTCCCGAAGATAAAGAACTTTGCAACCTTTGTGATGATTCTGTGCCCAAAAATATTCTGTGTCGGATCTAGGTTGGAGCTTATGTTTATTATAGGGTCTCAAAAGGATAGCACAAGCGACCAAAGGTTCTAAGGAATTGTAATCGGTTTTTGATTAAAAGCCTTTCTAAAGGAGTGGTGAAATGAATGACTTTTGTGGGAAGCCTATTAATGAGATAAGCGAGTGGTAAAGGCATCATCCCAATGACTCATGGCAAGACTGAACCAAACAAAGAGAGACCCATTTCAACAATATGTCATGTTTTCTCCGCCAAACCATTTTGTTGAGGTGTAAGGACATGATACTTGATGATGAATACCATGTTGAGTGAAGAAAGCGAGACAGACTCTATACTCCCCTCCCCAATCAGTTTGAATGGCCTTAATTTTGGTATTGAGTTGTGTTTCAACTAAGGCTTTAAAATGAAGAAACACATTATGAACTTCACTCTTGGCTTTTAATAGATAAATCCACACAAACCTACTATAATGATCAATGAAACTAACATAGTAAACAAACCCATTGGAACTAGTGATCGGGCGGGACCCCAAAGATCACTGTGTATGAGTTCAAGAGGAGTGTTATGTTGTGTCTCAAAGTCAGAATAAGGTAATCTATGCATCTTAGCAAAAGCACAAGGTTGACACAAATTGTGAGATTGTATTGCATTAAATGAGAGATTACAAAAGTCAAAGCTTTCTTTACAATTTCAACATTACAATGCCCCAATCATTGTGCCAAACATCTAGACAAAGGGGAGAAACGAATTAGAAAGAGCGGTTGGAGGTTGCAGCGGACTTTTCAAAGAGTTGATTGAGCGGGAGGAAAACTTGAAACAAAGCAACGATGAGGTGTGGCGGTGGTGTTGTGGGTAAAGCTGGTAGAGCCCTCCTTTAAGGATGCCCTTGAGGAGAATATCTTGGGTGACTGATCCTTAACAAGATAGAAATCGAATGGAATTGAAAACTCTATTATCTTTAGCAAACCGAGACACACTAAGGAGATTCTTAGTTATATGGGGAACATGGAGCAAATTAGTGAGAGTGAACTGTCTAGAATATGTAGGAGTGGTGAGAAGACCTTTACCTATGTGGCGATGTCCACTCTTGACCATTTCCATCACAGCTTCTTGGATCACGATACTCGGAAGCTATGTTTAGATTAGACAAGTCATGAGATACATGGTTGGTAGCTCGGAATCGGGATACCATGTGTTCTCACTATTATAATCGGAGGTCTGCATAGTGAGAAACGCCATCGGGAGAATAATGAGAAGCGAGAGGAACTGAGCCATGTGAACTCCGGATTAAAATATCCTTGTGAGGGCTGATTTTGTTGAGGCAGTTGTTGTTGTTTAGGAACAAGGTTTGATCAAACCTATGCCAACAACGATCGGTCAGATGAGGGAATGAAGCACAGTTGACACGTAGGCTTATTTAAGGATTTCTACCTCGCCTCTTCCGCCATGAAACCACCTCTGTTAGGTGCACCTCTATCACCTCCTCTGCGAATTATAACCTCCCTTCCTCTATTACTAAAAGCGACATAGTGACCTCCTCTTTGAGGTCCAGGTTTGATTTATGTAGTGAAGGAAGGTTGAGACCCATCGGTATTGAGAGGAGCGATTTGGTGGTTTCAATCATTTTCAAAGCTAAGTAAAGAGAGTGCACATTCATTGCAGACGAAGATTCAACTCGAGCCGTTCGGTGACCATAACAGGATCATATTCACTCCCAAACCATGTAAAATATGCATAATCGATCCTCATCGACACGGTATGACCAACGAGTTCAACAAATCACAACATGTTTTAACTTTTGACAAATACTCATTCATGCTGAGATTATCCTTCTTTAAAGTTTGAAGTTGGAGTTTATCTTGCATTACCTTATACGAGGCCGATTTGCAAAGTTTGTTTCAAGGCATGCCGGATCGAGGAAGGCGTAGTAAGCCCGACGATGAGAATCATGATGTTCTCGAGAAAGAGGGATGAATCCAGTGATAGGAGCTGATCTTGTCTTTCCCATGTTGTGTGTCTGGGTTCTGAGATCTACGAGTTGTAGTGTTTTCCTTTTCTTGGATCCACATCGGAGGCGGTTGTGAGAAGCCGGTGAGAAATCCTTCTAACCCATATCCCTTTACTGTGGCTAAAATTTGTTGTCGCCAAACCAAGAAGTTGGTTTCTTTGAGTTTAGTAGTGATAGGATTATTTTGAAGAAAAATGACAGGACTTGGGTTAGAGGAACCAGATCCGCCAGTCACAGATCCACTTGGGGATTCTGCCATTTTGAAAATAACACAAGAAGAAAGAAAAAGGAAAAAACAGAGACAGGTAGGAACTTAATAGCTCTGATACCATAATAGAAAATATAGGGTGACGATAAAGGCTTTCATAAGTAACACCATTGTTTCTTTCATTAATAAGGCTACTGTTTTCATAGATCTACAGAAAAGGAAAACATCACTATTTATAGCAATACAACTCGTTAACCACAGGGATTAGGAATCGAGAATATGCGAAAAGTGCGAAAACAATGAGGAAGAGACACGTATAGAAAACTAATGTATGGCTATCGAATCATCGGTGATCTCTCATGAAGGCGAGTTGTCACTCCGGCATTTTACGTAATCTTTTGATGTTGAGTTGGATTGCCACCTTGACAATCTGAGCTAATAACAACTAACAAGCAAACCTTTCGAGCCGGCTTCCGTGGAAAATCCGGAGTTTCTTTTCCAGATTCGTTAACATCAGCAGTGTCCTGGTTGTGCCGCTCTGCATCGAACTCAGCCCCTTCGAGTTGGCGCCCTTTGTGAATTGACAAAGAAGACGAAATTAGAATATAAGGGAACACCGGTGCAGAAGAAGGAAAGATGAGTGTAGGTTTTCTTTTATTTTATATTTTTCTTGTTTATGTATTTTTGTTTCTTTTTAATAAAAATTATGAGTATTTTGTTGGTGAAATAAATGTCTTATATTAGTATTATGTTAAATTAATTAGTTATGGATCATGGTTGATAAAATATATAAATAAATGATATTGAGAATAATAACTAATAAGTAGGGATAATGATGTATTATAAGTGGTAAAAAGTATAATAAATGGTATTATTGAGGTTAATAAATAGATATTCGTCCACCAAAAGCTTGTATAGCTTTCGATGACACGAGTTTTAATAAATTGTAATAAGTGAAAAGTGACTAGAGATAATAAATGAATAAATTAATGGGTAATGAGAGTAAAAATGTGGAGCACGTGTGGTTTTTTTATAAATAAATAATAGATTGAAGATAATTGATTTTTACAAAAATACAAATATTTGATGGATGTTCTAAATGTAAGTTTTGGTGGAGGAAGGGAGAAGTATTTTGTAAGAAAAAAAAATTATAAATAAAAAGAGAAAAGATTTGAGGTATGTACTAAAAAATTAGGAACAATTTTTGGAGATAAATGAAATATTTGGTTTTGAAGTGCACTCTTATGTGGTTGTGGTTTTTTGTTTTGTTTGATTTTATTTTTTAGTTATTCGAAAGAAGTATGAATAGTTTTATTTATTGGGCTTCCAATATTTTTGTTTGTATGCCAGTATATCCAATTTTGGAGAAAGAAATCGCTTGGATTTTTGTAGTTTCATATCTATATAATTCTATATACTATTACATATTGGAGACATCATATTCATCCACAATCATATGTGGCATTATTAGAATTTTTTATTCTCAATTATCTAAATTATTCTAATCTATCCTTCAATGCTCCCATATTTTATTTACCATAATTCCCATAATACCGAATTTAAGTTTCCATATTAATAATACTAAACCGATTTTGGAAGGACGTGGAAGGATGGAGGTCAACCCATTTGGTTAGGAAAGTGCCTAAAAATCTTCAATCAACCTTCCACCTCTTAGATTTAATTTAAACAAGGAAATATTATATCATACATTTTCAACTATATATGATGATATCAAAGAATTTTTTTTCCCGTCAATTCGTCATTGTGTTTCCAGCTTTCCGAGGTACGAATTCAAATCTCAAACTGATTTTGACGATTTTCTTTATTATTATTGTTAATTTTATTGGAGAAATGTCTAACAATCATATTTTATATACGCTGATAAATTGGCTTCTAGATATTGTGTTTACCTTATAAATATTACATAAAGAGTGTACATCCATTTACTTGATTCTTTTCCCAAAAAAATAGTATGGATAATTTATTTGTAAAACTATTATGTTCAAAGCCCCCATCCCCTAAATCGATAGCATAGCAACTGAGTTTCTTGAGTTGTGTATCATTAAGCTTTACTATTTAGTGTGGCAGCTTTTTGTGGTATCGACATTATTATTATTTTATTATTTATTTTTAGTTGGGGGAATGCAATTTGTATAATTCTTTTGATGTTTGTTTTTTATATTACATCAACTAATGAATCTGAGCATTTTTTTAATTGGTTTTGACGAAATTGAAAACAATTGATTCTAATATTTGAATTTGAAATAATATTTTGTTAGGAAAATCTTTGCAGCTTCAAAGTTCAACTGAATCTTCACTCGAGGTAATAAGGGTTTACTTGCATATTCTAAATCAATAAGGTGAATTAATTATGAATATACATATATATATATATAGGAATAAAAAACATTTATTGGATTATGTATACAAATAAATTAATAAATAATTTTAGCAGTGGGCAAGAAGTTTTTTTTTTTCTAAATCTGTTTGTCTATCTATCGTCTATAATTAGGGTTGTATACGAACCGAGCCGAACCGAACACTGCCAAGCTCGAGCTCGGCTCGTTTAAATTTTATTCGTCTCGAGTTCGAATTCGAGCTTTAAATTGAGCTCGAGCTCGGTTCGTTATAAAATTTTGAGCTCATGACTACAATTGATTCGATAACTACTCGTTTATGAGATATATTCGAACTCGAGCTCGAACTCGAATTCGAGCTCGAGATACTGATATATATGCTTATTTGTTGCTAAATAATTATAATTAACATATATTTTATAATTTATTATTCATTTTAATTATTTAAATATGTATAAATAATCTATTATTAACATGTTCGTGAACATGTTGAATTAGGTTCGCGAACATGTTGAATCAAGGTTCGTGAACATGTTCGAATAAGAGTTCGCGAACATGTTCACGAACTGGCTCGTTTGAGTTCGAACCAAACATGTTCGCGAGCCTACGAGCCGAACATCTCTAAGCTCGAGTTCGGCTCGATAAACTTATCGAGCTCGGTTCGAGGCTCAAGTTCGACTCGTTTACAAAACGATCGAATTTCGAACGAGCTTTTTTCGAGCCGAGCTCCGAGTAGCTCACGAACGGTTTGGTTTGTTTACAGCCCTATCTATAATACCTACATAGCATTAATTGATTAATTATAATTCCTTAATTAATCATTAAATAAAAAATAAGAAAATTAAATGTAAGATTCATAACATATATGTAGATTCAATTAACTAATTTAACTATCTTATTTGGAGCCAGAAAATTTATTTTATGTTATTTCCATAGATGTGTCAATTCATGTAGATATGTCAGATGAGTATAAGAAAATAATTATTGAAAATAAAATTTGGAAATTATGGAATTTAGAAATATAAGAATGAAAATTCCAAGAATTTCCACGTATAAATGATTGTAGTAGTGGGTTTGTATGCTAAAAAATATGTATGATTCGACCGACTTTATAGCTAATCGAAGATTGTAGATTCATATACTAATTATGCATAACCTTCGACATAATTTTGTTCAATGCTACAAGATCAATGGTTACCGTCATTCTTTTACATTCTTGAAGTTGTTATTTTTTTAATATAAACTTATTATTTATTTTTGAATTTGATAAATTTCTTTTGATTTTTTTTTTTTGCAAAATAAGAGAGATGGAAAATAAACGAAGAATGCCAAATTTGACCTATTTTTTTATTATAATTTAACATATTACGTAGCATTTATTCTGAAACATTGTATAGTGTAAAGTATTAAACGATTTTTATTTGTCCTAAAAAATAGTTTTTATGATCTATCTATTTAATTCTATAAAACAATACACATTAGAGGCACCATATTGATCATTGATCCTATATGGAATTTCAAGGATTATATGTTTTTATTTTTCTAAATTCCACAATATGTGTCAGTTTCATTCCAAATTTAATTTCCAATATTTAATAAATTATAAATTAGAGTCGAAACTTTGTATTGCAATGAAGGTAATTATATATAATTGATTGCATAAGTAAGGAAAGTAATCTTACTGATTAATGAGTATTAGTTGTTTTCTATATTATACATTAGATGCCGCAATATTTGCATGTTTAATTATAAATATTCCATGATTTCGGAGTAATCATTATTTTATATATATATATATATATATATAATTGCAATTAAATTAATTAAGAGTTATTTTGGTAATTTTGTCTCCAATGTATATGCAAATTCTTTTCTCTGCTTTTTTCTACGCTCTTCTCTCTCTCTAATTACGAGTTCAACTAACCTACGATTATGAATCAATTTCTAATATCTATTCCCATGTTATTTCATCCAAAAATTAAGTATGCTTGGAATATAGATACTAAAGCAATATCTCTGATATTACAAGCTATGCAAATTCGAGATAGTGTTCCTTATAAAAGTATTGTACAACCACTTTTTCACAAGTGAAGTTTCTCATGTTAATTATCTAGGCTTTGACTTTTTCATATGTACATCATTGACAATGTATGACTGGTTGAGGGTGGAGTCTTCGTTTATAGGAAAAAGTCAGATAGAAATTGATATTTTATATTATTTTGAGTTGGAAGAAACTGATGCTTAGTTTATATCATTTTAACTTGTCATGGGTGAGGATTACATGGGATAACCATCCAATATTCTTCGCATCTTGGGTGGTGATAGTGCTTGTATGTCATGATGATTATCTGTATCGAGTTATCGTATTCATATAGGATGATGATGTCCCCTTAAGAAGCTCAAAAGGTCTATCGTACTAACCTTGCAGGTTGAGTTAGCTCTTGTACGATAATAAGGTTGAGTGATACTACTTAAGAAATTAATAAAAAATTAATTATTTTAAGCAGTCATAGGGCTATAAATAATTAATGGACGTGTGATATCTTAAATACGAGGATTCATAAGTCTAACTACAAGCCCGACTCAACCTATGTAATAAAGGGGTAAGTCAGCATTTATTCTCTAGTGGAACGAATAAATGTTTATAAATTACTTTATGTCATGGGCTGACCCATCAAGACTTTTACCATGGAATTTTCGTCCCCTAGTACAGTCCCACTGAGATTATGTTTTGATTATTGTATTATTTATTTAATACATCTCCTAATCTAGATAGAAATGATCTAATATCTAAAAATATTAAGAGATAATTATTGTATTTATTAGATGTGCCGAAATACTATTAAATTTAAGTATTCTAAAGAGTGCACTATAAATATAGGGTATGAAAAATCGATAGTATTCTACTACTACAGTATTTTCAGAAACTACACCAAGGGGAGAAAATTTTGTTTCTCCATACATTGCTCTCACTCAGCATTGGAGATCAGGCATCTAAGACATAGTCTAAAAATCAGAACTGGAGTTTGCTATTGACAATCTTTGCTATAAATTTGTTGGTGAATTCGAGAAAACCCTTATGTGTTGTAATTAATTATATAAGAACATGATAGGAATATAATCAATGTGTGATGAACTAAACATCCAAGATAGATCATCGGGAGCACGAAAAATCATATTTCCCTTCAGAAAAAGCTATAAAAAAATATATGAGGAGCAAGCACGTCCTTAAAAGAAGCAAAAGGCTTCAGAAAGCCTAACAAAGACTTCAGATCTATCATACTCGAGTGTCACGAGAGAAGAGAAAACGGGCTAAGTGATAGGACTGTTATGCTTTCTTGAATAAATTGAGGATGTGCCTCTAGAGTTAGGAAACACCTCATTAGTAAAAAGATACGTTGTAATTGAAAAATAACTAGTACGTCCAAATAACATTATACTCTCTCTAACAGAATCAAGTTAGAGGTTTGAGACTCGGAATGACATTACATACTAAGCATATGACATATGCTAAAAATAATCACTAGGGAGGCGAAGGAATCACTAGTTCATTTTTAAATTCATTTTTAAATCAACTATGAAACATTAATATAATTATAATAAGATTTTCACCAAGTGAAAATATGGCAACGAAAACAAATCATGACGTTATTTGGAAAATAACAACAACCCTTCCTCATCCTCATGCGTCACCACCAACCGCTCGACCTGAAAAACATTTTGAAAATATTTGGACTGAGTACTAATGTACTTAGTAGACTATGCGGCTTTTAAAATGTTTTTAAAACCTTTTCAAAAATAAATATTCATGATTGAACAATATAACATCGAAAGTTTTTGAAAATGAAAGTCATTCTTATATACTAAAAATCTTTTGAGATCTCCATTTTCCTAGTTCAACTATTAGTGTTTATCCACATATATTTATCGTTGAGTTTCTCCGAGACGATCTATCCTGTTTGTCAGAGATAGGTTTCTCCTATCATTGATCCTAGTGTACACAACCTTGGCTAGTACATATACATAACACAAGATGTGATCGTTCCTAGTTGGCAAAGCTAAAAATGGTAGAATCATTTATCCAATAGTGAACTAAAAATTTTAAACATGAATAATTACCTTTATCTTTAAAAAACCTAGCTTATCAGCTCAACATACATTACGAAAATAAAACCGACCTGTATTATAGAAAATTCTAGCAATTGAACTAGGTTCATCAGGAACCTAAGTATCCTCTTCTGTAGGGTCTACAAGATAAGTTCTCGACTTAAGTAACAACTCTAAAACAAATCATAACTTCTTTCAAACTTGTCGTCATTTTCCTAACTAGATTAGCTACACTCGGGTTTTCAAAATTCTAAAATAAATATTTAAAAACTAATTTTGGGCTAAAGGCACGACAATACCTTTGCACGACTTTTATTTTGAAAGCTTAATTTGATTTTGAAAAAACAATTTATAAAAAATACTTTATTTCAAAAGCATATAAAACTTTAGTTACTTCAAATAAACTATGTTCATGCTTAGAACATATAAACAAGTAATTTATACTAAAAAATTGAGCATAATAATATTTATTATGCAACTTTCGGTTCATTGTTGAAATTTCATTATTGAGCAATTATTAATCCAAAATAATTATCTCAACAAGCTTAATAGATTAGTATCTTCCATAATAAAGTCACCATACAAATAGTAATTCACAAATTATAGAATTGTTTGGCATAATTTAATTTATTCTACAATTGAACTTCCAAAATAATTTATAAAACTCAAAATTAAAGGATGATTAATTAATCACTTATACTGATTTTCAAAGATATAATTTGCTTAACATAATTAAATGCATTAAACATTTTGATTAGCCAATGATATGAAGGCATGACATGAATTAAGCATAGAAACATGTAAATATAATGGAAACATCGACGTCTTAGCCTGATGTTTTCCACAGACGACACCAGTTGATAGATCCAGGTGAAGATCTATAATAAATATTACTTTTTTGTAAAATAGTCGAGGTTGATCACGTGAATGAGAGTGTGGTCTCCATGTAACGAACTAAAGTTCCGGATTGACGGCTGACCCCACAGACCAACACGAGTCTTTTCAGTGTACTTTTCCTCACTCACACACACCATGAGAAACTTCCCAGGGGATCACCCATCCCACAATTGCTCTAAGTCAAACACGCTTAACTTTAGAGTTTTTATGAGATAGACTCCCGAAAAGAATATGCATCTGGTTGGTATGAGTAGCACATATCAAATCCTTTAAGCTCTCCTCAAATATGCAGTCTCATACCTGCATAATCTCAAAGCCCCTCTCATTCGGGTGCGTTTCGGTTCATTCATGTACCCATCCGCTTTGAAGCCTTAATCGTAGTAGCTTCTTGTCCATGCCTCTGCACCGAGATCACTCCATACTTCTACCTCGGACATCACATGCCCACCAGCTTTCGATTGGTTCGTCCTCGAACCACACCGTACTGGGAGAGGTTCGGCTTTGATACCATCTATAACGAATTGGCTTCCGAATTGACGGCTGACCCCACGACCAACACGAGTCTTTTCAGTGTGCTTTGTCCTCACTCACACACTCCATGAGAAGCTTCCCAGGGAGTCACCCATCCTAGTACTACTTTTGCCCAATTTCTCTCACAGATAAAGTTGGTAATGTAGGCCTGGCTTTATACCACTAGTAACACCCCAATTTTCTAAAATAGTAAAATATTGCTATTTAATTTAAACTTGAACAACAAATGAAAAACTTGTAAACTCAACAGATAAATATAAAGTTAATTTGAACTTTATTACGAAAGGACTGAATCAATCCTGTCTTCACAAGTGACCATGTTAAACTAAATAATAAACTAAAAGACGTGTTTAAAAAAATATTTTAATTTGAAAATGACTTAACTAAAGAAAACTAAACTTAAGATTTTAATCAATATCGAATATCCCATAACTTGAACTAAAACAAATAAACAAATTCTTATTGTACTAGTCATTCTCGACTTCCATGGCTGCTTCGACTCCTCAATTGTAAAACTAAAAGTATATAGGGGTGAACATATCATAAATATACCCAGTGATGAACAATGCAATTATCCACATATGTAATATATAATAATCTTTCATATTGTCACATAAATAGAATTTAATATCATGAAATTATATATATATAACTGTGAGATCTTAATATTCTGTGAGGTCTTAAAATATATACCATGAGACCTTAATATTCTGTGAGGCCTTAAATATAATAATACCATGAGACCTTTATATTCCGTGAGGCCTTAAATATAATAATAACACGAGACCTTAATATTTTGTGGGGAAATTTATGCTTGTGGTTATGTTATCCCTACTGTTTTATATGTTTTTATATTCATATTGATTATATGACTACATGTTTTTATTTTCAAGACTATATGGTGTTTATGTTTATATACATGTTCTCATGTTATACTATATGTTACTATATATATTTAAGACCTTTTGGTTGTAACACCCGGATTTTAGAAGGCCAAATCAATAAAAACAATAACAGTAATCTTAGGGATAATCATGATATATATATATATATATATATATATATTGATATATATTCTATTTTCAATCAAACTCTAATATTTTATTGTTTTAAACTTATCTCCACTTGAAATCCTCAAAATTCTAAAGCTATAAATAGGGGTTGTTCCCTACCCCAAGGGACACATTCACACGGCACACACACATTCATACACAAACACACACTCATACGCATACACAACATACACAAACACACACACTCATATGCATACACAACATACACAAACACACACACTCATACATGCGTGCACACGCACACACACATACAAATATTTCACTCTAATGCTCAATTGACGGAAACATATTTTTGATTTCTCTACTAGTTGGTGCGGCGCAACTAGGACCCTCGTTTCCGAATTGAGTTGATTTTGATTTGTTGTGCTCGACAAAACAAGGTAGAGAAATTTATGCTTGTGATTATGTTATCTCTATTGTTTTATATGTTTTATATTCATATTGATTATATGACTACATGCATTTATTTAAAGACTACATGATGTTTATGTTAATATACATGTTCTCATGTTATACTTTATGTTACTATATATATTTAAGACCTCACAAAATATTAAGGTCTCATGTTATTATTATATTTAAGTCCTCACAGAATATTAAGACCTCATGGTATTATTATATTTAAGGCCTCACAGAATATTAAGGCCTCATGGTATATATTTTTAAGACCTCACATAATATTAAGGTCTCATAGTTATATATATATATATATTCATGATATTAAATTCTATCTATGTCACAATATGAAAGATTAACATGTATTACATATGTGATAATTGTATTGTTTCTCACTGAATATATTTATGATATGCCCACCCCTATATACTTTCAGTTTTACAGTTGATGAGTCGAAGCAGTCATGGAAGTCGAGAATGACTAGTACAATAAGAAGTTGTTTATTTATTTTAGTTCAAGTTATGAGATTTTAGATATTGATTAAAATCCTAAGTTTAGTTTTCTTTAGTTAAGTCGTTTTCAAATTAAAATAATTTTTTAGACACGTCTTTTAGTTTATTATTTTGCTTATCATGGTCATTTGTGCAGACAAGATTGATTCAATCCTTTTGTAAGAAAGTCAAAAATTTACTTTATATTTATCTGTTGAGTTTACAATTTTTCATTTGTTTTTCAAGTTTAAATTAAATATCAATATATTTTTATTTTAGAAAATTGGGGTGTTACACTCCACGTGAAGCTTGAAGGTAATCGCAAGATCGGCCTGCAAAACAAGTCCGAATGAGGTTTTCTGGAGAGAGACTCCGACGTTTAAGTTAAAATGTGTTGAAAGTGTCTTTATATTTAAGCGGATCGCATGCGAGAGCAAGTGGATTGTTTGAGAGTATGTGTGTGTGTGTGTTCTTGCCTAAGATTTTGTACCTGATTGCGTTATATACGTGGGTATTTATAGAGATCTACGATATAGTGGTACCTGAATAGCATGGACATGCTCTTAGCTGTGGAGATGGACGTGTTGAGTAATGCTCCTAGATTCGTGCATCATAGGTGGTGTGTTTGCGTTGATGGGTCCCATGAACGAGGTGTTAGGTGTATGGAAATGGAATACACCTGATAAAAACTTTTTAGTTTCATTCAGTCTTTACGAAAGCGTGACTGAGTCAATAATTGTTCTCGTTGAAAGACAAGGACAGTAGGTCAGTGAGTTCAAAGCTGAAGCTCAGCGTGTGTGCGCGGAGATGATGGAATAGAAAGACGGACGTTCAACAAAATCCGAAACAATAAGCAAGACATAACATAAGATCAGATGCATGCAGATCTCATGCTTAGAGTGAATTATCAGATTGAGTTTGAGTTCACTTAGCTATGTTGTCTTAATATATGCAATTAGCAAAACAATAAACAACAAAATGATAAACGACATAAGGATTTAATGTGGTTCAGATAAATCTCTTCTACATCCGCGACCCTACAAATAGGTGAATTGTAATTAGCCTTATGAATTCTTTTTTTATACTTTCAAGGAAAGTGACTTCAGATCTCACGTACTAAAGATCATTCGTCCTTGCGTTATCAGACCAGGACCTATCTTATTTCACTTTCACCCAATTAACCTTAGGGCTACTCGCTACCATTGCTTCCAGTAACTACACATTGTTGCTTAATCACGGCTTCATCCTAACTTTTGATCTCATCTTGGACTGGTTAGAACTATATTTTCAAGAGTGTGTATTTACAATGAAGAATGAATCTAAATATAAGCAACACTCATATAAGCTTTATTACAGATATGACAATGAAGAGCAACTTAGATTTGGGAAATCTGGACCTAAGTAGTTTCATCGTAGATGAAGTGGTTAAACTGTTTAGCTTTGGAAGAATAGAGTTATTTCTGAGTCTCATCGAAGTTGGAGTTTGAGTTGTATCTTCTTTCTAAGAGCACCAACTTATAAAGACGCAAATTTTATTTATCCCCATACAATTGGGGAAGCCCAGTATTTATAGCATTTGGATTCAAACTAGCTGTTGGAACAGAGTCGTTTGACATTCAAACTCTACTTTTCATAATACGACTGTTTGACTTTGTCGTCTTGTGCTTTGTCGCTTTGTGAATCAGATAAATGCACGTAGTAATTCATCAACAGAACTGACTCTTCTTTATCACTGTCCTTCTTTGGTCTTCAGCTAAGTCCATGTCTGATCTCGTGATGAGTCCCTCGAACTTTTTGACTTCATCTTCAAGTAATCTAATTCGCAAAAGACTGCGAATGACTTTAGATATGGCTGAGCGAGCATCTGAATCCTTCAGGTTCTCTAATATTCCGATGTTTGTCTGAATCAGAGTCTCTGATGTCACAATGATCATTAGGTCCCCCTGACAATTAGGCTTCTTGAATCCTTTCACTGAATTTAGTTTGTCTAACCACAAATCTTTCAACATTGAATTCCGCTTCTGATCCTTTAGCTGATATAGCTTTAAGCACGTCGTATGTTGCTTCTGACTTCATTGATTTGATCTTGCTTCTTTAGAGTTTAAAGCTTATCCTCCGATGAGTCAACTGGTTCTCGTCTGATTTGGTTTCTAACTCAACGTCTTCAGCTTCAATTCATCTTCAGACAATAAATCTGTCAAAGTTAAGTACAACTACCTAACAGATGAATTGACTAACCTACAAAACATCAGTGGTTATCATCGGGTAGATATATCTAAACATATCATTTCAATTAGGTTTGTGGTTTAATCAAAACATTGCTTTAACCCCAAATTCCCAACATGCGAGAACGACAGATGCGTGCTCTTTCAGTTAGTTATGGATGTATGGCGAAATAGGTCTTCTCATATGTAGACGAATTGGTCTTAGTTATGACATCAGACTCATCTCTGACTTGTATCTGCTCTGTTACATAATGGCTTTGACTATAGATAACTTTGACTACATATAACTTTGATGATATATAGATCTGATCTAATGAGCCTCTGGTGCTGGGCCTTGGTATTGATCTTCAGTACTAGGTTTGTGAAGAGTGTGAGTTGAGTTGGTGGTTTGTCCCTATCACTCAAGAAAATATTCACATTTGAGTTGTCTATATATATATATATATATATATATCACTTTTATTTGAATTAAGGATGGAGGATTGATATGTATACCTTAGTCATTCACCTTTACAAATTGGAAGAATACAATCGAAATTATAATGATCGTTATTTATATATCATGTATTTATTTTTTTGATTTTGTATACTGTATCATATGAACATATATGGTATAAATTACGAATTTTGTACACAAAAACTTGGGTGAGCTCCGCTTTCCGTGAGCTCACCCTTGTTTTTTTGTTAAAATAATTATATATTAATCATGTTGAGTAAGTATAATTAGATTTTATTAATTTATAATTAAATTTATTAATTTTTAATTATAATTTTTAATTCAAATTAGAATTTATTAATTCATAATTATGGTTTATTAATTTATAATTAAGGTTTATTAATTCATAATTAGGGTTTATTAATTCATAATTAGAGTTTATTAATTCAAAGTTAGGGTTTATTAATTCATCAAAATTAGAGTTTATTATTCAAAATTAGGGTTCATTATTTCCAATTAGGGTTTATTTTAATTCAAAATTATGGTTTATTATTCAAAATTAGGATTTATTAATTCCAAATAGGGTTTATTAATTCAAAATTAGGGTTTATTAATTCATAAGTAGGATTTATTAATTCAAAATTAGGATTTATTAATTCAAAATTAGAGTTTATTAATTCAAAATTAAGATATATTATTATTTATTAATTTATAATTAAAGTTTATTAAACTAATTAATTTTAATTAGGATTAATTAGGATTAATTAAATTAATTAATTAATTAATTCGGATTAATTAATAAAGTAATTAATTAATTAGGGGGTCTTGCATACGAGACCACCCAATTTTGTACTCCTCTGTCCCATTATTGTTGGCTCGTTTTTTTTTTTACCGTAATAATTTAAGTTGGCTCGTTTAAAAGGAAAATAATTTCTGTTAAAAATCTTGAATTTCATGCCATAAACTATTTTATATACAAAATATAATTCTTCTTAATATATGTTTAAAAAGAAAAGAGTCATAATTCATGAGACGAAGGGAATGTTATTATACAAATAAAATATCTAACGATTGTTGTCAATATAGGCGTAAGGGGCCGCTCCGCCGCGTTAGTAAAAATTTCGTGGTCAGAATTAATTAATGTGGCACAAAACCGGGAACATTAAATTGATAAAACCCAAAAACAATTTGAAACCCCAAACACGGCCTTCATAGCTTTACTATAAATAGCTTCCAAATCCTAGGTGACAATACAGATTTCTCTTTGGCCCATCTCTCCCCCCCTCTCTCTCTCCTATCTGCATATCTCGCCCGCCGTTTTTAGGGTTTTTGCTTCTGTACTAGGGTTTTGGTCGGCGGCCCTCACGATAATGGGCAGCAACAACAAGGACAGCTTTAACGTCGCTGATCTCGGCGCTGGTGAGTCGAAGCTCTATCTCCAATCCCGAGACTCCGTTGAATTGGATTGATTTCGAATTTGATTAATTGGATATTTTTATTTGTGTGTAGCATTGAACGCAGAAGATAGGGCTGACCTTGTTAATGCCCTAAAGGTTGGTTGCTTTTCCTTTACTTATTGGGCTGATTGTTGTTAATCGTGTTTATTTCGGGTGTTTCGGACTTGTGAGTGTGCGGGTATTCGTATCTACGGCTGTTCAGACATTCCAGTATGTTGTTAGAGTAATCTGCGTCAGTTTGTTTATTTGTTAATTTTGGGTTGTTTGTGTTGCAGAACAAACTTCAGGATCTTGCTGGTAAGCACTCAGAAGTGCTCGAGAACCTTTCCCCTGATGTGAGGAAACGTGTCGACACGCTCAGGGAAATACAGGCAAGTTTCTGAATTAATGCTGTTTTTTTATATTTTAAGTGAGGATTTTACAAGTTTATTTCTAATTATAAAGTGATGGGTTAACTAGTTTTGAGATTGAAAAACCATGCTTCGTTACTGTGTGTATGCTGAGTGGTTAATGGCTAGTCCCTCAAAGTTTCATCACAAAGTGAAGTTCATAAGTTAGTAAATTTTCATTTGTTTTTACTATTTGGTTAAATAATTGCTGAAAATATTTGATTTTTAGCTCCTTCATGGAGTCATTTTCCTCATACTTATTCGTATTTCATGGGCTAGATTTATATTTCTCTAATGATTATCCTTAAAATAATGCTGACAAACTACTCTTTTCTTTTTTTTTTTTTTTATTGTATATGCTACTTTGAAGATTTGTAATACTTACTAGTTGCCTTCTGATGTCTGTGTTAAATTAGTTTATCTGATAAATTTGAATGTCTGCTTATGTTTACAGACTCAACATGATGAATTGGAGGCAAATTTTTTTGAGGAGAGAGCAGCACTTGAAGCCAAATACCAGAAGTTCTATCAGCCTCTTTATACCAAGGTGTGATTGGTAACATAGTTATCTGGACTACATGACTCTTTTTCTTGTTTTGATACTCATCAATGTTAACTACATGTAGAGATATGAAATCGTAAATGGCGATGTTGAAGTTGAAGGGGCTGCAACTGAGCAGGCAGACCAAGATGGTGTGGGTATGTTCTGATATCTGTCTATAGTCTCAAAATGGAAAAATATGTACTCAAAACTTTTATCCTGTGCAGAGAAGGGTGTTCCTGATTTCTGGCTGACTGCAATGAAAAATAATGAAGTGCTTGCTGAAGAGGTTTGTTAAGAAATAGAGCTTCTTTTCCTTTGCTTATTGGGCTTTCTTCTCCAATTATCCTAATGTTACTTTCTCATTTTTATTTTCGCCCAGATTTCTGAGCGTGACGAGGCAGCACTTAAGTTCCTAAAAATATCAAATGGTCTAGAGTAGACAATCCAAAAGGCTTCAAGCTTGAGTTTTATTTTGACACTAATCCGTTTTTCAAGAATGCTGTTCTAACAAAAACTTACCACATGATTGATGAAGATGAACCTATCCTGGAGAAAGCAATCGGGTAACCTTGATTTGTATTCCAAAGATCCTATGTGTCAAAAAAGTGGTTTCAAACTCTTATTTCGAAATTTATATGATGCATTATTTCTAGGACGGAGATTGAGTGGCTTCCAGGAAAATGTTTGACACAAAAGATTCTTAAGAAGAAACCAAAGAAAGGATCCAAAAATGCCAAGCCGATCACTAAAACTGAACAATGTGAAAGTTTCTTTAACTTCTTCAGTCCACCACAGGTTCCTGATGAGGATGATGATATTGATGAAGATGCTGTAAGAATGCATTCTCCTGTTCTGCAAATGCTATTATGTGCTGTTCTATTTTTAAAATATTATTAACTCTTTTTTTGGACAGGCTGAAGAGCTGCAAAATCTTATGGAACAGGATTATGACATTGGGTGAGTTAGTTGAATTTCTCAATTATGATAATTGATATAGCTTTTTTGCCCAATTGGATAGATGGGTAGCTGCAATGAATTCTTACGGTGACTTATCATATATGGTTGCTTAGGAAGTTTTGAAAATTGAAGTTTGTTATATTTCTTAATTTTATCTGTCAAGTACCAGAATTTAAAATTTTTGTATGACAGTAATCTGAAGATTGGGTTTGTTTGAGCCTAATGAAAACCACAATATGTAATGACATGTTTGGATTGAATCTAGAAACTTAATCTGTGTCTAGGTACGTGTTGAAGTGATTCTGTATTCCTGAAATTATTCTATTGTAGGTCGACTATCCGTGACAAAATTATTCCCCATGCCGTATCATGGTTCACGGGAGAGGCTGCACAAGATGAGTATGGCGATATTGATGATGAAGAAGATGATATTGATGAAGATGATGAGGAAGAGGAGGATGAAGATGATGAAGAAGACGAGGATGATGATGACGAGGATGAGGAGGAAGAAACCAAGACCAGGAAAAAGGTCAAATGATGCATATACTCTTACATATTATAAATTCACTTAGTTTCTGGCATAGCATAACCTTACAGTGGACTAACCTTTTGACTTTTTGTTGTTTGCTATTTACAGTCATCAGCTACACGCAAGGTGTGATTTCTGCTCCCACATAATTCAATCTCCTTAATTATATTTCTTCTACTAGCAAGCTGATTATTTTACTGATATGATGTGTAGAAGAGTGGAAGGGCACCTGCTGGAGAGGGTCCGCAAGGTGAGAGGCCTCCAGAGTGCAAGCAACAGTAGTTAATCCCAGCTACTTCATTTACTCGCACTCGAGCTCCATTTTGTGTTGGAGTGTTTCATGCGTGTTTTGAGTCGATCATATATTCATGTATTTACGAGCAGCTTCCTATTTCTCCTCCAATTTTCTGTTCTTTTAGATGAAAATGATTTCGTTTTTAGTTTTCCTGGAGAGTGATTAAAGTTAGAGATGTTTTGGAACTTGTCGACTGCTTGCTGGTTGTTCTGGTATGCCTATTGAATCTTAAATATATTTATTTATAATTTTATAGCCGTGTTGGGGTTCCGCATTTGGCTTCGTATTGAATGTGACTTAAAAATCTTAACTGAAATTTGTTTGTATTTTGAGGTTTCTCAAATTATCATTTTTCAGGTTTTATTTTAGCCGTTAATTATCCCGTTGACTTCATGGATGACATGATTGTTTTTCATAATTTATGAAGCTTTCTGAATAAAAAATTATTTACGGAGTTTCATTATAGAACATGCAATTAACTTGTAGATATAGTAAAGCACTTTCCTAAATGTATTTCATTTATCTAATAAAAATTTGCATTTTTTCCCCTCTTTTTTATCCATTCATTAAAAATTTATATTTTTCAATTTTTAAAACATTAATTCTATAATTTTTATTCTCAATCTATCTAATTATTTGTAAAAATCATATCTAACTTGTTCTTTGTTTTTTATATTTATTGTTCACTTTTTATTTCACTATTTATTAATATATTATTATTATTTTCACTCATTACAATTTATTAAAATTAGTACCACCAAACAAATTTAAGTTTTTGATGGTTGTAGAGTAGTAGTAAAAATACTATAAAAAATCTATTAATTATATATTCATCATTACACATTGAAAGTATCACATTGATCCTTAATCTTATGTGACATCTTCATTTAACTTTATTCTTATTTTTCTAAATTTTCCAATTTATGCCAATTTTTAATAATTATCTCTTATAACTTCTTAATAATTTCTTATGTTAGTCAATGTAATTAATTATAAATAGTATATATATATATATATATATATATATATATATATATATATATATATATATATATATACAACTATAATTAATGTGTTGATTGCTTAGTATGAACTTAATTATATCTATGAATTCTATATAGCAAAACATATTGGAGGCAACATATTCATCTTCAATCCTATGTGGAATTACTATAATTTTTATTCTTAATTTTCTAAATTCTTAATTTTATGCATTCTAATCACTCTACAATCTCACATAGATTTTTTATGAAACATAGCCAAATAAGAACTTATATAAAATGATATTTCTATTCTTTAAGTCTCATCCAAATTTTTATTTTTAATTGTTGGAGTAATTGATATTAATATCAATCAAACTACAACATTAATAGTTTATTTAATTTAATTTGACCAAATAAATAGTTTTTAATTTAATTTAGAAACGTATTTATTTTCAAAATTCTTCATTTTATACCTTCTAATCACTCTATAATCCCACATTGATTTTTTATGAAACATAGCCAAATGAGAACCTCTATTAAAGGATATTTATATCTTTAAGTCTCAATCAAATTTTATTTTAATTGGTGGAGTGATTGATATTAATATCAATCAAACTACAACACTAATAGTTTATTTAATTTAATTTTACCAACTAAATAGTTTTAAATTTAATTTAGAAACATATTTATTTTCTAAATTCTTCATTTTATGCCTTTTAATCACTATTTGATCCCACATTGAATTTTTATGAAACATAGTCAAATGAGAACCTCTATAAAATGATATTTTTATTCTTTAAGTCTCAATCAAATTTTTAGTTTTAATTGATAGAGTGATTGATATTAATATCAATCAAACTACAACACTAATAGATTATTTAAGTTAATTTGACTTTCTAAATTATTCATTTTATGCCTTCTAATCACTCTACAATCACACATTGATTTTTTATGAAACATAGCCAAATAAATACTTATATAAAAGGATATTTCTATTCTTTAAGTCTCAACCAAATTTTTATTTTTAATTGGTGGAGTAATTGATTTTAATATCAATCAAACTACAACACTAATATTTTATTTTATTTAATTTGATCAAATAAATAGTTTTTAATTTAATTTAGACTGTTTAATTTGATCAAATTAATAGTTTATTTACTGCACTATTTAATAAGATAAATATTTTAGATACATTATATAAAAATATGAGCATGAATAGATATATATTTACTAAGAAAAACTATAATCTTAAAAACAAAAATATAAAAATAAATTTAGGTTTTGAATATGTGAAGTCTTATAAAAATTAATGTGAGATTCAAGTATTTTATTTATTTAGTTATTTTTGTTTTGAATGGATTTATGTTATAAAATTCTATATAGCAAAACATATTAAGGACACCACATTGATCATCAATCCTATGTGAAATTACTATAATTGTTTATTCTTAATTTTCTAAATTCTTCATTTTATGCCTTCTAATCACTCTACAATCACACATTTATTTTTTTATGAAATATAGCCAAATGAGAATTTATATAAAAGGATATTTATATTCTTTAAGTCTCAACTGAATTTTCATTTTTAATTGGTGGATTGATTGATATTAATATTAATCAAACTACAACACTAATAGTTTAACAAGATATGCGTAATAATGAGTTCAACCCAAGAGCATGGGGTTCATCAAGAGATCAAGCCATACGAGGTTTAGCTCATAGCGGTGTTCAACAAAATTCGGAAAAACTAATGCCATAACAAAGGCGAGAGGAATCGAGAAAAGAAAATAGAACACGTCGCGGGATCGCGTGCTCGTTCTTGGATCGTCGCCTCTTGGGTAAACTTCTCTCGAGATAGCTCCTCGATTCCTCCGCCCAAAGATGATTTTCTCTCCCAAAGTGTGTCCTCTTTAATATGAGACTACGGTTGTTTTAAGGGTGCGGGCTGTGTACCGCCACCCTTCAACCTCGATTTTTATTCCTTTTACATTAGCCGACGACGGTGAGCGGATCGCGTTCTCCTTTATCTTTGCCATGGCGGTGCCACGTGGTTGTGGTCCTGCTAATCTCCTCCTTGCCGCAATGTAGTCCATGGAGTTCTTCCCTTTTTCATCGCTGCATTCTTCTCGAGCTCGCTCTTGAGTACGAGCTCATCCATACTGCGTCGTTGCTCATCGCCGTGCGTCCATGAATACGAGCTCGTCTAATAGTACGAGCTAGTCCACTCCATTACATGCAAACGAACTTCACTTCGCTTACGAGCTCGACTTCTTCATTTCACAAGCACGAGCTCGACTGAGTAGACTTCAAATCACACCGCTTCGCTTACGACTTTTCCTCGCCTTGCTTATGAGCTCGTCCATTCTTACGGGCTCCACCCGCACGAGGTCGACTTCACCGCGAGGTCGACTTCACTCACGAGGTCGACTTAACATGAGTTCGACTTCGCTCGTGAACTTCGAAGATCGTCCGCTTTCTCTTCCTGCTTCCTCTTTCCCGCCACGTCTGTAAAATGATTAAATAGAGCATAAAATGTACACAATTCCCTAAAAGCACATGACTCGATCGACACGCACACACACGAAAACATAACAAAACATATAAAACATCAACAAACATATGAATGTAACACATAACACCGAGGCTATTTAGATAAAAGGTCATATAATAACTCTTTTACAAGAGTTATCACACCCCCAAACTTAGCTCATTACTTGTCCTCGGTGATGCTCGCCACACAACAACACAAAACACACACCAAAACATGAGCGATGTTCATAATGCTTGTTGACAATGAGATGATGGCTTAATCAACTAAGGATGTTGCTTTCAGTCCCAATTTTTTTCAATGAAGATGAATCCTTCAGTCCTTCTTGTTGCATGTCTAGTCAATCACCTCATATTTCAAGGACGTCGCGCTACAAATATCAACAGGTATAAAACACATTAGCAACTACATGAATCTTCCCATAACTTGGTTCTCCTTAATATGACCATATTTTGATTATCAAATGTAAATGTCTCCACAAATTGATTGATCAACCCCTCTCCACTAACATGAGTGAACATCAATATTGGATCAGTAGGTCTTTTAAAAGCTTATAATGTTGGGCTTGGGTGACGGTAGGATTGTTTGGGATAATGTAGCTCAAAACACCCGGGCACCTTTACTCATTTTTGGTTTAAAACTCGCCTTATAAATACCTTTCTTCTTTACAGTAGGCTGGCCCCTTTTTCTTCCTTGTTTCCTCCTTTTCTTTTCTTTTTTCAATGAAATATCCCACAATTAACCCAAATTTTTGTAAAAGGTTTACCAAAAGCTTCACCCTCAAGAGGTTACCTTACCTCGCCACCCCCAAACTTAGAACGCAACATTGTCCCCAATGTTGGAATTTATAACAAAATGGGGATGGCGGTTTTAATTCGATCTTTGAGATAACACACGGCAAAGGCAATAGTTAAGATAACGGCCGAGCCACAAGTAACATGCCCATGGTGAAGGTTGAGAAGAGATAAAATTATATCGTGGGGTATGAAGAGAGTATTTAGTGGTGCACGAAGAAAAAAAGTAAGCTCAAAGGGACCTAGGAAGATCATGATATAAAGGTAGGCTAGAAAAGGCACAAGCGATCCAAAATAGCCTACGTCCCATCCATATTAACACACTCATGCTTGTTGTCTCAAGGGGAGTACCAACCAAATATGAAAGCAGCACTTATACAAAAGTGTAAGCCAACTAAGGGTTACCAACACAATGGTCAATCCCTATAGAACTAATATGCTAACACCCAAAATATTAGAGGCACCCCACAAAATAAGGGTCGATTCCAAACAAGCAATGAGAAGGACCGGCGATCACGATGTAAAACAAAAGAGATTAACATCATTAAGCCATCCATCGCCAATCAAGCATCGACCTCGATGGTCGATGAAAGCGAAATAACATGCTTTCATACGACGAAGAACATGAACATGACAAGAAACAACACGAACAAACCAAGAATGCTTCACAAAGAGAAAGCAAGCAAAAGCAAGAACAAAAACACGAAACACACAAGCGACAAACAACACGCAAGCAAAGTTGAGTCAAAAACGCCTGCCTACTCGGCATCATGGGATACGGCGGTAATCATCAGGGCGGTTTGAGTGGCACCGGCGAGATGGAACCAATGGTGCACGAGCCTCGATGGGGTAGTCGGGTCGACTCGGTGGTGAGCATGACTAGGCCAGCATCTTTTGAAAATTGAGCACGATTAGGCCCCGCTTCATTCTCCATCTACGCCCGGTGTCGATGTCATGTCTTTGGTAAAGGCGAAGATGGAGCAGTAGTTGTGGAAGTCGAGGAATCTTGGCGGTGTAGCACTGCAGAATAACGATCGAGACTACTTTCCGATATGCGATCACGCTTACGACGATACGCCCATAATGCTTGAGATCATCCTCAAACACAGCGGACCAAGCATGAGGACTTTGATTTCTGACGAGAGAACTTCGCATCTCGAGCAGTGGGATCGAAGGGGTCGGCAATGAGGAGATGAACCGGTAGGAGCGGCGGGTGAGGACGGATCTTGAGCGGACCATGACGATGTGTCAAAGCCTTGATATCGATAAAAGCCTTCTCGGTTAGGCGGTCTTCATTCTCCTCAAAAGAACACCGCCTTTATCTGTCAAGGTTATCGAGGAGGAAAGAACAACCTTCCTTTCTTCCTCTTGCGACATTCATCCACCTAGCACCAGATTTGGGCTCCCACATTGACTGACGTCCCGGTGAAAATGCAAAGGAGCAGCAGCATGCTCTCTTCAGAGACCGTAGTGTCATGGGTGGTAGGTAGAATACGGCTTTTGATGAAATGAAGCCACACATGAGCTTCCAATCGCAATGCCGCAGATTTGATGAAGCGGCACCCTTGTGGGGAAATAGTCCACTCCATGCCCTCCACTGTCATCAGCCTCAGCGCCTCGTCCAGGTCATCAATATAGGGGGCCTTCTTCATAGCCGAGAAAACATCGCCCACTTCATTATCTAAGCTGTAGAACTCATTAATAGCTTCAGGAGATAAGACCACCGATTTACCCTGAACCACGACTGATAAACCCTCTTTATTCGTCAAAGGTGTGATATTCGCGTAAAACTCTTTGACCAAAGCCGTAATGGGTGGTGGGGGAATCGCCGTAAAATTTTCCCATCTGTTCAGCGATATCAATTCTACTACAAACACCGGAGTTTCTTTAGTTTGCAGGAAGCCTTTTTCCATCCATAACAACCTTGATTTCAGACGCTTGAACCTTTCAAAGCCACCATGAGCTCGGAATTTAGGGATGCTATCAATTGACCGACTTGCCTTTGTTGTCGAGGGTTTGTCCACCCTTGCCTTTTTTGACTGGGGTAACCTCGGGCTCAGCTTCCTCCATTACTTTGGTTTTTCCTTTGTCGCGCCGGCTGGCCTTCCTTTTAGACGAGGTGGGTGCAACAACCGGCGAAGAGACTTGTGGAGCTTCAGACGACGGCTCTGCGCCAAATACGGGAATGGGTGTGCGAGTCCTTTGCGTCATGAATTCTATCGGTTCCGACGGGTCGGCGCTTGAGTTGAGATTTCTTCGGGGTCCGACGTCTGATTCTCGGCATTGTAGCGAATATCACAGGGGAAAGTTAACGCAGGACAGAGGAGATGAAGCTAATTTGGCTAAGGTTAGAACAGGAGTGCGAGAAGTTGGATGGAGGACGTGGATAGTGGGGGCAAAATCGTAGCAAAATAGGGATATGGAAAGGTCGTGGGGTGGAAGAAGAAGAAGTGGGCACGACTCTTTAAACAAGAAGTCAACCAGATTTCTCCCGCCCTTTTTACCAAAATTTCAAGCGAATATTCCACCTTTTACTTCACCCGATGTGGGTCCAATGTTGCGGAAAAAGTACTATATTACTCAGAATTTCTGCCCAAAAGTGCGCCTGCACCACACCTGCATCCGAACATTAACACATTCGATTAAAAATATAACTCTCATCCCTCTTAAAACAATGCTATGGCAATTTATTATCAACCCAAAACAAAAAGACAAAAGAGCGTAAAACAAATATGTACAACGAAACACTAGGGCTGCCAGGCGCCTGATCGCCATGGCAACCCATGATACCCATGGACAGGCGTCCTTCAAAGATGTTGAGGTCTTCTTGCGAACGACCTCGCCACCACAATAGTGCTTGACACGCTGCCCATTAACCATAAATTCACGGCCGGCGTCCTTGCTTCAATGTTATAGCACCATGGGCGCTACGAAGAATTGTGAAAGGACCCGACCATCGTGATTTCACTTACGGGGAATAACTCGGTCTCAAATTGAACAATAACACCTGCTGACCTGGCAAGAATTCTCGACGCAAAATGTTGTTATCATGCCATCTCTTCGTTTTCTCCTTGTACAATTTTGCATTCTCATAAGCAAACCACGAATTTCATCCATTTCACTTAATTGTAACAACCGAGTCTCTCCAAAAACCTTATGATCAAAATTGATTTTTATCGTGATAGGCTCGATGCTCAAGTTCGAGGGAAGATGACAAGCTTTCCCATAGACCAACCGGTGGTGACATCCTAAAGGTGTTTTGAAAGCTGCTACAGAGGCCCACACCGCATCGTCCAATCGCATGGACCAATCTTTCGTCCGGATTCACCACTTTCTCCATTATACCTTTTATTTCTCTATTGGAGAGTTCCGCTTGACCATTCGTTTGCGGATGATATCTTTGTAACAATCTTGTGGCGAATGTTATACTTAGCTAGGGCGGCAATCACGGCATTGTTGACAAAATGTGTGCCTTCATCACTAATGATCGCACGAGTGCGAATCGTGTGAATATGTTCTTTGCAAGAACTTGATTACAACCTTGGCGTCATTAGTGGAACTTGCCACGGCCTCTACCCATTTAGATCGTGTCGACCGCACAGGATGTAGAGGTTACCAAATGAGGGTGGAAAGGACCGATAAAATCGAGGCCCCATCGTCAAAGAGTTCAATTTCCAAAATAAAGTTCATTGGCATCTCATTACGAGAAGATATGTTTCTAACTCTTTGACATCGATCACATTTGTACACAAAAGCATGGACATCTTTAAACAAGGTCGGCCAAAAATAACCTGATTGAAGTACTTTAGCCGCCGTTCTTTGTCCTGCAAAATGACCACCATATGGAGTGGCGTGACATCCTTCTAAAATTGATTCCATTTCTTCATGCGGAACACAGCGCCTCATCAACCCGTCAGCACAATGCTTATATAAGAATGGTTCATCCCAAAGTAATGTTTGACCTCGAAAAGAACCTTTTTACGATGTGATGAGAATTGTGAGACAACACTCCACCCACGAGAAGTTAACAAAGTCCGCATACCAAGGTGTGCTACTGTGGTGCATGCTCATCAATTGTTCATCCGGGAATGCATCCTGAATTTGAACATGAGTTTCGTCAACCTCGGCTATCGGCAGTCGGGATAAATGATCAGCTACTTGATTCTCTGTTCCCTTTCTGTCTCTGATTTCCAGATCAAATTCTTGCAAGAGCAAGATCCACCGAATTAACCATGGCTTGGCATCTTTCTTGGCGATAAGATACCTGATGGCTGCGTGATCTGTATAAACAATCACTCTCGACCCTACGAGGTAGGCTTTAAACTTCTCACATGCGAATACTACAGCAAGCAACTCCTTCTCCGTTGTGGTGTAATTGATTTGAGCCTCCACCAATGTTTTGCTCGCATAATAGATGGAATGGAATACCTTCTCCCTTCGTTGACCCAGTACGCCCCCCACAGCAAAGTCACTTGCGTCACACATCACCTCGAAAGGCAACGACCAGTCTGGACCAATAATCATCGGGGTGTAACTAGAGCTCTTTTCAAAATATCATACGCCTTCAAACACTCAGGAGTAAACTCAAAGTGGCGATTTTGTTCCAGCAAGGCACATAGTGGTTTAGCAATTTTTGAAAAATCCTTTATAAACCGCCTGTAAAATCCTGCATGTCCCAAGAAACTCCGTACACCTGTTACAGTAGTAGGTGGTGGAAGTTTGTTGATTACTTCAATCTTTGCTCTATCCATTTCTATCCCTTTCTTGGATATGTGATGACCTAGCACGATGCCCTCTTGCACCATGAAATGGCATTTTTCCCAATTTAAAACCAAGTGTGTCGCCTCACAACGCTCCAGAACCTTCCCCAAATTACTCAGGCATATCCCAAAAGTATCTCCAAATACGGAGAAATCATCCATGAAGATTTCCACTGATTTCTCCACCATATCCGAAAATATGGCCATCATGCAGCACTGGAACATTGCTGGGGCGTTACAGAGTCCAAAAGGCATTCTTCTAAAAGCGAAAGTGCCATAGGGACAGGTGAATGTGATTTTGTGTTGATCGTCGGGTGCAATAGCAATTTGATGATAACCAGAATAACCATCTAAGAAACAGAAGAACTCCTTACCGACAAGTTTATCAAGCATCTGATATATGAATGGCAGGGGAAAATGATCTTTCCTGGTTGCCTTGTTCAGTTTTCTATAGTCAACACAAACACGCCATCCGCTATCACCAGAGTGAATCAATTCTTGTCGATCATTAGCAATCACGGTAATCCCCTTTCTTAGGAACACATTGCACCGGGCTTACCCAAGAGCTATCCGAGATTGGATAAATGATTCCAGCATCCAGCCATTTAATAACCTCTTTCTTCAACACTTCTTTCATTGCTGGATTAAGACGACGCTGTTGCTCAATGGAAGTGCTATGGCAGTCTTCGAGCAATATCTTATGCATGCACGAGAAGGGCGATCCTTTGATATCGACAATTGACCATCCAATAGCTCTCTTGTATTTCCAACACCGTAGCGAGGATTCTTCCTTATCGTGCTCGAGCGGATGAAATGATTACCTAAGTGTTTTCCTTCGCCCAAGTATGCATATTTTAGATGGTTAGGCAAGGTTTTCAGACTTAACGTTGGAGGTTTATCGATTGAAGGTTTGGATACCTGGACGATACGATCTGCAAGCCCCAGCGACTCCGGGAGTCGGCTGATACGTGGCGTGATAGAATGCTTCTCGTCAGAAGGATGATTAGGAAACCCCTTATCTTGTTCCAACTCCATGAGATCGACATATTCCGTATCACTATTCTCGGACTGAGAGGAGTGCTCTAGCATTGTATCCGCAATCACCTGCTCCAGAACTTGGATTACCGAGCATTCTTCCACTTCGTCAGGATACTTCATAGCATTGAATACATTGAAAGTAACCTTCTGATCATTTACTCTCATTGTGAGTTCGCCTTTTTGGACATCAATCAAAGTCCTTCCAGTTGCAAGGAAAGGACGTCCCAAAATAATAGGCACCTCGTGATCTGCTTCATAATCCAAAATAATGAAATCTGCGGAAAAAATGAACGTATCCACCTTTACTAGCACATCTTCAATTTTTCCTTCTGGATGAGCCATAGATCGGTCTGCCAATTGCAAGGTCACTATTGTGGGTCTAGCTTCCCCTATCCCGAGCTTCCTGAATATTGAGAGCGGCATTAAATTTATACTTGCTCCCAAATCACATAGAGCACGACCAACATCGCGTCCTCCAATTGAGCATGGGATTGTAAAGCTCCCTGGATCTTTTAACTTGGGTGGGATTTTGCTTTTTAACATGGTACTGCTGCTCTCTGTTAGTGCCACTGTTTCGAACTCACCCAGACGTCTCTTCTTGGTTAGGATGTCTTTCAAGAACTTCACATAATTTGGCATCTGTTCCAAAGCTTCGACCAACGGAATATTAATGTGCAATTGCTTTAAGACATCTAGAAATCTCCGAAACTGAGTATCTTATTATTTCTTTTTCAGCCTTTCGGGAAAATGAGGTGGTGGACGATATACCACCTCGTCCGGTTGCTTCGGCAATGGAGTTACTGCAGCAGGCTTCTCAGCATTAAGAGGTTGCTTGATGCTTACTGCTCTTGAAGCATTCTTTGTCGCTTTTGACGACTCAGCCTTCTCTTCTCGGTCCAGCAATTCTGTTTCATGCATCTGCTTTCCACTCCTTAGAGTGACAACCTTGACATGTTCCTTGCCTTTCCTTGGGTTTTCCGTGTCACTTGGCAGATTACCAAGTGGTCGATTCTTCATCTCGTCGGCCAATTGTCCGATTTGGACCTCCAAATTCCTTAGAGAAGTGGGCGCCCTTGTATTCTTGCATCTTTCTTGGCCATATACTCCTTCATCAAAGTTTCATAGATTTGGGTTGTGGGTAGCTTGTTCTTTATACATTGGAAATTTTCTTGATGCGTATTTTCTCAAAATTTCCCCACCATTTGTTCACGACCACAGCCTCCCACGAAAAATTAGGATGTTGTCGCCATCCGGGGTTTATGCGTTTGTGAGTAAGGATTATTCCTCCGCCATTCGATTTCCCATGTAACACACAAGTCGGGTTTGATGGGTAACTATCAAAAGTATGCCTTCCCTACAATAAACGCATGACACCTCGTTCACTTGCATTGTGGGTGCAACCAACGGAACACTTGTCGGTTGAACAATTGGATTGGCTACTTGCAAGCTCTTTAACATATTGCTCATGGGCGCCACTTGAGCGGTTAATGCCGTCAATGCATCAACCTCCAAAATACTGGCAACAGATTTCTTTCCCATTGGAGCACGAGAATTGGACCATTGACAATTGTTATTTGCAATCCTTTCCAAGATCTCATATGCCTCATTGTAGGATTTAGAGAGAATAGCCCCATTTGCGGAGGCATCAATCACCAAACGTGTGGACGCGTTTAACCCATTATAGAAAGTCTCAAGTTGAATGCAGTGCGGGATGCCATGGTGAGGGCATTTCCGTAGCATTTCCTTATAACTTTCCCATGCCTCGCACACTGACTCATCATCATTCTGTTGAAACGACATGATGTCATTCCGGAATCTTACATTCTTTGTAGGTGGAAAATACTTCATCAAGAATTTTTCCCCTAGCTCGTTCCACGAAGTGATAGAGTCTGATGGAAGACCATTCAACCATGCTTTTGCACGATCTCGTAGTGAAAAGGGAAATAGTCGAAGCCTTAGTGCTTCGGCCGAAACCCCAGGTAACTTGAACGAATCACTGACTTCCAAGAAAGACCGAAGATGAAGGTGTGGATCCTCTGTGGCTTGACCACTGAACTTCCCCACCGTTTGAAGCATTTGAAACATGATCGGCTTCAGCTCGAACTGATTTGGTTGCACCTCGGGTCTTGTAATTCCCGGATTTAGCTCATTAAATCTGGGGTTAGCATAATCACGTATACCCTCTCCGGTCATCGGCAATAACTATGGCATTTCTTCCATTATTTGCTTCACCTTCCAGTGCGACCATTTTGGCGTCTTTCTGCGAGCTTTTTTGATGCTTTCTACGCTAAAGGTGCGTTCAATCTCTGGGTCTAACGGGTATAATACCTGCGCTTTTGCCTTGCGCATATACCACGACCCAAGAGCCCTGTTTCACGCAAAAGAGAATAAACAGAGTTAACCACTAATTAATAAGAAACACAAAGTCGCAATATCAACGCAATTTATAATTGGCGGTCCCCGGCAATGGCGCCAAAAACTTGTTATTTTTTGTATAAAGTATATACGATATGAGATACGCAAGTGCACGTAATCAACAAGTAATACACGGAAGTATTCCGAGATCGAATCCATAGGGATCGCGATATAAGTCACGTTGACAACAACTTTGTTTAAATAGGAAAGCAATAAAGGGAAATTAAGCAGTAGCACTTAATATAAAACACAACTAGAAAACTATGCTAAAAGAAAGCTACGGCAAGGCAAGGTGGAATACCAAACACGACGACGAGAAAAATAGTTGATAGCAAGAAAAAGAAACAGACTTGACCTCTCGATTCCACCCATGCTCTGTACTAATAATGCTACAGCGTTATCGTTGCCTCATCGCTATGACATGAACTTCTCCGATTCTTAGTATTTTTCCAAATCTAAGATTATATTCTGCAAAGCCACGCAATATATTCCTATATCGAACTGCTCTTAGAATACCTTTACTAATCCATTCATATTTGCCACGTAAGGTAAACACATATTCCTATGCTACTCACACACATAATATTTAAATCATGTTCTTACATCACTCTCTTGTTTTCCACTGTACAAGAACTTCCCAGAAATTGTAGAGCTGAAATCTCACCCATGGTGATCAAGCACAAGCAAGATAAATAATTCCCAAGAGAGCGATAACAATTTAACAAGATATGCATAATAATGAGTTCAACCCAAGAGCATGGGGTTCATCAAGAGATCAAGCCATACAGGTTTAGCTCATAGCGAGTTGTTCAACAAAATTCAGAAAAACTAATGCCATAACAAAGCTGAGAGGAATCGAGAAAAAGAAAATAGAACACGTCGCCGGGATCGTGTGCTCGTTCTTGGATCGTCGCCTCTTCCGATGGCTTCCTCTCCAAGAGATAGCTCCTCCGATTCCTCTGCCCAAAGATGATTTTTCTCTCCCAAAGTGTGTCCCTCTTTAATAACAGACTCTGGTTGTTTTTAAGGGGTGCAGACTGTGCACCTGCCAGCCCTTCAACCTCTGATTTTTATTCCTTTTTCTGTTAGCCCTGACAGCGAACAGATCGCTTTCCTCCTTTATGCTGCCGTGGCAGCTGCCACGTGGTTGTGGTCCTGCTAATCTCCTCCTTGCTTCGCAATGTAGTCCATGGAGTTCTTCCATTTTTCATCGCTGCATTCTTCTCGAGCTCGCTCTTGAGTATGAGCTCGTCCATACTGCGTCGTTGCTCGTCGCCGCGCGTCCATGAATACGAGCTCGTCCAATAGTACGAGCTAGTCCACTCCATTACATGCAAACGAACTTCACTTCGCTCACAAGCTCGACTTCGCTTACGAGCTCGACTTCTTCATTTCACAAGCACGAGCTCGACTTCGGTTACGAGCTCGACTGAGTAGACTTCAAATCACACCGCTTCGCTTACGACTTTTCCTCGCCTCACTTATGAGCTCGTCCATTCCTACGGGCTCCACTTCGCTCACGAGGTCGACTTCACTCGCGAGGTCGACTTCGCTCGCGAGGTCGACTTCGCTTATGAGTTCGACTTCGCTCACGAGGTCAACTTCGCTTATGAGTTCGACTTCACTCGGTGAGAACTTCAACATCGCTCGCTTCTCTTCCTCTTTCCGCCACGCATGAGGGTGAGAATTTGGGACCGGGACTCGGAAATTCCGTCCGACCCGAGTCCCGACGGATTCGGGACCACAGTCTGAAATTTACGGGTTCGGGACCGGGACCGGACCAGAAATTTTATTTTGGGTGTCGGAAGTCCGAGTCCGTTAAAACTCAAGTCCGATTTTAAATATATCTAATTTTAATTTGGGATTTTGGGACTTCGGGACATTTTCGGGTAATTCGGGATGTCGGGACTTGGGACATTTCGGGTAATTCGGGATATTTTGGGTAATTCGAGACTTTCGGGTAATTTTGGGACATTTCGGGTAATTTCGTGACTTGGGACTTCGGGACATTTTAGAAATTTCAATTCGGAACGAGGACCGGGACTAAAATTGTAAATTTTCGGGACCGGGAGTCCCGAAGTCCCGATCGGGATCGGGATCGGGACCCAAAAATTGCAAAATTTCGGGACTTCGGGACTCGGGATGGGTGCCGGTCCCGACCGATTCTCACCCCTACCACGTATCGTAAAATGATTAAATAGAGCATAAAATGTACACAATTCCCCTAAAAAGCACATGACTCAATCCTGACACGCACACACACGAAAACATAACAAAACATATAAAACATCAGCAAACATATGAACAGAACACATAACACCCGAGGCTATTTAGATCAAAAAGGTCATATAATAACTCTTTTACAAGAGTTATCACCCACCTGTACTGCATCACCTTCACCTCCTACTACTCCTCCTAGTTCTCTCAATCATTCATATGCATCTCCAGACGCTCCAAATCTTTCATACTCTCCAAGTCCATCTCAATCTATATTATCTCATGTTGGTTCCTCGTTTGATAATTCTTCCCAGTCTACTTCACTGGATTCAAACTTGCCTCAAACTGTACCATCTTCCTTGTCTATTCCCTCTAACATTCCAGCAGCTACTTCTTCTACTTCTATCATCCCAGTAGCCACTTCTCACACCATGATCACACGTGCCAAAAATGGAATTTTCAAACCAAAAAGTTATATTGCTGACTCAGGATTTCACATTGCCGCTGAGGATCTAGTGCTGACATATCCTACTGAATCTGGCACGATCTTTGAGGTCCTTATTGTGACTACTAAAGATGTTGAAGAATCTACCTTGCCCACGGTGCCTCTATCTGATATGGATGCTATGCAACATCCAGGCTGGTTTGAAGCTATGAATAAAGAGATTCAAGCATTGAATATTAAGGGTACATGGCTGCTCATTCCCTCTTCTCCTCTTTATAAAGTCATTAGCAACAAATGGGTTTTCCGTGTCAAAACTCTTGCTGATGGCTCTCTTGACAAACTTAAGGCTCGGCTTGTAGCTCACGGTTTTCAACAATTGACTGGGGTGGATTTCCTTGAGACTTTCAGTCCTGTGATTAAAGCTTCATCTATTCGTCTAATCTTTGCTCTTGCAGCCAATCATCACTGGTCAATCCAGCAAATTGACATCCAAAATGCCTTCCTTAATGGGGATCTTGAGGACACTATCTATATGATGCAGCCGAAGGGTTTTGAGGATCCAACACACCCAGATTATGTGTGTAAATTACAGAAGTCCTTGTATGGTCTTAAGCAAGCACAATGTGCTTGGTACGATAAGTTGCGTGGGTTTCTGTATCAACTACGGTTCAAGCGTTGTACGTCGGATTTTTCATTGTTTTTCAGACGAGAAAATGATGCTCTCCTTATCATCTTGGTGTATGTTGATGACATCCTTGTCACAGGTAATGATAATGCTGCGATTCAAAGACTTATCACTCAGCTGCATGATAAGTTTGCTCTTACCTCTCTCGATGAAGTTCACTATTTTTGGGTATTGAAGTTTCAAAGTCAAAATCTTCCTATGCTCTTTGTCAAGCAAAGTATTTGGTTGAACTTCTGCATAAAACGAACATGGGTTCGTGTCATCCTTGCTCTACACCTATGGTTGCCAACACAAAATTGTCAAAATTTGGAGGTGTTTCCTTTCCAGATTCTTCTCTATACCGCCGCACTGTTGGTTCTCTTCAATACCTCACTCTTACGAGGCCTGATATTGCGTACACTGTGAACAAGTTAAGTCAGTTCCTACATGCCCCTACTCCTGAGCATTGGGCAGCCTGCAAACGGCTTTTGCGCTATCTAAAGGGAACGTCCTCTTTAGCTCTTCACTTCACACCTTCTTCACATACTCGGATTGTTGGCTTTACTGATGCTGATTATGCCAGCTGTCCAGATGATAGGAGATCTACTGGAGGATATTGTGTCTACTTTGGAGATAATCTTGTAGTTTGGAGTTCTAAGAAGCAGCCTGTGGTCTCCCGAAGTAGTGCAGAGTCTGAATATAGGGCATTAGCAAATATCACAACTGAGGTTCTCTGGTTACAATCATTGTGCGTTGAGCTTGGTCTCTCAGTTACCACTCCACATCAGATTTGGTGCGATAACTCAAGTGCGATATCTCTTGCTGCTAATCCGGTGTTCCATGCGCGGACGAAACATATTGAAGTCGATGTCCATTTTGTTCGGGAGAAATTTCAAGCCAAGTTGGTAGAAGTTGTTCATGTTCCTGCTGCGGATCAAATTGCGATTTGTTTACCAAACCTCTTCCCGAACAACGTTTTTGTGAGCTTCGTGCCAAGTTACATCTGCATCTTTTGGCTCCTGGCTGAGCAGTTGTTTTTCGTGCTTGGAGTATATTAGAAGTTGTTAAGTTTTCAGTTGTAAAGTTGTTAAAGTTGTTAGTCTGTTATAAGTTGTTAGTTAGTTAGCATCTCAGCGTTTCTCTGTTAGTTGTTAGTTTAGTTAGTTATAATAGGGTTTTAAATCTTTTCCCTTCTGTATTTAAAGCCTTCAGCTTTCTCTTTCTCAAGTAATGCAAAATTTACAGTTCACTTTTCTCTTTCCCTTCTTCTTCTCTCGTTCTCTTTCTCTCTGCTTTACTTTACATTTAACAGTCGGAGACTCCTTTGGTCTGATCGAACTATGAACCGACAGCCTAGAAGATAAGGATGCCAATGCTGAATTGCAAGAACCAACGCCATTAACTCATTCTCATAGACGGATTTTGACAGTAGGCGAGGCGAGAACTGCAGCTGCAGTCACGAAGATGTTGGCCGTAAATAGAGTGCAGAGGAGCTGCTGTCGCCCTTGTCATCGATATGAGGTGAGGGCAGTGGCTTCTCGGCTAGGGCGGTAGCGACGACTTTGTTCCGTTTGCTGTTGATCGAGGAAGGGAGTGACGACGACGCCGGTGCTGCATGCACAGCGGTGGCACGTTGTGGTTCAACAAGAGAGATGAGGGACGGCGACGAAGCCTCGTCGGTTCTCGGTAGCTACCGCGCACGGCAGACCGAGAAGGATGTGAGATGAAAGAGGGGATTGAAATAGAGAGACTCTTCTTTTGAGTGTTCGACGTAGAGAGAGTAAGAATAGGAAAGAGAGGCGCATAGAGTGAAAATGAGAATAGGGTTTTAAATTTGGGACATTCTTGGGCTTATTTAATTTTCAGTTAGGCTTTTAAAAATACTACAAGAATGAGCTGGTTTTCAGAGGGGTTGGTTTTCAGAAGGGTTTAGCAAATATTAAATATTTCAAAAATCGATCAAAAGTGTGTCATTGGAAATTAAAAAAGCACAAAAAAACATGTCAGCACATGTAAGTTTGTGTAGTTAATTTTAGGGTTAATAGCGGCTAAATTCACGAACTTTAATACAATTCTGGTTTATAACATGAACTTTGAAATTTGAATGAAAATACATAAACTTCCGATTTTTCCGATTTTTCCCATGACCCCCGAATTGAATCCAACATGGCAAAATCGAAATGACGTGGCAATCAAACGACATCGTTTGGGTCAAAACGACGTCGTTTTGAATTGTAAAATAAAATAAAATTACACATCACCTCCTCTCTCTCCTCTTCCGCTCTCTCTCTCTCATCACACCCAACCAATATCCTCCTTCCCTCCCACACCACCACCACTATCGCAAAAACATAGTCGGTTTTTATATGATAAAATATCGGTTAGTGAACCGTAATCACCTCTAATTACTCGTTGTTAGGTTAATTAACTCTCAAATCGAAAAGCAACGATTCCACATTAACATAGCGACAACAAATCCCAAATACAAAATTAAAATTGAGGAAACAATTACGGCTGAATGTGTTGGAGATCTCTGGCGGTACCAACCGAAAGTTGGGCTATGCACACTGCCGCCATCGAATGCGAGAACAAAGTTCGGTGAAGAAGAGCCGGACGGTGACGAAACAAGATGTAGCGGGATTCTTCAGCGGCGGCGACGGCCTCGAGCTGCGATTGATCCCGCTGCGGCCTTTCCAGCGGACCTCCTAGCGCAAACGGCTCCCACGAAACAGGGGCTCAAACGGCGTGTGAGAAGGATGGAAAAGAAAGAAGGCGCCGCCGTTTGCGATAGTGGTGGTGGTCGTGGGAGGGAAGAAGGATATTGGTTGGGTGTGATGAGAGAGAGAGATGGAAGAGGAGAGAGAGGAGGTGATGCTCGATGTGTAAATTTTTTATTTTTTATTTTATATGACAATTAAAACGACGTCGTTTTGAGCAAAGCGATGTTAGTTTGATTCTGCGTCGTTTCGATTTTCTTGTTGGATTGATTTGAAATCGAGGAAAAATCGAAAAATCGAGTTATGTATTTTCGTTCAATTTCAAAGTTCAATATTATAAACCGTAATTGTATTAAAGTTAATGAATTTAGCGCTATTAACCCTTAATTTTATACGTTTATTTAAAAAGAATATATAAGCTAATAGTATATGGATAAAATGAGTATCAAATTTAGCATGTACGCTATATGAAATGCAAAACAATGTGGTTACAATCACGATAGTAACATCGTGTTTTTTCCAAATTTTCAACTGCACTTTCCATTGTCAGAAATTATGTTCAAAACTAAAATTTACTCAAACTTAATTATCAAAAAACAAATTATATTTTTAAAGACAAAATCTAAAAATCATATATTACAAAAAAAACCGAGCCAAAATTCTTATATTTTGAGAAAATTATATCTTTTATTTATTTTTTTGCCCTTTTTGAGATGATGTTTTGATTTTTTTATCATTCTCGCGCAAAAAATATCTGAACAGAAAATGGGTATCTACGTTACCAAAGTCGGCCACACAACGCAATTCCTATTTTCTTCTTCAAAGGGCTTCTTCCAAAACCCTAACACCGAAATTCTCAAATTGCAAGTGTATATTCTGTCTCTGTGTGTTTATATATATACATATAATCAGGGATCGTCAAGCAGGCTTGATATTTGTGTAGACTTAGATATACAGTTAATTTGTGTAGATTTACAATTTTAAGCGTCTTCGGCAATGGGGGCAGAAATCGAAGCCGATGGGCTGAAGATGCTAGAGTATTTCTCATTAGTTTCAAAAGTATGTACGGAGCTGGAAACCCATTTAGGGTTTGGGGATAAAGTGCTGGCGGAGTTCATCACGGAGATGGGTAGGAATTGCGAGACGGTGGACGAATTCGATGTCAAATTGAAGGAGAATGGAGCAGAGATGCCCGATTATTTTGTTCGCACGCTTCTTACCATTATTCATGTGATTTTGCCGCCGAAGCAGAAGTCGAAATCGGAGAAGGGATCTAAGGAGGGAGATAATGAGCCCTTTTCAGCTTTGAAGATCAAGGATAGTAGAGAGAGGGTGAAGGAGCTGGAGAAGGAGATTGAAAAGGAGGCGAAAAGCCGGAGGAGAGTGGAGGGGGAGGATGAAGAAGATAGGTATATGAATCGTGACAGAGATGGTGATAGGAGAGAGAGAAGACACGACAGAGATCGAGATAGAAATAGAGATAGAGAGAGGGACAGGGAAAGGGTTAGACATGGGGATAGGGAGGACCGAGGTAGACATAGGGGTGGGGAGGAGAGGGGTGTTGATGGAGATAGGGATGGTTATGGCGATGAGAGAGGCAGGCAAAGGCACGATGACAGGGATAGGAATCGAGGAGGAGAACGGAATTGGAGGAATGAATATGATGAAGAGAGGGGTGATGAGAACAGAGAAACAAGGAAGGGGAAGGATAGCCAGTCGGATGAGCCAGAATTGTACAAAGTTTACAAAGGAAGGGTTTCAAGGGTGATGGATAAGGGGTGTTTTGTTCAGTTTCATGATTTTAGAGGAAAGGAGGGTCTCGTACATGTTTCTCAGATGGCAACCAGGAGGATTTCGAATGCCAAGGATATAGTGAAGCGAGACCAAGAGGTCTTCGTGAAAGTTATCTCGGTTAGTGGGACTAATTTGAGTTTGTCAATGAGGGATGTGGATCAGAACAGTGGAAAGGATTTGTTGCCATTGAAGAGAAGTGAGACAGATGATGGAATGATGGCCAACCCTTCAGGTAGGAATGATGGTGGACGGATGGGGAGTAGGATTGGTCTGTCAGGTATCAGGCTAACCGAGGAAGTCGATGCTGTGCCATCACGGAGACCGCTGAAGAAGATGAGCTCACCTGAGCGATGGGAGGCTAAGCAACTGGTTGCTTCTGGTGTTATGAGCGTAAAGGACTATCCTATGTTTGATGATGAGGGAGATGGGATGCTTTATCAGGAAGAAAGGGCAGAAGAGGAGCTTGAGGTTGAGTTGAATGATGATGAACCTGCTTTCTTGCAGGGTCAAAGTAGGTATTCCATTGACATGTCCCCTGTGAAGATATTCAAGAATCCTGAGGGGTCTTTGAGCCGTGCAGCAGCACTTCAATCCGCTTTGATAAAGGAAAGGCGGGAAGTTAGGGAGCAACAACAGCGGACTATGCTGGATTCCATTCCAAAGGATCTGAATCGGCCTTGGGAAGACCCAATGCCGGAAACAGGTGAGAGGCATCTTGCTCAGGAACTGAGAGGTGTTGGCTTGTCGGCATATGACATGCCGGAGTGGAAGAAGGATGCATATGGAAAAGCTCTAACTTTTGGTCAAAGATCAAAGCTTTCCCTTCAGGAACAGAGACAAAGTTTACCCATCTATAAGTTGAAGAAGGAACTGGTTCAGGCTGTTCATGAAAATCAGCTCCTGGTTGTTATTGGTGAGACGGGGTCAGGCAAAACAACACAGGTAACACAGTATCTTGCCGAGGCAGGTTACACTACTAGGGGAAAAATTGGATGCACTCAGCCTCGTAGGGTGGCTGCAACATCTGTTGCAAAGAGAGTTGCTGAGGAATTCGGTTGTCGTCTGGGTGAAGAGGTTGGATATGCAATCCGTTTTGAGGATTGCACCAGTCCAGAGACTGTAATCAAGTACATGACAGATGGTATGCTTCTGAGGGAGATTCTGATTGACGAAGATTTATCTCAGTACTCGGTGATAATGCTTGATGAAGCCCATGAGAGGACCATTAATACTGATGTTCTTTTTGGATTATTGAAGCAACTTTTAGAACGAAGACCTGACCTTCGTCTGATTGTCACTTCTGCAACTTTGGATGCGGAGAAGTTCTCTGGATATTTCTTCAACTGCAACATCTTCACAATTCCAGGTAGAACTTTTCCAGTAGAAATACTATACACCAAGCAGCCGGAAAGTGATTACCTGGACGCATCACTGATCACTGTGTTACAGATTCACTTGACTGAACCTGAAGGTGATGTACTTCTGTTCTTGACTGGTCAAGAAGAGATCGATTATGCTTGTCAATGTCTCTATGAGAGAATGAAGGGTTTAGGTAAAAATGTTCCGGAGCTGATCATTTTACCCGTATACAGTGCTCTACCTAGTGAAATGCAGTCCAGGATTTTTGATCCTGCGCCTCCAGGAAAGAGGAAAGTTGTTGTTGCGACCAATATAGCTGAAGCTTCTTTGACTATCGATGGCATATTTTATGTTATTGATCCTGGGTTTGCGAAGCAAAATGTCTACAATCCTAAACAGGGGCTCGACTCATTGGTGATAACTCCCATCTCGCAAGCATCTGCTAAACAAAGGGCAGGTCGGGCTGGACGTACAGGACCAGGAAAGTGCTATCGCCTCTATACGGAGAGTGCATTCCACAATGAGATGTCTCCCACGTCAGTTCCGGAGATACAAAGAATTAATCTTGGAATGACTACTCTTAACTTGAAAGCTATGGGTATTAATGATCTATTGTCTTTTGATTTTATGGACCCCCCTACACCTCAGGCTCTCATTTCTGCCATGGAGCAGCTATACACGTTAGGGGCTCTGGATGAAGAGGGTCTTCTTACTAAGTTGGGTAGGAAAATGGCTGAATTTCCATTGGATCCTCCTCTGTCCAAAATGCTTCTTGCCAGTGTGGATCTTGGTTGCAGTGATGAGATTCTGACCATTATTGCAATGATTCAAACTGGAAACGTATTCTACCGACCACGAGAAAAACAAGCTCAAGCAGATCAGAAAAGAGCTAAGTTTTTCCAGCCTGAAGGAGATCATTTGACTCTGCTTGCTGTTTATGAGGCATGGAAAGCGAAAAATTTCTCAGGTCCATGGTGCTTTGAGAATTTTGTTCAGTCACGATCTTTGAGGAGGGCACAGGATGTGAGGAAGCAGCTTCTCTCCATCATGGACAAGTATGTAATTTTATTCTTCTTTTTTGTCAATAGCCTTCGTGCAGTTTTGTTTTTAATTGGTTATTGGTTGATATAACACAAGTATGGTCTTGAAATGATTGTATGTTTTGTTTATTTTGATTCTTTCTTGGTTTCCCTTGGTTCTTTGAATAATGGTCCATGTTTATTCCTCTCTCTTTAAGATATCCTTAAACTTGTTTGACTAGGCTCTTAAAATTTGTAATAGACTTCTTTGGAAGTCTGTTTCCCCACTCCCGAGTCCCTGACTAAGATATCTATCTACTTACTCTCGTGACTAAGATTTCTATTCTCTCTTTTAAACCTCTGGGAATCCTGCCGAGACTAGCTATAAGATTTACACGTTATTTCTTGGTTATATTGTATGCCTAGAGCTGTACAATTTCAGTTCAAGGCATTCTTTTGTTTTTCTTAAAGTGTTTAAATGCTTCATGCTCTCTGTTTAACGCATGGTAATTGATCATAACACTCCTGCATGTACTAAATGCCTTTACAAGTTTATAACTTGCTCTAATAACAGGTACAAACTGGATGTTGTAAGTGCTGGTAAGAATTTTTCAAAGATACGGAAAGCTATAGGTGCTGGATTCTTTTTCCATGCTGCTAGGAAGGATCCACAAGAAGGCTATAGAACACTTGTTGAGAACCAGCCGGTTTATATACATCCAAGCAGTGCTTTGTTCCAAAGACAACCCGACTGGGTTATATACCACGAACTGGTAATGACTACTAAGGAGTATATGCGTGAGGTGACTGTCGTAGATCCAAAGTGGCTGGTTGAACTAGCTCCAAGGTTCTTCAAAGTGTCAGATCCTACAAAAATGAGCAAGCGCAAGAGACAAGAGCGCATTGAACCACTCTACGACAGATATCATGAACCTAACTCTTGGCGTTTAAGCAAAAGGCGTGCTTAGTCTTGTTTGGTACTCTTGCTGGTTAGTTTTACATAGACTTGTTTAGAGATACTCTTTTCTGTTCAAATGAAGGAATGTTAAGTATATCTTACTGTTTACGAGATTTTATGCGAAAACTTTAGCTTTTAGAGAAGTGCTGTTTATGCTAAAACTTTAGCTTTTAGAGAAGTGCTGCTAACCTTTGGGAAAGTGGGGGATCGGCCAAAAGCGATAGTAGAGAGTCCTTAAGTGACTTAAAGTACTCTGGTTCGTGAGTTGTAGTAGCTGCTCAACTTTACTAGTTGTTTATAAGAATATCTGAAGTAGTGTTGGGCCTGAAGAGATTATACTCTTTCAATGAATTGTTTCTTGAATTGGAATTTTGCTACTCATAATAAGGAGCCCAGTCTTTGAGATTATATCATTTTCCCATTAATAGCATAATATAATGGCATCAAGAGAATATGAATTCATGAGCTATGTTCTTAACTCTGTTTGTTTAATAGTTATTGAATGCTCTAAGTAGGACTGTTTTATTTGTATAGATTGGAGATTTTGATTGTGTGTGCATTCCCAGGTACTCTATGTGCAATAGGGTGAATGAATGAGGCTACTAGCAGTGTAATTTTATGGTTACACTGTAAGCTCGAACTTTTAGGTCTCGTTCTTGCTTATTTTTGAAGGGCTTCTGGAAAAAGGGACCGTGCATATACTTGGAAGGTTTGAAGCAATTGGTCAAATCTACAAAGTGAAAGTTCTTTGCTTGATGAACTTGGTAAGGTCGCATCAGTTGTGGAATGTATTTCGATTACATTTCCTGTCTCACCTATACTAATCATTGCTTCTGCGTCTGCTTCTGCTTCAATCTTGATTGAAACTTTAGCTATACTACTAACCGGTTAACCTCTTTAGCCATGTTGTTCTATTCATACATTTATAATGTCTGCCACTTTTAGCTTGTTCTTATGTTGTCTTCAGTTTCTCTTGGCTGGTGGCTTGTAGAAGCATAGTCACCTTGTAGAATTTGAAGCACACTTCAGGACATTTAAACTCTAATTGGGCACTAACAAACTTTAATTCAGAATTAGTGATTAAATTTTAGTTTGAATGGATGCATTGTACAGCCACAGGCACACAAGTTTTTGCCTTTGAATTTTCCCTAATAATGACCTCCCAAACAATGGTATGGTTAATGCTGCCTATGGAATACTCTCCCAAAGGGTATATTTTAGAAATTTAAGAACGAAAATGTACAGACAATAATATTTATATATTATGAGTAAAGTTTTTAACAATAAAAGTTTGTGCCGAAAAATATGTAGGCGACATTTTATTTGTCTATTAAATTATAGTTGTCAACAATTACTACCAACCCAACCATTTAATTAAAAATTCATTTCTTTCAACAACTACTACTAACATAATCAATATTTATCAGTTTTCTTTACTTTATCAATGATCACAACTAACCTAATATATATATATATATATATATATATATATATATATATATATAGGTTGGATCAGGTGAAATTTATCTTTTTGAACTTGGTAACTATGCACATACGTATAAAATTGATGAATAAAATCTATAAAGTTTGTGCATAAAGAAAACATTATAAAATTGTTGCATAACAAAATAATTTTAGAAAGTTTTCGTTATGTACAACTTTATATCGTTTTGTGCATTATCTTCAACGTCTTATGCATGATTCGTAAAGTTCGCAAAAAAGATGTGGTTCTCATTTGATTCACTCATATATATATATATATATATATATTTTATTAATTACATATCATCTATAATTATTTTTATTAGTATGTTCATACTACTAATATGGAGCTCATTATATAGACAAAACTATTTTATAAATTATGAGGCATGTTTTCAAATAAAGTATTAACCCCATTAAGCATAATACTTATTTAATTGGTGACCCATCACCAATAACTAAGTTGGCCTTCCAATTAGTGTACCAATTGGTTATTGCATGAGAAAAAAATTATAATTTTTTTATATAAATTGCTGTCTATTATTTTAGTTACATATCACTTATCATATATCGATTTCTCCAAACAAGTGAACGCGCAATGCGTTAAGAAAGCTTTGATGAACAAAAAGTTGATTGTTTAGACAAATGTGGCACAAGTTGCTGGACAGAAAAGGATATTCCTCTTCTGTGTAAGAATAACCGAATACTTTCAATTGCTAAATTGGTATAGTTTTTTTTTTTGCTTTTTGAGAGGAGCTTAATTTATATTCTTGAAATAAAACATCATATGGACAAAAACTCCTCTGAAAAAATGAACATACGCCTTAAATTACTATTGATAAGATAAACCAATATGTATCATGGCCTCAAGGTTCTCTTTTTTTAGCACCGCATTTCAGTTCCCACTATTTTTCTTTTTCGATTCCCACTATTAAATCAACGTATATTTTCCCAAGACAAATACAGCGATGAATTCGAATTTGGTGCTCACACATATGTCAATTGCGAACAAGAATCCGTATACTTTTGAGCGAGTCATATTTTCTTCTTCCCTCAACACCCGAATCAAGTTCAGAACCAACCTCGTCGTAGCTCAAAGCCCAGGTAACAAAATCTCAACTTTCGATGAATGGGCTGAGTTTTACCAAAATGTGTGAAAGAAACGACATTATGCAATGAAAGGGTGGTTTCTATTTTTTTAGCATGTGTTTATGTACACAAACATCTCTGTTTTTGTTTATTTGATATCCTATTAGCGTATGCGGTTGCAAAATGAGAGATTGAAGTACTTAAAGGTTGATTGGTTTGTGTAGAGCAGGCCTTTTGAGAAATTGTTGTTTTACTCGTATGAAGTATGGACAAATCTCCAAAGTGTTTATTTAAGATAGTGAATTGATATCCCTGCTTATATATGATCAATTTGCCTACAGCTTCAACGTGAGGTGTGGTGTGTCTGCTTTTAGGGAGAATGCAATCTTCTTGTTCTTTGCTGAGTATTGTATCTGCTTGTATGTTGAGCCAGTATGTGGGGCTTGCTGTGCCGTAGCCCGTAGGGGCCTTTGTGTTGGGATTTATTTTTTGCTGAAGCTGCATTGACTGCAAATCATAGTACACTTTCCATAAATCTCATAAAGTCTATATTTATTTTTTTGTATAGCATTTGTTTGTGATTGGTGACTGTTGTCCCTTCAGTGGTGGCACGGTGTAGTTGTTTGATAAATTGTGCACTTAAGACCAGTTTGTTTGATACTGATAAAAACCCTTGATTGACATTCGATCACATAAACTATTGTGCATCCATAAAGTTGATCAGCATTTTATAAACAGAAATCATATCACTTGAAAAGAACTTGAGAACTTGGACAGATTTTGAATTGCACTCATCTAACTTTATCTTGCCTAAAGTCCTGTTTTTTCTGAGGTGTTTATGTTATTTTTCTTTTGCCTCTGCTAGTTGTTTAAGGAATATATTCATCTGAAAAGAATCTTCACAAACATATAATTTCCTGATCTCCTTTGCCTTCCCTTTGAATGCTTCTCCATTAAATTAGTGAAATTTACTTGTCATTTATAATATTGTAAGTAAGCCTTTGACCTATCATTTTGAAGCAAAATATCTATATCCTACAACACTGACATGCCAGCAATCACCGAAAAAAACTTTTTTTGACTTTGAGTCTTTGCTGATTTTCGTGCAAATATGAATTACAATTTTTCAGCAGGTATGCAGCAAAGAATAATAATTCCGAACAAGCAAGGTCAAAAACTTGTTGGTGTGTTCCATGACACTGGATCAGAAAAACTTGCTGTTTTATGCCATGGCTTCCGGTCCTCAAAGGTTGGTAAGCTCCTTTGGTTTGATCACTTGTAAATTGTTTGATCAAATATTTAACTATTGATTAGCTTACTAGTTCCATACCAGATGCCATTAATTGTTTTCTTCTCTGAATAGGAGTAATGAGTTCTGGTTTGTTGCTTGATTTAGACTGCTGAATCATGGAGTATATTGATGCCAAATCTGGGTATGATATCGATAAAACGAACACCCCTTAATAAAGGGATTTTTGTAACTCAGTATGGTCGAAAGAATTTCTTTAGTTTGAACTTCCCACAAGAATGTGTATAGTACTGCCTTCAATTTGCAATTATTTAATATAAGTTGGAAGGTGTTGCTTAATCTAGCGCCTGCTACTTCTTTGTCTTAGTAGAAAATTGGAGATGCTATTTCAATTTTTCATATTCCAATATTGGCTTTTACAAGATTGAAGTCTCACTATGACTTTCAATTTTTTATTTTTATTATTCTTTTTATTTTTATTTTTATTTTATTTTTTTAACTAGTCACACTTCAATTTAAGAAAAGACAAAATTGGAGTTAATAAAAATAATTTTTGTCTTCAATATTTTGTAAATATATCTCAAATTTAAGGCATATGGTAAGTTACTCTATACTATTGCATTTTGTACAATACAAAAATATATAACAATAAGCTGTTTAAATACTTCATACTTTTTATTTCTCGACACATGGGGGTTTGAGGGGTTTGGAAATCTAATCCCATAAGTCACCTATACAAGGAGTGAGTAATAACATAAACTACTTGGTTAGTTGTAAAGAAAGGCCTCTTGTTGGATGTTTGTTTATTTCTGTTGTTTGTGCTGCACTTTTACCATGTAGAACTCTAATGTACTTTTCATCATGATGAAGAATATTCTGATTCTACCAATAACTCATACAGGCAGCTGGCTTCACCTAATTTATTGGTTCATTTAAAATCTTTTTATCTGCAGGAGAGCAACATGATGGTAAACCTTGCCGTTGCTTTGGAAAATGAAGGAATTAGTGCATTCCGCTTTGATTTTTCTGGAAATGGGTAAGTTCATGATTCATTGGGTATCCACAATTTTGTCTTATGATACTGAAAGACTAATTATGACCACACAAGAACAAGCAACTCATGAAAATGTTTTTTAGCTTGCTGTTTATCGTGTCTTGGTGCAATGAAATAGTTATTAGGGAGCAACTGAACTTGCTCCCACATTTGGCTGCTATTCTTGTTCTGTTGTGACACGCTTAGGCACATAGACTATTATCACGTCCTGGGTAATATGTTCTCTTAGATTGAAGGAACAGTGGGTATCCAACCCTCATGGAGTTGCAAAAAAGGTCGATGGTTTAGCAATAAGTGCGCTTCAAGAAGAAAAAGTCGACTTATATCTTGAATGAGCTAAATAAGTTTTATGACCTCTCTCAATTGTTTATCTAGTTTAGCTGTGGTGTAGATTTCAGGTATGTGTGTAATATCCCACATCAGATGGAACCCTATGTTTCAAGGATGTATAAGTGGGAACAATGGATTCTTCTAGCAACTTGGGATGACTATTTTGGCAAAGGTAGGATGTATATCAAGTAGTTGCTAGTGAAACCCGTTGTGCCCACTTCTCGCTACGGGTCCCCACCCCGTGGGCGGAGGGAATTATCTACTGCTTGAAAGTGAAGTGCTGAAAACAGCAGTAAATAAAGTTTAAATTTCCAAAGATCAATATTTTCTTTTCTTATTAGTTCCGAAATTAGGGGTTTCAGTTATTCTACACGTTTTCTTCTGAAAATAGACAAGAGGAATGGTTCGATACCGGATTAACAAGCATCTAACATTTCCATTTTTAAGTGATTTATTGGGAGAATATCTGAAACTTGGGAATATTACAACAATTTAATAAAAACTCAGCAATAATTTTCTTAAGGAAGCACATTTTATGTCTGACTACCTACTTTTGTCAAACTAGAGCTTTAGGGTGGTTGCCTGTAACTGGTCATGTTTCGATTCAAGCACAGTGCAGCACTTTAGCAAGTTATATTTTTATAGTAAATTTCAAATTTCTAATGTGCCACGTGTGACCTTCCCCTCATTTCATGTCTATAATAATTTTCATCAGTATACCATATTCAGTAAGGTGGAATTGATTGTTGGTTATTTATTTTAGATCTCTTGGTTTCATGTTCTTAGTTGGATTTGCAGGGAAAGTGAAGGCCCCTTCGAGTATGGTAACTACTCAGGTGAGACAGAAGACTTAAGAGCTGTTGTTGAATACTTCACTGGAGTAAATCGTGTCCCGGCTGCTGTTCTAGGGCATAGTAAAGGTATCCCACTAAATCATATATTTTTTATGGACTAGTAATTTTGACTAAGATAAGGCTGTTAATTACGCCCCCCTCCACTCTCGTGTCTCCTTTCTTATATGCTACTGTTATGATGTGGGATATCCCACATCGATTACACATGCAAGTGTGGAATGGTATATAAGTGAGTGTCAATCCTTTCCCTATAACCATGGTTTTGGGGAGAGTTAGGGCTCCTTGCTTGTATCCCTAACAGCTACTTTGTAAGACACTTTTTCAGCTCTTGCTTCTGTTTGCTGACTAATTGATTGCTGTGCTTTTCCTATTTCTGCATATTGCAGGTGGCAGTGTTGTCCTCCTCTATGCATCTAAGTATCATGATATAGGTGCTGTTGTTAATGTCTGTGGTCGTTATGATCTCAAAAGTGGTCTTGAAAGACGCCTTGGTGAAAATTTCATGGAAACGCTGAAGAGGGATGGATATATTGATGTCAAAACTAAAACAGGTTTCATTTGCATTTTCCTTTTAAACCACACATGATGAAGAATTTTCAGTGAGTCTAGAAAACGTGATCACACGGCATCAATGTCGCTTGATACTGGGGCTTATATCTTTAGTCGCACGTTTACTTTCCGTGAAGTCTTATTTTGTTTTCTGATGTGTGCCAAAATGTTCATACATCAATACATCTGAATTCTATGTGGCCTGGTTAGACTAGGTGAAAGTTCTGTTTCCCCAAAAAGGCTAACATTGCAACCATACATCAATACATCTTAATTATTAATGGTATGGACCATAGTCCCAATATTGTTTCCTCTGTGCTAAATGAAGTGTTTTGTATCCTCTATTTTGTAGGGGCTGTAAATTATCGAGTCACAGAGAAGAGTTTACTGGAGCGAGTGAATACAAACATGCATGAGGCATGCCTTTCAATTGACAGTGGGTGCAGGTTAAGTCTGATGTTAAATTTTAGTAACTAACATATTTCCTGATTGAAACTGTTTTCGTCTGTCAAATTTGTTTCCTATGTGCAGATCAATTAGAAATTAGCTTGATTATATCTCCCAGCTCATACTTGTTTATTAAGTTACTTAGCAACTTCTGTCCTCTTTTATCTACATTATTGGTATGTTTGAAACAGTGATTATCATCTATAGTTGTTTGGAGAAGCTTATCCTAGAAAAATGGCTTATTCGAGTGTGGTATAGTTCCATCTTTTTCAAGTCCAACTAAAATTATGAATCTCCAAATTCAAGATTTACTCATTGTTTTTGTAATGACCCGGCTTCTGGATTGACGGCTGATCCACATAGACCAACACGAGTCTTTTCAGTGTGCTTTGTCCTCATTCACACACTCCCTGAGAAACTTCCTAGGAGGTCACCCATACCACAATTGCTCCAAGCCAAGCACGTTTAATTTTAGAGTTTCTATGAGATGGACTTCCGAAAAGAGATACATCTTGTTGGGATGAGTAGCACATATCAAATCATTCAAGCTCTTCTCAAATATGCAGTCCTATACCTGTATATTCTCAAAATCCTTCTCATTCCGGTGTGTTTCGGTTCATTCATGTACCCCTCCGCTTTGAAGCCTTAATCGGAGCCGCTCCTTCTCCTTGCCTCGCACTGGCGATCACTCGTACTTCTGCCTCGGACGTCACAATTTTCTTTCTTCTCCTTTCATAAGGTTATTATTTATGACTTCCTTTGAGCTTATTAGGAACTTTGTAACAAAATTATTGTGGTTCGTCATAAGCATAATTGCGATTGTGTAACAGATTATGGAAATTACTCTCCCCATCATATTTTGTCAATATATTTATAGTCCACATCTGGTTTACCCTATTATTTATCACTAGGTGTTGTAGTAAAATATGTATTCTGCAAATTGATGGTAAGTTTTTGAGATGTGCATACAGGGTGTTGACAGTTCATGGAGCAGCAGATGAAGTGATCCCAGCAGACGACGCGCTAGAATTTGCAAAGATTATACCAAACCACGAGTTGCAGATAATCGAAGGAGCTGATCACAAGTATTCTTCACATCAAGGCGAATTAACTTCAGTGGTTCTGCGTTTCATAAAGGAATGTTTGCAGTAGAGTGAAGATGTCTCCAAATAGGTTAGTCAATCTCTGGACTTATATATGAAGCCTAATGCTGTGAAAAATGTGCATATTTACTTGTATTTTTTTTTTATCTCAATTAGGAGATTTCTCACCTTGCATGATGAGTGATGGGGGGTTCAAAGCCTCCTGTTGTTAGATCAAAAATCAAATTTGGAATTTTTTCGACCGACTCAACTTAAAAGAATGAGCAGTCAAGTTGTTGTGTTCAGTGGCGTAGCCAGGATTTTCCAAAAGGAGGGTTTTATTGCACAATTAACTCCTTCCGTTCACTGCAGTTGACATGGGCTGACGGTATTAATTCCGACGATTATCGATATTTGAAGAACAAAAAAAAGAAAAAGAGTTGGCGTGGGCTTGAGTCTACCCATACTTCCATGTGGCTCCGCCACTGATTGTTTTGTGTGATAGGGGCAATGATCTCTATACTCCTTAGTTTATGTCTTAGTTTTCCCGAGTTTCATTGTCAATATGTGTACTTCACATTAGTTTGGACCCTCTACTTCATCTCCAATTGAATCTTGCATTTCAAAATGTATGTTATGATCGTAAAAAGTATATCACTTAATTTATGAAATAAAATATGAGATTAATTGGTAGGAGTTAGGAGCGTGATTGCTTAGATATATTTTTTCCACTATCTCTTCTTCATCAGGAACTTAATTGCTTTCATTGTCTACTCTACTTGCATATTTCAGAAATTTTAGTTCTTGTTTGGTAACTAATTTCTATGAACTTTTTTACTAACAAAATATATTTAATGTATTTGTTAGTTATTATAAATATTTCAGGTAGTGCAAGTTTGTTGCATTTAAGTTTTATTTTTTTATTTTGCATTTATCCTAAATGGGGATTTAGGTGCATTTTTGACCGACACTGGACAATATTTAGTAAGGGAAATTATATTTAAAGCCACTTGTATTGCTCATATTTTAGGCCACTTTTTCTTTGCTCATCACAATCTCGTATTTATATACATAGACAACAAGAGAGACCAATCATGCTGGTAGGTAAATTAGTACTTATTTAGATGAAAATGACTTTAAATCCTTTTTTTTCTTTCTATTTTATAAAAATATCATAAACAGTAAAAAATGACGATTAAAATCATGAACTATGGATGATTTATCATAAATGTATCCTCCGATTACGTAATAATGGCATGGCTAATTGGATGCTACAACAAATTACAATTAATATTTGTAAAAATTGATAGGCATTAAACGACGTCAGTTTTGTGCTTTCCTAAGAGGGTGTTTGGTTAAGCTTATTTTAAAGAGCTTATAAGTTTCAAGAGCTTATAAGACATAGTGTTTGAAGAGTTTATAAGTTGTCAAAATATTTGGATAATTGAGTTTATAAGCTAGAGAAAGAATCGTGAGTTAGAAAAAAAAATCATAGTTAAAAAGAGAAAATTGACGAGAGATGAAATCGATAATGTATATATAAAAAATAATGAACCATAGTAAGATTATTTTGGTAAATTCACTGTTACTTATAAGCTTATGAAAAAATAAGTTGGGGTTGAGCTACTTATTTTTAAGGGAGCTTATAAACTGTTGGAGTTTATTTTCACAGCTTATAAGCTGTTTAGGATCAAACACTTTGTATGAACTTATAAGCTATTTTAAAGAGCTTAGCCAAACACCCTCTAAATCCACTTTGAAGTTTCAATCTCCTCGCTGTTTTCCTATCCACATTGAACATTTTCGTTAGAGGTTCTTCGTCAAATGGATTAAAAATATTGTTTCTTTCGCCTTCATGGTGTCGATCCACAAAACTTCTGCCATTTCAACGATCAAACTTCAAAGTTTCCACAAAGTAAGGTTCTTGCAAAATGGGTTGGGGATTGGTTTTGATTTTGTTTGCTTTGATCGATTTTTACGAAGAAGAATTTTCGCATAGCATATCGAATCTAAGATGGAGAGTGTTGTTTTCATATTACCCGTGAATGTCGCAAAATTATTGAAACATTTAACTCTTTTGTATAGATTATCAATTTTTAAATATTACGATAATATTAAAGGGTAAGTATCATTTTAAACCTCAAAATATTTTTATTTTATCAAAAATATCTTGAACTTTAAAAATATCATTTTAAACCTCAAACTATTACCATATTATCAAAAATATCATAAACTTTGAGAAGTATCACTTTAAACCTCAAACTATTATTTTTTCATTAAAAATATCCTACATCTATTTTTAGCTCTCGAAATTGGACGAGAAATATTTTCTTCTCATTCGATGAGTCACATCAGAATTTTGAAAGCATAAAATGAACGAAGGATATATCCGATGAGTCACATCAAAAGATATCTCTAATCCAGTGTCACGACCCGACTACCTAATCAGGTAATTAGGCCGTGACTCGGAGTTAGGAAGAAAATTTAACAACAACGACTCAAAATTTTGGCAAGAGAAGAGGTGACAACAACTTTCAGCATGAATAAAATTGAACCATTATGACTCAAGAAGTGAACTAAAGTTGAACGAAGAATGATTTTATGTCCTCAAACCAAAATAAAGAATCAAACAAGAAGGACAACGGCCGAGGACATTTATCACAATAGAATTATCAATATCTTGAATCATAACAAAACATTGAATATGCTCAATTCTTCATAGCAGAACATATAAACAAGTAAATGTCAAAGTTCGACAATGGAAGCGTTCTTTGAGAATTATGTGTGAAGACATAACTCTCAGGCCATTTAACATGTGAGTATCAAATGAATAACCTCAATAGATTCTCAATATAATCATGAATCAATTTGTTTGGAGAAGCTCCTCCATGTGACATTCGATACCAACATTCTCTCCAGCTCAACCTGCATATTTAGAAACATATGCAGGGCGTGAGTACAAAATGCACTCACGTGAGTACAAAATGCACTCAGTGGGTACACGCTAAAAACATTTAAAATTTGCTTTTAAAGCTATAAATTTGACTTGAAATAAAATAAATTTATGCGAGGATTTTATTGAAATTACACATAATGCTTCTCAAACTCTGTTCATGCATGCTCATTACATTATATCATCATATCATCATATCATATGCATATGCATGTTTCATGTCTGCATGCATCTTTCTTTTCCTTCCCATATCCACGTATTTTTCTTTGTGTTGATCCGAGGAGTAGGCCTCCTCCTCAACACACTTTAACTTCACATACCCGAGTTGGTCCCGAAGGATCTCAACTTCGGTCATACCCGACGTCGGTAATTTCTTTCTTTTCTTTATTTTCCGTGGATAGATGTGCATTATGCTTATGCTCATGCTCAAAACTTTGGCAAGTCAATCAACTTTCAAAACAATGCAATTAAATGCATATCATAAAATCTCATATTATTTTTCATGCCAAAGCATATCATATCATTTGAAAGTATATAAAAGCATAAGCATATTATTACAGAAAATACTTATACCCACCTGGATGTTCCTTAGAGCTAAGGAACTAATTCCCAATTCCATTTCTTTCTTTATCCATATTTATCCTCATAGAGCGGCATAAATGCCTATCAAGACCAAACAAGAACATTACCCATCTTTAGTCGTCGACACGACTATATCTTCTCGATATCAAATCTAAGACACTATGGTTATCAAAACTTGGGTCATTGCATCCTCTAGCATCTTATTAACAAAGAATTTCGATCGAAAATTCGGCAGCATAACGTTTATAAAACGTATCGCCAAATCAACACCAGATCAACCAAACATAGCCCAAACTCCTTCAATTTATCATCATATGTCTCAATGATCATATAAAACTCAACAACAAGCTTCAATCATCTTATCTTAGCCATCAACCGAAAATCCCCTTAAGACGTCACTTAAGGTCTAACGTCGAAAATTCACGTGAGACGTCATCTAACACCAACGAACCTATATACATGCTCAACTATCTTTAAATATCATCATTTTATCAACGAAATATAAGGATCAAAGCTTTGGCATTAAAAACCAATTTTCGCCGACAAACTAAAATTTTACCGTTTTTGAATACGTCGGCGGAAAAATCCGAATAAATCATTTTAGGCTTTATTCATATCATAGAATCCAAATATGAAGTCCAAATGATCAAATAAAATCAAAAATCCAACAATATATGGACCTAGGGTTTCGGCCATTTAGGGTTTTTCGTATAATTTCGATTTCAAACGTTTTTCTTGTTCCAAACATGTTTATATCAATCCAATAACACATATATGAAGATAATTCAATCATAAAAACATCATAAATTCAAGATCCAACCATGCCCTTTTTCGAAAATTACATGAAGTTACAAAATAATAACATATGCTTTACAAATTCAACGTTAAACAATACGTAGACGTCGAATCTATCATAATTTCAAAAATAATCAACAAAATATAATCAATCATAATTTTCAGCATAGTACCGAAAATATAAGATAAACATAAGCTCATGATTTTAAATTTTGCAATCGGTAGATATGTTCTAGGTACGAGATTATACCTCTATTCGAAGACCGATCGAAAATTCAACGGTCGGATCTTCCTATTTTTGGCTCATGGCTTTCGAAAATTTCATAGGTGTGTATATGTGTGTGGACGTGAAAATGGGGAAGAAAGAGGATGATTTCATGTTCTAAAGTATTCTAAAGTAATAATCTTACCTTATGTAATAATTAATTAAATTTTGATTTTCTTAAATAAAGGATTATTCATCCTTTTTCTAGAACCTTTTCTTTTCCTTTATTTTTCTTATTTTCTTTAATACATAAATCATAGCTTTTGATTAGAAATTAAATTTAATTATTGTAGAATAATGCATAACGTTTTTATCGCAAGAAATCGACACTAATTATCCGATAAAACAACCTCTTTTGAATCTTTACTTTAAACCTCAATAATTGCTCACAAATATCAAAATATACTTATTAAACATATTTTTGACCTTAAAAATCATTTTAAATATTTTGCTCTTCATCCGAGCTTAATCGGCAAACGCCGACGTCACAAAAACATAGATTTTGAAATTCTAAATTTTCCAAAATCAAGACTTCATTGAGCATGTATCTATCATCTCAAGACTATTTAAATCTAGGTCTTCTTATGTTCAACTAGATTTAAGGATCTTATCTTAGATTCTATCTCAAATCTGCCGAAATTCTACCGTCTCAACTCGAAGCTTAACGCAAAAGCTTCTAACTTAACCAACTCTTTCTTAAGGATGCAATGCACTTTTTAATAAACTCTTAATCATGAGCTAATCTCTGCAACCGAAATACGGGGTATTACATCGAGTTTCGAGAGTTGAAAAATGAGTGTAGGATATTTTTGAATAAAAATCATTAGTTTGAGGTTTAAAGTGATACTTTTAAAATTTAGAATTTTTTTGATAAAATGTTAATAGTTTGAGATTTAAAATAATAACTTTTAAATTCAAGATATTTTTAATAAAATAAATATAATTTGAATTTTAAAGTTAGCCATATTAAAAAGACCAGTCAAATATTATGGCAATCAATGATAAGTAATATCCTTTTCAGTTACAACTTGGTTACTGATTCCATTGAACACCATAATACGATTTCAGTTACAGATTTTGAGATAAATTCAAAATGCACAATGACGTTGCACTTTTCAAAAGTCAGTTTTTATTCTACACTGACATTTCTAAATCATGATGCTTTATTTTTATTTTTTGAATTTATGAGGAACAAGCCCATAAAAATATTACCGGTGTTCGAATTTGTAATTTTTTTGGCTTAAGTAATCCACTTTATCACTAGGTCGTTTTAAAGAGATCATGATTCTTTATTTTGTATTATAGTGGAGTATTTCTAAAATAAGAAAATACACAATTTTAACTTAATAAATTGATTTTTAACTATTTTAACCTAATAAATCATTAATGCATTAATCAAACATAATAAATTGCACTCCATGATAATTTTAGCCCGAAAGTGATTTTAATACTATAAAGCACAATCAGTCCCGAAAAATAACATATGGAAAACACAAGTTAGAAACGACGTCGAAAAAGGACTTACGGGTTGCATGTCGTTTCCGATGTCGATTCGGTGTTTTTCGACGCCAAAAATCAATTACAAACTAAAATTTTCATAAAATTCAATTCATTAGACTTGATCAAGCTATTTTTCATTTGTTAGACTAAGATTGTCACAAATTCAATTTATTAAACTTAAATTGTTAGTTTACCTTTTGAAATATATAAATTCACTTAATCTATTCCAAGAAAAAGTATATTATATATTTAGAGGATCGCAATCACCGTTCAATACGTGCACTGTGTAACACATGCGAACACATTTATATACACCTAATATTAAAAGATAAAAATTAAAAATTGTATTCCCTTCGTCCCCAAATCTATTCCTAGAAATCTTCGTCACGAGCTTTAATAAAAGTTGTTGAATATATTATGAGTGGAGTAAGGATCCCATAATAGTGTAATATTAAATTAGTTAGTGGTAGACCATAAGTGGTTAAAAAAAGTGTAAATAAATGGGTTGTTGAGGGCAAAAAAATAAATAGTGATGGGTCATGGGTGATAAAATGTGTAAATAAATGATATTATTAAGGATAATAAGTTGAGAAGATAGTTACCATAAATGGATAGGAAGGAAATTGGGGGACGTTCCAAAAAGGAAAACTAGGAAGGAAATTGGGGGACGAATGAAGTATCTTTTATTTCAAAGCTTATAGTTTCAATTTACAGAAGGGCACATACTTGATATGTAGGATAACATTCTTCCAAATTTCAAATCCTCGTTGATAGATTTAGGTTGAAATTTGATAGGATATGGCCCAACTACTGAGCCCAAGATCGGGCCCAATACAGTAAAGGCGGCGTCGAAGCTCGGCACGGACAAGTTCGACCCAAGAAGACCCCTAAAACCGGTGGGAGCGCAGAAGGCTCGGCCATATCTAAATGAATCTAGTTCGAGAAGGGATAGGATTAAGATCCTATCCTAGATCTCGAATCCTATTTAGAAGACCTCGGATTTAAGATCTAGGTCTAAATAATTGTGTATAAATAGAGGCTAGATTAGGCGAAATAGATCATTCACACTCTTTGTAATCGCTTCACACATTCATACACGAATACTCTCTCTCCCCGTGGGCGTAGATCTTATTCATAGATCGAACCACGTAAATCCTTAGTGTTCTTGCGCATTTATTTCCTTACGAAATTAAGATCGATCCTTTGGCGCCTTACGTGGGAACCGAAATTTTGTGTTTTCGATCAACCACCGTTTATAAGGAAATAATCATGACCGGTACACGAAGCCATCGTCCGGGACCGTCGCCGGCAACAACAACGGCGGCGAAGGGAACGCCGAGCTCGGCTCGGGAAGAGCCCAATCGGAGAAGAAACCCCAAGGATATGTCAAAGTCTCGACGAGCATGGACACCCGCCTGCGGGGAGCGGGTTACCATAGCGAAGGAAATCGCAGCAACAATCCGGGGAACATCCGGCTCATAAGTAAACCTTGCGGCGCGTCGAGGGTTTCTCGAGAAAAATAAGGAGAGCTTTCTCGGTACCTCGGTGAAGCACGTGGTCGGCCACGTCACGAAGATAGAAGCGAAGCCTCATCTGATGCGAGGCATCACAACGAGGGTCGGGGCCCAAACCGACCGCGCAAGGAGCGGCGGCGGGAGAGGGCGTCGTGACCGCCGTGAAGCCGGCCCGATCGCGAGCGAATCCATTCGTGAACTCCACCCCGCTCTCCAAGGGACGGCAGCGCGGGAAAAGGCATCATGACCGCCGTGAGGTCGGTCCGAGTCACCTAAGCGAGTTCGATCGTCGAACTCCGTCCCAATCTCCGGGAGGGCGGCCGATGGAGTGCGGAAAATAGTCACCCGTTCTCAAGCAGGATACTCAACACTTCGCTCCGGATAAATACGGGTACCAAGCATCGCCCCCTATGACGGGCTAAGGGATCCACAGAACTTCCTCTCGCAGTTCCAATACAACATGATCAACCAACGTCTCAGCTCAGTTCATATGTGTAAACTCTTCCCGGAGTTACTCGTCGACAACGCCCGTAGGTCGTTCGACGATCTACCTACGGAAGCATCGGCTTCTATCGCGACTGATGGCGCCTTCCATCGAAGGTTCTTCCGTAGCGGAGTCAAAACATCGTCGGCACACCTCCTCACCATAAGGCAAAGCCGTAACGAGTCCATCGGTGACTTCATGACGAGGTTTAACAAGGAGTGTTTGAAGGTCGAAGGCGTGAGCGACTGTTAGTCATCTCGGCCTTCCAAACGGCATCTTGCGGGGCCTTATACCGAGAGATCGTCAATCGAACCCGTCTGCGGCAGGCGTGGCGCATAGCCAACCGGTTCGCCAAAGCGGGCGAGGCGATAAGAAAAGCGCGGCGAACAAGCGAGCCCTCGGAAAAGGAAGAAGGATGAAGGAAGGGAGATCGGAACCAGGCGTGAGCGCGCCTGGAAAGATTACATCGCCTATAAGGTCGAGCTCGGTCCGTGACACCTCGGGCGACCTCAATACACCCCGTTGACGAAGCGAGGGCGTAAATCTCGCACTCCATATGAACTGTTAGAAGCCTCGACCGATGGCGGGAGGAAAGAGGCGCCGAACGAGGATAAGTATTGCTCATTCCATGAAGACTATGGACACGGCATCGAAGAATGCAAAGAACTCATGGGAGAGATAGAGATGTTGGTTCGGGATGGACCCACGAAAAGTACCAAACATAGGGTCGCCAAGCCGACCGAGAGAGAGAGAAGAGAAAGCAAAGGAAGAGGGGTGCGCCCGACAAAAAGCGAAGCGCGACATCGATGAGGAAGGAGGCGAGCGAGTCCCAATATGACGGATGATCTCCACTATTACGGGGCTCCTCGAGTCACGAAGTCTTCCCTAAAGGCGAGCCGAAGTCCTAGAACCGGCGAGCCTAACAACAAGAGGTTCGAGAAAGGACAAGGCGATCACCTTCTCCGAGGGCGACCCGTACCATAATAGTACCCCACCGGGATGCCTTTGGTGATCCATGCGATGGTCGCGAATAAGTTGGTGAAAGCGCGTACATTGATAGCGGCGTCGGTAAGCATCATTTTCAAGGAATGTTTTGACAAGCTAGGGATAGAAGAAGCGCGCCTCGCCTGCGCCGCTACCACTCGAAGCTTCGTCCAAGAAGAGTCGCGCCGGAAGGGATAATAGAGCTACCGTCACGGTGGGAAGTCACCAACGAGCTCCACCAAGGTGGTGCAATTCTTCGTAGTGAAGGCCCACTCGCCATATAACATCATACTAGGCGAGATTGGTGAGCAACTGTAAGGGCGGTATGCTCAACGTACCACGACAATGAAGATACCCACCACGAGGGAACAGCCGTGATCCGAGGTGATCAAAAGCAAGCGAGGAATGTATGCGGGTTGCCTTACGAGTGCGGGGACCTCGGTCCGGCCCACAGCATAGCAACTAAAGGAACCGAGGTTGGAGTCGAGAAGTGCACTCCCGACAACCAGGCGGAAGAGGTCGCATTGTCTGAAGAGGAGCCCTTAAAGGTCGTCAAAGTTGGTCTCACCAAGGCACACGAAATAAAGAATCGGATCATCCAACTCCTACGGAATTCGAGATGTGTTTGCTTGGTCTCCCCGACATGGTGAGTCTCACCAAAGTCATCACTCACCGCTCAACATCGACCGAACATAAAACCGGTTCGATGAAGCAAAGAATTTTTGCACCGAGCGGAACCAAGTCATTCACGGCGAGGTGAACCAGGTGTTAAAAGCTCGCATATTGTTCGAGGTCAAATATCCGACTGGATAGCCAACCGGTGATGGTGAAGAAAGGAGGAGGGATGGCGAATGTGTATTGACTACACGACCTCAACAAACATTGCCCAAAGGATTGCTATCCCTTCCCAACATTGACAAGAAGGTCGGCCTACTGGTCGGATCTGAAGTCTTGGTTTCTTGGACTTATACAAAGGGTATCACCAAGTCACGATGGACGACGAAGGCGCGCCAAGGCGACTTTCATTACCGACTTGAGTCTTTGTGTATAAAAGATGCCATTCGGCCTCAAGAATGCGGGGGCCACCTATCAAAGGATGGTGGACAAAATATTTAAGCCCTACATAGGTTAGAATGTGGAGGTATCGTGAGCGACATCGTCGTCAAAAGCAAGGAGGAAGCGCGTGTGTTGCCGACCTCGGATCGTCCTCGGCCTTCTCAGAAAATCAACTGGCCCGAACCCCGAGTGCACATTTGCGGTCCGGTGCGGAAAGTTCTTAGGGTCTTGGGTTTCACAAGAAGGGCTAAAAGCCAACCCGTCCAAGGTCGAAACCATTTTGGAAATGAACACGCGAAAGACCATCCATGGCGTACACTGGTGACGGTGCATAGCATAGTGTTGAGCAGCTTTCTTTCAAAAGCTGCGGATAAGCGACTACCCTTCTTCAAGATACTCAAAAGGCCGAAATTCTCATGGGATGATGTACACAAGTCCGCCTTTGAAGATCTCAAGAGCTACCTCGCCAAACTCCCACTCTATCCGTCCAGAAGAGGAGAGGTCCTTTCCTCTACCTCGCCGTCTCGGACGAATCCATAAGTCGATCTTGATGCGAGAGGAAGGACGTCGACTCGGTGTATTTCATCGGCCGAGCACTAAAGGCCGAGGCAGTATCGGCCCTTGGAAGCTTGCCTTAGCATTGGTAAGCCGCGAGGAGACTACGTCCATACTTCCACGCACATCCCATACAAGTCCTCACCGACTACCCACTTGGCAAGTATTGACGAGCCCGGCTCTCGGGGAGAATCGCGAAATGGGCAATCGAGTGGGCGAGCACGATATATCATACGCCCCGCCCGAGCCATCAAAGGTCGAGCCTAGCGGATTTCTGGCGAGGCTAACCGTCGAGCAACCGAAGCCCACTAAGTCCGTGTCGGACGATGCGGCCGAACCAATGGATGAAATACCAAAGGTCTTGGCAACTCTCGTTGACGGGGCTTGGGAAAGCGGGTAGCGGAGCAGAATCTTACTCCTAAGCCGGACGGCGAGATCACCTACTCACTTGGTTCACATTCAAAATACGAACAGCAGTAGAGTATGAAGCCTTGATCACGGGACTTCGCCTAGCTCAAAATCTCCAAATCTGAGCCGTGCAAGTTCACGGCGATTCTCGGTTCGTAGTAAGCCAAATGTTGAAATCTGAAGCAAAAGCAACAGGATGAAGAAATACCTTGAAAAGCAAAAGCACACATAGCGGATTTTCTCATACTTTCGAGATAGTTCGCATCGAGGGAGCAAAAGCAGTAGGTGACATCTTAAGTAAATTGGCCTCGTCGTCAGCGAGCCCTCGATGAAAGAAGTCAGCGGAAGCATAGGCGATGCCGATGGCGGGCCGAGGTCAGCGTAGTCTCGGATGAAGAACCCGATTGGATGACTCCCGTTCGAGTACACGGAGAATGGCGAATCGCCCCAAGACAAGCCGGAAGCTAGGAGGATCTGAACAAATCTATCGATATACAATTGAGCGGAGGGTCCTATCTGAAAGTCATATCTCCACCTCTCTTAAGGTGCTTGGGTCCGAACCGAGCTGATTACGTTGCGAGAAGTGCGCGAAGGATCATGCGGAAGTCACATCGGACCCCGAGCCTTGTCGAAAAAGTCGTGAGGTGGGGATACTATTGGCGATGATGTTCCGGGACTCAATTGACCTTGTGAAAAAGTGTCCAAGTGTCGACTCCACGGGAGCGTGCGAGGCTACCGCAGACCGACCTCGCCTCAATCTGAGCCCTTGGCCATTTATGCGATGGGGATCGACATCGTGAGCCCCTTTGTAAAGCACCGGGACAGCTCAATTCCTAATTGTTGCGATTGACTACTTCACGAAGTGGGTGGAAGCGAGCCTTTGGCAAAATCACAAGCAAGAACGCCTCAACTTCGTGCGGAAGAACATAGTGTGTCGACGGCATCCTCATATCCTCCTTTCGGACAGCGGAACACAATTCACGATAAGACATTCGAGAGGTGGTGTCGAGCTTGGATCAACAAAATTCACCTCGGTGGCCCATCCTCAAGCAAATGGTCAGACCGAAGTCACCAACAGGACCATCGTGAAGGGACTGAAGACTCGTCTCGACCGAGCTAAGGGCCTTTGGGTGGAAAATTTACCACAGGTCTTATGGTCATACCGAACAACACCTAGGACCTCGAACGGAGAAACGCCCTACAGTTTGGTGTATGGGCTGAAGCGGTGATCCGGCGAGGGTAGAGTCACCGAGTCCTCGTACCATTGACTTCTCTGCCGAAGCAAATGAGGAAAATCTACGAGCTGATCTGGATCTACTCGAAGAAAAAAGAGACCTCGCCTACATCAAGGAAGCTCGGTACAAGCAACAAGTAGCTCGGTATTACAACCCGGTGTGTTAAAACCGACAATTCAAGTGGGCGACCTCGTACTCGAAATAATGAAGTCGACAAAGCCGTATAGCTCGGCAAGTGGAAGCCACATGGGAAGGACCTTACCGGTCGACGAAGTCCTCGGCAAAGGGCCTATAAGCTCGCCCAATTGTCCGGTGAGCAATTACCCAACGCATGGCACATCATTCATCGAAGAGATATTATGCATAAGTGTCGAAAGGTCGAGTCTTGTTCGGTCGTGTTTTCGAGTCTGTTTAATCAGTGCAGAGTCTTACTTTGTTACGTCGTCTTTTATCAATAAAATTCTATTTTTATGCATGTTTTATTTGTCACTAATGCATAATTAATCTTCAATATTATTCTATACCCTCTACGGAGGACAAATTCCCTCGACGGAGGTCAGTTACCTTCGTTTCATACGAGGATGAATTTAAGCGCGTAAGGGGACCACCCTCCGATGACCTCGGCAAAAACAGAACTATTCCTACATACGAGATCAGTTACCTTCGTTTATTTGAAGGCGGTTCTCTCTATGTAGGCGAAATAAGGGACCACCCTCCCGATAACCTCGGCAAAAGCAGGAACCATTCCTACATACGAGATCAGTTACCTTCGTTTATTTGAAGGCGGTTCTCTCTATGTAGAGCGAAATAAGGGACCACCCTCCCGATAACCTCGGCAAAAGGAACCATTCCTACATACGAGATCAGTTACCTTCGTTTATTTGAAGGCGGTTCTTTCTATGTAGGCGAAATAAGGGGACCACCCTACCCGCGACCTCGGCAAAAAAATCATTAATTAGAAGGCGGAACTCTCTTGAGACGGACTACCCTTCTACGAGCGGATTCCTTGAAGACTTCAATATTACTTTAGTTCAATATAAAGTCAATCTGAAGCAAATACATCTTTCTTATTTCAAAATAAGTTATCAGATTACATATTACGAGGCGGAGGAGGCCGGGAAAAGCGAGCCAATCTCAGAAAATCACGATTCAACGGCTCATCTATACTAATCCTACCTCTACCTCGTCCTCGATCTACACTATGGGCTTTGCTAGCTCGACCTCGGCCACTCGATGGCGCTGGCCGGCCCGAGGATCCACGTCGTTCGAGGGCCATAGCGCCTCTCTTGAGCTATCCACGCGGATCGTCAAAATTGGCTCATTTATTGTAGACGAAAGCTCCGTGAGAAGAAGAGGCCTCTGCATCCCGTCGAGCGGTTCATCGAGTTGTGGTTGTCGGCGATAATGATCTTGTATATACCTCGAGCCTTTTTAATTCAGCGTCTTTGCTCGTGAATTGCGGAAGGTCCGACCATATTCATGATGGTACCTCGAGCAGTGACGGCCCTCGACAACCTTGCTTCAACTTCCGAGATAGTCATCCCACCATTTCGATGGATGGCCTCCTCGTACTCGGCATGCTCCTCGGCTATTAATTTAGCCTTCTCCTGGCGACCTCGAGCGACTCCTCCAATGCAAAAGGCGAGCACGGGCTCGTCACGACTCTCTGGCGCTCTATGTAATAACGAGACTCACGCGCACATGGCCCATGTCCCTTTATATGGAGGAGTTCGACCTCTTTAATTCGAGCCCATGACAAGTCTTGATTCGGTTCAACCAGGAGAAGCATCAAGCATTTCGGCGACAAGCGAATAAAAGATAAGTTTTCTCGCATAAACTTGTGATTTTATTAATATGCCTTAGCGAGAAACCAATGTACATTTACATTCAAAAAAAAAAAAAAAAGGGATCAATGACCCTCCGGAAGCTTAGTCTGTCCACCTCGGCCGCCTCCGGAGCTCGAAAGCCTCGGCCTCTTCCGCCTAACCGCCTTGTTCGGCCGGCCTCCTCGAGGCTGCCGAGAGCGTCGTCAAACCCCAGTGCTGCCTCCCGACCCCTTTGCAAGATCAGCCATTAGGCGTCGGTCGGGGATCTCGGTCCACAGGCGGTGCGAGCAGACTCCACGGTCGTGAGCAGAGGATGAAGTCGGGGTCCGCGGCATGGGAAGCTCCTTCAGGCCACGGACAAGGGCATCGAAATAGGCCCGCCTCAGGACATCATCATCTATCTCCTCATACCCATACTTGGATTTATCGATTACAGGTAGTCCTCGGCGACTTCTTGATTGTATCGAGGCGGCGCGCTTATTGAGGACCTCGGCCGCATCACCAACCATCCCGGAGAAGCCCCCAGACAGGAATAGCCTCTCCGCAAATGCCCGAAGCATCTCCCCCTGCGAGCTCGCCACCTCGGCCTCCCGACGCCGAGCCTCCTCCAACTCTGCCTTCATTAAGGCGACTTCGGCCTCCGCGGCTTCCGCCGCCCTAGCCCTTGCCGCCTCCATCGCCTCGGCCGCCTTCGCCGCCTCGACAGCCGCCGTATCCGCCGCCTTCTGTTTGACGAGGTCCCGGATCTTTGCCTCGGCCTCGCTAATCTCTTGGACGAGGAGAGTCTTCTCCTCCTCCATTCCCTGAGCATACTGGGCCACCCCGTCAAACTGGCTAACGGCCCCTTTCAAGAAGTCCGTTATGAAACCGGACATCTGGGCCATCCCGGCGGACATCTTGGCCACCTCGGCCGACACGACCTCAACCCCCTATACAGAATCCCATCAGGTCAGAAGAATACATTATTTATATTACTTCACAAGGAAGAAGGATAAGTGCGCTACCTCGGGAAAGGTAGGGGGAGCTCGCTGAGAGCCAACGACGACGCATTCCGGGTCGGCAGCAACCGCGGCCTCGGGGATAGCACGCTTTAACCTCTTAAAGCGCCTAAGAGGCTGCGGCTCAGGAGACTTCGAAGCCTCCTCGCTCGCTTCAGGGATAGCCTCGACATCCTTCAAAATCGGGAGGGCTCGACCTCCTTCAAAGAGGAGGGGAGCTCGACACCGCGCTCGACTCCTTCCTCTTCTTCCTCTTATCACGATCAAGTTCACTTTGCAAAAATACTGAGAAGTCAAGCATGTACACAAAATAATCATGCGAGGAAGAGAGGAGGGCCTCGCCTTCACCGACTCCACCTCGGTGGCGGGATCATAAGGGCTAAGCCCTGCGGTAAGCTCGGCCTCGGTAAAGGCCTCGTCCACGAGACCTACTCGTCCGGTGCCTCCTCCGGGCCACCGTCAATCTCATCAACCACCACATCGGCGATCTTCTCCGATCGCCATGTAAACTCGAGATCCATCGAACCGACAAAGAAAAACTTCTTCCGCGGTTCGAGATCTTCGACTTTATCTTCGCTTTGAATTCTGACGGGTGATAAATAATACCACCCGAACCACCTTTCGATTGCAAAAACGGAGAACAAGCCCCAAAGTGAAAGGAAAATTATGCCGATAGCATAGACACCTAGGCCCACCAAATGCCGTAAAGAATTTGGCGTAAGTTGGGCAGTGATATGCCGAACATCTGTTGAAGTTCGACATATACGAGGATAGAATCGAAGACCAGCCGGAGGCTGTCTTTGTAAACGATGACAAACCACCGGGAGGCACAAGCCCTATGCTCGGACGGGGCAACATAAATTATATCGAAATATGGTATTGGGAGACAATCTCCTTTATATCGGAGGTTGTTAAGATGGAAGAAAAAAGACACTTTACCAAAATCCCGAAGAGGGACACATAAAACCGTCGGCGAATCCGACGGTGACACGCATACTATAATCTGACTCGGAAGATTTAGAAGAAGAGAAGCCATAACTTACTTTTGGTTTTTCGAGGATGATGGTGATGATCTCGGGACAACAATGGCGGCGGTTATCGTTTTTGAAGTTTGAAAGTGCGAAATTTTGAAATAGCAAAAGTGATATGAGAAATGGCGTATCAAGGAAGATATTCCCCATTATCGCTTTATCGGGAATCCAACCGCTGCGGCATTAAATGCGCATTAAATGCGTATCACATACTCAGCGGCGATAGAAAATCCGTGTTCGGCCTCGCTTAACGCGCTCGTCGGTGAAGCGGACACGGACCTAGGTTAAGCGCCTCGTAGGTAAAGTCGATCACGGGACCTCGGCTTAGCGCCTCGTCAGAAGAGACCACCAGAAGACCTCGACTTAACGCCGCCGCGGTGAAGTCGGCCGGAGACCTCGACCGCCTCGCCAGGTGAAGCCAGGAGACCTCGGCTTAGCGTCTCGTCAGAAGAAACCACCAGAAGACCTCGACTTAACGCCTCGCCAGGTGAAGTCAGCCAGGAGACCTCGGCTAAGCGCCTCGCTAGGTGAGCCGAGACCTCGGCTTAGCGCCTCGTCGGAAGAAACCACCAAAGACCTCGACGCGCCTCGCCGGTGAAGTCGGCCGGGAGACCTCGACTTAACGCTCTCCGGTGAAGCCGAGCAGAAACCTCGACTTAACGCCTCGGCAAGAGCTAGTAACGGTAGCGCACAACCTCGGCGGATGCCTCGCAAGCGTGGCGTATGACTTGAAACATTGACACATACCAAGTCGGATCGCTCGCGCCGCCTCGGCATAAACAACCCAAAACCAAATCGACCTCGCCTGCGTCTTTTTTTTTGGGGGTTGTGATAGGATATGGCCCAACTACCGAGCCCAAGCATCGGGCCCAATCTGTAAAGGCGGCGTCGAGCTCGGCTGGACAAGTTCGACCCAAGAAGACCCCTAAAACCGGTGGGAGCGCAGAAGGCTCGGCCATATATAAATGAATCCTAGTTCGAGAAGGGATAGGATTAAGATCCTATCCTAGATCTCGAATCCTATTTAGAAGACCTCGGATTTAAGATCTAGGTCTAAATAATTGTGTATAAATAGAGGCTAGATTAGGCGAAATAGATCATTCACACTCTTTGTAATCGCTTCTTACACATTCAATACACGAATACTCTCTCTCTCCCCGTGGACGTAGATCTTATTCATAGATCGAACCACGTAAATCCTTGGTGTTCTTGCGCATTTATTTCCCTTACGAAATTAAGATCGATCAAAATTCTTGAACAATTATTACCTTATCTGACGTGGATTGAGGATGAGTTCGAGAAGTATATAATATAACCGGATAGACATAGCTGGAATGAATCTATAAAACAAAACTTGGAGGGAATTCATCGAGGAGATACTTCGACGCTCAAGTTAGAAGATGCGAGAGCTTTGGGTTATAGAGTATGTGAGGATTTCACGCAAACCTGATATTGTAAATATGTTGAGTATCTATGGAAGTATGTTAGCCGAGATTATCGAGATCATGGTATCGTGTATAACATGAGGTTCTGTAATCCTCGGAAGGTGGGCAACGTGGGGATTCCAACGGTTGTACAAGGCCTCTATTCAAATCGAAGATCTCTGTGCTGAGGAGAGATCTGATAATGAGTCATCTGAGAGGTCAGAACTCTGATGATAAGCCCTCTGAGTTTATAGCTCCCCCAAGCACATTATGAACTGCTATCCCTAGAATTTAAGAGAGTTCTAGTTTTTTCAGATGTCTTTTGGAGTAGTTTGGGAGAATACGTGTGTTCTCCAGTTTTTCGAGTTCAAATTTCAATCTCCTTGCTTTTTTAATCATTCATCTATCTCTTCAAGGCTATTTTCAAACCAAAACCACGACATTAAATGCGAGTTACTTTATGGTAGTTTTTTCTGACAAAAAGTGTTTGTCTTCGATTTTTGGGTAAGGATGTGATTGTCCCCTCCTTTTACCTTTTACACTCATTTCATCAGATATGATCTATATAGTGGCTAAGTGTACACTTCCTTTGTGTTCAAGGCTGACATATTGGGGTTTGACCTTCAGCTTGGATCTTGATGGCTTTGGTACTACGGTCTGATCTGTGTTCAGCTCTGACTTAGAATTGAATTCTTCACTTTGATATCTTTGACTATTCAGTTCAGAACTTCAGGTCAAGTCTATCAACACACGACTTGGATTTTCCAATCGGGAGTTGGTTCTTTGTCAAGGTCAACTCGACAGACGCCTCTAGTGTTGACTCTGTATGTCAGAGCTTGTGTTGGCCCTGCATGGGCTCCAGAAATTAGCTCTGGTTGTCAACTCTCGGTAAGACACTTCTGGTACTAACTCTGCATGCTAGAACTTAATTGTTTTAAATGCTCCAAAACACATCAGATCTACACAAAACACTGAAAATCACACCTAGACATGATATCTTCATAAAATAGCAAAATCATACCAAAAGACATCAGATCATAGCATATCCTTGGTGAAAACCAATATAATTAAGGAAAAACCGACAGAATTGAGTGTTATCACATCCTCATATTCAGAATGTTAGGGAAAATCAATTCCCTAAGAGTTTGCTCTATGGCTTTTCACTCATCATCTTGCCTTCTGGTGGATTGTTTTCACCTTCTTCCATAATGGCTCGGTTTGTTTGTCTTACACTTGTTATGGGTTTACATCCTCCGTTGTGCAGTCCTCTAGATCTTAGGATTAAGTAGTAAATGTTCTTTTGGAATACTTTCATGGTTAGGTCAGTACAAACATAAAAAGAACTAAACAAGTAAATAAAAAGAGAAAACTACAAGAATCATAATTCCCCGACAACGGTGCCAATTTTGACATGGTCGTCGTTTAGCCTTGTGCAAAATAAATTTATAATTTTTCCTATTGTCCAGAACCGGCATAGCCAAGTGATAAGTATAGGATCGATCCACAAGGAGTTGGTGTAATTCTCTCTTGGACATAGTGTCAATAAAAGGGGGGAAAGAAGGGACTCATCTTGGTCAATGTAGACTTCGTCTTTGTCTACATAAAACTGAAAACATTAAAATGAAAAGGTCAAAGTGAAAGACAATCTGGATCAAGCATCGAATAAATAAACACAAAGTCGATTCAGTCATTGATATAAAGAATTTTCACTGCACATCATGTATCAACCAGTTATAAACCCAACATGGTCATACCTCCATTGTCACACGTCACACACACAACCATCTTGGCTCAATCTGTCCTTGTAGTTTAATAACAAGCATGAGAACTCCTCTATGCAAGCTATCTTACTTGATCTAAATTCCCATGAGTGCATTACCCAAGCAACATTATACCCAATGCACACCCGGTATTGGCACTCGGCAGCACATAGATTACACCAACTCGCCCATATCAGTTATACTCTCAAGATGCAAATGGATCATACACTGCACTTTCACCTTGATTTATTAGTAATCTAGCCCAACATGATTAATTAATGGTAGTTAACTAACCAAGTCAACTTAGACCTTTTTGTAATCAAACCTAACACTTTCGGGACACACGTATGCAGTTTATGTATTGTCCAATTAGACCTCACAAATTATGTGTTCATGTTCATGTTATCTTGCCAATCGAGAACTATAAACCTACCCAGACATAAAGTACATAATAAAAATGAAAATAAAAAAAACAAAGAAGATAAACTTACAATAAACTTCTTGAAAAGTAACAGTCGACTCCAATGTAGCCAAAAATTACAATGGAAAAGTAAAGACAAGAAAACATAAATGGTTCTAAGGCTGAGATCTAAATATGAAAGAAACTATAACCAAATAAATAAGATTTTCTGTTAGGGCGTGTAGTATATATAGAGAACACAAGTAACGGGTCGGGCGTCTAACCCATTGTGGCTAGGGTTGACATCTTCATGTTTATATCTTCTAGCTTCAGTTTTAGGCCCGAGATCTACCATTGTCTGAAGTAGATTTATCTTTTCGATTAGGAAAATACATATTTGTCTTATTTTCTCTTGGATAAGGTTGATCTGTTCCTCGACATCTTGTCTCCCGACAGCCTTACTATGCCCTCGACAGGTCTTCAAGAGATAAACTTGGCTTATTTCCATGTCAATTTCTTTAGTTCCAGCATCGTGCCCTCGATCAATGCTTATCCAAAGCTGATTTGAGTTTGTGTCTCCCGAATCCTTCGCGAGTGAAATGCTTGTGCGATATCTTCTTGGATAAAGCTGGTCTCCGATTGTGTGTTTTCTTGCCCATGACTCTTCTTTACTCTCCTTCTTTTTCTTCTTCTACGTCGTCATGATCATTCCGTTCTTCTCTTGCCCTTGACTACCGTTATCAAGTTTGAATCTACACTGTACTTGGATAGGTCACGCCTTGTGAACGGAGCAGCTTAAGTCTTTCTTCACTTTGATATCTTCATCTTACCCTAGCTGAGAGCATAAGCTCCTTGGTGACCTTGGATGCAATCATATCTCAAGTCACCCTCTTTTTCACAGACTCAGCTTCACTGTCCCTTACTTCAGCCTCATAAATCTCTATTTCAGCCTCATTGTGCCATGTCCCAACAATGTGTCCTCCCAGACACCAAATCTGAACAAAGAGACCAAAAAATTCAATCTAGATCCAAAACAAGACACCAAAAGAGCACAAAAATTTGGACTCGTCACTCGGTTTGTCAGGTCGGACCATCTTGTTTTAACTCATCTATAGAATGCAGAGAGTTTAAAATGATTTAAGTTGTCAAAACCTATGTATGCATAGGGTGCTTGCGGTTCATGGCACGCCGTCAACGTGGCGCTAGACAAAGTATACGAGATTGGGAAGGTGGTGCCGAACCACCAGGGTGCAAATCGTCCACGGCGCTGATTATACTTATCACGCCCGCTTCGAAGAACTCGCTGCAGCTGTGCTGCGCTTCGCCAAGGAATGCTTCGAAACACTTAGCTGAAGAAGATGCCATCTCATGCTATGAAAAAATCTGTGACGGGACCGGATTAATCACTGTCATTATATTACATGTTATTTAAATTTGGATTAAGACTTGTTGAGGATCTTTGATTCCGGATTACAGTAGATATATGCAGTATTACTATGGACAATAATTCTTCTGCCTCTCTATATCGATCACCATATTTTGATTACATACAACGATCAGTATTTGCAGTGCAAGTAAATACAACAATTACATTATTGTGCAACACTCTTCGCAAGCTCTATTCACAATCGTCATTTCTCTCACACACATAGACCCCAAAAACGACACTGTCGAGGACGACCCTTGGAGCTATAAGATCGAGTTTAGGCAGTGGAGATGTAGCGAAAAGTCACCTTTTCCCAGCAAGCAAGCTGGTTAGAACTCATAAAACGAGTCTTCCTCTGTAACATGGAAGAAAGAGCACATCTCGCTTGCCTTCTATTGCCATGGCCCGATTGTGTCAATCTTGCTAGAACCGGACTGCTTGCCTATAGGGTCAGTGATGGCAAATTTTCTCTCACCATCTCCACATCTTCGTCTCCGGATGCAGCATTTGTCTGCAAATCCGAGGTCTCCGCTCGCTTACTATTTTCACTCATCATATCATCCTGCAAGTTTACCAAACTATATCAAACTCGTGTTTCATAACACAATGGTAGTTAAAAATTGAATAGTTTCTTGTAATTGAAGAGAAGAGCAAGTTATACTAGCTTCTGTTTCATCTTCTCAATTCTTTCCTCAAGTTCCATAATGTGGTGCTTCAATGCCTGCATACAGTATAATAGATTCTGTATCAATGAATTCTCTCTAGATGCCATCAAATAATTTAGTACAAGTACTTTTCAAGATATTACCTCACGTCGCTGAAGTTCAATAGAACGAGCAAATGCTTGCCTCTTCGTGAGAAGATTTCTGGGCCTAAATGCAAGAGGGGGCCGGTAATTCTTCCCTCGATACACTAATATAACGTATCCTTTAGGAGTTCTCTCAACAGATACCAACACCCCACCACTCTCAGCCTCCAGTGAGATCGCAATGTGCCTCACTTGTGCAAAAGTTTTCCGTTCCACCAAAATCTTTACCAGCTCGCGGTACTTCCAATGTAAATGCATATTCTCAATCGTACCATCAAATATTCCCCGCCTCCCTATTAGTGAAAGAAGAAAATGAGATACACTCGAGTAGGATGGCCAAAAGACAGAATGTAACTCTTACCTAGAACTAAATAAGGTTTCATGCTCCACCCAACCCTACGAAACAATTGTCTTTCCTCATCGGTTAAGGTCTCCAGATCAGTCGGTAGTTTTTCCGGTTCTTGATTCTTTAGCACTTTTTGCAAGGTTTTCTCAGCCTTTCTGATCTTCTCTTTTGCCTGAAGACATCTATTCATTAACTTTCGCGTAAAAAGGAATTCAAATATATATTATCAGCCCGTTGCTTTAACATAACATACGTACGAGATCTAGCTTTCTCTGAAGAGATTCAACCAAAGAAGCCTGTCTAGCAACAGCTGCATCTCTGAGCATCTTCTCCACTTCTGCATTGTTAGGTTGGTTCCCCCACCGGGATGTTGCTGCCACAGTTTCAGCAAGGGTCCCGGCAACTAACTGCTGCTTGGATGCTTCGGATTTTGGGTCAATCAGCGCTGCAGCTCTATGCCGAGCCTGCTCCTCCTCATCCTGTTGGAAGCTTGTCTGTCTCTCCATTTCTACTAGTGCGGTTGAAACACGCGGCGGCAAGAAGTCATTACCCCTGTATAAGACAATATACTCTTTGTTCCTAGAAAGCAGTGTTCCTCCAGTCAATATCTGCAAAGATGACCGAAATTGATCATATATATATATATATATATATATGTGTGTGTGTCTTTTCCACCATACTTTATCTATTGTTTAATCTTAATTCAAATAATTTTCCAATGAAATTAAGAACAACTCAACAAAAGAATCATAGCAATGCTAGTAAAATGTATTCCTGACCTTGAGTTCTTCGGCCATCCTTTCATTGTTAGTATTAAGAACGCCACGCTTAATGACTATTTTAGCGATGGCACTCTTCTCCCACAACTTCACCATGGCTGCAGCAAGACCCTGCAGTTGTCGGCTCCTCCCTAAATCCACAAGCAATATATCACCAGTAAGAAACAACAGTACTTGATTGGATATGCCACTATATCGTAGGTTATATATACCTAGGGCAAAATGTGGAGGCATTGCCCTTGCTGCCCTACGCAAGAACGTCATTCCTTTATCACGCAAGGTTCTCCTACTCCCATGAGGTAGAAGTCTGTATGGAGTCTTATATCCGGGAACAACAGCCGGCAGTAGGTCTGCATCAACAGGAATCGGCTCGCGACCAGTCCAGTCCATGAACCTTGGGCCGAGCTCGTCCAACAGAAGGTTGAGCTTGCTTAAATCCATTTGTTCTTCTTCGGACAAAGTTTTAAAATAGGCTGAATTATACAGTGAAGATGATTGTGCAGCTCTATTTACGCATTTAACATTGACACTTTTAGGAGAGTCTTCTTGAGAAGACTCTAATGCTCCAGCATCTGCTTGCTGGCTATACGATTTCACACAATCAAACTTGTATGTCAACCCTCTGTACAACACGACCGAACTCCCCGATCTCCATATCACCAAACCTCCAGTTCTACTCTGACATACATCACAATGCAGCAAATCATTTAAGCATACCTTACATAACATATAGCACAAGAAACTAAATCTATCTATTTAAGACATCATAAAACTAACAAGTAGACTTGCCAATTATTTCAATGAACTAATCAAACTTATTCTTATGCTAAGAGAAACTAAGTTATGTTATCATAAGCAGAGCAATATCAAAGGAAGCAGTAACCTCAAGAAACTCATGTGTTCTCTTCATGTTCTTCGAAGGAGGCCCTTCGAATTTCAACTTCACCACCTCCTCGTCTTTCCACTTCTCATGGATGTCGTTCACCAGTGCTTGTGTTACACCAGCTGCTCCAACTTTGATCCTCTCCACCATCCTCAACGACACGCTCCGGAGCCTCTTCAGCTCGTGCTCAGGTATCGACCTCTCCGCTGACACTGTCTTCCTATCCCTAAATTTGTCATTCTTCACAGTTTCCCCACTATTCATTTTCTCCCATGGCAATTTGTTCAAACCACCTCCACCAGCATAAGTCTTAATACTACCCGCATTTCGACAAACAGTTGGCGGGTCCTCCACGACACTATCACTTCTACTTCTCTCAGCATCTAAATTCTCATTTTTCCGAGGTAATCTAATTGGGGCTTCATCAAATTCGCCACTTCCAAACTCATCGTCTATCATTACATCCATGGCCAAATTATCAGAGCTCCCAACAACACTATCCAAAGATCCCTCATTTCGAGAATGCTCGTGAACCATATTAGTCCTTTTCCAACGTTTTCTGCAGAATTCCTCGAACTATCAGAGATGAACACTTTCCTCTTTCCACTTCCATGAACCCAAGGAGCTGAATTCTTCTTAATTTCGACATGAGCAGGAGCTGGATTCGATTTAATTTCAACATGAACAGGAACTGGCTGGCTTGCGTGACTACATTTTTTAGCTTCTTTCACAGAAGTAACATCGGACGAAAATTCTTGATTTGTCTCGTCGATTTCTTGTTCTTGCCAGGGGAAATTTTCCCGTAAAGAAGGGAATTTTTGGGACCATCTGCTGTGAACTTGCGCGAGAAAACTTGGCCTCGGCTTTCTCTTCTTGTTCTTCAATAGATTGGCTTCGTTTTCAAATTGAACGGTATGCTGGCAGCAAGAAATTTTGAGTTTTCCAGCTCTAGAGATTCTTGATGAATAGGAATTTGGGATATATAGAAGGAAGAAGAGAGATTGTTGAGGAGAAGTGGTTGAAGGAGGGGATAAGAAGTTGGATGTCAGTGATGAAAACGCCATGGCGATGAGGTTTGGAGGTTTTAGAAGTTTTAAAACCCGCGGAGGACAATGTTGCGATATTAATTTCTCGGGGTGTGTTAACTGCAAATATCAAACTGATCCTTCTACTTTTCTCCTATTGCTCAGTTAGCCCTTTTTCTTTCTTTTTCTTCTAATTAATATAGAAATTTTAAAGGCCACGATACGGTGGATTCGAATCCAAAATCTTTAGCTTTAGGTATTAACAATTCTAATACTAAGTCAACTCATGCACACACCATTATCGCTCAATTAGCCCTTTTTTTATTAGTGTTAAGAAATGTGAACTGGATAGATTTTTCAATTTTTTGAAGGTTTTCCCTAAAATGTAGAGAATTAGTTAGTTAATATTACTGATAGTAGCAAGGGAGAATATTTATCAAGAGAAAAATAATGCCACTAACACCGCTAAAAAAGAATATTTTTCGTTTTAGGTAGATTTCATCACCTATTTTTTCAAGTATGATTAACATCTTTTACATGGTTTACAAATTATTGCACATAAATTTACCGGCAACACACTTACTAGATTCTATTATTAGCACAAAAATTTAAATTTGCTTATGCAAAATCTACTTCAAATAAGCTAAGTATATTTTAAATGAAATAATTTTAAATTTGTACTCTTTTGAACTTAAATGGTTGGGCCTTCATTAATTTAATATGGTGATAACACTCAGTTCTATACGGTTTTCCCTTAGCATTTATATCAGCTTTCACCAATGTTATGCTTAGATCTGATGTCTTTTCGTTATTCTATGAAGATATCATGTTTGTGTGTAGTTTTTAGTATTTTGTGTAGATTTCATGTGTTTTGGAGCATTGAGAAGGATTCGGATCTGGCATGTAGAGCTCATACAGAACTATCTCATCAACAGAGCTGATATAGTCCAGAGCCCATGTCAAATTTTGACACGCTATGGATGACCAAGGGCTCTGCTTAGTGGTCGGGGGTCACACTTTAGCAATCGGTGGATGGGCCATCTTCTGGCAAAGTATGGAATAAAGCATAAGCTGACAACGTCATACCACCCTTAAGCCAACGGTCAGGCAGAGCTGACAAATCATGAGATCTTGTGTTAAAGTTGGTTAACTTTGACTAAGTCTCCTTATTTTCAGGAGTTAGTTATTTTTAGTGTTTTGACTTTTCTTCTCTTTGGTGTACAAGTTACGAATGTTTAGCGGGATGCGATGGTAACACACCGAAGAACACGGAAAACTATCAATAGAGATCAGGGTGGACTAAGTCAGTTGTTTAGTCCTATTTTTCAGGAGCAAGTTATGCGACTTACTACCACGACTTAGTCACGTCCTAGTGGCGGATCGTGGTCAAGAAGTCTTGATCGAAGGCCTCTCAACTCCTATAAAAGGAGAGGCAAAGCGACAAAGCGTGCACAACTTTTGAAGAAGTATCTGAAGATCTGTTTATGTTGTTGAGTCTGTTTTAGTAATATTTACGATATCACACGAGTGTTTTAACTTCTAATTATTTTTAGAAGGTTGTTCTTTTTAGTACACGAGTGGTGTGAGGAAATCTTTAGTATTTTATATATCTTGATAGATAACTTCTTAGTTTTTTCATATATCTTGATAGATAGCTTTTGTGCTCAACTTTCTGACTTTATCTTGTGATAAAGTAGTGAGTTTTATAATGTTCCTTTGTAAAATTTATAGTGAATAATTTCACCATATTGGCATCTGATTATAATTTTAATCAGAGAAAAGTTACTCGTGTTCTTGAGTTTTTAATTCGTTTTTTACTATGTGTGTGGATAACAGTCTACATAACAATTTTTGTGTTTAGGCGAAGCAACACTTTCAATTGGTATCAGAGCTTACACTCGATACACTGAGTGAGATCCTGTCAGGTATCTTCGCTATAATTTCGCCATGGATTCAAACAATTATGGGTATTATCGACCACCAATCTTGGATGGATCGAATCACTCCTACTGGAAGACCAGAATTCGCTCATACATCAAGTCCATTGATGTTAAAGCATAGCAGTCCGTGGAGAACGGATGGTCAGTCCCAAAGATCACTGATATTCAGGGCGATGTTACCCCAACACCGCCTGCACAGTGGAAAAGAGATCAGGTTGACAACGTAAACTTCAACGAGAATGCCCTCAATGCCATTTATGCATCCGTGGACATGATAATGTTCAAATTGGTCAAGAACAGCGCGTCTGCGAAAGATGCATGTGATGTTCTTCAACGGCATTATGAGGGTGATACAAGTATAAAGGAGTCTCGACTTCGCATTCTCACTTTCAAATTCGAGAATATGAAGATGGGAGAAGAAGAGAACATCAACGACTACACCAAGATGATATTGGATATTGCCAATGAATGCCAAGATCTTGGTGATCCGATAAGTAACAAGTTGTTGGTGTCCAAGGCTCTTCGAACCTTACCCGTAAGATTTGAGATGAAGGTCACGGCTATTGAAACATCTCAAACGGTTGCAGCCATTGAGTTCATGGATCTCATGAATGCACTCAAGACATACGAGATGAATCTGGAAGAGAAATGTGCAATCAATAAGAAGCCGACAGTTGCCTTCACCGCTGGCGCAACATCCAGTGGAACATCGATGGAGATAATGTTGCTATAATCACCAGGAAATTCAACACTATGGTTAGAAAGATGAACAAGGCAAAAGTTCAAGTTAGGCCTATGGATCAAAATCATCGAATGGTAGAATATCCGCCTTCAAAACCTCAAAGCTTCACTCCACCAAGACCAGTGAGGAAGTCCTTTTCCTCAGACACGTTTAGGTATGATTCCTCCAACATTGATAGTATCCAATGCCGTGAATGCAAAGGGTATGGACACTATGCGAACCAATGTGTGAACACGCTAAGAAAGAGAGGAAAGTTGTACTGGGTATCATGGAGTGATGATGAAGTTGAGTTCTTCGAAGAGGTAAATAATGACAACGACGCTGCGGCCAGCTTTGTTGCCACAACACTCCACGTCGCAGTTGCCAAAACATTATCAGACGATGAGGGAGATGCAGTCAGTTTTGATCCAGTATCAAATAGGTATGGTCTCGACTATTATTCAAGTTTGTTTTGCTTAAATGCTCTTGTGAATGATATAGATTGTGAGGGAGATTATTATGAAGACACTATCGACATAGTACAAGAGTTGAAAAAGCTATACGACGAGCTACTTGAAAAATGGAAAAGACAAAGTCGAGATCTTGAGCTCACATCAAGAGAGAATACGAGGCTGAAAGCATCTCTGGCTAAGCTTGAAGTCTTGGTAACACAAAGGGAAGTCGAACTGAATAAAGTGACTTGTCAACTTGAAGTGGTACAAGGTACATTCAGAAAGTGGAACACAAGTACGTCTAAATTAGATTATGCTTTATTGCTGGGTAAAACAGATACTATTGGTTTAGTTTTTACACATGTTCCTAACACTGTCGTTCCCACAATTGTTGCCACAAATGGGAAACCATTCGTTAAAGAAGGTGAACCAGTAAATAGGGTAAAAATGACACGAAGTAATATAGAAAATACGTATGTCATTATTGCTCTACACCTGGTCACATTAGGCCTTTTTGTTATAAACTGAAGGCTGATTTTAATGGACATAAGATGATGCCTAGGTCATGTTATACGAACACTTCTGTGCATAGACCCCAGCACTTCTCTACACACACTCCAGCAAACACGACCAACAGAAGAACTGACTCAAAGAAAGTTTGGGTCAGGAAAGATGAAGTAAAATGCCATGTTGTTTATACTGCATTGAAAACTAACATTTCAGGTTCATGGTATTTTGATAGCGGTACATTCCGTCACATGGTAGTAACGAGACCTTTGCCTTTCAACTATGAGTCGTATGATGGGAATAGTGTATCATTTGGAGGAGGTTCTAAAGGAAAAATTATAGGCAAATGACTCCTAAATGTCCAAGGTTTACCTAGCCTCAAGAATGTCTTGCATGTACAAGGTTTAATGGCAAATCTTATAAGCATAAGTCAATTATGTGACGAAGAGTTGCAAGTGAAATTGACAAAGATTCTTGTGAGGTCTATGATGGTAAGAACACATGTCTCATGAAAGGACGGAGGTCGGTAGATAAGCATTATATGGCCGATGAACCAAAGTGCGATAAGGCACAAATTGATGAGAGTGTGTTATGGCAACAAAAGTTAGGACATACTAACTTTAGAAATCTTGACAGGTTGAACAAAATGGAAGTAGTCGTGGACTACCCAAGCTAGCGTGTGGAAAGATGGTATGTGGTGATTGTCGAAGGAGAAAGCAGACCCATGTTCCCATTTTGTTGTACAACATCGCGAACAACATTATGGTACAACACTTGTTTTGAGTACTTTCACATGGACTTAGTAGGGCTGTCGAGATCGAAAGCTTGGGTGGTAAGAGGTATACATATGTCATTGTGGATGATTTTCAAGGTACACATGGACATTCTTTCTCGAGAAAAATCGACACCGCGTTTGAAGCGTTTAAAATCCTCTTTGCTAGAATTTTAACATGTTTGATGTTCATGTGTCAAGGATCCGATCGGATCATGGAAGAGTTCGAGAATATCTCTTTCACAAATTTTGTGAGAAAATGGAATTTTCAAGAATTCTCCGCGCAAAAACATCTCAACAAAATGGTGTAGCAGAGAACAAGAATAGAACTCTAATAGAAATGGCACGAGTTATGTTAAGCTCAAAAGGTTTGTCCAAACGTTTTTGGACAGAGGCCGTTAACACCGCATGTCATATTAACAATTGCGTGAACATTCGACTAGGTTCCTTCAAAACCCCGTATGAAATTCTGAAAGGAAGGAAACATAATCTCAAATATTTTCACGTGTTTGGGTGTGTTTGCTACATCTTGAATGACAGAGAGTATCTCACCAAGTTTGATGAGAAAAGCGATAAAGGAATTTTCGTAGGGTACTCTCTAAATAGTCAAGCATACCGGGTGTATAATCTGAGATTACGGACCATTCAAGAGTTCGTAAATGTTGTTTTTGATGATCTTGCTAATCTCGTGGGAAAAGGCAAGATGAAAATGTGCTGAATTAATATAAGATTCAGAGAATCCTGTTCAACAGGATGTTCACGGTAGTGATGTAACCACTGCGGAAGCCACAACCACTGGGGAAACCACAACCACTGGAACATCTACACAAACATCTGAAGGTTCCAGTGACACGGAGGATGAATCAAAACTAACATCCAACAACAAGAAGGCGAGATCCTCCGGAAGAATACGTAAGAATCATCCATCTCTTAAGTCATAGGTGATGTTCAATATGATGTTCGAACACGAGTGCAGTACCATTGAACTACGAGAGATGGTATGTCTTTCATCCACATGTGCTTCAATGCGAGGTTTTATATGCTCCGTCTCTAAAATTGAGCCTAAGAACATAAAAGAAGCTTTTGGTGATGAGTTTTGGGTCGTTGCTATGCATGATGAACTTAACCAATTTGTTCAAAATGATGTGTGGTATCTTGTTTGAGACACATTGATAGGAATGTTATCGGAACAAAGTGGATTTTCAAGAACAAATCGGACGAATTTGGTGTCACAATTCACAACAAAGCTAGACTTGTCGTACAAGGATATACTCAAGTGGAATCGTAGACTTTGGCGATACATTTGCACCGATTGCACGCATTGAGTCCATCGTTTGCTCTAACCATTGCATGTTATTTGAACATCATGCTATATCAAATGGATGTCGAAGAGCATTCTAAATGGTGAACTCAAAGAAGAGGTATATGTCGAACAACCCAGGGATTTGAAGATCCACATAAGCTAACCATGTTTCGGGTTAAAGAAAGCATTATCGGTCTCAAGCAAGCACCGAGCATGGTATGGTCATTTAACAAAGTTCTTAATTGATTTTGGGTTTGTTAGAATCTTGATAGAACATTGTTTATAAAACAAAATCGACAACATTCTTATCACACAAATTTATGTGGATGATATGATAGTTGAATCTACCTCACAAAAATGCTTGATGAGCTTGCGGTGCTATGTCGTCTAAATTTGAGTGAGCATGGTAGGAGAACTAACGTATTTCTTAGGTCTCCAAGTCAAAAAATGGATGATGGAATTTTCGTGTCTCAAAGCAAGTATGCAAGGGATATGGTTAAAAAATTCGAGCTGGAAGGAGCAAAGCATATGAAAATGCCAATGGGATCAAGTGACAAACTGACCATAGATGATGCTGGAGAAGATGTTGACCCAACACTCTACAAATCAATGATAGGAAGTCTCCTATATCTCACGACCACACGACCGGTTTAATGTTCGTGTGTGTTTTCGCAGTACCAAGCTAAGCTTAAAATGTCACATTTAAAGGTCATCAAGCGTGTTATCGGTATGTTTACGGAACAATGGACCTTGGCATTTTCTTTTCAAAAGACACGAACACGAATTTGGTTGGATTTAGTGATTCAGATTGGGCTAGGGATACTGATGATGGAAAGAGTACGAGTGTGGGTTGTTTTTGTCTTGAAAATAATTTGGTGTCTTGGCATGGTCGTAAGCAAAATGTGTTTCTCTCTCCGCCGAGGCGATGCGTGCGTGGGAAGTTGTTGTACACAACTCCTTTGGTTAAAACAAATGCTTAAAGACTATGGTATTGTGAGCACTGAGCTTTTAGTATATTGTGATAACATAAGTGCAATCAATATCTCTAAAAATCACATTCAACATTCAGACTGAAACACATAGATATCGACACCACTTTATAAGAGATTTGGTAGAGGATGAGGTAATCAAGTTAGATTATGTGAAAACCGAAAATCAAATCGTTGATATTTTCACAAAGCCCCTAGATCACGAGAGGTTTACGAGTTTTCGTAGATCTCTTGGTCTTTTCTCTCGCCAATAAGCTTGAGCGTGTTTGTTTGTATCACAAAAATTGAAATATCGAAGGTGATACAAGCTCTCATTTGATAACACTTATCGTGTTAACATTGTTATCTAACATGTTCTCCCAACGACGACTCGACATGATGAAGAATATTTAGTGTCTGAGAAAAACACCAAAGTAGTTTGGGGCACGGCGTTCACAATGACGATCTTTGCCTTACAAAATGGTGCAACCATGATTGCTTTCGAAAGCCTAATATAAATTGGCAATCGAATTTTACATGGGACTATATTTATATGTTTATTCTGATAAGCTGAACCTATGTTTGTGGAGATGTTACGATAACAACCAGAGAAATACCCCTAAAAATTCGTAAGTAATCCCAGATTTTTATGGAGATATCAGCGAAAATCAGTTAAGTTGGTGACACATTTATCTTAATTTGATTACATCTCAACTAATCCTCATTTATCTCATTTTTTAGTGGCGTTGTATGCTGTGGATTTCGTTCCTTAAACTAGGGTTTGTTAAATGAGATATATTTGAATTTATGTCAAATCTGCAGTATGCTTATCCACTTGACTGTTGCTCTGCGTATAAAGCTGCCGGTCTGACACATGATCACATCACCGAGCACCTTACTCATTGCAAAGTCTTAAAAAACGTCTCATTTTATTTCCTTCAAATATTTTGGTACGTTTAACCTTTCTATTTTCCTAAAAATGGATCCAGCCACAGCCGCCCTACTCGCCGGACTTGCAAAGTTTCTAGAAAGCTCTCCATAACTCCAACAGGCATTGGCGTCAACCCAAAAACCATCCGCGGAACCGAGCCCTAGTGCGACGCCGGAGGCTGCACCGGAGAAGACTCTAGCATTGGAGATGGAACCTTTAAAGCCGACTCATCTTCAGATCATATATCCAGAAGGAGGTGAGCCCTCGAAACCTAAAGAAACATGGAAGAAACGGAAGAGGACGACCAAGCCAACACGATGATCTGAACGCATACCACGACAACCGCATCGAGGAGGACCGAACTCGCCAGTGCACATCGACATTACTGGTGAATCACCCGAAAAATCTCCACCGTCGAAAGTCCAGAAAGAGAGTCCACCTACCGAAAAACCTACTCTAGAAACTGGCGACCCGTGGCGGCCGGACCGCCTCGACACGACCTCGAGAATCAAAGGGAATGACATCCGGATCCCATAGTGACTCTTCGGATCCTCAGGAGGAGGAAACAAGTACGAAATCAAACAAGGAACATGGCCAACCTTTGTCAAATTCAAGTGATGAAGATATCTCACTAGGAGAAATTCTCAAGAGACTGAAACGAACGGCGATCAAGAAAGGAAAACGAAAAGAAAGCGGGACAGAATCCAAAGCCAGACCGACTGTTCCACCGATTGCTCCTATTGCAGCGAAAGACACTGCTCCACCAACACCTCCAAGCCCATACTCAGAGGAAGAAAACTGGGATTCCAGTTCCGAGAATCCATAAATTTTTGTTGATTCGAATATCGAAGTGGAGAGAGCTATCTCCTTCAAATTTTACTCCAAAGATGCTCAGAAGAGATGGGAATACGTTAAGCACTCAAAGTGCTTGAATGAGCGGAAAATAGATGAGGTAACATTCTCCCAACATAATCTTGTCGATTTTTTGAGAGAAAGAGGACTCATTCAAACTATTTCGGCCATCTACCCATACCCCAAAAATGTGATTAGGCATGTTTATGCAAATTTTGAAAAATCTTTCGCCGAATGTACTTCGAACAAATTTTGTAAGATGTATTTTAGGTGCAAGGTTTTTCATATCTCTGCTTGTGAAATCAATGCGTTTTATGGGATAGATGAGTTAATAACTGATGTGCCTGTCAAGGATTTTGATGAGATAGCACAAGAGATAACAGGAGGTCGAATAAAGAAATGGAAAAATCCAATGTCAAGTGGCTGTCTCACCTATCTTCATTCCGTCTTGTTCAAGCTTATGACTACTAATTGGCTTATGTCCTCGAATAGCACAGTGGTCACCATGCCTCATGGTGTTCTTTTATGCAAGATAGGAAAAGGAATACCATTCAACTTTGGTAAGTTGGTGGTAGAATAGATTGGTGTTATTGCAGGACGACAAAATCCAAGACTACTCCCGTTTCCATCTCTGTTGTATCAACTGCTTAAGAAACAGGGTCTACCGAACGACGCACGAGATGTACTGTTCGAGGATTTCCAACAGTTTTCAATCAGCAAAACCCTGTTCTCTGGCAACAAGCTTCTAAACCTTCACTGGAATAATCCTTCAAAATCAACGGATGGGCAAGGATCAGAAGCTGCATCAGAAGAAATGGTGTCTCTACCCCGTTCGACCGTGTGTGCAATGTTGGAACGTCTCCAAAAGCTAGAACAAGCTTTTATGGACAATATAAGGTCTGCTCGTCTTGAACTCACAGGCTTGAGAATTGATTTGCTGGGTCTCCTTTCTTCACAAAAAGGGTGAGAACATATAGGGGGAACTGGAGCATCAAGTGTAGGGAAATCTGATATTAACCCTCTCCCGATGATCTATCTTGGATGTTTAATTCACCATACATTGATTATATACCTAGCATACACCTATATAATTAATTGCAACACGTTGGTGTTTTCTCGTGTTTACCTGTGAATTTGATAGGAATGAATTGGATCAAGACTCGTGCTTTGATCTTCTGGACTGTGTCCCGATTGCCTAAACTCCAATGTCGAGTGAGGACAGTCTATGGAGAGTGCTATGAAAATTCGTCTTCCTTCCTCCTTGAAAAGTTTTCAAAAATCTCAATAATGAGAAGTGTGATTCTCGAAAATTTTCACTAAGGATTAGAGTTTGATTTTCTCTCACCTTATATATATAATGCAACCCTAAATCCTATCAAGATAGAATTTCTGCATATCCAATAAATATAATAATATCTCTTAAGATAGAGAGGATCAAAACAGAGTCCCATAGAGACTCTATAAGGAGGTGGACGATTTTCATCTTAGATCCAGGCCTGGATGGTCCAACCCAGGGATCAAATGCAAGGAATAAAGATGGGCCTTAAATAAATTAATTATCTTATGTTCAGTCCAGAATATAAATTAATTCATAAACATTTATTCATGCCACTAGAGAATAAATGCTGACTTACCCCTTTATTTTCGAAGTTGAGTCGGGCTCGCACTTAGACTTAACGAATCCCCGTATTTAAGATATCGTATGTCCATTAATTATTTATAGCGTTCTGACTGCTTAAAATAATTAATTACTTTAATTCCTTAAGTAGTACCACTCAACCTTATTATTGTACATGAGATAACTCAACCTGCAGGGTTTAGTACAATAAACCTTTTGAACTCCTTAAGGGGACGTTATCATCATAAACGGATACGGTGATTCGACACAGGTAACTAGCATGACATACAAGCACTGCCACCACCTAAGATGCATAGAATCTTGGGTTATCTCATGTAACCCTCACCCATAACAAGTCAAAGTGATGGTCAGCAACTCATACTCACCTAATACCTTATCAAGATTTAGATCAACGTAAAGTCACCAAGATCTAGGTTCTTCACGACGGTCAGATAGAAGAACTCATCTCACTGTGATCCATCAATACGTCGGAGACGTACCAGCATAGACAAGCAACTAAGTCAAGTCACTTCTTATCTATACCGCGGCCTATACCGACAACTCATCCTCAAGTTGTCTCAGTTGTGATACTTTTTATATCTCATTAAGCTTGACCAATCATACAGACTTCTGTGATCTATAACACATTGTATGATCTAACTTATATATATGAGATAAGGGGACATACATATGCAATCAAGTAAACAATTCAGATATGTGATTGTAATAGTGGTAACAGGAAACATTGTATTCAAGCTCAACCAAAACTGCTTCCAGTATACAAATCCAACATCAAGTAGTGGAAAAATGGAAATGGACGAATGATGGTGGATAGTCATATTTGCTTGCTGATCTTTAACTTTGCAGAACTCTTTTTTTATTTTATTTTTATCTCTTTGGTTTGAACATGTTTAAAACATGTGTGCTTGTTTGATGATGCTAGACATCTTATGTTTTTTGATGGACATCTGATGGTTGTTGCTTAGTAGTTATGCTTACAATTGCATGTTTTTTATGCGATGTCTGCTTGAATGAGTTCTGCACTGATGGTTAATATGTTTTAATGGTTGTTGCTGAATGTGTGGCAGGAACTGTGACGATGATATTTGTGTAAATAGGTAGGGGTGAACAAAATACCCGAAATCCGAATATCCGATCCGAACCAAACCGAAATTTAAAATTTGGTTCGGATTTTCGGATCGGATCGGATTAATTTTTTTTAAAATTTCGAAATTTTGGATCGGATCGGTATATTTTAAAACCGAAAAAAAAAAAATACGAATTATATATATATATATATATATTATTTTACTTAAATTAAATCGTCTGGCGTGTGGCGTCTAATTGACTAATTCCTAACCCTAACTATCAACTCTCATTCTCAAGAAGCCAAGTCCCGCCACACTGCTCTTCTCCAAGCCTCCACTCCAGTCTCAGGTAGCTCGGAGCGCCCCAGGCGTGAACACATGCATGCATGCAGCCGTAAATCGACTCACCCCGCCGATCACTTTCCGCCTGCAACCCCACCGTCGCCTGCTCTTTGGAATTAGTCACGAGACTCACGACATACAAGTTTGTCTCCCTCTCTCTCTCTCTCTCTCTTCTCGACATCTCTGTTCATGTTGTTTGCTTGGTTGGTTTTTTTTACTCAACCCCCCGCTTGCAACCCCACCTTTATATGTAAGCTGTTTTTCTGCAACTACTGGGCGAAGAAAACAGCTACTTCTGATGATGTATTTGTGTGGCAGAGAGTGGATGTGTGAAGAAAATTGAGTACTATTTATAAATATATATTTAGATTGTATTGGGCTATAGATACACCCTTAGCGTACATGGATATAGATACACCTAACTATATGTATTGATTGGACTGTAGCATGTGTGATTTTTCATTTTTGGGAGTTAGTTGAGGGGTATGGGGGTTGTGTGACGGGGACGATGAGAGAGAGAAGTGGTTTGTGTACAAAAGCCACCTTTATGCATTTTATTTCTTTTCACAGCAAGAAAATACTCAAAGGTTTAATTCATATAAAATCGTGAAAATTTTAAAAAAAAATCTTAAATAATCTCTCACAAATCTCGAAAATTGCAATAAACACAAATGATGTTAAGATGTTATCCATACCATGTCTTGCGGTTGAAGCTGCTCATGTATTTGAGAGGGCTATGGCTCGAGGGGCTTTTGGTCCCGAGTCTGTAGCTGTGGCTTTGGAAAGACGGTCTACTAGAGCATTGAATTTCACTCCCTAGTATCTTGCTGAAACTTTTCAGCAGGCTAATGTGGTCATGGAAGGGGAAGCCCTTGAGCAAATGAGAGCAGAACGAGATGATTTCAATTCCATTCTTGGTCTTGCCAGACGTTGGCACTTTCCGGAGACTCGCGGGTGAAAGGATTTGTTAATATTCTTTACACTATGCTTTTCAAATGGTATGCTGATGAGCCTCAGAGATTGAGGTTGCTAAAAAGGCTTGTTGATCGTGCTACAATTGCTGCGGATGCTAGCCGTGATGCTGATATAGACATGGAGATTTTGGTGATCTTAGACGTGTGAGGATCAGGAAACAGTAAGAACAGTTTTGAACATGATTGGGGAGGTTGTTAAACTTGAAAATGTCGATTGTAATGAATGATTTGGTACTTAGGTTTTTATGAAGATTGTGATTGTTTAATTGATTAGGCAGGTTCTTGAAAAAAAAAATTAGTTAAAATATTAAATAACGTTATAAATAATAATAAAAATATTTGGATTTTTGGATTTTTTTTGTCTTTTTTGGATTTTTCGGTTTGGATTGGGTATGATAGTAAAATTTTTGAATTTTCCGATTCGGATTTTCGAATAATATGGTTCGGATCGGATAATTTTATTATAAGAATTCGGATTTTCGAATCGGATCGGATTGAGCAAAAATCCGATCCGAAATCCGAATGTTCACCCCTATAAACATGGGAAGATTGTTTACAGGGGGAGTGTATTCTGTTTTTTATGTATATATTTGGGATTCAGGGGAAGTACTGTATATATATACTGTAAATTGTTTGTATATGCAGGTTTTGTGAAGAAAGGTAAAAAGGGATAGTTTGTTAGAGTTGGTTAACTCTGACTAAGTCTCCTCATTTTAAGGAGTTAGTTATTTTTAGTGTTTTGCCTTTTCTTCTCTTTGGTGTGCAGGTTACGAATGTTTCACGGGATGCGATGGTAACACAATAAAGAACACGGGAAATAGATCAATAGAGATCAAGGTGGACTAAGTCAATTGTTGGGTTCCTATTTTCGGGGAGCAAGTTATCGACTAACTACCACAACTTAGTCACATACTAGTGGGCGGATCGTGGTCGAAGTGCGATCGAGGCCTCTCAACTCCTATAAAAGGAGAGGCAAAGCGACAACAAAAAGTCTTGTAACTCTTGAAGAAGTATCGAAGATCTGTTTATGTTGTTGATTACATTTTAGTAACATTTCCGATATCACACGAGTGTTTTACTTCTAATTATTTTTAGAAGGTTGTTCTTTTTAGTACACGAGTGGTGTGAGAAAATCTTTAGTATTTTTCATATATCTTGATAGATAGTTTCTTAGCTTTTTCATATATCTTGATAGATAGCTTTTGTGCTCAACTTTCCGACTTTATCTTGTGATAAAGTAGTGAGTTTTATAACGTTCAACTGTAAAATTTATAGTGAATAATTTTGCCATATTGGCATCCTGATTATAATTTTAATGCTGTAGAAAAGTTACTTCGGTGTTCTTCAAGTTTTTTAATTCTGCTGTTTTACTGTATGTGGATAACAGTCTACATAAGAGTTTTTGTGTTTAGCCGAAGCAACACTTTCATCTTGGTAAAATCAGTTGCCAACAAGAAGAATTGGACAAAGCACTTAGATTGGTATGTCACCATACCAACTTGTTTTCGGCAAGTCTTGTCATCTACCCATTGAGTTAGAGCATTTAGCGTATTGGGTTGCAAAACAGATAAATTTTGAGTTCATAGCAAAAGGGCATGCCAGACGTGAGCATATAATAGAGCTGGAGGAATTAAGAAATGAGGCATATGAGAGCTCGCGAAAGTGGTCCCATGATATTCTGATCAAAACCAAAGTGTTTTCACCAGGAGACGGAGTGTTACTTCATAACACCAGACTTTATTTCTTCCGTGGAAAGCTCCAGTCAAGAGGACATGCCTCTATGTGGTGTATAAGAGCAATAGGAATGGGTCGTATGAGCTGCTCAAGTATGATGGATCGATATTTACGACAAATGACCATCGTTTCAAACACTAATTTCAGTCATACTAGACACGAGGTAGATATGTCATCAGACTTGATATCCTTTGAGCTGAAACAGGTACCGTCGAGCTACGAACGTTAAAGAAAGTACAAGTGTTGAACAGGTTTGATGAAATATCAGAGCTGGATCACCTTTAACCTTGTTATGAAGATCAGACCCGGGCCTCCTTATCTCTGGCAACAGCTTAGAGGTTATTGAGACCTAATATAGACCGTTCAACCCAAAGTACACCTCTAATTTCTCGTAATAGTACAAGGCCAATGTAGTGTGTGTAGAGCCGGTAAAATAAGCCCGATCTGAAAAGCCGGCCCGGGATACTGGGGTTTGGGTTGGGCTTAAAAAATAAAGGCCGGAAAAAATCGAGACTAAAAAGCCCTTCCGAAAAAAAACCCCGGGCCTATCGAGCTTCGAGGCAAAAAAGCCCGCCCGATATTCTATTAAATATACATATTTATGATATTATTTAATATACATATCTATAATTTTTTAATAATATGAATTATGTTTTATATAATTACTTATTTTTATAGTAACAATTTTCTTACTAATTCACATACTAATGAGGATTTTTTTTTAATTGCAACACATCAAAATTCTGAAAAGAATAATATACTCATAAATCATTCAAAAATAATTCCAAAGAAAAATGATCTCCAAAAATATATAGGTTGATGATTAATGATCTTATAGTATGTGAAAACTATTTTGAATCCTTGATCTTAAATATATACTTTATAATTAATTTATTTTTCAATTATTTTAGGCTTATAAGTGGGATTGACGTTTAAAAATATCATTTATCTTTGATTTGTAATTACTAATTTTTTATCATTAAATTAAAGAATTAAAATTATATTGTGTTACAACATCATCGTATGAATACATAAATAGGTCAAGATATACAAGAAGCATTATCATAAGAATAAGTAAGCTCAAAATGTTCCAATCACTGATTCTTTATTTAAGTTAATGAGTTATGAGATTTTAATTAAATATTTGATTATTTTTAAAATTTAAAATATTAATTTTATATATTAAAAAAATTAGAAAATGATATAAAAAAAGCCCGCCCGCCGAGATTGGTTTGAGCTTCATATTTTTAGGCACAAAAAATTTCGGACGGGTCCAGCCCAGCCCAAAAAATATAAAAGCCTGACGAGCCCGGGATCGGTCTGGACCGGCCCGCTACTTTGTCAGCTATAAATGTGTGGTAAGGTCGACCCAAGTCGTATCTCTCGAGGAATAGTTGCAAGGCTTGACTTTCGTGCAAAAACTAAAACATAAAGGGATTCTAACGTCCTAACATAATTGTGGGTTTTGTCACGAACTTGGAAACCAGAAATAAAAAAAGAAAATATGAACAACATGCAAACACAAATAATTCGATTGAATTAAAGGACTAGAGCTTTGGAGTTCTCTTCTTGTGTATCAATTAGCCATATATAATTATGTATATCAAGAACTAACAGTTCTATTAATCTCAACCTAACCTAAGTTCTTACTCCCGAAAAAGTATTCAATTTATCGATTATTCAATCCGCTATGATGAGTCATTCATTTTCGGTAAGATTCACTCCCATTAAATCATAAATCCAATATTGAAATAGCCTCTAGATCTCAATCAGCATTTAACACAATCAAACAAGTGATCAAGTTGTTCAATTGCAAGCAAAACAAATTCAATCAGATAAATATGCTCAACAAGATCGTAATTCATCAATACAAATTTCGATTCCCCCTAACCGTAGATAGAGAATTAATTCATCAACATATATAGTCAATCCCAAATCACACACCAATTGATAGAAATCATTCATTCCAAAAACTAAAGAGAAAGAAAAGAAATTATTACCAATTTAAATGATGAATCAAAATTCAATCTCGTTACAAGTGTAGATGAAGTGGAATCAATCCAAAACCGAGTGTAAAGATGAGAGAAAAATAGCTAAAGCTCGTGGAGCAGGTGTAGAGAATGAAGTCTTATGTGAAAATATATGAAACCCCAATTTTTCACGAAACAGTAGCCATCGCCCCGCTCAGCTCTGGCCGGAGGCCAGCGCCCACGGCGCTCCTTCATAAAATGAGGTCGGGTAGCACTGGTTGTAACTTCAGCGTCCGCTGGGTGCTGCCCCTGTCACACACACTTATGGCACCTCTAGCGCTGATTTTTCCTGTCTCCCACTAAAGTGGTGTTGTTGTATCCATGCACATGCAAGAACCTAGTGCCGGACACGTCCTCAACCGTTGTTGGGGGCCTTCTTTTGATGCCAACACACACCACGTCCAACGCCAGCCGCGACGTATTTACAGTTCAGCGGGTACGAAGCTTGCCTGTACAACACTTCGCCATTGCCCCATTTCATCTCGTTTCTACACTGTTTCCTATAAAAACATGAATCAAACTAATTAAGCACAAAACGCTATATTCTAGTCAAAATAAAACCAAAACAACAACAAACAACGAGCAATCAAACTTTAAATCACACTAAAAACAAGCACAAAAACATACCAAACATAGACTAGATCTCTTTCAGCTCTGGTGATGTTTAAAGGATCTGGCAACAACCTAGAAGCCATTTAGAGTTGGTGTATCTACATGAGATCTGACTGCAGATCTGATTCCAGAGATAACATATGAGAATTTTATTTATTCCAGATCAGTCAGTTCCTTTCGCCCACTCTTCTTTCAAACTTATCCTGTATGTCAGTTGAATAAGTTTGGGGTGTGATGTGAAGTGTGTTTGAAATTGGTTAATTTTTCATGTTAGTTTTCAAAAACTTGATTTGGTTGAATTTTCTTTTTCGTAAGTCTTTTGTTTGTTTTAAGTCAAGCATGTGGCAAAACTGAGTTGGTTAAGCATACTTTAATGATTGTTGATACTATAACCTTGAAAGAATTTAAATCAAGAAATTAACCTGTGTGAATTTGAGCTATATCATATTAACAGTTTTATTTCTTTCTTGAGTGAATGTGAAATGACATATGTTATCTCTAGAACTTGCACCGGTATCTTCTTAATGACTGCGATCGTGTCCTAAAGAATTGAAAAATGATCTTACGTCATCTTTCATAGCTGATAGGATACAACCCAAGCATCAGGCCCAATATAAATGGGCCCCGACACTAAGCTCGGCCTAAGCAAGTTCGGCCCAAGAAGACTCCTAAACCAACTACAACTCAAATCACAAGTGGAGACGTAGAAGATTCAGATATATCCAAAAGAATCCTATTAAGAGAAGATCTCGTATTAGAGTCAATCTCAAAATAATGGTGTATAAATAGAGGCTAGATTAGACGGAAAATAATCATCTACACTCTTTGTAATCGCTTCTTACACACTCAAATACACACACACTCTCTTGCCCCGTGGATGTAGATCTATTTTAAAGATCGAACCATGTTAACTCCTCGTGTTCTTTATTGCATTTATTACCTTACAAAAACCAGATCGATCACTGGCGCCGTTTGTGGGAAACGAAATTTTTTGTTTTCGATCTTTTTCTCGGGTAACAATCGAACAACGATGAATACTGAAGCATTACATCCGTGGTGCTACCGGCAACAATAACGGCGGCAGGACGCGCCGAACTCGGCTTGGGAAAAGCCCGATAAGAGATGCGACTCCCGAAGGACACATTCAAAGTCTTGATGAGCGAGGCAACCCTATCCTGCGTGAAGAAGAAGAGTATCGCAGCGGAGGTCGCATAGCAACGAAGGAGAACCCCAAGCGCAGCAGTTGAATCTCGACGAGACGGTTAAAGGGTTCTTAGAAAAAAATAAAGAGAGCTTCCTCCAGTACCTCAGCCTAGAACAAGGTCGGCCTCGGCATGGTGAAAAGGATGCCGAAGTCTCATCTGACACGAGGCCCCCATGAAGTAGATCTGACCTTGGATGATAGGCGCTCATCTCTGCGAACAATACCTCTACACGAGTTGGTTTCCAAACCGATTGTGCAAGAGATGAGCAGCGCGGGTAGGTCGTCATGATCATCGCGAGGTCGACCCCCATAATTATAACGAGTCCAGTCGACGAACTCGACATCGTTCTCCGGGTGACGGGTTTGATGGATACGGGAGGATCATTACCCCTTTCTCCAATGAGATAGTCGACACTCCTCTCCCGGACAAGTACCGGGTGCCAAGTATCGCCCCCTATGACGGACTGAGGGATCCACAAAACTTCATTTCTCAATTCCAATACAACATGATCAACCAGCGCCTCAACACCATCCATATGTGCAAGCTGTTCTCGGAGTTACTGATCGACAACGCCCGCCGGTGGTTTGATACTTTACCTACCGGTAGTATTGGATCTTACCGAGATCTAATGGAAGCCTTTCATCGAAGGTTCTTCCAAAAGCGAGTCAGTCCACATCGGCTCATCTCTGCAACCGTGAGACAAGGCCGAGGTGAGTCCATCGGCGACTTCATGACCGGGTTCAACAAGGAATGCACGAAAGTCGAGGGCGTGCGACCTCCTCATTATCTCGGTTTTCCAAAATGGCATCTTGCACGGAGCCCTATACTGAGGAGATTGTTAAACGAGCCCCGTCTTGCGTCGGAGCTATAGCGCATAGCGGATCGGTTCGCCAAAGCGGACGGCCGGACGGAGAAAGCGAGGCGACAAGTCGAGCCATCGACAAGAAAATGAAAGAGGATGGTTGAGGGACCGAGGCCAAGGTCGACGAAGTGCCTTGGAAGGATACAACGTGGCCTCTGAGTCGAGGCTCGGGCTACGTCATAACCGAATCGACCTCGGTAAACACCCTTGATAAAGTCGAGGCGGAGATCCACGAGCTCCACATGGACATGTTCGAGAAACCTCGGCCCATGCTAGGGGATCGAAGCGTCGATCAAAGATAAGTATTTGCTCCTTCCATGAAGATCATGGACACGACATGGAGGAATCTCGAGGGACCTCATGGCGGACATCGAGAGTTGGTGCATGGCGGGGTTCTTAAAAGTACCAAGGTCATGGCCGACAGGCTGGTCGATCTGAGACCCCCACCAAGGTCAGAAAAAGCGGAAGCAAGTAAAGAACAAAGGAAACTGTGGCCCTCACAAGAGAGCAAGGCACGACACCGACGAAGAAGTTGATGACGAGCCTCAGTACGATGAAGTTATATCCACCATCACGGGGCTTCCCCGTGGTACTACGAAGTCCTCCCTAAAAGCGAGGCCGAAGTCCCGAACCGGTGAACCGATAAACAAAAGGTTGAGGGGACGAGGCCATAACCTTTCTCGAGGGCGACCCGTACCAGCCGTAGTACCCACCGGGACGCAATGATAATCAGCGGTGGTCGCCAACAAGTTAGTTCGGGCGTGTGTATGTCGATAGTGGTGCGTCGGTAAGCATCCTCTTCAGGTGCTTTGACAAATTGGGAGTTGAGGAGGCACGCCTCACTCGCACCACTTCCACTTCGAGCTTCGTGCGAAGAGACACGACCGAGGATCATCGAACTACATCACGATGGGAAAAGCAGCAGCACGAGCTCCACCAAAGTGGTACAATTCTTCGTGGTAAACGCCTACTCACCATATAACATCATACTAGGGGCGAGGCGGTTGAATGCGATGAGGCGGTGTGTTCAACGTATCACCGACCATAAAGATCCCCACAAGAGGAGGGATAGATGTGATCAGGAGATCGAGAAAAAAGCGAAAGAATGCATGCAGGTCGCCTACAAGAGGTGCGGGACTTGACCCAGCACCCACGGCATAACAATTCTGAAGCCCGAGGAGTTGGGCTGGAAGGACCTCGTCGATTCTCGACACTCGGTAGAAAGTCACGCTATATGAAGGCGATCCTTCAAGGTTGTCAAAATTGGTTCTACAGAAGTACCTCGACTAAGCGGATCATCCAACTCCTAAGGGAATTCGAGAGCGTCTTAGCCATGGTCACCCTCGACATGACCGGGGTCTCACCAAGTATTATTACTCACCGCCTCAACATTGACCCAGCGTCGAACCGGTTCGGCAAAAATAGCGGATATTTGCGGCAGAGCGGAATCAGGTCGTACATGACGAAGTGCATCAACTCTTGAAAGCAGGCATATTGTTCGAAGTCAAGTATCCGACCTGGATAGCCAACCCGATGATGGTCAATAAAGGAGGAGGGGGATGGCGAATGTGTATCGATTACACCGATCTCAATAAACATTGCCCTAAGGACTGCTACCCCCTTCCTAACATCGATAAGAAAGTTAAACCCCCAAAGGTGTACATTCGCAGTTCGGTCTAGGAAATTTGTGGGGTACTAGGTTTCCTGAAGGGTTGAAAGCCAACCCGTCCAAGATTGAAACCGTTACGGATATGAAGGTGCGAAGACCATCCATGGCGTGCACAAGTTGGCCGGGCTGCGTGGCTGCCGAAATAACTTCCTTTCAAAAGCATGAGAAGCAACTCCCCTTTCTCAAAATCCTCAAAAGGCTCGGGAGTTCGATTGGGATGATAAACACAAGTTGGCCTTTGAAGATCTCAAAACTACCTCGCCAAACTCCCGCTCTATCATCTCGAAGGAAGGAGGTCCTCTACCTATACCTCGCGACTTTGGATGAAACCATAAGTGCGGTTTTGGTGCGAGAGGACGAACATCGCCAACTCACATGTATTTCATCGGCCGAGCATTAAAGGGCGAAACGAGATATCGACCTCCGGAAGCTCGCTTTGGCATTAGTAAATCTTTGAGGAGACTACGTCCCTACTTCCATGCATATCCCATATAAGTTCTCATCGATCATCCACTTGACAAGTGTTGAAAGCCGGAAGCTTGGGGAGAGTGCGAGTGGGCAATTGAGTTGGGCGAACACGATATCTCTTTACGCCTCGTCAAGCCATCAAGGTCGGGCCTTAGCGGACTTCCTTGTAGAGGCTAACTTCACGAGAAGCGAAACCCACGAGCCTACCTCGGACAATGCGAGCCGAACCCATCAAGGAAGCATCCAAGAATTGCTGGCAAATCTATGTGGATGGAGCTTGGGTAAAGCGGATAATGAGGCGGACATCTTATACGGGACGGATGGCGAGATCACCTCACGCACTTTGGTTTACATTCAAAAATCTGAATAACGAAGTGGAATCTGAGGCCTTAATTGCGGGACTTCGCCTAGCTCAAAGTCTTGAGATCTGAGCCGTGCAAGTTCACGGTGATTCCGGTCATAGTAAGCCACATGTTGGGAAAATGCGAGGCAAAAAGCAACGGATGAAGAAATACCTTGAAAAAGCGAGCTTCTACAGTCTTTCTCATACTTCCGGTTGGTTCGCAACCCGAGGAGCAAAATAGCGGTGACACCTTAAGCAAATTGGCTTCGTCATCAACGAGTTCGCCGATGAAGAAGTCAAAAACAGAAGCATAGACGATGCCGAGGTCGAAGTAACATTGTCTCGACGAAGAGCCTAATTGGATGACCCCCATTCAAGTATATTTGGAGATGGGCGAATTAGCTCATGACAAGCTCGAGGCCGAGAGAATCTTGAGCAAATCTTTGCGATACGTGCTTGAGCGAGGAATTCTCTGAAAGTCGTATCTCCTCCTCTCCTAAGGTGTTTGGGTCCGAACCGGTGAGTATGTACTACGAGAAGTGCATGAGGGATCACGTGGAAGCCACGTCGGACCCGTCGTTATCAAAGAAAGTCATGCGATGGTGATACTCTCGCCGACAATGTTCCAGACTCGATTGACCTCGTAAAGAAGTGTCCAGAGTGTCGATTCATGGAAATGTGCCGAGGCTACCTCAAACCGACCTCGTCAGTATGCAAAGCCCTTGGCCATTCATGCAATGGGGGATCGATATTGTGGGCCCCTTCTGTAAAGCTCTAGGGCAGTTTCAGTTCCTGATTGTAGCCATCGACTACTTCACAAAGTGGGTGGAAGCCGAACCCTTGGTGAAAATCACAAGCAAAAACGCTCTCAACTTTGTCTGGAAGAATATTGTGTGTCGCTTCGGCATCCCTCATATCCTCATTTCGGATAATGGGACGCAGTTCACAGATAAAGTCTTCAAAGAGTGGTGTCGAGAGCTTGATTGACAAAAATTCACCTCGGTCGCCCGTCCTCAACCAAATGGTCAAACCGAAGTCACCAGGACAATTGTGAAGGGACTCAAAACTACGCCTCGACCGAGTGAAAGGCAATTGGGTGGAAAATTTGCCACAAGTCTTATGGTCATATCGTACAACACCTCGAACATCGAATGGAGAAACACCCTAGAGTTTGGTGTATGGAACCGAGGCGATCATCCGGTGAAATCGGTATGCGAGCCCCCGTACCATCCATTTCTCAGCCGAAGTAAATGAGAAGAATTTACGAACTGACCTCGATCTGTTAGAAGAGAAGAGAGACCTTGCCTACATTAAAGAAGCTCGGTACAAGCAACAAGTAGCTCGGTATTATAACCAGCGTGTCAAATCCCGACAATTCCAAGTAGGCGATCTCGTACTTCGAAATAACGAAGTCAGTAAAGTGGCAAAACTCGGCAAGCTAGAAGCCACATGGGAAGGACCATACCGAGTTGGAAAAATCCTCGGAAAAGGGTCATATAAGCTCGCCCATTTATCCGGTGAACAAATACCTCATCGTGGCACATCGTTCATCGAAGAGATATTTTGCATAAGTGTCAAGTTGTTCATGTCATTTGTCGCATCTTTAGGTCCTTTTCTTTTGTAGCGTCGTTTTTTCATTAATAAAGTCTTTTTCTTCATTTACTTCATATGCTTGCATATTTCATTTGTCACTTATGCATACTACCTCTTCCCCGTTATACAATACCCTCTAAGGAGGATGATAATACCCTCTAAGGAGGATGAACAATACCCTCTAAGAGGATGATATCTAAACGCGCGTGAGGGGTCCACCCCTATCGACACTTCTCGACAAATAAGGAACTTATACCTTCGTTTAATACGAGGACGAACTACCTTCGTTTATTTGGAGGATGAATTACCTTCGTTTAATACGAGGATGAACTACATTCGTTTATTACGAGGATGAACTACCTTCGTTTATTTCGAGGATGAATTACCTTCGTTTAATACGAGGATGAACTACCTTCGTTTATTTCGAGGATGAATTATCTTCGTTTAATACTAGGACGAACTGCCTTCGTTTGATTACGAGGACGAAATGTATACATCGTTTGCTTAAAAAGGAAAAATCAACACAAGGCAAAGAAAAATTTGTTCTTATTTCCGAAGTATACAACGCATACATTACGAGGACGATGAAGGCCCAGGAGGCTGGGAAAAGCTAAGCCAATCCCTAGAAAAGTCAGGGTTCAACAGCTCATCTATGCTAACCATACCCCTACCACTGCCTCGTCCTCGATTGACGCCAGGAGTTCGGCCGGCTCGACCTCTATGCCTCGCCAAACGACCTCGGCTGCTCGATGATCCACAACCCCGGCTGCTCGATGGACGACGTCTCTCTTGGGCATAGAACTCCGATGAAAACCTCTCTGCAATCCTAGGAGAAGCCCCGGCGGAAGAAGAAGCCTCGACTGTCGGACGAAGCACCCGCTCGAGTTGTGGGTGACGAGCTACGTCTGTCTTGTATAGGCCACTATTTTCTTCGGTCGGTATCTGCTCACGAAATTGCCGAGTCTGACCGTACTCATGCACAGTAGCTCGAACAACGGGCTGCGATCTGAAAACTTTGGCCGACCTCGGAGATCGTCATTCCACCACCTCGGTGAATAACCGCCTCGTATTCGACGTGCTCCTCGGCGATCGATTTGGCTTTATCCTCCGCGATCTCGAACTTCTCCTCCAACTCAAAAAACCGAGCTTGAAGCTCATCAAACTTCTCACGAGAGCCACAACTTGACATCGGTCTCTTCCTGCACATGGCCAAGTTTCCCTCTAAGTGAAGGACCTCGACTTTCTTCGCTTCAAGAGCTCGGTTCAAAAATTTTATTTGGTCGACCAAGGAGACATGTCAGCGAGTTCGAGGAGCAGGCGAGGCAAAGCAAAGCGAAGCATACTTCAATAAAATGGAGAATTTTATTCAAGCCTTTAAGGCGGGATAATGTATTGAGTACATATACATTAAAAAAGGATCAACCGACCCTCAAGCGAACTTCTCCCTCGGGCTCGGCGACCTCGGCCTCGCTTCCGAGCTCCAGCGGCCTTGGCCTCCTTGAGCATCGGCCTCGGTAGATGCCACCACAACCTGCTTTCCGGCCACTCCGACCATGATGGCTTGAGCCGGGCGTCGATCCGGCGAGCGAGGCCGGCTCGGCGGTCGGCAAGGTCGAAAGCGAAGCCGGGCTCTCCACGGCGGGCAAGCTCTTCGTGCGGCGACTAGGACCTCGGCATATGCCTTGAGGAGCCTCATCCTCCATAACCTCGTACCGTGCTTGGACTTATCCAAATCCGGATAATCCTCGGCCACATCATCGAGTATCCATTGCCACCCTCTTGTTGGGACCTCGGCCGGCTCGCGGCAAGCACGGAGAACCTCCTTGACAAAATAGCTTCTCCACGAAGGCGAAGGAGTTCTCCTGTGAGGCCGCCACCTCGGCCTCCTACACTTGGCGCCTCCACCTCGGCCTTCAGCAGGCGACCTCGGCCGCCGCCTTCACCTTCACCGCCCATTTGCCCCGAGCCGCAGCTTCCCTCTTGGCCGTGTCAGGCTTACGCCTCGACCACCTCGTGAACAGGAGGTCTTCGTCCTCAAATCCGGGCGGCGAGCCACTTGTTGAATTGGGCGGCGTCATTCGGATGGTCCACCACTAAAGTGGGCGTCGGCGTCGGTGGGAGGACACATTCACCAAAGTATACTCTCGATTGACTCGCAATCGTGCGAGGTGTTATAGTAGGGAAAGTTAACCTAGTGGTCTCTCGAGGAAAACTTATGAGGCCTAATGTTCGTGTTGCTCACGAAAGCGATTAAATCCTAAACACTCTAATACCAACATGAGTTTTTGAGACATACGAGAATTGAAATCGAGAATCAAGCGGCAAACCTAAGCCGGGGTTTGTCGATCCCGAGCTAAACTAATTAAGCAATAGATCTAAACTAGGGTTGTCGAACCCTAGATGATAAACTACTAAACACGGAATCGGAAACAAATCAAAAGCAATTAAATAAGATCTCAAACAAGAAATGATGAGATTGACGAAGAGCGATTAATCATGAAATCGAGTTCAACTCCACTTGCATAAAATTGATTATTAAAATCGGAAAGCAAGAAGCGATCAAAAGCCCAACAAAGCGAGAATTAAATACAAGCGGGATGAATCAATATGTAGATGAAACAATCAAAACGACGGAACAAAATCGATAAATTACTCTCAATTCAAATCCAAAATCACACAAGGTATTGCAAGAATCCGTAAATAAAATTGAAGAGAACTAAGTACCGATCACGGGATGTTAAACCAATATACGAATTGACTAAAATTGAAGAACAGATCGATCTTTGTTCCAGTAGCGATGGCGAGCGAAAACGAAAAAATACGTAAAATCGAACTCCCAAAATAACCTAAATAACGTATATATATATATCATTGCCGTTGGAAAAAGCAGCGCCCGCTCGAGGCGGCGTCTTGGGTGTGGCGAGCGCGAGAAGGCGGCAGTGGCGGCGCCTGCGGAAGGTGAGCCGGCGTTCACTCGAGCATGAGGTAAATTGGGAACACACGCTCGGGTGAATCGGCGTTGGCGCGGGCCGCCTGGGCATGCGGCGAGGAAGGCTGGGCGTGCGGAGTGAGGTGTGCGAGGCGGTGGCGGGCGCTCACTCGAATCTGCGCTTCGGAGTGTGCGGTGCTCGGAGGGTGAAGCTGCGTGCGGGCGAGGGGTGAGCGAGAGCGGGTGTGCGGAGTGAGCGAGTGCTGTCGCGCGGGCGCTCGGGCGCTCGTGCGCGACTTGGACTCGTCGACACGTGCTCTCGCGTCCGATCTCAGAATTACGATCCGCTTTCACCTATGAACTCCAATCGCGATGCTCTTCACCGCTTGATCCTTGGTAGATTCATTTAATCTATTTAATGCCGATTTTCTGCAAAACATTGAAGCGAACCAAGTAAGTCCGAAGCGATAAATAATAATCGAACTAACGGCATAAATTGGATAAACTAATGAAGACAACATGCAAAAAAATACCAAGAATAAGCACAAAATGACACAAACAACTCCCCACACTTATTCATTTGCTTGTCCTCAAGCAAAGTCTATCTAACAAGAATAGAAGAATAGCTCATGCAACTAAACTCTTAATCTAATCAATCAAATCTCTTTTGCAATTCCCCAAACATGATGAGTACATAATCAAGGTTAATGTGAAAAAAATCTAAGATTGTGAGAATGTCAAATAAACAAGAAGATTATTTTTGCTCGGACCCAACTCTCCGTTAGGGGCGAATTAACTAAAATGGTTACCTTTAGCAACAAGGTTCTTTTGAGAACATAAAGAAAGTATAAACAAATTTTGGAACAATGTTCGAAAGGTGTAGTCTCGATGAATTCGAGTCTCTATAAATGGTTTCCATGCCCATTTCTCAATTCACGAGAAAGGGCGAATCCCATCCTCCATTTATACAATCTCAACAAATTATTGGGTTTTCATTCTCATTCTTTTCTTTTCTTATTCACTTTTTTTTTTTGAAACAAGTATATAGGTAACCAAGCTGTTAACACTCCCCAACATTAGCGGACAAATCATCAATAACCCCGATTTAAGATTTATTCACACAACCTCGTTCATTCATTGCACTTCAATAACGTAACATCACGATAAAGAGAACACATCAAGGTTTGACCAATACCACGAGTTGGTGCATAAATTACAATCTAACTTATTAGCATAGACAAAAACTTGAGTACAAGATGACAAAATAAGCATAGATCCATGGTGTCAATCATGCACATACCCAGCACAACATATACAACATATCATCAACAACTTCCCCACATATAGATGAGCACTTGTCCCCGAGCTCTAAACATGAACAACAAAATAAGGCGAAAAGAGAGAGACTTCCACGATAGCGGTGAGAGAAAGGAGGTCGGGCGGACATCGAGTTCAAGGATAGTCTGCGGCAAGCACCGAAAAAGATAAGGAAAAACAAACAAACCACAAAGGAAAACAACGAACCACCGAAAAAGGGCGAGAGCAAAAGAAATAAGGAAATATACATACTCTCCAACAAAGAAGCTTCACTGTTGGTCAGCAACAGTGGTGGTGGTGGTGGAGAGGCTGTGTGGGATAGGGACGAGCGTCCCATTGGGCTGAAGGTCGACCAATCTTTGCTCATGGGTGTCTAAGCGGTAAACATCTTGTGGAAATCTAAGCGCTGCTGTGAAGATTGGTGAAGGCGTTGAGCGCGATTTTAGGCGTCAAGACAACGATATACCTCGATGCGGAACTCTCGAAACCACAGGTCGAAGATTGGCTAAACTACGTGAATTGTGACCCATCTGCCGATACCTCTCAAAGTTACGATTCGGGAGGAGCTAAAGTCCCAAAGCTAGCATGAAGTGGCTGAAAGCGGCCAGGCGGAATCAAAATCGCCCTAAGGTCACAGAAGGCGTCGCCGTGGGGCCCGATGGGAGGAGGAAGGCCGGGAAGGGAGTGTCACGAGGTCCCGTCTCTCTGCTTGGTACCCGGATCTCGGGGACATCTTCATCCATCGGGGTGGCGGTACCAACAATAGACCCGGGCGGTTGGTTACGCAGAGCGTGATATACTCTTGGATAGTGCAGCCGTGCTTCATAAGGAAGCAAAGTTGCGGGTCGGAAGCAATCGATCGAAATCACCGAAAGTGATTGGAATATTCTCGATGGCGCTTTGAGCCCTCAAATAGGACCATCTTCACTAGTGATTCCCACAAAATACTTGGCTAGAATGAAGGGGTATTGGCTCGAGGAGAGTTTGGCCTTACGGTGCCGCCTCATAAACTCAAATCGGCGCCATAAGAAAGGTCTTTGCAAGAACCTTCTTGTTATTCATGACACACCACAAGAGGAAAAGCTCTTGAGCACTCACTTTTAGGCTGCTCTTTCCTGTTGGGTTATGCGCTAGGAACTTATGAGCTATAACCAAAGCGGGGTCTGAATAAAGGCACTAGAAGTACTGCGATGACAATTGTCGAAACCGGTTAAAATCCTCCATGTCTCGACAAGAGGAAATCTCTTGGTACATCGGAAAAACGCTAGTATGAAAACTCAAAACATCACGCATGACCTTAGGTGTAATAAGCGTATCTCGTCTCCCCAACCCACGAATCTGGACTTAAAATCATTCTTGGGCTCTAGTGTCGTACAAAACTCCTAACAATATTCTTAAAACCATCTTACGGTTCCCTAGTTGCCAAACCAGCGAGACCCATAATTTCAAATATCGTTTCACGAGATCCATCAACACTGATGAAGCTAAAATATTCCAATCAAATGAGCGTGGGTGGTGATATCTTCGAGCGAATAGCGGAGTAAAGATACCTTCTTGGGCGTAAAAATCACGAATGAGGCATTGTAGTTCGCCGTAGATCTTGGGTTGTTCACCCGATCCCGAAGCACCTTCATCGATTCTTGCTCGTTTCGCGAAAGCGAGAGGATTTTAATGCGAACCATGCTTGAAATGCCGAAAGGAACTCGGAGCTAGGTGAGTAAATTTGGGTCTTGTGAGGTAAGGCTGCTGTGAGGCTCGGCGCGAGGAAGAAGCGCTCGGCCTTGGCCAGGTGAAGATGATGCCGGTGATGAAATCTTGTGCAGTGAGGGCACGGAGAGGTGGGCGCGGGAGAGGCGAGAGAGCTAAGCTGGTGGGCAGGCCAGGAATGCGTCGGTGAGTGGCGAGGCCAGCAGGGTCATGGAGAGCAGGACGGCGCTAATGGGAGGAGGCGGAAGGAGAGCAGGCGCTCGCTGAGCAGCGTCGGTTCTTGGGTGGATGGAGTGCAGGCGTTCGCGAGAGCGCGGCTGGCAGAGTGAGCGCGATGGGCCGGACGGTGTGGGGCGTTGGGTAGCTGGCTGAAATTGTTAACTGAGGGGGCGCGGCCGAGCTTGAGGATTTTGGAGCGAAATAGGGCTTGGTGCCCTAATATAGTCCCGACTCACAATGGCGCCGATTCGGGAGGAATAGCACGCGGTTCTAGCGAGCGACAGTTCGAGTGGTTCTCTTTTTTATAATGTGGCGCGGTTACGATCGAGCGTCGGTTTAGAGGCCTCTTCCGGGGTTGGCGCGGTTTGGTTTGGCGCAAGTATAAAACATCTTGCCCATTTATGAGCGCCGGTTCACACCGAGCGCCGGTGAGAAAAACTCTTGACCAAATCTTGAGCGCCAGTTCTCATTGAGCATGGATGAAAGCTCATGTATTCCTTCCGAGCCGGTTCAGATTGAGCGCCAGTGAGAATAGCTTATTCCTTCTCGAACGCTGGTTCAGTTGAGCGCCACCGTGATTGGCTTCATATTCATACGAGCGCCGGTTGGATTGGCGCCAGTTGTGAATAGCTTCATTACTCGAGCGGCTGGAAAACATCGAGCGCCAACTTTGAGCGGCCCATGTACATCTTTTAAGCGCCAATCTCAACAATAAAAGCTGCAATAACAGAGAGAGAAGATCGGGATAACCAAACCGGATAAATCGAAGGATAAAGAAAAGAAAAGAAAAGAGCAAAAACTGTGGGTAAACCCCACGTGGTACTCGATTTAACGTCGTGAGCCGACATAATCGATCGAAGATATTGGGGACCGACAAGCGAGACGCTCTCCACTTCTTCCGACTCCTCACGATCAAAGCACGGTTTGACTCGCTGACCGTTCACGATAAATGATCCGTTTGTTTTGGGTCGGCGGATCGAACCGCTCATGGGAAAACATCTCCTCCAGCGAAATAGGGGCCCTCCACGGAGTTGAGCTTCCCGGAAAAAGTTCGAGCCAGGCGAAATAACGGCACCTTCATTCCGGTCTTAACTCTTTTCGGACTATTCTCCGATCATGAATCCTCTTGACTTTGTCCTTGTAAATGCGGGCGTTCTCATATGCTTCGTCCCAAGTTCTTGAGTTCGATGATGCGGAGAGCTCTCCCTGCACTATACGTGATGTCGAGATTCGTGGCCTTAATCGCCCGAATGCTCGTGCTCGATCTCAGCGGGTAGATGGCACGCTTTTCCATATACAAGCCGATAGGGACTCATCCCAAAATGCTCTTGAAAGCAGTTCGGTATGCCCAGTCGTGCGACATTAAACTTCATTGACAAGTCCTTAGGGATGGTTGGACCGTCTTCTCAAGCACACCTTGATCTGCTTGTTGCTTTTCTCGGCACATCACGAAGTTTGTGGATGATATGGCGTGGACACCTTGTGGGTGATGCCGTTCTTCTCCATGAGCTTTTGAACAACTTATTACGTAAATGTGCTCCCCATCACTTATGATCGCTTTGGGAAACCAAACTGCAGAGAATGTTCTCTGCACAAACTTGAAGACAACATTAGCATCACTAGTCCGCGTGGGGAATTGCTTCTACCCACTTGGACACATAATCTACAACAAGCAAGATATATTCAAAACCATTAGACTTGGGAAAGGCCCCATGAAATCAATACCCCAAGCGTCGAAAATTTCAACTACCGGGATATTGTTAGGGGCGTCTCATTTCTCCTCCCACATTCCCAACTCGTTGGCATCATGTCACATGAAAGGTAGAAGGTGGGCATCCTTGAAAAGTCGACCGGAAGAGACCACTCTGCGGTACCTTGAAAACATCTTCGCCCACCAAAATGTCCCCATGATGGGTTTCATGACCTGACAAGAACTTGACCTTGCTCATCATCGAGGATGCATCTTCTAACCATCTCGTCCTTCCGGAGTTTGAAAAGGTATGGATCATCCCAAAGTAATTCCTGCGTACACTAAGAAATCTCTTCATTTCTTGGGAAGTCAATCAGTCTCAAGAGCCACACACCCATGATTAACAATATCGGCATACCAAGGCGATGAATTGATTTCCAAAGCATGCTCAAAAGGATAAGACTCAGCAAGACTCTCTTGTGCAGGTAAAACGAAAGGGGATTCGAGACGAGACAAATGGTCAGCTACACCATTGTCACTACCCTTCCTATCTATGATTTCTAGATCAAATTCTTGCAAAAGAAGGACCCAACGAATTAATCTAGGTTTAGCCTGAGATTTAGTCAACAGAAATCTTAAAGCAGCGTGATCACTGTGAACAATTACCTTAGAACCAATGATATAAGCTCGAAACTTATCCAAAGCAAAGATAACAGCAAAAAGCTCCTTTTCAGTAGTAGTGTAATTCATTTGAGCAAAACTTAAAGTTAAGCTAGCATAATAAATCACACGTAACATTTTATCCACACGTTGACCTAATACAGCTCCTACAGCCACATTGCTGCATCACACATTATTTCGAAGGGTAGCGACCAATTTGGGGCAACAACAACAGGGGCAGTAGTCAATTTCTCCTTAAGTAAATTGAAAGCATGCAAACATTTCTCATCAAACTTGAATAGAACATCTTGAGCAAGAAGATGGCATAAAGGTTGGCTAATCTTAGAGAAGTCTTTAATAAACCTACGGTAAAACCATGCATGTCTAAAAACTCTAATCCTTAACATCAGCGGGTGGAGTAATTTCTCAATTACATCCACCTTAGCCTATCGAACCTCAATCCCATTCCTAGACACAATATGTCCCAATCTTATCGGGACCGACTACTAATCGGTAATTAGGCCGTGACTCGGGGTTAGGAAGAAAATTTAACAACAACGGCTCAAAATTTTGTCAGTGAAGAGGTGACAACAACTTTGACATGAATAAAATTGAACCATTATGACTCGAAAGTGAACTAAAGTTGAGCGAAGAATGATTTTATGTCCTCAAACCAAAATAAAGAATCAAACAAGAAGGACAACGGCCGAGGACATTTATCACAATAGAATTATCAATATCTTGAATCATAACAAAACATTGAATATGCTCAATTCTTCATAGCGAACATATAAACAAATAAAGGTCAAAGTTCGACAACGGAAACATGGTCGAGAATTATGTGTGAAGACATAACTCTCGGGCATTTAACATGTGAGTATCAAATGAATAACCTCAATGATTCTCAATATAATCATGAATCAATTTGTTTGGAGAAGCTCCTTGTGTGACATTCGATACCGACATTCTCTCGATTTCAACCCGCATATTTAGAAACATATGTAGGGCGTGAGTACAAAATGCACTCGATGGGTACACATGAAAACATTTAAAATTTGCTTTTAGAGCTATAAATTTGACTTGAAATAAAATAAATTTATGCGAGGATTTATTGAAATTACACATAATGCTTCTCAAACTACATTCATGCATGCTCATTACATCGTATCATCATATCATCATATCATATGCATATGCATGTTTCATGTTCGCATGCATCTTTCTTTTTCTTCCATATCCACGCCTGTTTCTTTATGTTGATCAGGGGTAGGCCTCCTCCTCAACACACTTTAACTTCACATACCCGAGTTGGTCCCAAGGATCTCAACTTCGGTCGTACCCGACGACGGTAATTTCTTTCTTTTCTTTCTTTTCGTGGATGGGTAGTGCATTATGCTTATGCTCATGCTCAAAACTTTGGCAAGTCGATCAACTTTCAAAACAATGCGATTAAATGCATATCATAAAATCTCATATTATTTTTCATGCCAAAGCATATCATATCATTTGAAAGTATATAAAAGCATAAGCAAATTACTACAGAAAATACTTATACCCACCTGGATGTTCCTTAGAGCTAAGGAACTAATTCTCAATTCCATTTCTTTCTTTATCCATATTTTATCCTCATAGGACGGCATAAATGCCTAACAAGAAACAAACACGAACATTACTCATCTTAGTCGTCGACACGACTATATCTTCTCGATATCAAATCTAAGACACTATGGTCTATCAAAACTTGGGTCATTGCATCCTCTAACATCTTATTAATAACCAAATTCTATCGAAAATTCGGCAGCGTAACGTCTATAAAATGCATTGCCAAATCAATACCAAACCATCCAAACATAGCCCAAACTCCACCAATTCATCACCATATGTCTCAATGATCATATAAAACTCGACAACAAGCTTCATCATCTTATCTTAGCCATCGACGAAAATCCCTTAAGGCGTCACTTAAGGTCTAATGTCGAAAATTCACGTGAGGCGCCATCTAACACCAACGAACCTATATACATGCTCAACTATCTTTAAATATCATCATTTTATCAACGAAATATAAGGATCAAAGCTTTGGCATTAAAAACCAATTTTCGCCGACAAACTAAAATTTTACCGTTTTGAATACGTCAATTTGAAAAATCCGAATAAATCATTTTAGGTTTTATTCATATCATAGAATCAAATATGAAGTCAAAATGATCAAATAAAATCAAAAATCAACAATATATGGACCTAGGGTTTCGCCATTTAGGGTTTTTCGAGATAATTTCGATTTCAAACGTTTTTCTTGTTCCAAACATGTTTATATCAATCCAATAACACATATATGAAGATAATTCAATCATAACAACATCATAAATTCAAGATCCAAGCATGTCCTTTTTTGAAAATTACATGAAGTTACAAAATAATAACATATGCTTTACAAATTCAACGTTAAACAATATGTAGACGTCGAATCTATCATAATATTCATAAATAATCAACAAAACATAATCATTCATAATTTTCAGCATAGGACCGAAAATATAAGATAAACATAAGCTCATGATTTAAAATTTTTCAATCGGTAGATATGTTCTAGAGTGCAGATTATACCTCTATTCAAGACCGATCGAAAATTCAACAGTCGGAACTTCTTATTTTTGGCTCATGGCTTTCGAAAATTTCATAAGTGTGTATGTGTGTGTGGGCGTGAAAATGGGAAGAAAGAGGATGATTTCATGTTCTAAAGTATTCTAAAGTAATAATCTTACCTTATGTAATAATTAATTAAATTTTGATTTTCTTAAATAAAGGATTATTCATCCTTTTCCTAGAACCTTTTCTTTTCCTTTATTTTTCTTATTTTCTTTAATACATAAATCATAGCTTTTGATTAGAAATTAAATTTAATTATTGTAGAATAATGCATAACGTTTTTATCGCAAGAAATCGACACTAATTATCCGATAAAACAACCTCTTTTGAATCTTTACTTTAAACCTCAATAATTACTCACAAACATCAAAATATATTTATTAAACATATTTTTGACCTTAAAAAACATTTTAAATATTTTGTTCTTCATCCGAACTTAATCGGCAAACACCGACGTCACAAAAACATAGATTTGAAATTCTAAATTTTCCAAAATCAAGACTTACGTTGAGCATGTATCTATCATCTCAAGACTATTTAAATCTAGGTCTTCTTATGTTCAACTAGATTTAAGGATCTTATCTTAGATTCTCTCTCAAATCAGTCGAAATTCTATCGTCTCGACTCGAGAAGCTTAACGCAAAGCTTCTAACTTAACCAACTCTTTCTTAAGGATGCAATGCCCTTCTTAATAAGCTCTTAATCATGAGCTAATCTCTGCTACCGAAATACGGGGTATTACAAATACAATCCCACTCTTAACCATAAAGTGACTCTTTTCCCAACTAAGGTGAGATTGCTCTCCACACAACGTTTTAACACACGATCAATCTTATCTAGGCAATCATGAAAAGAAGATCCGAAAACCGAAAAGTCATCCATGAATACCTCAAGGAAATCTCCAATCATCTCGGAAGATTGACATCATGCACGCTGAAAGGGCCCGTGCATTGCACAGCAAAAGGCGTCCGCCGGTAAGCATATGTCCCAAAAGGGACTTATAGCGCCGTCTTGGCTTGATCCTCTGGAGCAATTGCCACGATAATAGCGGATAAACCATCAAGAAAACGAAATATTCATGTCCGCTAATCTATCAAGCATTTGATCAATAAAAGGAGAGGAAATGGTCCTTTTTGTCGCGACATTGACTTCGGTAGTCGATGCACATCACGCCACTGTAGTAGCCTTTGTAGGTACCATCTCCTTTCTCGTTCTCCATGACCTGTGATGCCTCCTTTCTTGGGCACAACATGTCTTGAGCTAACCCACTCATTGTCAGAGATAGGTGGATTAGCCCCTCCATCAAAAGCTTCAAGACCTCATGCTTCACCACTTCATTTGAGGATCGGGTTCGGTCACCTCTGGGCATCAATCACTGGTTTAACTCCATCCTCAAGCGTGATACGATGCATGCATGTTCTTTGGATGATCCCCTGATGTCGGCTAGACTCCACCCAAATCACGAGCTTTTTCCTCTTGAACCGAAAGTTCTTCTTCTTCAACATCGAAAGCTCGGAGGAGATTATTACGGCTTTTCATTTCCTCCTCGAGGAAAACATACTTGAAGTGTCTCGCGGTTCCTTCATTTCTAGGTGGCTTGGGCATACTAGCAACTTCACTTGCCCACTCTTCCTCGTCGGCCGATCCTGCAAAAACTTCCTCGAGGCTATGTTCACGCAACAACACATTCTCGCGAGGATCAATAGCATCAATGAAAGCACAATCATCAATGGAATTTCTGAGAGGAAACATCACACTTGTCCCTAACAGAAAAGACACAGTTCACCAAGCACGGTCATTTTAAAGTGCCACTCTTAACGTCGATTAGTGTATTGGTTGTGGCCGTGAATGGCCTCCCAATAACGTGTGTGCTCCTTTCCATCTTCTCTAACCTCGCCAATTTCTAACACAACAAAATCAGCGGGAACTATCGACCCACCAACCTTAACTAAAATATCCTCAATAATACCCTTCGGATATCCGACGGACCTATCGCTAGTTGTAGACACATGCGAGTGGGTTTAAGTTCGCCTAATTCTAATTGTTTAAAAATCGAATAAGGCATCAAATTTATCCGGCCCCAAATCAAGCATGCGAAGCCTCCTTACCATTACCTAGAGCAATTTTAGCGATAAAACTACACTGGTCCGGAGTTTGGGAGGTAGCGATCTTTGCGAGATGGAATTGGCCGCCTCGGAGACCACGACCTTCTCATATTCTCCAAACTTCCTTTTCTTTGAAGCCGCTCCTTGAAAAATTTGGCGTGGTGGCACATTTCTGAACTTCGTCGAAAAGAGGCAAATTGACATTCACATTGGACGGGAGTTTGTAGAACTTCGTTAAGCTCACGATCTTGTTTCTCATTTCTTAGCCGGTCTTGGAAGGTATCGGAGGAGTGTAAGGCTTTCTTGCTTTATGTAATCGGACCTCGATATCCTTCTTAGTTTCTTCATCTTGAGATTTGTTGCCTCTCGGTTCTCCCCACCTCATTCTCAATCACACGACCACTTCTCAAAGCAAGTGGCGGCTGAGCACGGTGGGGTTGGCTAGGGAGCTTTCCCCTTGCTTTTGTGTAGTACCTCGTTCGGTGAGCTAGCAAGCTGTCCTATTTGCGTCTCCATCGCTTGATTGTGGATTCTAGAACATCAATTCTTTGGTTTGTCACATCGGTGGTGGTGGAGGTGCCCGGCGATCTTTACTATGCTGCGGGTATTCTTCTTGCGCGAGCTATTTGTTGTGGGGTTCTTCTTCTTCTTTGTGGATATTACCTCTACTTCTTTGAAATTGCTGTGGTATGAAGGTCTTGAGATGGGCGCTACGATTAAATGCCGCTTGACTCGATTTCTCCATCCACGTTAGATTGATTCCTCCACCCCAGCCAAATTGTTCTTGATTAGACTCGAACTGTTGTCGAGGTTGGAATCCTTGCATGGCATAGGCTTCGCCGCTTCTGTATTAGTTAGCTCCCCATCACGGGGCACGTATCAACGTTATGCCGGTTTCATTGCAGATACCACAAGGCTCTAAGATTCCTCTTCTTTGGGTTGGTTGATCGAGTTTTCTCAATTTAACTCTTGTACCTCCCTCATCAACTCGACCACTTGTTTAGTCATGTCGTATGAAGGGTTCACGGCATGAGCCTTTGCTCTCCCACCTCATTTGGACTTACATTTGTGAGCAGCCATGGCTTCAAAAATGTCGACGATATCCATCGCCGATCCTAGAACCGATGTCTTCGCCCGCGACTTTGTCCACCATGTATTGGAAACTACGAGTCGATCCATCATAGAAGAATTGATACAAAATTTTATGCGGCAAGGCATGATGAGGACACTTTTGCAACAAGTCCACGAACTGTTCCCAAGCTTCATGGAATGGCTCGTCACCGTCGATTGAAAGTCGTGATCTGACCTCAACTCTTGACTCTTCTTGTTCGGTAGTACTTCGTCATGAACTTGTCGACCACAGCGTTCGAGTTCGCAGAGAGTTGGCGGGAGAGCCAAAACAAAGACTTTGCTCTATCTTTCGGGGTGTCAACAGGCTCTTGCATCTTGGTGATCTTCATTTAGTCCTCCCAGTAGAAAGGACTAAAACCGAGCAAACTCTCTTATAAAGCCCAAAGCATCCTCACTAGCAAGCCCATGGAAAGTAGGCATGAGTGAGAAATGGTTCGGTTTCAACTCTTAATCTCGGGCGCCGGTCCAAGAACAATTGGGGGCGTGGCGGCCCCAATCACCGACTTTATAAAAATCACGCGAGCACGTGAATTCTCACCCATCTCTCTCAGCGGGGAGTATCTTCAACAATTGGTTGATCGTGATAAGCTGCTCGATTGTTCACCACTCTCGGAAGTGGTACCAAACTCCTCGAGTTCGGAAAAGCGACCTTTTAGTTCTTGAGTGTGGTCCAGCGGGGTATGGCGGTCTATTTAGGCTGCGCGACCTAGCATCTAAAACACTCAAACAAGAAAAGATCGCACATAGCGGAGAATAATAAAATAAAACAAAAGAAACACGGAAAACAAATCAACACAAACAATAAGCAAAGTTTTCCACAACGGCGCCAAAATTTGTTCAACCAAAGTATACTCTCAATTGACTCGATAAATGCGAGGTGTTATAGTAGGAAAGTTAACCTGAGTCGTCTCTCAAGGAAAACTTAACAGGCCTAATGTTCGTGTTGCTCACGACGATTAAATCCTAAACACTCTAATACCAACATGAGTTTTTGAGACATACGAGAATTCAAATCGAGAATCAAGCGACAAACCCTAAGCCGGGGTTTGTCAATCCCGAACTAAACTAATTAAGTAATAGATCTAAACTAGGGTTGTCAAACCACAGATGATAAACTACTAAACACTAATCAGAAACAAATCAAAGCAATTAAATAAGATCTCCAAACAAGCGATGAGATTCAACGAAGACGATTAATCATGAAATCCGAGTTCAACTCCACTTGCATAAAATTGATTATTAAAACAGGAAAGCGAGAATCGATCGAGAGCCCAACAAAGCGAGAATTAAATACAAGCAAGATGAATCAATACGTAGATGAAGCGATCAAGAACGACGGAACAAAATACGATAAATTACTCTCAATTCAAATCCAAAATCACACAAGGTATTGCAAGAATCCGTAAATAAAATTGAAGAGAACTAAGTACGATCATAGGATGTTAAACCAATGTCCGAATTGACTAAAATTGAAGAAACGAGATCGATCTTTGTTCCAGTAGCGCCGATGGCGAACGAAAAAGCAGAAAAAATCGTAAAATCCCAACTCCCAAAATAACCTAAATAACGATATATATATATAGGCATTGGCGCGGTGAAGCGGCGCCCGCTGGGAGCGAGGCATGCTTGCGGTGGCGAGCGAGGCGAGGCGAGCGGCGGTGGCGCCTGGGAAGGTGAGCCGGCGTTCACTCCCGAACAGCGTGAGTAGATTGGGAAGCGCTCGGGTGAACCCGGCGCTAGGCGTCTTGACGTCACAGGCGGGGGCATGCGGGCGAGGAAGCTGGACGTGCGGAGTGAGGTGTGCGAGACGGTGAGCGGGCGCTCACTCTGAGCGCGCGAGGGAAAATCCGAACGCGCGCTCGGAGGTAGCCGACACTCGGAGGGCGAAGCTGCGTGCGGGCGAGGGGTGAGCGAGAGCGGGTGTGCGGAGTGAGCGAGTGCTGTCGCGCGGGCGCTCGGGCGCGACTTGGACTCGTCGACACGTGCTCTCGCGTCCGATCTCAGAATTACGATCCGCTTTCACCTATGAACTCCAATCGCGATGCTCTTCACTGTACTTGATCCTTGGTAGATTCATTTAATCCTATTTAATGCCGATTTTCTGCAAAACATTGAAACGAACCAAGTAAGTCCGAAACGATAAATAATAATCGAACTAACGGCATAAATTGGATAAACTAATGAAGACAACATGCAAAACAATACCAATAATAAGCACAAATGACACCAAGCAGACACCACCAAGGCTCGGCCTTGAGTCCTCGGTCCCTATACGGGTCAACAACGTTAAACAAATACATCAATACATAACTTGTGATGCGATGACAATTACATTACCTCAAGGAAAGGCCGACATGCGACCTGGGTGCCGACGATCTCACAGTAATCATCGTCGGTGGGAGCGGAAAAACACTTCTCCTTGTCAGGGTGGGAGATGCGCAAGGGCGAAGGCGTCCTCACTCTTGCCTCGGCCCTCTCAGAAGAGGCCTCGGCCACATCATTCGGTACCAGGCTGGGGGGCTCAAGCTCAGCCCTCGATCTCTTCCTCTTTCTCGAAGGAATGAAGTCCATTCTTGAGTTAAAATAAATGCGAGTAAGCACATAAACCAAAAAATCAATCAAGAGATAAAGTGAGTAAGGGCCTCACCTTCTGGCTCACCGCTGATAGAAGGATCATAAGGGCTTAGCCCAGCGTGAGCTCGGCCTCTAAAAAATCTTCATCGACTTGGCCGACCCTTTGCAAAACCTCCTCGATGCCACCGAAGCTATCGTCGGTGGCTACATCGAAGCTTCCCGTGTTCCGGCGGCGGAGGGATTCTTTGAACCGACAATAGAAGAACTTCTTACATCGGTTCGAAATCTTTGACTTTGTTTTTTATTTTAAAGCGGCTACGGGTGATAAATAATACAACCCCACGCTAGACTTAAAATTGGAAGAACCTAAGGACAAGCCCTAGGGTGAAAGGAAAATTGTGGCGGTGGCGAAAACACCAAGGCCCGTCAGCGCCGAAAAGAATTTGGTGTTAGTTGGGCGAGGGTATGCCGAACATTTGTTGAAGTTCGACATATACGGAAGGAAAGGAAGATGAAGCCGTACCTCTAACGATATTCGCGTCTTGGGTGGTGGAAGGTCTTGTATGTCATGACTAGTTATCTGTGCAGTCAAGTATCCGTTTAGGAAGATGACGTCTAAGGCTAAGGTTTATTGTACTAAACCCGAGGTTGAGTTAGCTCATGTACAATAATAAGGTTGAGTGGTACTACTTAGAATTAAAGATAATTATTTTAGCGATCGAATGCTATAAATAATTAATGAGCTTCGATATCTTAAATACGGGATTCGTAATAATCTAATGCAGCCCACTCAACTCGTAATAAAGGGTAAGTCAGATTTATTCTCTAGTGGCATGAATAAATGTTTATAAATTAATTTATTTCAAATTAACAAGATAATTAATTTATTTAGGCCCATCTTTATTCTTGCATTTGATCCCTTCCTGGCCATCAGCCGACGTATAGCTCTTGGAACGAGCCCTTAGCTCAAAGGAAGATTTTATTCTTTATCCGAGGATATTATTATATTTATGAGATATGATAAATATTTCTCGGGATTATGGTAATACATTATAAATATATGAGTAGAGATAAAAGCCAGGTTAACTTTTAAATCTATACATATTTTCCGAGAACTCATAGTCTTTGGGGAGGAACGAGAGTTTTGTGAGAAGCAAAGGTGATTTTTCCGAAGCATTCTCATAGATCGCCCCTCACCGCGCGTTGAGATTGGGCAACGGATCTGTATGGAAGATCGTAGCAGTCTCATCCGCTTCATTCCGTCGACGATTAGATCGAAAGGTAAACACGAGAAAACCCTCGTTTGCAATTAATTAAATAGTACGATCTAGGAATATAATCATGTATGGTGAATCAGAATATCCAGAGATAGATCCTGCAGTAGGGCTAGTATCCTACAGACGTGCACCAGAAGTAAGCAACGCAAGTCAGTCACTCTTATCTACACATGCCTAACACTCGACAACTCGTCCCCTCGTTGTCTCCTGATATGTATATCTCTTAAAGCTTGACCATCATACGGACTTGTGATCTACAACACATGTTGAGTCTAACTATATATGAGATAAAGGGACAGTCATATGCAATCAAAACATCGACGGATAGGAGATTGTAATAGTGGTAACATGAAAACATTTGTATACAAGTTCACAACCGCTCAGATACAAATCAACATTCAAATGCCTCCTTTAGAGTCTCATGGGACTTTGTTTGATCCTCTCTATCTTAAGAGATATTATTATATTTATCTGATATGCTAAATTCTATCTGATAGATTTAGGTGCATTATATATATAAGGGAGAAAATCAAACTATAATCCTTAGTGAAAATTTTCGAGAATCACACTTCTCATATTGAGATTTTGAAAACTTTTCCAGGAGGAAGAGAATTTCATAGCACTCTCATAGACTGTCCTCACCGACATCGAGTTTAGGCAATCGGACACAGCCGTAAGATCAAAGCACGAGTCTTGATCCAATTCATTCCTATCAAATTCCAGTAAACACGAGAAAACACCAACGTGTTGCAATTAATTATATAGGTGTATGCTATATATAATCAATGTATGGTGAATTAAACATCCAAGATAGATCCTCGGAGGGTTAAAATCAGATTTCTACATTGGTATCAAAGCCGATCGATATCGGCTCATGGATTATTTCACGCTTGATTATAACGTGCACAATTAATTAATTATGAATTTTCGTTCATAATGCCGTTTATTTTTGTCGATTTTATTTTCACCACGAGAAAATCCGTGGTTAGATTATATTTTCTTATAAATCTTATCCGTAAAGAAGACGAAGACAATAGCAAACGAAGAAACCGAGGATGAAGATTACGCCCGCAAACAGCGCCGGTAAGAGCGCGACGCTCGCGAGCACGTCAACGCCAGGAGCCGTCGGCGGTGCTCGCGTGGTCCGGTCCCGGGCGACAGGGCGGATGCGTAACCGAAGAAACTCGCCCGGCAGGCATTCGACGAGTGGGCGAGCTTGGCAAGGGCGACACTTGTTACACGGGATGCCTCGGCCGCCTGGCGCAGCCGCAGGCTCGATGGATCCGTAACAGAGCGCACGCTGCTTATCGACGGAAACCTCAAGGCATGCTCAAGGTCGCATAGCGCCGAGAAGCGCTGTGTCTTCAGGCACGGTCGGCGCCGACGGCGTGATGCGCCTAAGACGCTGACGATTGACGGCTCAGCAGTAGCTGCGATCGTGCAGATCGCGACGTTCCGCAAGAGCTGGGGACGGGGGCGGCGATTTTCATGCAAAATCTCGATGGTGCTCGGTGGCCCGACGCAACTCACTGTAAACCTCGAGGGCCGTGCCGGACGGCAGCAAGCGGCGTGAAATTCACGATCGCTCGGCTGATCGCATGCTTACGAGGCTGGCCTCAGATAGTGCTCGCCACGCAGTCTCGGTGCACTAGCTATAAGCGCGAGTCGCGGTAGGGTTTCTCGCGTGATCATGACGCACTGCTGGCGAGATGATTCGGCCGCGTGCTAAAGATGATGTGCGGATTTCTCGGTGGGTGCATGGCGTGCCGGGGCGACGTGCAGGATTTCAGGCGGCCTTGGGCGACGGAGGTCTCGCAAGCAAGGCATGGGTTGGGCGGCAGAAAGGTTAGGCAGCGCGTGAGGGCTCGTAACGCTACTCCCAGCCTACTCTTTTTCAGCCGGCTACCATGTTTTCGACAGCGTCGTGGTTCATGTTTTTTACCGATGCCAATCCAGTGATCGGTCCATTTCGATTTTTAGGCCCAAATCGGTTTACGAATCCGTCTGCGTGGCACGGTCAGCCGTTTTGAATTTTATGAAGATCTTTACTTTGCAAATTTATGTAATAAATTGGCAGGTATGGATCCATGGGGGCCGCCGATGAGCAATATTTTATTTTTATCGCTCTAAAGCATATCGTGGATGTTTAAATTATGCTAAGATACTATGTATGTTTAATTACGTGAAAACATATTATATTTTCGATTAGATGGCATAGTAAGCATGCTAGGTTTATCGCGCTTTCAAGCATATTTTAGAATTTACTAGTGTTTTACATGTGGAGTTCTATAGAAAGCATGCTAGATTACGTGATCGCATGGACAAACCTTTGACAAAAGACTAAGCGAAAATCCGACATATTAATTTTTAAATTAAAATAGACCTCCTTTTTGATCTCTAAACAAAGTGATGCATACGTGATGGCGCCGCTTGCTTGCACCTTGTTTGTCATAAGTTTGTTAGATGAGATTTCTAAATAAAACATTTTAATCTATTGAGAAGTGGGAGTTTCATGTAAACGCTCCGCAGCGTGCTGCATATCCGATTTTCATAAGTTCTCTGAGATAGATTTAAAATGAGATAACAAAGGAATTTGATTGGGCGATGGTCCTGAGTGAGTATGCCATTTAAGAATTCATATTCTAGTTAAAATTGTGGTCATTGCAGACATCACCTCAAAGTACAACTTCCGCGAAGTCACTTCGGATAATGATATGGTCTAGTAAGGTCCAATCATTAATTTCATTTGTCGTGAGATAAGTTGACATGGTTGAAATTAAACAACTAAAAGGTATATTTTAGTTCTCGAGGTTATTATGTAAACGTCCACGCGCGGCTTGCATGTAATTCCTTGCATTGGGTTCAATTAATATAGTTTTATCAAGGTTCAATATATATTATTCTAATTATATGCGATCGATGCTTATGTGTTTACATTACTTTTGAGATATGTCTCTTACAGATTATCAATATGCTCGCACAAAATCTATCCGTCCAATTTTATCGAGTGGAAAGCGAAATATGGAATATGTTCTTATCAGAAGAACACATGTTTGTTCTCCTACTCCTAAACCCGATGCCTACTGCGACGTTGACTAATGGCGTGAGTCAGCGACTTTAGCATAAGTCGAGCAATGCTATATGATGACTACTATGTCAACAGGCTTGCGCAAAGATCGACGATGGTAGGCCTGCTAAATATGGTCAAGTCTAGAGTAAGTTTGGATGGATCGGACTCCGCTCCACACAATGAGAGAAATCTTGGCTTAAGATGGAAGAAGGGTTCGGTCCAGAACATGTCTCCCATGACTCATCTGGATAGTCTTGATCGGTTGGGAGGAGGTATTGGGCAACGGTCGTCATCCTCAACCGCCCAAGTCTGAGAATCTTCGTGAACACGATCATGAGCAAGACCGAGTATACACTTAGTCGGTTGCTAATGATCTCGGTGGCGAAGGAGTCATGAGGTAAAGGAGCACATGTCGCCTAGCACATCTAAGGGCCCAAATTTTCCGTGAAAATGGAAGAAGAAAATGGGCAAGCAAAGGTGGTAGAGGCAAAGGAACCGGTGGGGCGAGAAACATATACATGGAGGCTTGAAAAAGCCGAAGAGGGAGCAGTGCGGCAAGACGGGCATTGAGGCCGGTGCTATGCAAAGGCTCAGTCGTCATTGCTTTAGTAACGGAAACATGTTTAGCGACTTGTTATACTCATTCACTGGGTAATGAATGCTACGGCGATCATGTTTGTTACACCGCTGCGGGTTCCTAGCGACAAGGAGCTACATGATGGCGAGATAACGATCTCCATGGGAAACCGACGAAAGTCGAGGCCGCTGGCGGAGATGTTACTTTATGTTTTGATAGGAAAGTTTTAGTATTAAAGATGTTTTATATGTGCGGAGTTTCAGCGAACCTTATTTCGTTTCAAACTATTTTTCATAGATATTCATTGTTTTTATAGTGGTGTTTCTATCATAAGAAATGAAGAAGTTATCGTGGTGCCACTTTATATAATTCTCTTTATACTAATTCTGCTAAACATAATACTTTTAATTATGTCATCTCATCAAACCTTAAAAGAAAGTTTTCTTAGAGTGACACCACATTTCCTATCTTAGATTAGGTCACATCAATCTAAATAGGATCCAAGACCGGCTAAGAATGGGCGTTGGGTATCTCCACGGTACTCTTCCCGCCCGGAATCCTTATAGAAGGAAAGATGTCGACTGCACCTTCAAAGAGAGGGTTATAGAGCAAAGTGTTGGGCTAGTATTCAGAATGTGTGGACCTATGTCCACAAGCTCGTGGAGTACGGTATTTGTCACTTCATCGACGATTAATCAAGTTACAATACATATACCGCTTCACCGCAAGTTTGAATGCTTTGAAATTCAAAGAATTTAAGAAGGGGTGGCAGAAAGCGGTAAAGATATCAATCGCTGCGTATGGTGGCGTGGAGAATACCTCGAACGAGTTTGGACTATTTGGGCGGGTGGATTACCTCCCAACTCACTACACTGTGCACACCATGCAAAATGGTGTGTCGGGCGAAGAAATAGGACTCTCTTAGAAATGGATTGAATCGATGATGAGTTATGCAACATTG